>JARIHO010000008.1:656956-1313913 GCA_029282495.1 Mycena albidolilacea | reverse complement strand
GCAACCTGACCAGTCCCGCAACCTTGGGCTGTCGCTGGAGAAGAGCAAGTGCTAGACTGCCACCAATGCCTTCACCTTCAAAGACGGTGTGCTGGGTTGCCTCACCCAGACACAACCATAGTGATCCAAGTTCCACACCCCTGTGAAATAGAATGGCCAAGGCACCAATACGTCCCTGGATCCCTGACCCATCAGTATATACTTTCCAGTCTGCTGTATCTACTTTTTCCACCTCCTCTGCAGCTTCCTTCAAGCTCAGTACTACGACCACCATACTCGATTCCCATGTTGCTGGCTGTTGCACTGTGTTGATCTCTTCATCTTCACCATCATACATCGTTGCTCTCTTTGATGCCCCTGCCTTGGCAGAATTAGTCCTCAATGGCTCCTATGGTGACCAAGTCGCTTTTCTCCTTTGCTTGAAAAGTCTCCCTCAATCGTCCTTCCCTTTCTTGACCTCCATCTCCTTTATCTGAAGAGGCTCTTGCTTATGTGAAATGGAGCCTGTGTCTGTGTTACCCTATCACCCACTCTCTTCACCCCCAGTCCTCTTCCCTGCACTCTCCCATCTCATGCTGATCAACCAATGCCATGCTTATGCCTTAATCAAAGACATTT
Source organism: Mycena albidolilacea (assembly GCA_029282495.1). Lineage (NCBI taxonomy): Eukaryota > Fungi > Basidiomycota > Agaricomycetes > Agaricales > Mycenaceae > Mycena > Mycena albidolilacea. Next base: position 1,313,295 of record JARIHO010000008.1, on the reverse strand, counting down.
TAGGCCCAGTGTCACACCCATGGCTGCTTCTCAAAATTATCATGCTGGGTGCAAAGGATAATTATAATGGCTCATTTGAGGGCCTGGGCGCCGCCCTCAAGGACACAGTGAAATTGAAGTGCCAGTGAGGAGAGCCAGTTCCCGAGGTCCAACTTTTCCGTGTGGTTTCATCTCTTGAAGACTGGGATGAGAACAGCCCTGTGGATGTGGAGAGATCATGGTAGCTTGGGTAAGCTCCCTTCTACCATTTCATACAAGACCTAACAACAGCCTAGACAAACGGGACAAAAACCCCGGGGCAGCCCAGTTATCCTCCTGTGTGGGACTGCCAAAAATGTCTTGTATTCTTGAAATTAGTATTGAGTCCTCTTAATCTGCACACACAAGCTGCAACAGACACAGATGCAGACACACTGGAGGAATTCACAGTGGACTTGAACATGCAGTGCAAGGTATTGTTTTTGTTTTACACCCTCGTCCTTCCCTTTCTGTCAGGTTCTATGTGTGTGGACTCGTTGGAACAGGACATGTGTGCTGAAATTCAGCACAAATATGCTGAGTTCGAAACCAAACTGGACATAGAAGGAGCTCACACAGAAGCAGAAAGAGTTTGCAGACATGAAGGGGCTTTGATGTTCGGTTGATGGGGTGGGCAAGGTTGAGAACGACAAGGCAGCTTGAGGTCAGCACATTCTTTCGTTCTCCTCTGTCTGGCTGGCCATGTTGACCCGTTCTACTTTCTCAGCTATGCAGAATTTCTTGAAGCTGTCAAACTTGGGAAGTTTGTTTTCCTATGTAATCCACAATCTTCATTGTAGCTGTGAGGTCCTTACACAGGCAGCTGCTCATCGCGCTATCATCGACCGAGGCCGAGTACATTACCACCACCAGCGCCGTGTGCAAAATTGCTTGGCTGCACTCAGTCACCAGGGAACTTGGCAACCTCCCTACTTCACCCACTCAGCTCTACTGCGACAACCAGAGTGCTATCGCACTCGCCAAGAGCAGCCTGACGAACACGTGCACAAAGCACATCAACCTGCACTACCACTATGTGTGCGACACTATTGAGACTGGCCTTATTTCCCTCTCATACGTCCACACCAACAACCGGGTTGCTGATGCACTCACCAAAGCTTTGCTGCATGTCAAGCTGGAATATTTCTGTGAGCTCATGGGCCTCTGTGCTCCTTGAGGCAGGGTGTTAGCAACTGAGTTTCAGAGCAAGTTGGTGTGGAGCCATGGTAGCAAATATGCTATGTGCAGGTGATGCAACAGCCGGAATTTTACTCTTACATATTATTATATGTGTTCTCATATGATGCTCTTCATTCTGCCCACCCACACAGCCAAGTGAAGAGCTAATACAATATCATCTAGCCTCCTGCACACCCAGTATCACCATCCCTATTTCCCCTGCTGATAACTCCCTGCGCCTGCCCCGCTATTCTTAACAGTCCTTACATTTGGTTCAGTATCTGAATGTGTCTGAATGCGGAACTGCACACATTGAGCAGGTATATTCAGGTTCAAGGTTTGTCATGTGCTTGCACTGAATGCGAGGTTCAAGTTCTGTATCAGAGCAAAGTGCTCTGAGTTTGAATCAAACTGAACCATCTCAGCACTGTATAGTGGTCCCTCCTTTTTCATGTCAGCAACAACACTGAAAGCAGTGGGATATCACATTATGTATTGGCCATGCCAATTATGATCCAGATCTTTGAGGAACACCTGTGTAATAGAGACAGCTACACAAACAAGCTGCTAATTACTCTAATAACATGATGATACCAGGGGCAATAACCTAAGCTGCTGCAGCATACATTGTCTAAGGTGGGGAGTAACAATGTGTCCACTCCTTTCCATGTATAAAGTTGGTATATGAGAACAATGTTTGCTGTCTACCAATTACTAATGTGCTGGGCTCCAGAAGCCTTCTCTGTGGAGACTCGGAAGCCAAAAGAGTAATTCTGATGGCCTCTGGGATACCCAACCCTCCTGAAGCATCCAATTGGCTAGCATAGATAATGGTGCATTCTATAAGGACAGAATAAGGTGGTGAATTATTAAGCAGTAAATTGAATGAACGCACAGCTGCTGAAGCCTGATTGCTGGCCTCAACAGGCTTGCCAGTGCTGGTGAAAATGTCTCTTCCCATTGTACTCCATATGTGTACAGTTTTTTCCAATGAGCCAGAAGCAATTTGATCACTATCTGGGGAGATTGCCACAGCAGTTACCCACCCAGTGTGACCTTCTAGTGTAGTATGGCTCCTTGAATCAGGAGGGTTCCTTGAATCAATAATCTTTTAAGCCACACACAGTGCTTCTGGGCAATATTCCTCTCACATCTATTATTTTATATACTATCCACACCTCCTGAATTAATCTTGTGGATGGAGCTGCAGTAGAGTCTGAGTGGGATGAATTTTTGCACTAATCAATGTGTGATCAAGCCGGGATCAACTTTCCTTTTCGTCGAATATGGACCAGTTCGAAAGATATTGGCCCCAAAGTAATTTCTATCCTATTGAGGACATCACTGGCTAAAATCCCTTCCAAATACCCCAAGTGATATGACCCAAACTGATTGCCCCAGAATTTGTCTGAGTCTGATGCATGCAAAAAGCACGACTTCACTTTTCAGACATACCTCCGCTTTTCTCCCATTTCTGCCCACCGGTGTCTTTCTGGGTATGTAGGAAACCAATCTATTGGTTCAGTAAACATGAAAAACATGTGCTAGAAGCAATACAGAGTCAAGGAGGAGGTAAAGCAAGTGCTGATTCAAGGAACCAGAAATGCCGTAATTCGATCACCGAACATTATTTTTTCTAGTTGCTACATTCCGCAACCCCTCCTGTTCTTATTTCACTCCAGGACAATGTATTATATGCTCAAGAATATGCTCAATTAAAATCCCATTTTATTTCACCCAATTGCATGTGTTAGAGATGAAAAAGGAAAGTGGTGATTCAAGGAGCCATACTACACTGTACAATGTGGAGGATGCCAGGAGGCTCCCGAGACGCCTGTACCTTTGCAAAATTGATGAAATTTGGCGGGCCATCATTTTTGATGGACTTCATCAAACACTGACTCTCAATTTTCCGGCTTTTGGTTTAAGTCTGTGGTTACGGGGAAAAAATCAAGTTTTCAAGTTGATAAAAAGAGAGGAAAGAGGGGAAAGTAGAGAGAGATTGTGAGAGCTCACCAGCATTGATTCCGAGCGCGGTTTGTGTTGCGCAAGGTCCAGAGAGAGAAGAAGGACGCCAGCGTGGGAACAAAATCAAGATGACTCGTGAACCCGCCGAGTGATTTCAAGGTTTATCTCTTCGGAGATAGTACCCAGTTTGGGTTAAACCCTGGCCAATGGTTTTCAAGATCCACACGGGCCGCTCTTCGCGCCGTCTGCTGCCGTGGGCTCCGTTGTCCTCTTCTCACCATTGTGTCGCCGCTCTCTTCCACGTCGGTACAACCACCGATGCCTTCCTCCGACAAGGACCTAAGTTGGACTTCCCCTGTCGAGGCAATACCTATCGGAATTAGTACTCTTACTTGCGTGGAATTGACGCAACAAACTCTCGCCACTACGCCGGGAAGGAGAGGAGATGGAGAGAGGGACTTCGCGAGCTGGAAGGTAAGTCCACCCAAAAATCATTTTCTACAGCTACCTCAGTCTCTGGCACGGTCAGCGAGGTCTTCCACCACCTCTTCCTCTCCAAGACGAACTGCACCCCCTTGTCACTGTCCCGGATCATAAAGGAGACCTCCAACACCGTCGATCTCCCCAACAAAACACTTGTCTCAGCAGTAGACACAATCACGGACGACATCCGCCTCACCGAAGTCCCCAAGCTCACGATCGCTGCACTGTGTTTCACCCACGCAGCAAGAGAGCACGTCCTCAATGCCAGCGAGGCACTGGCGCGGACCTGCTCGCCCTGCGGGCACCCACCGGTGCCAACACCGCCTTGCTCCGTGGCAAGAAGACTGCCTGGGAGGCAAACCAATACTTCCGCATGGGTTCGTACATGTAAAGGTTTTGTCTTTCGCATCTGCTGACGCGATGTTTCAGGACCCAGAAAGAACAAGAAAGCCATACATTATCTTGAATACACGCAAGTACATATTTTCTTTTGTCCCGTCGGCGCGCCTGCTCATTCTCATCGCAACAGTTGACCAGAGTCGTGGGCGCAGAAAGTCCAAGGGTTTCAAAGTCTAAATCCTTGTTCAAAACCTTCCAGCACCGCGGTGGGGCATGTCCGAGTTGGAGACTGGGTGGTACTTGCTACATGTGTTATGTCCACCTACTTGACACTTTCTCTGTATGCACACTCATCCTCTCTGGCACGCCCTGATGGAACAGCTACCGTATGAATGTACAGTATATTATTTTTTCAATACACATTGTCTACCAACTACTGTGCGATCCGAATACGTTTTCCAGCCACTTCGTCATGGTCATCTGAGATACATAAACAGAGGTGACGGGCTCCTTTGCCTTTACAATTGTACTGACGTGCACAGTTCGCATATGCGCATCAGCCGCATCTGCGAGGTTTACGCGTTGTCTTTGTTTCCGGTCCCGGGCCTGTGCGCGGCTTTTTGAAAGGGGGCTCAGCAGCAGTGAGAGAGGGAACTGGGCCGTCATTAAACTGCAGTATCATTTGCTGAGAGTGCACTGCAGGAGAGGGATCGGCGGAAGGAGACAGAAGGTTTGCGGATGATGGAGACGTCGAGGGTACATGGTTCTCAGATGCGGGTACGTTGTCCCCAGACATGGGTACGTTGTTCTCAGATGAGGGTACAGGATCGAAATGTGCGTCGGATCTGAGCTCTTCAGCAACACGTCGTCGAATGGCCATGGGATTGAATGATTCCAAGTCAATGCTGACAGCGGCTGAGGAGAAACATCAAATTTGGAACTCTTATTATGAGCAAAAGACGTACCATCTGCATTGAAATCCACTTGCTCAGGCTTGAGCGGGATGGCCGGAAGCACGACCACCAGCCGGTTGGCATCCCCAAGGAGCTCCTGGATTGGAGCAAGGCATTCGGTATTGGATCCCAAATAGAGTGTCGCACGAGATGATTTCCATTGCAAGGTCTTCTTGTGGTGCCGAAGCAGCTGCTCGGGGAGTTTGAAGTAAAGTCGGCGGTCAGCCTCGAAGATCTGGGGTGACTGCATCATTACTTGGCGATTCCAGAACACGGCAAATGCGATGTAGTTGGTAGTTTTGTAGGCTAGCTTGGGAGCCGCGTCTCGCGTGGATGCAGCACGGAAGGCATCAACGTTCTGTTTAAAGAAATGGTACTCTGCGACAGTGTGCACGGGGATAATGGGGGCAGGAGCACGTTGGCAAAGCTGAATATATCGGTAAATGTTGCATGGTTTTGTGCAGAGACGAGTGAGGGTGTGCAAGAGGACATTGTTGTAGTGCGGAGCCGCCTGGAGGTTCAAAGGTGGAAGTTGCGGAATGCCAGCTTCTCGGGCGATGGCAGACCCAATAGGTATGATCCCAAAGGACCCGGACGTGGCAATCCGTGTAGCGAGCAGCCTTGGGACTGGAACCGACGGTTCTATCCCAAGGGTAAGGGCCTTCTCAACGAGATCGTCTAAGAGCCATATGTCGAAGTGACTGAGCCATTTTCTTCCGGTGCGATTGTAGTGACCGATCTGTACGAAAGGAGTCTAGTTAGAATTAAATTCATGATACTACCAAGCCCCAAAAGTTAAAACATACCGTACGGTTGCACCGAAGAAACCAATTCCCAATGGTCGCTTCGGTGAGTTCTGGAGAGGCGCGGAGGGACCCAAAGATTCGACGAATGAGCATATGGACTCCTCCCTCAACTGAATTCGTCCCGCAGACCGTACAGTACAATATCAATCCATCCCAATCCTTCCCTCTCACATAATAAAGTGCAATGCCGGGCGGGTCAGACACAAAACCCAGCCGAACAGTTTCGAGAAGTGTCTCGGCAGTTTTCCGAGCCTCCTGGGAGAAAAAACAGTGCTCATTACCCTTCCCCCACTCAACCGAGTTGCGCACATCTTTGAAGCTGTTGAACAGCGTCTCTAAGTCGGCAGCAAGCTTTTCTGGAGGGGGGATGTATCGCTGAATCCGACGATTGAGAGCAGCCTTCTTGCTGCGGATAGCGTACTCCCAGGGGATGCCCTTCTTTTCCAAGACCTCCTGCACCTTCGCCTCGTCGTCCTGGTCCCGAACGAATATTGTTTCGCTAAACTGGTGAGTGAATTCTTTGAATACCGAGTGTTTTTTGGACAGAAGTCGGAGGAGGCGGTCCATGAAGTGGTATGCGTCATCGAGAACTCGAGATGCGAGGGTGTTGTAGACGTTAGGTTGCCGAAGGATCTCTTGTGCATGTCACAGAGCCTCCATTACCATTTCTTCAGTCAAATTGTCCGAATCATCGTCGTCAAGGGGATCAGAATCCTGGTGCTCTTCATGAAAAACAATACAGAAAGAACGGTTATTGAATACTCGCCTCAGGCCCGTCTGCCAGCTCATCAGGTTCAGCATCAAACGACTCGTTCTCACCATGAGAATATGTCGGCAGATCTGGCTGGACTGTGTGGTGCGGAGGTAATGGCGGTGGTCCGGGTGGGTGCTGTGGAGATGTCTCGGAAGAGGTTGGATTCATGGGCGCCGGGACACCCAGAGATGGGTCATAGTCGGATGGGTGAGGCGGGGTGAGAGAACGGCTGCGGAGGGTCCGAATCTGGACGATAGCATGCCCACCGTTGTCCACCAGCCACTTCAGCGTCTGCGAATGTTTCGCGACCACATGGCCGGGCAGAAGAACGTTGGTGAGCTTGATGACTGTGTATGCAGGGGTAACTTTCATGGATCCCCCGCCCGATGGTGAAGGCCATGTTCCATTGTGAGCAACAAGTTCGCCTTCTGCGAGTGGTGCTTTGCCAATCACCAGTGTAACGAGCTGGCCTGCATGGACCTGTGATGGCTGGAGAGGTAGTCCCACCGAATCGAGCTTCATCAATGTCTCATAAATATGTGAAACGCAGTTTACTTCCTCCGCAAGTTTCTTGATGTCGTCCTCCTTCACATCTATGCTCCATTCGGATCTGATAGATAAGAAAAATTGGGAAGGGATTTTTTGAGGACGGTGCCAGCCAGAGTGGGAAGTGGACTATTGGCGTCAGAGACGGCACCCTTGACCTTGGCGACATGGGACAGATCAATGACGCTGGCAGAGTCGATGAAGGCCGCACTGGGCATAGACCATGCTGCACTGATGCTCTGCATGGACTGCCGAATCTGGTGTCCGATTTTGACAATATGCTTATTGATAAGCAGCGAGAGGAGACATGGTGGAACTTGGGTTGCCGATTTAATATGTGTTACCTTGATTACAGATGAATATCAAGACTGCGTACAGGGAATGAAAATCTTACCCGAAATATATAGGCTTTGTTTGCAGAACAAAGTTGAATAAAATGTAGAGCCTCCGCAGTGCACTTGACAGAAAGCGAAAGAACAAGAGGTTCGGTCACCGGCAACGAGGCAAGTGCGACAAGAATGTTATCGCATGCTGAATCAATAGCTGTTTGTAGGCTGAAATAGTCGACAGGAATATTGGACTGTTTGAAGGGTGGAAGGTTGCTGAAGGGGTCTAGAACAATGTGCTGAACATTCTCGCATAGCGAGGCATTAACATTTTCGTGAAATTTCTGCTCGGCTATGAAAAAGTTAGTCTCAGCTCGTGAAATAAAAATTGCCCGCACCTCGTGGGTTATCGGTATAAAGTAACTGAGTTGGAGGATGACCATGGTGGCGAAGTTCAGCCTGCATCTGTTTGTATACCTCGCGCAAGGGTGGGAAGCTTTGTGTGAGTGTGAACGCATATGCTCAAACTTCTTCATCTGAGTTCACAATTGAATACATTGCTGCATTAATCGGTTCACCCCCAGGTAAACAACACTGATGATCTATTGTCTGCAGATTGTTAGCGAATTTAAACAGAGGAAGGAATACAATACCTTGTATGTATGATCAGCCTTGATGATGGTCGCCGGCAGCGACAACATGACACGGTCGATAAGAGTGCGATGTACAGAGAACCAAGCAGTAAACATGGACTTGAAGTATTGCCTAGACGGCGCGTATCCGGCGTAGCCCAATGGATCTTCAAACTTTGAGAACTGGGGCACATTATTGGGTCCACGAAACCCAAAGTGAAGTGCGGCGCAGTAATACATGGTCTCGAGATGATTGTGATGTAGGACTTTGAGTTCGCGAACCATCTTCGAGAACGGATCGGCACCAAAGTGGCCTGCAAAAGTAGCCTTCATAACATCTAATTCAGCAGTGTCGAGACCGCTGCGAGCACTAAGACAAGCTGTTAACGGTGAGATGAATATCTCAAGTACATGCTAAGGAACTTACCAGGGAAGGCCCGCTGTACGTACTCAGGCAGCTGGCGTATAATCCAAGGGTTACTGCCCTGGTAGCTCTTGCCGCATCCCTTGTCATTTCCACGGCGTGGGGAGCACAAGTATCGGTTTGTGAGCAGGAAGTAATCGGGACCTGATAACGTGCTGACCCGACGTGCTATCGGGTTTTCGTTGTATCCTAGCAAAGAATAAGTGATGGCAAATCGATAGAAATAGAACTTACCATTTAAAATAAGCCTTGTACCACATTCGCACTTGAATGAGTCTGGGCGGCCGGGCAGGAAGTGCGGCAACCAGACAAATATTGGGAGAAGGTAAAGACCCGTGGGCGCAAAGCCGCTGGCAGCAGCGCGCTTGAGCGCAAAGACGGGGTCAACGGGGCGCACCCAAAAATGCCCATCCTTGTAACAGCGTGGCATTTTGAGTCGACCGGTTGTGTCGTCGACGATCTGGGCTAATGTGGTCTTGAGCCACTGATGGTTTTCGGATAGGACCTTGGGTTCAGCCTCTTCCATCTCCTTTTGCGCTACCTCGGCGTTTACGGAATCATCTTCCTCGCCTTCTTCATCTCCCAAACTCTCATCGAAAGTGAGTTCGCTAGAGGCCGGAGAGTGATTGAGTGCAGCGTCGGCTAGATCCTTGTTGAGCTGGACAATTGCAGCACTCATTGACGGTGGTCTCACAGGAACAGTTGAGGGTGGGGCTAAGGGAGAAAATGTACAGGTGAGATTGAATATCAAACCGAAAAGAAACTGGCCCACCTGGGTACCCAACGGCTTGTGGCTGTTGTGAAACTCAAGGAGCAAAAAATCCAGTCGCGCCAGCAGTGCGCACATCATTGTTCACAGCGTGTCTGGCTTGGACAGTGTTGGGCTGGACCGAAGAGCTGGCTAAGCTCGTCAAAATGCGCAGACACATCCCCGTGTCCTGTATACGCGTTGGCGCCGACGAGGCGACCACTGCCTTTTTCTTTCGACCTGAGTTGACGCGAGAACCGCCCCAGCCATCTTCTGTGCCGTCAGACATAGTGCGGGACGTGTAGCACTCGTTAACGCATCCGAAAGAGAACAGAGAGCGAATTGATAGGGTTTATATGCTCAGGAGCCAGTAGGCTGTCGCAAGAGTACGCGGGATAAATTGGTAGCGTATGGATTTCGTTGGAACGCGCTATGGCCAGTATCGCGACCGCAGTGGACAGTGAGACCGTCCCCAGAGTCCTCAGAGTGAAATTTGATAAAGTATCGACCCAGGGACAATGAAAATCGTTGACGACACGTCTCCAGGGCGAAAAACGACCATGGCGCTGAGCGTTGAGCATAATCGACGCGCAAGGTAGTCGAGTTCCTAAAAGCTTTGATTTCGTGGGCAGGATTACGATGTGTGGCTATACGATAACTCCGGTTGCGTTAAACCACGTTAAGCCACCACAACCTTAAGCCATAAGCCAATTTTCCTGTGGGCTCAAATGCCGCTGTTCGCCTCCAGAAATATTTGGATCAGTCAAAGGATCACACATTTGCTCTTTACCTTTTTTTATAGCACAATTGGTGCAAAATTGAGACCGTTAGATCAAAAATTTGCAAAGGTACCGCATTTTGCAAAGGTACTCCTTCGATAGTAGAGATTAAGGATCTCCACTGATCCTTCGCCGGTGAAGTCCGTTTCTATAAGCCTCTAAAGCGCGGGCGCATCGATGACAACGTCGCGGAAGCGATGAGAAACATAGGACAGAGTCCACTCTGCTTTGAAAGTCGTGGATTCGGTTTCCCAGTTCGAATCTACGACGCAATCCTTTTCGCTCGCGACAGCGACGGCTACAAGAAGCTCGTATGGAAGGGAAGATATCGCACACGTTGAGGCGCTCATGTTGAAAGGAGAGTCACAGCACGAGGATGATGTGGAGAGAATTGCGGGTCACGCGTCTGATGATGCTGACTTTCGCTTTGACCACCACGATGTGCGGCCGGAGTCTGGAGTCTGCCGCTCAATGTCTTCACACTGCTTGCTGAATGTACTCTTCAAGAGATGCTTTGAAAGAACATGCCCGACGGATCGCGCTTGGCTGATGAACACCGCTTTGTAATGACCCGAGTCTGAGTCAGGCCGAAGGATCTATTTCATTCTGGAAGATACTACCACCACCGACGCGCGTCCCGACGCGCGTCTCACTTTGCAATGTTTATAAAAGCGGGCACAGTCCCGCTATTTCTTCCAACAACAACTTCTTTTCATTCATACAACAACCACTTGAACAATGTTCCACCACTCGTACTCGTCTGCCCCCTCGTATCGGAGCCCCGTTTCCCAAATCAACCCCCGCGAGAAATATCTCGCAGCACTCGCCGAAGCCAAGGCGGCCGAGGCCGAGTATCTTGCTGCGGAACGGCTACAGCAAGAGGAGGATCAGCTCCGCCAAAGGCTCGAGCAAATCCAGAGCTTGAAGCACCAGCCTAGCACCTACTACACCCACACCCCGGCTCCCCAATACTCCCAGGCTGCTCCCCTCGGCCTCGACGCGCTTCGCCGCCAGATCGCCGCCGAGGAGCGTGCGCGCATCGTCCGCGAGCAGGAGGTTGAAGCCCTCCGCGTTCAAGAAGCCCAGCGCAAGGCCCAGCAGCAGGCCCGAGCGCTTGAAGCGCTACGGATCCGCGAGGAGCGCAAGGCACAGCTGGCCGTGCGCGACCTTGAGCGCAGCCGTGCCCTCGCCGCCCAGCGTGCAGAACTCCAAGCCCACATTCAACGTGCCCTCGCTCCGTCCTTCCGTGTTATTGTGCCTGAAGCTCCTCACACACACCATGTACGTCCTAGCAGTATACTCCTTCGTTCATTGCGGGGTCCTGATATATCTATTCTTCCCAAGTGCCGCCCTGCCCACCGTTCGCCTTATCCCGAGTTCCACGACACGGTCGATCTGACCCCGATGTTTTTGGGTAAGCGCCACCACCACCAGGCCCACGGGTGCGACTGTGAACGCAAGGCACATAAAGTACGCTTTGTGCACCCTACTTTCAAACCTATGCATGATCCTAACCACAAATCGCCCCCCCAGGAGGAGGCGAAGCCTACCTCTATAAATCTCGAGGACATCTTCAGCCAGCTCCTCGGCGGTCGCGTCGAGGCCAGGCGGGAACCCAAGTCCGAGAAGACTCAAGCTCCGGCTGAGGCTGTGAGCGTGGAGCAACTTCTGCAACACGTATTCGGCGGCAAGACTGCTGGTCAACCCAAGGCCGAAAGTAAGCCCGCTAAGGAGGCCCCCATCACCATCGAGCAACTCATCAGCCACTTCCTGGGTGCTGCTGGTGTCGAGGTTGAGCAATCGAAGGGTTCGACTTCCAACGCTACGGCATCTACCTCCACCCCAACGCAGCCCTCTGAGAAGACGGAGGCTGCTCCTGCCCCTGCACCCTTACAACCGGCTCCCGCACCGGCTCCCGCCCCCGCTCCGGCCACCGCCCAGGCTCCGAAGCCCGTCGGCTTTGAGCACATTCTCAACCACTTCCTCGGCACTGCCGGTGTCCGTCCTGCGGCTCCCTCTCAACCCACTCAAGCCAGTGGCGAGATCGACCTCCAGCAGCTCTTGAACATGTTCTTGGGCGGCGCTGCGCCAAATTCCGCTCCCGCGCAGCCTCAGGTACGAAAAGTCGTCCCCTTGATCTGGCGACGAGGTGCTAATCATCTTCGGTCTTTCAAGGCGGGCCCATCCAACTCAGCGTCTGCTTCCAACCCCACCTCAACTGCGCCTGCGAGGAAGACGGAGCTACAAGAGCGTGAAGAGCGCGAGCTCGCGGAGGCGATCCGGATGTCACTCGCCGAGTCTCAGCCCCAACCCTCACCAATTACGAGTGAAAGCAAGGGCAAGGCGCCCGCGCCCGCGCCAGTGAAAGACGTTGCCTCTTCGACCGCCGAGGTGCACGCCATCGACGCGTCCTTCGCCGCGCTGTCCAGCGAATTCGTGTTCCCGCTGCAACTCGACCTCTCTACCTCGCGCACTGCCTCCCCTACGCGTAACGGGAGTGCAGAGGAATCCGTGATGGCGAAACTGTCGTATAGCCCACAGAATCAGCCCTTGCGGTTCTACCATCAGGCGCTGAGCGGGCTGCTTGCGCGCCTCGACGCGGTGGAGAGCTTTGGTGATGAGGGCCTGAGACATGGGCGGAAGGAGGTAGTGGGACGAGTTGAAGGCGCGTTGGATGAAGTGGAAAGGGTTGTGGAAGGCAAGTGGAGGCGGTGGGCCGGGAGGGAGAGGGCAGCCGCTCCAGAGACAGTCGCGCCTTCACCCACGGTCGAAGAAGCGCCTGTTGTCGTCACTGCCGAGGATATGGACGCCCCCGCCGCTAAACCTGTCGAGGTCGCCAACTCGGAGCCCGTCTCCGAACCCGAGTTTATCCCCGAACCCGCCTCCGTTCCTCAGTCTTCACCTGCCGTCGATGCCGAAGAAAACCCCTCGTCCTACCCTCCCGCCAGCGAACCCTCCTCGTCGTATCCACCTTCCACCGCTGAATCCGTAGCGACAATCCGGCCTTCGTCGCCCGCGCCTTTGCATATCAACCCTGTAACAGCCTCTCCCGTACCGTCAGACATCGACACCTTCCTCCTCCCTGCATCCACCGTCGCGCCGGTGATCCAGAAGAAGCCGCGCGCCTCAGACTCGGCCGCAGATATTGATGTGGGGAGCGACTGGAGCGAAGTCGATGCATAAAGGACTTCGACTCATATTAGCATAGCATGCATTTGTCACTCATTATCATTTTTATCTTGTCTTGTGTAGTGTAGTTGTACAATGGAATAACAGAATGGAACACTCTTTCGCTCGTCGTCTCTCAATGGGCATTTGAGCGATTTGCCTGCCAAGCACTTTTTGTAACTTATTTCCTGAATACATTTATCGTTCCCCCGAAATTTTGTTCATTTGTGCTTCAGTGCGATAAACTCGAGCAAGTTCCACCTGTCATCTCACCCCGTCCCCGTCCCCGTCCCGTCCTGGCGCTGGCTCGAGGGCCAGACGAGCGGGTCAAAGCCCGCCCGTCCCGTCCGTCGACCCGTCAAAAACGGTGACGGGTTGGAACCCTAAATTAGACGTTATACGCACGTTGCCTTTGTACGGAACCCCCGCCTCCGTCTTAACTCCCTGCCTCCTACCAACAGGGTGACCTTGGACTTTCAATCAATAGGACCTCTGAATAACCTCCTGCCATGGCAGAGACCGACATATCTCCCTATGTAACGGGCTGGGACGCACCCGTTTTCAATGGCCAGGCACAAGAAGACGTACATATGTGGATCTCACGTATCCGTTATGGGCTGAAACAGCGACACGTCCCGCGCTCATTCCGGGTGGCCATTGCACTCCATTTCTTAGGCGAGGAACCACGGGAGGTTTTGAACGACGTGCGGCGGACGATGGCCCAGCTTCCAGACCAGGAGGGGAAGGAAGAGTGGGACTGGGACTGGGAGATTTTTACGTCTGCTCTGGTTCGCATTCACGGTAGGCATTTTCAGTTTGGTGAGGGCAAACCCTGAGTCTTTCCCCCCAATCAGAACGAGTTAAGAAGGACGCTGAGAAGGGTGCATATTGAATTCATCTCGCCCATTCTGAAATGTGCTCACGAAGGACGTTGCAGATTCGACCTCTATCGCAGACGATTTTCATCGTTTCAGAAGAAAGCATCCGTATGCCGCCGCCGCCGCGGGCCTCGGGTTGGTTGCAGCCGGCGGTGCCACCATAGGGCCTGCCATGTTCGTCGGAGCGTTGCACATGGTGGGCTTGTCCGTCTCGGGAGTCTTTGGTGGTCAGTGCTTTTCCGGATCCCCGTGAATTTTACCAAACGCACAATTAGGCTCGATCGCTGTGGCCCCCGTTGCGGTACAGGCGCTTAGCGCAGGAACAATGGCGCTTGGCGCGTGGGTCGGCTTCGGCGATAGCAAAAATAAGACCGCCCCCGTCGATGACAGCCTCGTCAAAACTGCAGCCTCCGTCGACAGCTCTGTCAAGACTACAACCCCTGCCAACAACAGCTGCGTCAAGAATACAGCCCTCGTAGAGAATACAGGCCCCATCGACAACACGTACCTCGACAATACCTCCCTCGTCGATACTACATCTCTTGCCAAAGGTGCACCCCCCGTCGAGAATATAGCCCCCGTCACCAATGGCCCCGTCGACAATGCCTCACCAGTCGAGAATACGGCCACCGTCACCGACAGCCTCGTTGACAATATCTCCGTCGACAATAAGTCCCTTGCCGAGAATACAGCCCCAGCCACCGAAGGCCCCGTTGACAATACTTCCTTCGTAGAGGATACGTCCCTAGCCGAGAGTGTAGCCCCCGTCGACAACACCTTCCTCGAGAACACCTCCTTCGTCGAAGATACGTCCCTCGCTGAGAATACAACCCCCATCACCGAAGACCCCATTGACAGTAGCTCCCTCTTAGAGAATACGTCTCTCGGCGAGAGTGCAGCCCTCATCGGCAACACCTCCCTGGTAGAGAATGCGTCCTTCGCCGAGAATGCAGCCTCCTTCGAGAAGATAGCCCTCATCGACAACAGGTCCCTCTACAACACGTTCCTCGCTGAGAGTGCAGCCCCCGTCATCGATGAGCCCGTCGAAAATACGCCCGCCGTCAATACCTCCCTCCTCGACAATACCTCTGCAGTCGAGAATATAGCCCCCGTCACCGACAGCCCCGTCGACAATATTGGGGAGAATCTGAGAGGTCCAGGCGCAATTTAGCCAGCGTTGAAGAGCCGCCAGAAGGATAACCCAGTTGAAACGAAGGACAGGAAAGGCACACGCAGCGTATGAACCAGGGCTGAGTCGAACGAGGACCTTTAGGTTTTGAATGGCACGTCCGGTGTGCCTGGCAATCTTTATGATACACATCTCTCCAATTGTACTCCCTCTTTGTATGACTGTAATAATGTAGGTTGAAAGAGCTCCAACTCACCGTGAGTCTGGCGTTATCTTGCGAACATATGGAAATGCGAATTCTGGATAACCGATATTATTTGAGGGACCAATCAGCTGATTTCGCAGGAAGATTGAGAATGAAAACGCACCTTGCTCGTCTGCGGCCGCAGCTGATTTTTTCTGACTGTCGAATTGCAGACCGGCCAGCGTGGTCGTGTTTGGGAATTGCTGGTGTCGGAACTCTTTCCACCAGATTCTGTCGCTGTCTAGTTATGACCTCTGTGGACAGAAGGAAGAAAATAGGCTCGCGCGATAGGCTCGAGGGGTACTTTTTTGAGTCAGAAATAATCGTGCGGAGAGACGGTGGCAAAGGACGAATAAAATAGGTGTGGAGCTTGAATCTACACTTGAGGAGACCGGGGTGCGAAGGAATTGTGTCCAAAAAACAATCGATTCGACCACGAAGTGCATCCCTGGCTGTGGATTTTTCGGGAGCCATCTTGGTGGTTATTGGGACGCTGGAACGAAAAGCAGAAGACTGCAGATCACGTTTGAGACCCGATCGCCAAATAATAATATTTACAATTCCTGCTCCTTACCTTAACCTTCGTGCCATCCTACACTGGATCCCCGTCTTCCTACGCTTCTGGCACTGAACCTACCCCGGTTCTCTCGTCGAATTGGACGCCTTCGTCGCCTCATCGAAAAGAATTTCTATTGGTTGATTTCTGGAAGAAACAGAAGTTCCATAGCTCGATATTTTCGCATGGAAACGAGGAGCCAGAGCCAGAGCCATGTCCACAACGTCTGCCTTCTTGCGCGTCCCGGCACCGCTGGGCCTGGCGGGCAGAATTCGTATTGCCGGGTCACACTCCTTACCCCGCGTCAATCCAGTCGCATTTTTCTGAGATGGACGTGTCGGGGATGGGATAGAGCGCTGTTATCCGGAAGAGTCTTAGATTGAGGGATATTCGAGCTTCAGTTGTGTCGTCCTCCTCAGGCCTCAGGTACGAGCGGCATGTCGATTTCACACTTCGAATTTTACTTTCTTGCCTGCAGCTGAGGCTTTCCATTCTCGCTGAATGAGAAGCTGGTACGCTTGACTGGCTGGGTGTCGTCGTCTGCAAGTTCTTGGCAAATTTCTTCTGGCAGATACTGGGTCTGTCTGTGTCGCTCTGGCTTTGATGTTGCTTCTTCGGTCGCATTTGGACTCTTTGGTGTTGGGCAACCCGCTCATCAGCACAAACCGTCCGGTATCAAGTTTATTCCCTGCATGCTGGTGGACGACAGGTTCGGGCCATCACAATGCGAGTCAATGTCGCTGGCGGTCACGTGTCCAGCCCGCGAAGAGAGGGTAGACATGGCCGCGTTCACGATGAAGCCGTCCGTAGGAGCACATGCTGCGCGGTTCTGGCCAAGGAGTCCGTAGAAGCCCACAACGTTTATGTTCTGGATTCTTGGACAGTGTGGCAGATCCGCAAGCGCCAGACTGAGTCTGCGACATATCATAGAATCAAGCGAGACTCCAGAGCGGCAAGCAAGAGGCACAGCGAGGAGATGGGAACCCATCACGACCGGAACCTTGGACTGGATTATATTCTGCAGATCCCAGCGTTTGTGTTGTACGGTTTGACTAGATTGCCTTCAAACACCGCGTATTCTGCGAGTTATTCTGCAGCCATTGCGGCTTGTCTTGTTAGTCTGAGGAGACTTGAGAGATCTGTTATCAACAACCTTCTAAAGATCGAGAACTCACTACAGTCGAGAAGGCGATGAGCTCTCGGGTTTACTCACTACGTCACAGTATGCTGCCAAGATCCGAAAAATCCATTCTGCCAGCCTCACAGTCTCAAGAAATGTGGTTTCACGCCGTTTAGTGGGGTCGAATGAATTGTGAAAACGGACGAGAGCAAATACTATATGTTGCCCAAATGGGATTCTCACGGCATCGGTTCTCTCTATAAAAATTGGGTTGGCATCCTTTTTAAGCTTATGCTCTTCATCTTTTGCTTTGAACCAACCCACTACCAACCGTCCTTTTAACATGTCTCCTCAGGATCCCCCATTCCCTTCCTTTTCCCTTGTCCTTTCGCAGGCACAGCAGCCCATGTATTCACCCCGAGCTCCGGCGCATCTCGTCTACCCCTGGACGCCGGTTACATACCAACCCCCAGTTCTCGCGGTAGCTGCCACTCCCATCCCGGTATGCGACTTGCTTTTGTGGACGATTCAGATTCACTCATCAACGCAGATATTTCAGCCTCAGACCCAAACTCCAGAGGCTCCTCGCAACAAAATCGTTCTCGCAATTCGCGTATGCTTCCCACTTCTTTCATTATTCACTCATTCATCTCGAACCTTGCTAGCGCTTCTTTGCGACCATCGTCGACAATCTCGAGGCGCACAGATAGATATGCGCAGCCATTGAACTTAATGGAATCGCGGGCAAAGCCCTGGTAGTTTTAAACAGTCTCGATGATAAACCGAATCTTACCTGGTCTAAAGCAGGGACAAAACAAACTGAACGTGCAATGCGACAAGTTCGATAATTTCTTGGACATCCACCACTTCACTCACTACGCCACTTTACGCTGCCAACGAATCGATTTCCTACCTTCGGATTTTGCATAAATTTGGATGATCATTCGGACGGGACAACTTCAACGGCGGGGCCCATACAAAAGCATCGGACTGCTAGAAGGCCACCATTCGCAAGTCTAATTTACCGCTACGCGACAGTATATAGTATACTTACCCCAACCCAGGCTTACTCCCATTGTCCGTGTATTTTTGTGTATAATCTAACTTGATTCGCTTGAAGTTGAAGTTCCAACCTTTACATGCGCCAACCCGGTATACAACTCTTTGCACGATCGGGGAGGGCCTCGGTTGGGTTTCGCAATAATCGTGCGGAGAGACGGTGGCAAAGGACGAATAAAATAGGTGTGCAGCTTGAATCTAAACTTGAGGAGACCGGGGTGCGAAGGAATTGCGTCCAAAAACAATCGATTCGACCACGAAGTACATTTCTGACTGTGGATTTTTCTGGAACCATCTTGGTGGTTATTGAGACGCTGGAACGGATTGAGGCTGGAAGCAAAAGCAGAAGACTGCAGATCACGTTTGAGACCCGATCGCCAAATATTCCCAATTCCTGCTCCTTACCTTAACCTTCGTGCCATCCTACACTGGATCCCCGTCTTCCTACGCTTCTGGCACTGAGCCTACCCCAGTTTTCTCGTCGAATTGGATGCCTTTGTCCCCTCATCGACAAGAATTGTTGATTTCTCGAAGAAACAGAAGTTCTACAGCTCGATATTTTCGCATGGAAACGAGGAGCCAGAGCCAGAGCCATGTCCACGACGTCTGCCTTCTTCCGCGTCCCGGCACTGCTGGGCCTGGCGGGCAGAACTCGTATCGCCGGGTCACACTCCTTACCCCGTGTCAATCCAGTCGCATTTTTCTGAAGGTGGACGTGTCGGGATGGGATGGAGCGCTTTTATCTGGAAGAGTCTTAGATTGAGGGATATTCGAGCTTCGAAAACAGTTGTTGTCCTGCTCAGGTCTCAGTTCCACTTTTGCGACAGATACAAACGAAACATGAACAAGCAGGGACAGCGACAAGATAGCGGAGCGGGAGGCCTCCGACAAGAGACGAGCCGATATGGCGGCGAAGCAGCGTTGTCGGACCAGATTCGTTCATTTCATTGGTGAACACCGATACCACATGAAAGTTCCCTCCTCCTTCGGATCGATCTTCAGGACCTCCTTCGTCGCCTTTACAAACTCCTCGCCGTCCGGCCCTGAAAGCGCTGCTAGCGACTGGGCGTCGGTGTTGAACGTGATGCAGCACACAATGTGATCATTATCGTCTTCCGGAAGTGTAGAGTTGAAGACATGACGGGGCTCGAATTCGATTTTACTATGTAGGACGCCGATAGGTGAGACTCGGTCGGGTAGAATGAAGACGGAAAACGCACCCGTCAAAACGGTCCATGTATCCACGCTCAACCCAAAGCGGAATGATTGCTTCCTCCGAGACCGAGGCGAGGCAGTCGACGGGGTGGCGGCTGAGGATTTTCGCATAAGAACTTAGCCATCCGAGGCCGTAGAGGGGTGCGGTTCGCGAGCGGACACCACGGGACAGTGACGGTGGCGAGTTGAAAGGCAATGTTAGAGGAGGTCGTGTGCTATTACTACGTGAGCACAAGTAGAAGGCCGATGTGAAACCATACGCAGGATCCGACATGAGTGCAGGTTGGGAAGCTGGCAGAAGGACAGGGAAAGCTTGTCAATGGACAAACGCCGCCAAGTTCAGAACGCGGTCACCTGATCTCGAGTGAATCTTGATCATCGTGTGTTTCCTCTACCAATTCGCGAGGCCGCGGACAAAGAGAGAGAAGGACGAGCGAATATGCACAGGTCTTGTATCCCACCATTTTACCCCATATCCCATCACAGTTAACTTTGCGGTACCGGATCCGTAACTCTGAATCATTCTCATTTCATTGTCAATTTCTTACTCTTCTATCATGGGCAAGCGAGACAAACCAACCTCCCAACCAGCCGCATGCCTTATCCTTCCCTCAATATACCTCGGCCCCTGCTCAGCCGCCTCCTCCATACCCTTCTTAACTGCGAACTCCATAACCCACGTCCTGAGCATCGGCGTCACCCCGAAGGACACTGTCGACGGCGTTGCGTACCACCGTATCCCGCTCAAGGACTCTGCCTCGGTGTTGATTACCGCCGCGTGTGCTGAAACGTGCGCCATAATCGACGCTGCGCTCAGCTCGAAGAATGGAACGGGGAGGATCTTAGTGCACTGCTCTGCGGGTATCTCGCGGTCGCCGTCGGTGCTCACCGCGTATCTCATGCGTCGGCACCGAATGTCGCTCAAAGCAGCACTGGGTCGGATCGTGCGCGCGCGTCCGCAGGTGTCACCGAAATTCCTAGAACAGCTCAAGGACATGGAACAGGAGCTATTTGGCAGCGTCTCGCTCCACGTATACGAGCTGCCGAAGCGCGAGAAGGACCGACTTGTGCTGTTTGAGTCGGAGGACATTTCCGCCGATGTTGAACTCGTCGACGACACAGGATAAATATCGCGAAAGAGTCGTGGGTGTTTATTCAATTGCCTGTCTATTATTACATTTGAGTGTGTATGTACGTGCCCTTCCCCTCGTGTATAGATATACCCAACACCCAACCCTCCTTCCTACTCTTACTTCTATCGCCTAGCACACAGAATATCGATAACTATAAAGCAGAAAAAAAGGAAGCTCTCGTCGGAATCCACCATCTTCCAAGGAGAGGAGATGAAGAAGAGGTGCGCTCACACTCCAACGCTCGCAAACACCCCTAGCGTTTCGAGCACCTTGTCCGCGTCGAGCCGCCACTTCGCGTCGGTCGCCTTCCCGCCCGTGGCCACCGTCTCGGCCGTGTCGAACTCATTCAGTCGTCGAATGAGCTTCTCGTCACCGCTCACGGCGAGCACAAGGTCCAGGTCCCCGGCGGCGTCCTCGTCCGTGTCGTGCGACATCCACCCGGCGGACCGCGAGAGCATCGTCTGTGCGGGCCCACCGGGGTGCAGGATCGCGCCGACGGCGGTCGAGCGCGAAACGTTGTTAGGGAGGACGAGGAAAGAGTTGTCTCCTGGGATGATGCGCAGGCCGTAGCGCTCGCCGAGGCTGAAGAAGTGTTAAGATGAGGAGGCATAGATTTAGGACCGAGAAGCGCACCTGTCGAATATGTGATTCTGGGCTTCGGCGGCTTGTCGCAGTGCCCACTGGCGGTCACCGCAGTCCTTAGACGTCTCCCCAGTCCAGAAGCGCCACACGATCGACGCTTCGCGCTCCTCGACAAAGGAACCCGGTGTCCGCTCCGTGAACTGCGTTTCCCGTTAGAAACAAAAACACCTCGACAGCTGCAAGACAAGACGCACATAATTCAGAATCTCGACGCACGAGCTCTTCCACGTCAAATTAAACGTGGCGACCATATTAATCCATCCACCCGGCAGCGTCGCCACCGTATTCACGGGACTCAGCTCCGCGCCGTTCCGCCTCCCCCCATGCATACCCAGCGCCCCACTCGACGACCGGCGCGGCGTCACCTTCGGCCGAATGAAGCACCCGTTCTCCGCCACAATCCCAATGCGCGGCACCTCCTTCGCAATGCGGCTCAGCACACCTGCGATCGGCAGCCCGCTGAGCAGCCACACGTCGTTCCGTCCGTCCGCCGCGAAACGCCGGAGCACCTCCAACGCGCGCTCGAGCCCCGCGTCGCCGTCCGTGTCCGCAGGGACGCCCCCAGGCCCGGCCCGCGGCCGCGCCCACAGGGTCCCCTCAAGGTCCATGAGCAGCAGCCGCTTGCTCGAGTGTTTATACCTCGGCAACACGCGGTGCATGTCGAGCATCGGCGCGGCCTCGTGGCTCTGCAGGTGCTGCTCCGTGTGCGAGCGCAGGCACCGCGAGAGGAACGTCGTCACGAACGCCTGCCCCGTCTGTGTCGTGACGTGGTTGTGCAGGTCCTCCCACCGCCCAAGCGCCTCGTCGTCGCTCATGGTCAGCGCCTGGTTGATTGCGGCCGCCGTCCCGCGCGTGTCCCATGGGTTGATCGCGATGCACGAGCGGAAGCCGCTGTAGCTGTACGATCCGGTGAACTCGCTCAGGATGAGCGGCCGGTGGCGGCCCTCCTGACACTCGACAAACTCGTGCGTGCGCAGTGCCATTCCCTCGCGCAGACTCGTGACGAGGAACGCGTCGGCGACGGTGAGCAACGCGAGGTACTGGCTGAACGTCAGGTCTTGTGTTGGCAGGAACACGACGGGCTGGTACGTCAGCGTCGAAAAGCGCGAGTTGATGTGCGTGACAATGTCGGCGATGCTCCCCGCGACGTCGCTCGAAGTGGTCTGGAGCGCGACCTGAATAAGAACGACCTTTTGTTGGAACTCGGGGTGTTTCTCGAGGAAGGTCTGGAACGCGAGCAACTTGTGGCGCACGCCCTGGATCTCGTCGAGCTTGTCGCGGCCAACGACGAGCTTCATGCCGACGTAGCGCTGCTTGAGGACTTGCACCCACTCGGCGACATCTGGCTCGCGTCTGCAGGCATTAGGATAGTGCGAGTTGGAGAAGGAGTCGAACGCACTTTTTCTCCTCCAGCTGCTGGACGTCGATGCCCATCGGGAACACTCCGACGTCGACAAAGCGCATGCGACGGACCTCACCTGCGCCCGCGCCCTCGCTGACTTGGATGCCGCGGGGTAGGGCCTCATATGCCATGATGCGGCTGACAGTCTGACGGAAGTGGCGGGCGTAGTTGGCGGTTTGGAAGCCGATGATGTTGGCAGCAAGCAGTCCGTTGAGAAGGTTGCGGCGGACGGAGAGGCAGCGGAAGATTTCCGAGGAAGGGAACGCGACATGCATGAAGAAACCAATGGGGGCATGAGCGGGGATTCGCGGAGACGCGCGCAGCATGGCGGGAAGCAGCATGAGGTGGTAGTCGTTTACCCAGACTGAAGAACGTAAATTAAAGCTGGCAACAAAAGAACGGGGCGCGTACTGATGTCACCATCCTGGTAGTTGGCAGCAATAGTATCGGCAAAGCGCTGGTTGACCGCGACGTACTGCTTGAAGGACGCGGACTCGTAGAACATTTTGGTCTTGGGCGCGTCGGGGATGGCGTAGTGGAGACACGGCCAAAGGACCTGGTGGCAGAACTCGTCGTAGCAGCTCTCAAACTCCGCGTCGGGGATCCAGACAGGCACGCAAGCCTGTTCGACGAGCATCTTCTTGTCGACTGCATGACGGAGGGGCTCTGAGAAGGAGTCGGTATGCGAAGCGACTGTGCCGACCCAGAGTTTTTTCTTGAGCTTGTCGCCCATACTGACAATCGCGTTCTTGAGGCCGCCATTGCAGTGGGGGTTGTGCTCGACGTGCCATTCGTCGCGGATGCTGAGCTCTGACTCTGGACGGCGGGACGAGGAGCGCGACGGCTTGCGCTGGGCGCGGACGCGGTGGTCGCTGTGGGCAGTCTGGCGCTTGCGGGGGGTGGTGGTGCCCAAAAAGGCCTTGGAGAAGGGATTTATGTTTTCCTGGGCGGGGGTCATGGCAGCGGGCGTCGGGTTGCGGGACTTGACGTTTATGAGGTCATCGACGATACTTTTTGCAGGGGGATTGCTGCCCTTGCGCAAGGCGGGGCGTGCGGGGCCCTTTATGGCGGATTCGACGCGCTGGAGGACATCGGGGACAGAGAACGACGGGGATCTTATTTCCGGGGTCGCAATAGGCGAGTCTGTGCCGACCACTGCGGTGGAGGGCAGAAACAAGGAGGCAATGACTATCCGCTGGTTTCTGAACGAGTTCATGGTGGTAGACCGCGGGAGGGGAGAGCGCTCATAAATATGTATCCTGACCACTTTTATCGACGTCAGAACATCGTCGGGTTGGCCTCCGATCTATTCCTTCTTTCAGCCACTTGACCCGCTTTCTGCCCCATATGTCTCAATCTGGAACGTCGACGCACGTTTATCACCCTCAGCGAAAAGAAGATGAAGATGAGCTATAACTGCTACCGGTCCAAGATACGGCGGCCCGCCTTCATTTCGAGACTAAAGCTTCGACTACAGGACATTCACTCATTTTTACCGGTAGTTCATTTCCCTTGTGATAATTTTCGCCTGTCTCCAGCCCGAGCGGTTCGCTTCGCCGCCACTGGCCCACAGACAGCTCCGAGCCTCCGACTCGGAGCCCCAAGTTGCCCTTTAGGGCGATTGGTCATTTCTCCGCATTTCAGCCACGAATCGGAAAAATAAAAATACGGCAAGTGGGAGTGTGTGTGCAGTTAAAGAGACAATGCTATCTATCTTCTTCGATCGTATCAATAGGTCAAGATGAAATCGTCCGACTCGGAGTCGAAATCTTCTGACCACAATGGGTTTGAACTTTGCGAGCGGTCGGCGGGTGTCTTTGGCCTGACTCCGAGGGACTAAAAAATACTGGGACAACGGCAGGGGCTGCGCAGATGGTAATTAACTGGACCAGTGTTGGCGCCGAGTCACAACTCCAGATCGTCCCAGAGACCCCGCAGCTCGGAGCACCAACTTGTTTGAGGCTCACACCGATGCCCCACCGACGCGTGGCCAAAGTCAATAACATACAGCTCCCCATCCTCATTCCGGACGATATTCCTGACCTCTACATCGCCGTGCAAGACGCCAGCCGCATGGATCTCCTGGACCGCCTCGTAGATTGCCCACCTAGCGGTTCAATACGTCAGTGGAACTCGCGTTGAATGCCTTGCAGCACTTACCGCTCTTCAACGTCCAAATCCAAGTCTTTCCACTCATCGTTGCCTAACGAGTCGCCTTTATCTTCCAGCAGCAGCGCCGCCCACGCCCGATGTGCGGGCGCATAAACGCCCAGACACCTCGGCACGCACTCCAGCCCCTCCATGCACTCGTACGCATCCAGCTCGCGGAGCAGCGCCTCAAAGCCGGAGCCGACCTCGTACAATTTCGCCACGACGGGGACGGCGCGTTCACCAAGCGTTCCGCGGTGGACCGTAGCGTCTCGCCCGGAAGGCAGGACTGTGCGCAGTGATAGAAGTGGAACAGGGGGACTGCAATCGGGATCGGAGACAGTGTATTTCCACTCTCGCGCCATACCCTCCTCAATCTGGGTCCGGGTGACTTTCTGGAGGGACTGGGGTCGTTGGGACAACGGGGGTGAAAACACAATCATCAAGCAATCAGAGTTGACGGGGTCTGCTTCCTGCGAAGAACTCGGCGGCGACGGAGCACTCAAGACAGCGAGATAATTTTTATAGCCGGCAAGCGCCAACGCAGGGTCAGGGTCCGCGAACGTGAGTATCCCAGGAGGGGCGTTGATAGCGATCAACAACGCCAAGAACGGGACAAGACGACAATTGGTGTCGGCGCAGCTAGGGACAAGTGCGTGTACATCCGACTGCCCAGCGCCTCGATGACCGAGAGTCATGGATGGGTGCGGTACGCTTGTGGGAGGCCCGCGATTGTGCTTCTCGGGCTCGAATGGCGCGGCAGGCACAAGTGGATGCACTGCAGACGAGTCATCGTCTAGTAACACTGAAGTTATATAATGGAAAACTCACGATTCTCGACGACTACACATTTATGCCCAGAGTAAACCAGACCAAATCGAGGTGCTCTACTCGACACCTTCTCATAAACTCGGCAGCACATCTGTAAATCCAACTAGAATGGTGATTCAGACAATAGCCTATGTAGTTGAAATCACCTACTTTAAACAGGATAGCATCTCCCTTGATATGGGGTGCCTTTGAAGGAATGAAGGCTCGGTGTGGGACAGAGAAGTATTCAGCCTGATAGTTATCGAACACTCCGGTGAGTGTCAGTTCGATGGCAGAACCTCCGCCAATCCTAGGAGGAGATTGAGGGTTTGTTAACTCTTCTATCATAATGTTGCGACGCTCGTTTGACGAGACGTTTTGAAGGATCAGCCAGTCGACATCGCCCTCCTGGCTAAACTTGCGGGAGGGGGCTGAGAAAATAACTCCGGAACCAAGGTTCAGATCTATCATCAACTCTCGAAGGAGGAAGCCTAGGAAGCCCGAGACTGGACAGAGCCAGGATTCTCGC
Source organism: Mycena albidolilacea (assembly GCA_029282495.1). NCBI lineage: Eukaryota > Fungi > Basidiomycota > Agaricomycetes > Agaricales > Mycenaceae > Mycena > Mycena albidolilacea. Next base: position 1,287,307 of record JARIHO010000008.1, on the reverse strand, counting down.
TCGTAGGAGTTATAGTAATTATCTTGTAATTGGGCCCATGAAGAGATTGCACTGTCAGGGAGCGCTTTGTCCAAATACCCGTTGGCCTCTAGGTATAGCCAGAGACCACTTAGGGCTCGATCGATGATGGTCGGGTCGCGGTATGTGTATGCGAGAGGGTGTGCGGGAGCATCTCTTCCTGTCCATACCGCGGTCGTCCAATTTTTACTTTCGTCGGCCTGAAGTTCCGGCATGTAAAAGGTAAATAGATCGCGATAAAGGGGCGGGAGTGGGTGCCATTGGCGAGGGAGAGTGGGCACGGAGATAGCAGGGGGCGGGCCATGGTCGGTGCTCATTGGCAGAGTTCAACGGCGACATTGAAAGAAATTGAATAGGGGCTCGTGCACGTGCAGGTGAATAAACAGACATAAGCTCTGCAAACGCGTCAACAGAGGTCAACATCTTCTCTTTTCGACTCCCACTAAGTACAATAATGTCTAGAAGCTTCAAACCGTCCGATCTGCCCAACCCCATCCTTCTCACGGACCCCGCGAACATCGCGTTCATGCAGAAGGCACTCGAGAAGGAGAAGAAGGCTGAGGCGGCATTGGCGCCCATCACCAATAATGTAGGTTTCAATACGACGCGTCGCCGAGCGGCTCCAGATCCTAATACTCCTACAGCAAAAGAAACGTAAAGCCGACGACGCGTCCGGCTCCTCGAAGTCCGCGAAAAAGCCCAAAAAGACCGCTACGGGCGGCGGCGACGATGGCGGGAAAGATCTATTCAGTATCGCGTTGCCTGGCGATGAGGACTCCACGGTGGAAATATACGACAGCTGCGATGAGCTTCGGCGCAAGATCAACGCGCTGCTCCGCACGGGGACCATCACCAAGGCCGCGTTCATGCGCGACATCGCACGCGCCGCGTACACCGACGCGCCGAACATCCAGTCCAAGCAGCTCACCGACTTCCTGACAAAGAAGGGCGCGACCAGCGGGAGCACCAGTCGCGTGTGTTACGCGTCGTACGTGTATTTCGAGAAGAAGAGGATTGCGGAGGGCAAGGCGAAGAGCAAGCATAGGCGGGATATGGAGGATAGATGGCTCGGGAAAGGCGGGCTGCCCAGGAGACGGGAGGAGAAATATTTCTGCCACGTTCAAGACGCTCTCGTTCAAGACGCGCTCGGGTCTATCCGCGTCATTCCTGGCGGTCGTTAATTCTCCTGCAGACGCCAACGCCTCAACCCGATACCTCATACCGATTAAAGCCAGTGTAATTAGTTAATCCTGTTCTAGTGTACTGTATGTTTTTTCGCTATCAATTCGCAACGTGTTCAAATCCACTAGTAGCACTTCAACTTGAAGCTGAGGCCACTTTAGCAGTGGCAGATAAATGATTAGATTTCGGGATGTTCCGTGCATCAATGCCTAGTCACTATCGTCCTCTTGGCGCGTCCTCTCAACGCGTCTTGACTCTTTTCTTGACTCGAGCCGCCCACCCCTTTTGAGCTCACCCACGCTCGCGTTAACCTTTCCTCACGCGCATGCCCCTGCGTCTGAGTCAAATACCATCGTTTCTGCTTCATTTACGGAGAAACTCTACATCCATGGCTCTCCACACTCGCCGCCAAATCCCAGGTGACCTGAAAATCGAGTTAACGGAAGTCGAGAACCAACTCTGCACCCTGCTCGACGAGTGCTGCACCGACCTCAAGGAGACTAAAAGCATCGACACTTCATGCCGAATTGCGGGTGGCTGGGTGCGAGACAAGGTACAGTCCGTGCAGACTGCTACCCGTTTGTTGCGAATTAATCTATTATTTCAACAGCTCCTGGGCATGCAGAGTAATGATATTGACATTGCATTGACCGACATGATGGGGGAGGACTTTGCGGGCCACCTCAGCGCCTTCGCAGAGAGCAAGGACGTCAAAACGGGGGCGATCGCGATATTTAATCCGAATCCCGAGCAATCCAAGCATCTTCAAACCGCACGGATACCCATCTTCGGCCTCGAATTGGACTTGGTTAACCTGCGTAGTGAGGAGTACGCTGATAACAGCCGTATTCCTACGGCAATCGTAGGCCTTTTTGCGGCGTTGCTCCAGCATTGTTGGCTTAGGTTCAGTTTGCAGGCCTTCGGTACCCCACTGCAAGACGCGCTGCGGAGGGACATTACGATCAACGCGTTATTCTATAATATTCACACTCGGGAGGTCGAAGACTGCACCGAGAAGGTATAGCTGGTCTCGCGGACTCGGCCTTCGCGTGTTCATTTCTGGCTAGGGCATCGAGGACCTTAAAAGCGGCACCATACGGACTCCGCTTCCGCCGAGAGAAACATTTCTGGACGATCCATTGCGGATCCTCCGAAGCCTGCGCTTCGCAACGCGGTTCGGGTTTGAAATCGTCCCTGAACTGGCCGAAGCAGTGAAAGATCCTGTTATCCAAGTACATGATCCCCTTTCCCGGAGCTCATTTACTGATTACTCCCCAGGATGCACTGGTCAACAAGATCAAGCGAGAACGCGTGGGCGACGAGATTTCCAAGATGATGAAAGGTAGATCCAGAGACAAAATCGCGGTCGACTAGCCACTCATAATATAGCAGGAGCCGATCCAACCCGCAGCATCCAGATGATCGACGATTTATCCCTCTACGACGCGATATTCAACGTGGTCCCTCTCGAGGTTAAGGGCTCGCTATCTGGTCCCATCGCTCCTTCCACCTCCTCGGTAAAAGCAGCATGCGTACTGCGGAGCATTTTAAGCCCATCCGGCTCCGCACTGGAGAACCTCACGCCTGTCCATCCCGCGCTTGTCTCGTCGGCCAAGGACGACCCCGGGGCGACGGCACGCCTCTACCTCGCCGCAGCGCTCCTCCCGCACTTCGGTATAACCTACCGGGACAAGAAACGGACGTACGCGGCGGTCGAATGTGCCGTGCGCGAGTCGCTCAAGCTCGGGACGCAGAACCACTACCTCGATGGCATCCCTCTGCTCTTCGAGGCTGCAGAATTGTTTGAGAAAAACCCGGACTTGAGTCGCTCGGACCGGAAAGAGATCGGTCAGTTTCATCGATATCTTCTACCCGACGGCGCCCGCTTATCCTTAAGCAGGACTGTTCTTGCGGGGAAAGGCCCTACACCATCCAAGCTCCGATGCACGGTGGCAATTGTCTGCGCTCTTCTCCCTTGTTCGAGAATTGAGCCCCCACTACGATCTCGCCACCGCTCAGCTTGACGGCAAGTCCGATATTTAAACCGCCCCGTATCCATGACAATAACCTCTATTTTCAGTATCTGAAGCCGCTAAGCTCATCGACCGCTACAATGCTTTCGTTGCCCGCGTTGAAGAACTCGAGCTGACGAATATTGGAGCAGAAAAACCGCTGTTGAATGCAAGTTCACCTCTTCTTCATTTTTTTGCCGCAGTTTGTAATTGTACGTCCAGGGCAATACCGTTTGTCAAGTACTGGGAGCCTCCAGGCCCGGCGCTTGGACCGGCGCTGTTCTCGCCCTGGTCATGGAGTGGCAATTACAGAACCCGAAGGGAACAGCAGACGACTGCACCGCGTGGCTGAAGGAGGAGCAGAGCGCCGGAAGAATCGACATTGATTCGGAACCCGCTAGCAAGCGCGCGAGGACGCAGCGGTGAGGGAAAGTAAAAATAAATCTAACATGTACCATCTTATCTTGCAATACACACCAGCGCTTGGCTCAAAAAATACAGACGCGGCTAATAAATACAAGTTGAATCGAGCAAGTACTACATGTAAGAAACGGGTATCGAGCGAGATGTATCAATGGAAACGGTCCATGTGTATAAACTGTGCCATCATTTCCAGCTCGAATGGATTCGAGAACTGCACCTCTTCGTAATTGATAGGCATGAGCCCATACGCCTTATAGTCGTCCCAAGACGACTGGGGCAGAGGGGCATCGGCTTTCGGCTCAAAGTAAGTTCCATCGTTGTTGTACCACATGCAGAGGTCGCGCGTCTGGCTCGGGATGTCGGCCTTGAAGAACTGGGAGCCGACGTCGTAGAGCGAAGAAGAGCGCTGGTAACGCTCGATCTGCTCGTCATTCTTCTATAAATTGAGTTTAGTAAGCAAGTAGCAGCACGTCAAAATGAGAGAGCGTACCTCTGAACTTGCAGCGTATAGATCAAGAGGTGGAATCGCCGAAGTAGGAACAAAGTCGTCGTCCTCGGCGACCTGTGGAAAGGTGATGGCAGGTGTATGGAGGACGAGGTCGAGAGACTCGTAAGACGAAGAGGATTTGGGAGAAAGTTCGGGCGTCTGCGAGCGGGGAAGTTCGGGGCTCGGCGCCGACGATCTTGTAGCCGGTGCGAGGGACGGCTCGTTGAGAGGGCCGCTGATGAGAGAAAGAGCGGGAGAGCCCGCATCTACTACCAGCCGAGGTGCGCGAGGCTGGCTTCTACGGCGCTTGGACTGAGGTGCGCGCTCCTCGTAGTCACAGTCGTCGTCCGACGCCTTCCTCTTCTTTCCAGAGCCCCCCTTCACCCCAGGACGCGGCACGGAGGGCGAGTAGCTGTAGTTTGGATACATCTGTGCGTGAAGTTCCTTCTTCACTTTCGCGATATCCTCGTATTTCTTTCTGCCGGCAGCGGGAAGGTCACGCCAGGCGTGGCCAGCGTCAATACTAACAACCCGATGGTTGCGAACGATTTCCCCGTCCGGCAACCGCTTATTCCGCTCGCAGTACTCCGAGCGAAAGCAGATAAAGGCGTTGGGAGGACGAGGGATGTGGTGATCAGGGCGTTTGCGACCGTGAGACGGCCGGATGGCCTGGTGTGGTGCAACATGAGCAGAGGTGTTGGTCTCCGGGTCAAAGTCGGGGTATAAGAGTTCTCCCAACGATTCATCATCTTCTGTTAGGTGATAAGTCAACAGTAAATATATGACAAACGTGAAAGACTGACCGACCACTGATTCTGCGATTGACGATCTGCGTGACCGATACGAAGGAGTAGAGCGTTCAACGGGCATCTTCAAGAAAAAAGGACTGCGTGCAAGTGGAGGAGTAACCGGGCGAGGTCGAAGAGCGAGAATGTCTGAACATCTCTCTCACTCAACGCGCGCCTTTTCACCATTTGACCCAAGAAGCGCAACCTACCTAAATGAGCGCCGTAGGATATTTACCCCTCGCTAATAGCACAGTGTGTTTGACTCATGGTCCACCCTTTCGACATATCACAAAGTTCTCAAGCGTCCAGTTCCGCGGAGGCCCAAAAGGATTCGCCGTCAGCCCAGTCAAGCCTCATGTTGATAAAATTCGACCATTTTGAGACCAGTTTCCAGCCTCATGTTGATCCCGAGTCTTTGCCATCTTCCGGTACCACGGCGACCTGCTTAATCGGGATTGTTTATAAGACAAAGGCCACGTCGTTAATGTTGGAACAATCGGGCATGCCGTCAAGCAGCAAAGGCGCCAGCGGTTTGGTCGAAGTTAACGTTGGTCAAGGCGGGCAGAATCAAAAACGACAAAGCGGAGAGATCAGTGATCACTGATGCGCGGAAGCACACAGTCTAATCTTATCTGGAAATTTAAAATACCCACCACGACGTGAACATTTGAACAACTTGAACAACTTGAATTTCGAGCAAGTGGACTGCAAGGCCAAAGATCGTAAGTCAGATTATACACAAGAATACATGGATAGTGGGAAGTAAGTTTAGGTCGCTGGAAGTATATATTGTCGCGTAGCGGTAAATTAGAAGCAGTCGGCAATGGTAGCTTCTAGCAGTCGACATTAAAGGTGTTTCCCGCCCGGGACCAATTCAAATTTTTACAAATTCCGAAGGCAAGAAATCGATTCGTTGGCAGCGTAAAGTGGCGTAGTGAGTGAGGTGGTGAACAACCAAGAAATCTTCGAACTTGTCGCATTACATGTTCAGTTTGTTTGTTTTTTTCCCTGCTTTAAGTAGACCAGGTAAGATTCAGTTTCTCGTCGAGACTGTTTGAAACTACCAGGGTTTTGCCCGCGATTCTATCAAGTTCAATGGCCGCGCATATCTATCTGTGCGCCTCGAGATTGTCGATGATGGCCGCAAAGAAGCGCTGGGAAATTTCGGGATAAATGAGTGGATAATGGAAGCAGAGGGTGAAGCATACGCGAATTGCGAGAACGATTTTGTTGCGAGGAGCCTCTGGGGTTTGGGTCTGAGGTTGAAATATCTGCGTTGATGAGTGAATCTGGATCGTCCACAAAACAAGTCGCGTACTGGGATGGGAGTGGCAGCTACCGCGAGAACTGGGGGTTGGTATGTAACCGGCGTCCAGGGGTAGATGAGATGCACCGAACTTGAAGCTCGAGGTGAATACAAGGGCTGCTGTGCCTGAGAAAGGACAAGGGAAAAGGAAGGGAATGGGGGATCCTGAGGAGACATGTTAAAAGGACGGTTGGTAGTGGGTTGGTTCAAAGCAAAAGATGAAGAGCATAAGCTTAAAAAGGATGCCAACCCAATTTTTATATGCAGAGAGAACCGATGCCGTGAGAGTCCCATTTGGGCAACATACAGTACTTGCTCTCGCCCGTTTTCACAATTCATTCGCCCCATTCATACGACTCCATTAAACGGCGTGAAACCACATTTCTTGAGACCTTGAGGCTGGCAGAATGGATTGGATCTGGGCAACATGCTGTGGCGTAGAGAGTAAACCCGAGAGCTCATCGCCTTCTCGACTGCAGTGAGTTCTCCATCTTTAGAAGGTTGTTGATAACAGATCTCTCAAATATCATCAGACCAACAAGACAAGCCACCATGGCCGCAGAATAGCTCGCACAATACTCGGTATCCGAAGGCAATCTAGTCATTTGCTAACCGTAGAACACAAGCGCGGCACCTACAAAACGCAGTCCAAAGTTCCAGTCGTAATCGGTTTCCCTCTCCTTGCTGTGTCTCTTGCGTGCCGTTCTGGAACCTCGCTTGCGTTTGTGTTATCGACTTTGTCCAAATATGCTTGCGGATCTGCCCCACTGTCCAAGAATCCAGAACAAAAACGATGTAGGCTCCTACGGACTCGTTGGCTAGCACCGCGCGGTATGTACTCCTATGGACGGCTTCATCATGGATGCACCCATGTCTACCCTCTTCGTGGGCTGGGCACGTGACCGCCAGCGACGCTGACTCGCATTGTGATGGCCCGAACCTGTCGTCCACCAGCATGCAGCGAATAAACTTGATACCGGACGGTTTGTACTGATGAGCGGGTTTTCCGACACAACAAAGAGCCCAAATGCGACCGAAGAAGCAACATTCAAGCCAGAGCGACAGACACAGAATTCGCCCAGAAGAAATTTGCCCGAGAACTTGCAGACGACGCCACCCAGCCCGTAACGCTTAGACTCTTGTCCTTCAAGAAGTGCAACATGAAAGCCTCAGCTGCAGGCAAGAAAGTTAAATTCGAAGTGTGAAATCGACATGCTCGTACCTGAGGACGGCGCCAGAACTCCAAGTCCTTGAAGCTCGGATATTGATATCCTTCATCTCAAGGCCTTCTGCTCAACAGCAACGCTTCATCTCTATGACCCGTCGACCTTCAGAAAAATGCGACTTGTTTGATTGATGGTAAGGGGTGGTGGCCCGGCAATACGAGTTCTGCCGGCCAAGGCCAGCAGTGTCAGGACGCGAAAGAGAGCAGACGTCGTGGACATAGCGAATGGCTGTGCTTCGTCGTTCCACGCGAAAGTATCGAATTATTCGGGCGGTGGAACTTCTGTTTCTTCGAGAAATCAACCGGTAGAAATTCTGGTCGACGAGGCGATGAGGGCATCCAATTCGACAAGAGAACTGGAGTAGGTCCAGTGCCAGAAGCGTAGGAAGACCGGGGATCCAGTGTGGAATGGCACGAAGGTCAAGGTAAGGAGCAGGAATTGGAAATATTTGGCGATCGCGCTGGTCTCAAACGTGATCTGCAGTCTTTTGCTTTTGCTTCCAGCCTCAGACGTCCCAATACACCAAGATGGCTCCCGAAAACCCACAGCCAGGGATGCACTTCGTGGTCGAATCGATTGTTTTTGGACGCGATTCCCTCGCACCCCAGTCTCCTCAAATTTAGATTCAAGCTGCACACCTATTTTATTCGTCCTTTGCCACCGTCTCTCCGCACGATTACTTCCGACTCGAAAAAGTACCCCTCGAGCCTATCGCGCGAGCCTACTTTCTTCCTTCTGTCCACAGAGGTCATAACTAGACAGCGACAGAATCTGGTAGAAACAGTTCCGACACCAGCAATTCCCAAACACGACTACGCTGACTGGTCTGCCATTCGACATCCAGAAAAAATCAGCTGGGACAGCCGACGAGCAAGGTGCATTTTCATTCTCAATCTTCCTGCAAAATCAACTGATTTTGCGCACAGAATCATGGTGCGTTAATGGGCGGGGTCGGACTCACAATCGGCTTCCTCTTGAGATCCTGCCTAGAGCGCCATGCAGTGACCTTAACGCCTGACTTATTCGGCGCGTAGAGGCATGGCGCCGGTCCTTGCGGGGCCCTCTCCATCCTTTCTAGAACCATGCTGGGCGGCCTGATCATATTTCGGTTCTATTAATCCAGAACGACGCTCTCGAGCCGCCTATCCGCCGACTCCATTGGTGGCCACACTGGCAATACGCTCCCGGGCTGATCAGAAGGATTCCGATTAATGAGAGCGCGGCGAGAGCGTCGTCGAGCATTAGATTCTCGATGATAAATTGTGGACGCTCAGAATATCCTCCTATGGGGCATTCCTTGTGCCTGTTGATCCGCACCGCACTCCGCGTACCTTTGTGGCGTACTTTACAGTTCGCTATGCAATCTTATTGAATCGACAATACGGTTGGCGATCACGCACTTTTATCTGACAACGCACAAGTCACCTAACGGTTCGCTCAACTTTGTTCGGTGTTGAGTGAGAACATCCTCCGTCGAGTGAGCAGCACGGAATCTATGAAATACACTCTAATAATGGTACATACAAGCAAGATAATTCTATTCGAACCAAGTAAGATAATTCTAGTCCAGTCGCAGCAAGCACAATACCCATCCAAGCAGCAAGACTGTTTCTGAATCTACAGGATAGAGGTTCTGGGTATGTTTGAAGATAGTAGATTGTAGGTTGCGGTTCGCTGCAAGCCAACAAGTGAGAACTTGGACTGATCCAATGGGCGAGAAACTCACCAGGAGCAGGGGAATATAAGTACATAGGAGCACAAAATGGCGAGAAAATAGAGAAAGGTACACAAGGACTGGAGGCGGAGGTCAAAATGCGTCGAATCGAAGCGAAAGCACAACTTACCTATCCTTTCCGAGTCTATAATCGATAAATCAAGCAAAATCCATCCAGTATACGATCTTCTAATTTCAAGCACATGGGGATGGCACGAAGCTGGAGGGGGACATCAAAAAACGCTGACGAAACGCGAACGCAAAGGGAAACTCACCAGGTTCGGCCTGTGATTTGTCTTTATTCCAGCAAAATCATTCAAGGACGCATGGGTGCCGAGGGGGGTGCGACGATGGGGATGGGCGCGGGGAGTGTGTTGGACCGGCCGGGCGCCCAGTTCCTTGACGTTACCCGAGTACGGAACGGAACCGGACCAGGGGTGCGAGGCGGCGCCGGTACAAAGATGACCTTGGAGCGGCCAGGCGCCCAGTGCAATGGCGGTGCGCCGTGGAGTATTATTTCGGGCCCGACCACAGGAGCGGAAACGGAAGAAGCGCCTTTGCCGATGGTAGTCGTCGCCGGCATAATTTCTGGTATGAATTCCGTGGAGGTTGCGTTGAGCGATCTCAAAACCGGAGGGGCCAAGGCGACAGAGGGGACGAATGCCGGAACGAACACGTTGAGGCCTGGCACGGGTGCGGGAGCAGGGGTCCGAGCAGGGGCAGGAGGCAGGGAAGATACGAAGGGGGCCACCGACGCGTTGAGGCCGGGTGTGGGTACGGGCGCGGGAGCAGGAGTAGAAGCAGGGACAGGTGCAGGAGGGTTTATCAATACCGGGGAACGCACGAAGCAGGACACCGACGCGTTGAGGCTGGGCGTGGGTGCGGATGCGGGAGCAAGAGCAGAAGCAGGGACAGGCGCAGGAGCGTTTATTGACGCCGGGGAAGACACAAAGGGGGGCACCGACGCGTTGAGGCCGGGCGCGGGTGCGAACGAGGGTGCGATCGCGGGTGCGGGTGCGGGTGCGGAAGCAAGAGCAGGAGCAGCGACAGGCGCAGGAGGGTTTGCGGGCGGGCCCGGAGGAAGGAACGGGGTCACAGAGGCGTTAAGGGCGCTCGGAGAAGGGTCAGAGGTCTCCATATCGGTTTGCTTGAACGTGCCGTCATTCAAGTCTGATGAAGGAAGAACGGTCAGGCGCCGATGTGTAGGAAACGGAGGCCTAGAACTCACCAGTTTCTGCAGCAAAGACCGCCGACTCAACTGTTGCAAGACACGAGGACGCGGGGCTTGACTCGACCAGCGAATCATCGACGTCCGCGGTCAAGATAAAGTCCGGGGCCGTCTCCTCAATTTCGATATCTGTGGATATATATTCGAGAGACGGGAAGGAAGGGGCCGCGCGGAGCCGTATTGGGTACGATGCAGAACTCTCAAGTGTTGACTGGGCTCTCGTAGTATGTGAAACAATCAGAGCCGACTGCGAGGCTGAGATGAAGGTCGCTTCTGCTTCTTGATCCACCTCTTCAATGTTTTCGCTCTCGTCATCCTGGTCCCCCTCGGGTTCGATGACGGCGTCGACCTCTGTGTCAGCAATCGACGCGAACGACGGCAACGCGCCAAGCTGGGCGGGGGATGAGAGACAGGTGGGGAGCATAGAGTGGAGACCGGTGTGCGAGGCGAAGATTGGCTCCGACTGGGTGGTGGGAAGTCCCAAGTTCGATTTGCTATACGTGAGAAGACGTTGGTTTTCTTCGACAAGAGTAATATCTGCTTCGTCGTTTTCGCTGTCGCTGTCGGCTGCGTCGACGGCGCCGGTCTCGTCTGTCTGGGCTTCTGTGTTATTGGGTTGCAACGCCGCAGAGACTGGTGTGGTGTGAACAATTGGGATGTTGTTGTAGGCGGGCAGCAGCACACTCGAGTATTCGGGGCCGGAAACGATGCGCCACATAGCACAAATGTCTTGCACCTGTTGGCAGACCCATACCAGGAGGGGCATAGAATCGGCGACAGCGTCGAAGGAGACGAATACCGAGCAGCAGAAAGCGAGGAGCGGGAAATAGAGGAGCCCCACGACTGGCGCCTCGCCAACGAACTCGCCAGGGATTGAATAGACTGCGGCCGAGCTTGATGCACTTTCCGAGTCGTCAACGTCGGCAAGTAAAGCGGAAACCATGGGACAGGACATCGCCACGAATTGGACTCGAGCAGCCCACCGAAGTGCGAGAGCGACGGTGAGGTCGGTTGAACGTTGGCGAAGGCCTTCGTGGACGACGAGGGAGGTGCTGGGCTCGAAACGGTCCTGTGAAACACCTGGGGCTCGCGCCCGCTTGACGATGGTGAACGTCCTGCGGAGAGGGAGGAGGTAGACGACGTCCAAGGACACTGCAAACAACTGAACTCGAGCCGCCAATTGGAGTGCCAGAGAGACGATGAGGTCGGTTGAACGTTGGCGAGGGCCTTCGTGGACGACGAGGGAGGTGCTGGGCTCGAAACGGTCCTGCGAAACACCTGGGGCTCGCGCCCGCTTGGCGATGGTGAACGCCCTGCGGAGGAGAGAGAGGATGTAGATGGCATCCAACACGAGGAGATTCAAGGCGATGATCACGAGAACGAAGGTAGGAGAGAGGGAGGCGACATAGGCGACGATATTGTGGAAGCCGAGCTTGACGAGGGTGTCCACAGTGATGACCACCATGAGGCCGAGCATGAAGTCACGAATGAGGTCGAGGCGAGAATACATGAATGCGGAATTTCTGCGGTTGTGGGTGAAGACAAGAGCAGAACGAGTTTGTCACAGTTGTCACTCGGCTTATGTAGAGGGAGGGCACAGCCACCAAGACGCGTTCGAGGGGCAGTCACGTTGACCGCGTTGCTTCCATCAACATCGCCCGCTTGGACCGGCCAATCTCCGTTTGGTGTTCTGGATCAGAGATAAGGATTCCGTCAACGGCACAGTTTAATATGTTACGTTCAAGCTCTGCCAGTGTCAGCGTCTTTAAAGGCTCGTGGATTTCCCTGAGTGTGTAGTCCATGGTTACATCTCCGTAGATCTCGGAGAAGCAAACAAACTTCCTTTTGGCGGCCCAGAAGGCCTTGCGCAGGTGAAGCGAACACTGGGCGGAGAGTCCGCGGCCTCCACTGGTCAGATTAGCTGGAAGCTGGATATTACCGGTTAGACTTGAATCGCCGAGCGCATCATAAATTCCCTGCAAGTACTTATGTTCGAGGCAGAATTATGTATGTTGGTCAAAAATTTTACTTATTCTGAAATCATGGCTGTGCTGCACTATAGTCTCCCAAATGATTTGAATTTTGGACGAGGAGACGGAAGCTAGAGAGAGACGAAGCTCAAAGCTAGTGTACTCAAAAAACATGTGCCTGTTTTCAAGGATACCGCTATTGTCTTGGAGGAGTATTCCTTTTGTATTTCAAAATTTCTTGAATAGATTTTGTATGTACAATGAAGAACTACATAGTGCCACAGATTTCGGCAAGTACATCCTCCAAAAACACTTTCCAATGCTCTGAGTTAGAAAACATCAAAGGCGTTGCCTTGTTTCGAGTCATTTCAGGCTCTTGTCCCCTGTCCGCGGCCGAGCGAGTCGGGAACCGAACAATGCGTTTGGAAGCGAATAAGATCGAGGAAGGGCATTTTAGCTCACAGAATTCCAGAGTTAGAGCCCAGATCTGCATCTGAGTTGTAACAATGGACTCAACACTGGATTTCCCTCCGCGGCGCGGCGCAGAATTTTTTACGTTCACATCGGCGCGCACAACTTTAATTCTTCCTGAGACCAGAACAATCTGTGCACCGACGCCGCTTCAATATGCATTGAGATAACCGGCCCTTCAACCCGCCGTGCTCTTCTTCGCAATACGGGTTTGTATTTACAGTGGGTTAACGGGTTTCCTCTCAATCCCGCTCAGATCCAAGACCTGGAACTTGGATCAGGAAATGTTAGGTCCCTTCTGCGATGTAGCGGCTCCTCATTTGGAAAACCTCGAGATTGTTTATTGGGTCGACAAATTCGAAGTTGGCGCCCCAGTTGCGATACTTATTCTTACTTGGAGCTCCGACTTTTCTCGAAATCAATATGGCTCCAAACCCCAATTACCAGCGCCTCTGTAGACGGCCTCGCTTACGCACCTATACCGTATCCGGAACGGCGGCCCAGATATTGATAACCTGGCCGCAGTCACGTCGATGCTCCTTGATACATTTGTGCCTCGACGTAACCCACGTCCCCCCAAGTAAGCATTGGACTACTAGTACATTGAACGAACTCAGCAAAGCTCCGGTCTGTATACATGAATGCCCAAAGTTGACGGTACACGGACTCATTACCCTCTTTGTACGTATACGTATTCAATGTCTCTCTTACTCATTTCGTTTTACCATCACAGATCAGGAACCAAGTCTTTCCACAAGTCTTCGGCACATCGCTCAAGTAAACCGTTGACGATCCGCACGGCTTCAACTGGATCTCTATGCGATTCAACAACCCAAGAAAATTCAAGTACATGAAGTATCAGATCCCTTCAAATCTATCTCGATCAGTCCAGCAAGTATTTTGCCATATCACGAATATCTTCGATAACGGACGGGGGATTATCGAGTCCGGGAAAGTGTCCTCCAAAGTCGTACACTACTCTCGTCAGTTCTGACAACGGAATTCGAGTTGCAACCACACCTTTGTAGGATACTAAATTACCGACTTTTGCGACGTACTCTTCGGGCCAGAGAGCGACGTTGTACTCATACTGACTGAACAGTAGTGGTGCGTCCGTGGGGGCATTGGTGTACACGGTTTTGAAGAAGTTGTGGTTCTGCGCGTAAATCCAGACGGAGGATAAAAAGGTCTCTGTGAGGTAGTAGAGAGAGACAGAAGTAAGGATTGCAGTGTTGTTTAATACGGATGGGGGTGTTCCCGCGCGAGGGTCAGACCCTGTTGAGCGTACTTGAGCGAGCGAGTCTGGAAAAAGGATAGATAAAATACGCACAGAGCTTGAATTTTCCTCCGATCCACGCAAGTTGCCCAACAGGGCTGTCGTACAAAGCCAACCCGATATCATTAGGCTACCGAAAAACAATTACGGGTGAGCTCGAAGATGGCACAGATCCTGGCATACCTTGGTAGTCTGCTCAATGTAATAACCGTTGCCTGTCATGTTCCAATCAATACTCCGCTTTTCAGTCACTTTCTGGATGTCCGACAGAGTGATGTTGTTCTCAGCAATGTCTTGAGCCGCCGGAGGGAAGAATGGGAGGAAAATGAAGTGCGCTGCGCGCACAGTTGTGTTGAAAGAGCTATAAAGAGAGTATGCCACACTAGAACCCTGTATGAGGAAGAACATTGGTGCGTGGCGTCACGTCAAGGAAAAATGCACATACCCAATCGGTGCCATGCACCGCATAGGTCGAGTATCCGAGAACCTCCGTCATTAGTGTGTTGAATATTCTGGCAGTATCATCCACGGTCCAGTTTGCAGGGGGCGCAGAGGAAAAGACGAAGCCTGGGAGAGATGGAACCACGACGTTGAAAGATACGGTCTTCCCAGTGGCGCTTACTGAGGGCTGGGTTAATGGTTCGATTACCGGAAGAAATTCTTGGAAAGATCCTATGCAAATATTTAAATAGATTCAACTTGAACTAGGAGAATCGAAATCACCTGGCCATCCGTGAAGTAAGATTACAGGAATTGCATCCACAGCCTTGGATTTTTCGTGCACGAAATGCACGGTTTGTCCTTCAATGACGGCTGTGAAGTGTTCAAGTCTATGCACACCAGATGCATGAGCCGAGATGAAGTTGAACCAAAATCAAGGGCACTGACTGGTTCAGCTCGGCCTGCTGTACTTCCCAGTCGAACGTTGTCGCCCATTCGGTTCGCAGTTCACGCAGGGTTTCCAGTTCGATCCCTTTGTCGGTGCCAGCGTCGGGATATATAGCCATGGCCGGGAGGCGGGTGCTATTCACGAGGGATTTCAGCCGGGGAATCCCGCCGGTCAGGTCTATCTTGAAGGGCTTCAAATCGAATCTGTTGTTAGTGGCGCTGGCCGCGACCAAAACCGTGGCGAAAGCAATGGCGATCGCCAGACGAGCTGTCGGGTTTAAAGGTAGGCCCATGGTCGAAAATATTTGTTGCATTAATCTGTCCTGTCCGCTTTTTAAAGGCCAGAAATACATTTTGTTTTCTGATTTGTCAAGTTGCGAAGATTTAAAGCGTGCTTACTTACAGTTGTGAAGATTTAAAGCCTGCTTACTTACAAGTCGGGGATGTGCGGGGCTGGGATAAGATCTGTAAGGAAATGGCGAAAGCGAGCATACTGAATTAGAAATCCGAGAAAAACCATGCCATGCGAGTCCGTTCTAGACCGGTAAACGATCTGTCTATGGAGCAAGCTGTCAATAGACAGACTGGTCGTTCCTGTCTTGAATATAACAAAAAAGGTACGATTGGATAATGTTATAGCGTCTAACTGTAAGGTGACTGGGTGGTGGGCCGGCAACTTGAAGGCATCAGTCACCAGGAAAACACAAAGTTGCCGCATAGCCCCAGATAGCGCCACATAGAAGCCATAGTCGCCATAGCGGATCGGCCAACTCCATAGTGAACGTGTTCTGGGGGCCGGCTGCGGCCGTGACCTGCATGTTAAAACGACTGGCTCGGGGAGAGGGAAAGAGAAGCAATCAACTGAATCCGCTGATAGTGAAGTGCCCGAGTAGTGCCCTGGATTTCGATGAGTAAACACCACTTGAAAGTCTATATGTGAGAAGACGTTGGTTTTCGTCGACAAGAGTAATGTCTGCTTCGTTGTTTTCCTCGCTATTACTGTCGGCCGCGTCGACGTCGCCGGTCTCGTCTGTCAGGGCTTCTGTGTTATTGGGTTGCGACGACGCAGAGACTGGTGTGGTGTGAACAATTGGGATGTTGTTGTAGGCGGGCAGCAGCACACTCGAGTATTCGGGGCCGGAAACGATGCGCCACATGGCACAGATCTCTTGCACCCGTTCGCAGACCCATACCAGGAGGGGTATGGAATCGGCGACAATGTCGAAGGAGACGAATACCGAGCAGCAGAAAGCGAGCAGCGGGAAGTAGAGGAGCCCCACGACTGGCGCCTCGCCAGGGATGGATTGGACTGCGGCCGAGCTTGATGTACTTTCCGAGTCGTCAACGGCGGCGAGTGAAGCGGAAACCATGGGACAGGACATCGCCACGAATTGGACTAGAGCAGCCCACTGAAGTGCGAGTGCGACGGCGAGGTCGGTTGAACGTTGGCGAGGGCCTTCGTAGACGACGGGGAGGTGCTGGAGGGTGCTGGGCTCGAAACCGTCCTGCGAAACACCTGGCGCTTGCGCCCGCTTGACGATGGTGAACGCCCTGCGGAGAGGGAGGAAGTAGACGGCGTCCAAGGTGCATCTCCGTTTCGTGTTCTGGATCAGATAAGGATTCAGTCGACGGCACGGTTTTAATATGGTACGTTCAAGCTCTGCCGACTCTTTAGAGGCTCGCGGGACACTGGGGGCAGCGCAGATTCTTTTTTACGTTCACATCGGCGCGCACAACTTGAATTCTTCCTGACTCGGAGACCAGAACGATCCGTGCACCGACGCTGCTTCAACATGCATTGAGATAACCGACCCTTCAACCCGCCGTGCTCTTCTTCGCAATACGGATTTGTACTTACAGTGGGTTAACGGGTTTCCTCTCAATCCCGCTCAGATCCAAGGCCTGGAATTTGGATCAGGAAATGTTAGGACCCTTCTGCGTTGTAGCGGCTCCTCATTTGGAACACCTCGAGATTGTTTATTGGGTCGAGAAATTCGAAGTTGGCGCCCCAGTTGCGATATTCTTATTTGGAGCTCCGAGGTTGACTTTTCTCAAAATCAATGGCTCCAAACCCCAATTACCAGCGCCTTTATGGACGGCCTCGCTTACGCACTTGGCCGCATTCACGGTTCGATGCTCCTCCTTGGTACATTTGCGCCTCGACGAAACTCACGTCCCCCCAAGTAAGCATTGGACTACTAGTACATTGAACGAACTCAGCAAAACTACGGTCTGTATATGTACATGAATGCCCAAAGTTAAGCAAAGGCGGGGCCGACGACCCAGCTAACATCGTCGCTAAACGACGCGGTCGCGTCAAACGTGTCCGCGCCGCCGTTGCTCGCGGCGTAGAGGATGGCGTTGAAGTGTCGGAAGTAGTGTGCCGGGTAAGACCACGAGCGGATCGAGTTGCCCTGCCCGTTGAGGCCCGCCTTCGGGCACCACGTCGCATCCTCTCTGAACAGCTGCGAGCCGTCGTTAGCGTTCACGAACAGCTGGAAGCCGGAGTGCCGGATGAAGCTGCCCGGCGTGTCGCGGGACTCGAACGACACACATGCGCTGTTCCCGAGACCCGCAACGACGTTCCAGCTCGCAGACAGCTTGAGTGCGTTGGTATCGCTCGAGGTGACCACCTGGGTGTTGACCGTTGCGCCGGTGTGGGCGATGTAGCGAGTCGTGCAGCATGCCGTCGTTGCGCGGAACGACACCGCGGAGCCTACGCTAATGGCGGGCCCGCTCGTCAGGGAGGCGGCGGCGTATCTAGCCGCTACGACGTTGGCCTGGACCGAATTCTCGGTTGCGTCGGACGGGTAGCCGGTGGTCATCACGCCCTCGTAGAATGTACCCTGCGCCCTGTTGCTGTTGTCTCCGCCTATCCCGAGGATGATAGCGCCCTCCTTGTGCATCGGGTTGTACCCGCCGCTGGGGCGCGCACCACTGTAGAACGTCGAGAGCGAGCCGGACGCAGCGTTCCCGCCGCGGATCGCCCAAGTGCCCGGTTCGCCTTTCACGACGGCCGTGACGAAGCGTGAGGTGATCGTCGGGTTGGAGGGGTTGACAGCCGCGATGTTAAGTCCGGCGAACAGGCCGTTCTCGAGGTCAGCCTGAACCCAGGGACCGCTGCCGGCGCCCTTGCCGCCCCCGATACCAAAGTAGATGGCCTCCATGTGCCCGTTGCCCGTGTCATCCGCTGAGGTCTCCGCATTACCATAGTCGAAACAACAGTTTCCGTTAAAATGCGTGCCGTCGAGGACCGCATAAATGCCCTCCGCAGCGTCGCCCTTGAAAACAATCAATACACGGAGGTATGGCATGAGAAAGAAAGCAGACTGACCACGGCGATGGCATTGGTGGCGTCATTGCGGTAGCCGGTGCCGGGCGCGATGAAGACGCCGTACGCCTTTTGTCCGTTCAGCGTGACTGGTGCGCCATCCGCGGCGGCTAAATTGTCGAAGCCATTGGGATCGGTGCCACTGGCGGCGCCGCCAGGGGGAGCTTGCGTGAGATGGTTGCCACGACCGGACTGGTCGAAGATGGTGGTGATTAGACAAGTTGTACTGGCGCAGAAAGAGTCTTGCGCGGCGGCGTTGGCGACACCGCCCGCAGACAGCGGGCCGATGTTGGTCGTCGCACCGTCGGAGCCGCGTTTAATTTGGTAGAGGGAGCCAGAGTATGCGCTGAATAGCGCCCGGGTGGTACTGTGGGCGGCGACGCAGGGAGTGCCTCCGGAGGCGTAGATGTCGCAGGGCCCCGCCGTGACTAGTGTAGCAACCAGACACAACGCGAGGAGTGAGGAGAACTGGAACATTACTGTGAGCGTTTCGTTAGTGGGGTGCGGGCATTTTAATACGTCGAGCGGCCTAACGTCAACTATCACGCGGCCTCACCGTTGGGGGCGATGAAGCACGGGCTGTGTGTTGAGACGAAGTCGATCACTCGCGGATCGACGAATATAGCATTGCCTGGTGACGCAGCGGGGGGGAGGAAGCCCGAGGAAGGCCCATCATGCGCTTGGGCGCATGTGGAAAACCTGGGAACTTTGTTGTATAGTTCCATTAAACTCCGACCACTTGCGCGAGAACGACTCGGAGTTGGGCCACGGGGTCGTTTCGAACAGAACAACATTCAAGCTTGATGAACCGAAAAACACGGTCCGCGGAGTGGTAGATATCATATGCTGAGGGCACAGCCACCAAGACGCGTTCGAAGGGCAGTCACGTTGACCGCGCGCCTTTCCATCAACATCGCCTGCTTGGACCGGCGCATCCCCGTCCGGTGCCCGTTCGGTGTTCTGGATCAGAGATAGTCAGTGAACGGCACATTGTTGCAGGTTTAATATGTTACGTTCAATCCCTGTCAGCGACTTATGAGCGCTCCTCTCCGTATTCAACGCTCGGTGAAGACGGGCCTTTGGGGGCAATTTCATGGCTTGGGCAGGATCCCGGAAAACCCAGTTTCGTGATATATATTGACCTGGAGACGCCAGAGTTACGAGGCGATCTCACTTGGGCTTTGTGCTCGTTCAATTCAAAACGCCCCAATGAACACTGAAGAAAACCAGAGTCAACGAACGGCAGATATGTAGATACAATGTTAATCGATTACTAGACTTTTCTTCTTCGAATTCCTTCGATGTCGTCCTTCCGGTCGGTCCAATCCAATCTATGTACAGTATGAACGAAAATCGGCACTGGCAGGGCGTTGGTTTAGTCAGGAAGAGGCGCCCGCGACGGCGGTTCCTCAAAAGGTTGTTTAAACAACAGGAGCATTGACCGCTCTAGATAGAAGGTTCTGCAAAAATGAATGAGTTACGGACGCAACATCAGTCGTTCAAGAATCCACCTGGCGGCACATCAAGATGTGGTATCGGCGTCTATGTACACAATCAAGAAGTCGTTCAGGATTTGATCCAGGCCCTGAAGCCGGTGATTATTTTCGCTAAAAACTGCTACAAGAGACGGTCAGCGTCGGCAATTCGTCAAAGAACCAACATACGCGGAGCGTCCTGAAGATTCCCATACGAGTAGTCGCAGTCGGTGTGGCAGAAAGCTGAGGCGGCTGCATTTTCAAGTAAGAAAGAGTATCGAGGGAGGGATAAAGACAGAACACACTGCGACGGGGACGACATTGATAGGTGCTGGGACAACCGGATTTTGGTAGCTGATCGGTGTCCAGGGAAATACAAGATAGGACGGCTGAGTAGACTGGGAGAGCACCAACGAGATTGAAGGAAGGGGAGGGTCCTGGTGAGGCATCGGAGGATGGTCTAAATAGTGTGATTGGAAAAGAGTGGGTAGACGGTAGTGAAAGAGAAGAGGAATAGCTTAAACGGTGCAGACCCTTTTTTTTTTTTATGTGAAAAGACGTCCGGGTGCCGTGACCGACCATTTAGGGAACAACATCTGGAAACCTCTTCGTTATCCGCCATGGCCAAAATCCAATGATACTCATCGGCAACAAAGAGCTTCGTTCGAGAGACATCACCAGTCAGAATACATAGGCAACAGGCTTGAGGAGGACATGGCGGGGTTATGCCCTTCACACTAAAGTCTCTGCGTAACTTCGAAGAAAACCGTGCACAGTAATCGCTGGCGATGTCAGTTTATCCCTCGGTACTGGCAAGACGACGGAAGAGCGCCGTGAGTTCTACCAGCCAGATAGCCTAGTTTGACTCGCAATGGACTACTGGCCTTGGACGACGCTCTCCAAGATTTCCTCATATTTGCTCCGGTCTTTCAGCGTCCTATGCGTCTCTCGTCTTGAGCGCCGTCACGGCTCCACCGAACTCGACGAAAAATCTGAACTGGGTCTCTCCTTCCATGCCCGCACGCATCCTCAGTGTGTAGCCTCCATCGGCCGTGACAGTGACGCGTAACGGCCTCACGGTCTGCGCGTCGATGTCGACGTCGACGCACAGACCGACGGCTGTTCCAATGAAGGTGGTGTGTGGCCCAGTTTGAACGATTAGACCCGCCAGTTGCAAAATACAGAAGACAAGACAGCACTGCGCAGACAAGATTCAAGACCCAACCAGCGGACTGAGAGACTGTGTGCCGACATTTCAAGAATCGAGTGCTCCGAAGGAGACAGCTCCAGGAAGACGATGGATACACTCCAAGCGACCTTGAAGCAAAATGCATGAAATTCGACCCGCATGAAATGCGCACCTGAGACGAAGACAACAGACAACATCCAAATCCCAAATGTCCCGGCAGAATCCCAGTCGACACCTGCCGAGGGCCTGACTCCGAAGAATCGTCTTAGATCCTTGTTTCGCATACATTGAGCTTCGCATGGTAGGAGAAAGACACATAATGTGTTGTCATGAAAAAAAAGCTCCATGCCTGCGTTGAATGAACCGGTCTTTGAAGTCTCGCCGCAAGAAGGATCGTCCACGAGGAACATCCTCCGTCTGAACCTCCGAACGCGAAGGTAATGTCGCCGTGTTTTGTCCGTTGTTGCTTGCAGCTGGACCTGGTTAGACCTGGTTGCCTTGAACGGCTTAGACAGATCCGTTTTATTACGAGCGGGAGGGCAGGAAATTTCTGAGGACAGAGCAGCAGCGCTGACAGGCAGCGCAGCGTAGCCTGATGGTTTCAGGAGAGAGCCAGTCAAGAGCCGGTGGAGGGAGAGAGGGAATGTTTTGCCCAAGTTTTGCCGACCCTTCGACCGACAAATTTCGCACACGGTCTCAACCAAGCTACTTTCGCCCAAACCACGGCCACTTTCCTGGTTCGGTACTCGCCGCATACCCTCGTTTTCTCAAAATTTTCTCGGCCTGGCTTGCTCGTTTTGGGATTTCCTCGGAATTATTGGTCTTCAGACTTACTGTGCGCGTTCTCGATGCAGATTTTACACCCCAAGCAAGCCCCTTACAGCCTATGGATGCTCTCAAAGTAATTCAACTGTTTTCCCTGGCTTCCGCGTCCGCACCCAAAAGGAACTATTCCACCTTCGTGCCCTCCTAGGCCGATGACCTCATATCGTAGCAACCTCTACCAGTACTGAGTTCAAGCCAATAATTCAAATGAGGTGGCGAATGGCAAGATTTGTGCAGGAGACTAAGCTGGCCCCATTCGATCCCGTCAAGACCGCCGCGACGCTCAGGCTAGTTCGTTCACTGCGCTACACCACAACCTGCGATGAACGAATATCGTGGCGGTGGAGTCACTCCTTGCTGGACATCCAACTCTAGGCTTAAATAAATTCACTTGCAGCAGCAGCCAGCTTCATTGCTTTCAACGGTTGACCAAGCTCAACGCCGCGCTGAAGTAATGCGACGAAAGGCACGCCATCTCCACGGACTGGGCGCGTGCGTTCCGAAGAAAACCACGCAACTTGCCCATGGCGTATGGTACACCGCAGGAAATGTATTTGTATTGGTCGGATGGCGGCTCGTTGAGGGCCTTCCGACGTGCCAGAACCTGGAAAGTGTGCAAACCGACGAAAGGTGCACGGCGTTGGAGATCCTTGCGTACAACTGCGACAATAAATAGAATTTCAAAACCTTTTATTCAATGAAAAGATAAGTAGGGAATACAGTATTCACAGGGCCTTGCCTTGGGCCTGAACCTTCAGCAAGCAGTCGGAGTCGTTCTGACCGCAAAGGCCGTGCGCAGGTAGAGGCATTGGTTGGAGAACTTCTGCGAGGAGGGAGGTCTTGAACGGCCACTGAACTGGCTGCCACTCGGAGTGAATCTGAGTCGCCTCCAGCACGACGTCCTTCGACCATGACTGTTTTTAAAATAGCCGTGGAGCCTAAAGTCATAGAAATTCCGAGACCACCAAAGAAATCGAGAGGGGATGTAGGGAAAGAGAAAGAGAATACGGACGGCGCTAGACGACGACCGATCCTCCATGCACCCCTCTTTAATCCCCGCTCCAACCACTTTTTCCGGTCGACCCTCGAGATATTCATGAGCTGCAGCGTAAAAATTGCGGAAGACAGTGAGGGGGAAAAACTTGAGGAAAGGAACAACGACGAAGCCGAAAGGGGAGGTGAAACAGAGCGCCGCCGATCGCAAAGCTTTTGTTTGTCTTTCCACATCCATCCTCTTGGCCTCTCCGCAGTAAAACGCAGCTTTGGCTCCTCCTTGCTCCAGTCTGATCCACGCCTGGGGAAACTCTGTATACCAGCTTGGCCTGGGGAACGATCCAGACACGAAAGAATGCACGGTTGATCGCTCAACATTGGCACCTAGCACCGACCAGCACCGGCGGCGTGGTGGTGCAGTGGCACTATGTACGTCGTCCTAGGTCTCGGATCTGCACGGTTGGGAGGTATTTTGGGAGACTGTCGAGCATACGCGTGCATGCGACATTCGATCCTCCCGCCGTGGTTTAGTCGCGAAACCACGGCAGAAACTCTGTGCGGGGTTCGCCCAGCGGACAATCCAGTTTTAGGAAGCTCTTACGATATCTTCAAGACCATGGAATTTCGAGGGCTGGCGATTGGGGCTTAGCTGTTGTGCGCTTCGCTTCAAATTGTCGGGAACTTTGACAAAAGGCGGGCCATTCAGGGTGTTTCACACTTCCAGGCGGACTCTAGGCAGATACATAGCATTTCTTCTGTTCTTCAAGATTCTTCTGTGGTCTTCTGCCTACGGTAGCGCAACACTTTGGGCGACACTTGGCATGGCGAAATCGGACGGGTGGACTCATTCTTCTGGGTCGACTGGAGTCTTCGAGTTTTCGTTTGGGTCGGCATTGGGCGAGCCAGGGCTCTGTTCTTTCTGAGACACAGCTTACCGCAACTGAAATTCCATTCATCTCTGGACCGACATATAGCGAACGATCTTGGAATAGGTGTGACATGTGACTGTTACATCCAGTAGGCGGAAGCGGCGTCCAGTTCCGGTACAGCGCCCAGCAATGAGAGGGAGTGGAGACCAGAATAGAATATGTGGCATCAAGGAAGACGGCGAGGAGCAAGCCAACCAGGAGATCAAGCGATACGAGAGAGGCTGGTGAATTGATCCTCAAGTGAGAGCACATTGCACAACTTGAAGAAAGGCGACCGGAGCCAGTCAAGACCGTCAAGCTACCCAATTGAGGAGAGACCAATGGCGCATAGCAGACGAGAGAGAGGTATCATCCATTCCGGCAAGCGTACCGGCAACAGCCCGCATCCAGTCGAACGCTAATCCATCTTCCTTGTGCGCAACCTTCGTATTTAGGCGGGAACCCACCGTTTGAGGGAGTGAGCACCTGCTCTCAGCAGCACTGGTGTGCTTTAATCCGACCTATCAATCCCAATCTTGTTTATCTGAATTAACCGTGAAGTCGGAACATACTGGAGGACGAATCGAACACGACTCGAAGATGGCTGCGCCCTCTTCTCCGCCGTCCACCACATTTTTCATTAAACCTTGTGGCGTCGTTTGGAACCGCAATGTGGAAGACGGGAGATGTGGGTGACAAGAGAGCATAGGAAGATCAAATGATTGTTCCTAATCCGTCAGTCGGCCTACCACTTCCCTCTTTCTACCACTCTCAATTTGAAGGCAACGTTTCGCGCCAACCTCTCAATAGTCTCGCAACAGTCCTCGGACCTCAAAATCCCCCCCACGGCGCGCTTGGACCGACAGAAGTCGCGCAATCGCGCATTGCGTAGTATCTCGCTGAAGGCTGCGCAACCAGGGTCACCCAATCGATCTCTTCCATCTTTGGACACGAGATTGCTCAAACACGCCGATCTTTTCCCAGATGCTGAGTGCCACCATGGGTACGGTCTCGCATAAAAGGCCTCTGCGAATTTAGCTTCGCCGCAGCGCTCTTCTTTCTGCCCACCACCTCAAAAACCCGTCTCGATCCACTTTCGTCTCTAATGCCTGCCGATATTACCATCTACCAAGCAGTCGGAGGATTCGTCTCTGTACACTCGACCACGGTTGTTGTCGAGAGCCACCCAACTACGCCGGCTCCACCCGTCGCCGTGCGTTCTTTCAATTTGCATGATTTTCTTGTCGGCCTCTCTGATATCTGGTGCAGATGTCCACTACCACCGCTCCCGCCACCACTGCACCCCCACAAGGAGCCCCCGACGTCGCCGGCATCCAGCGCGTCACTGGAATTATTCGAGTACGTTTTCTGCCCGTCTTTTCTCTCCCTCCGGTTCTCATTGGCATTCCCAGCGCGCCGCTGACATCCTTCGCGCGCGAATTCACCGCGCGACGGCGGCGTAAACGACCCGTCAAACACTCGTCCCATGTCCTGTGTACATACTGAATAACGACATGGTGAGTACCCGTGCGTCTGCTACCATGCCTGCGCTGACGCTATTCCAGGAAGATTTCTTGGATCCCGGCACCAGCCGTTGTACATATCCAGTGCCACACAAAACGCCTCGACCTCGCACCAAAATTCTCAGCGACACCCGCTGAGGTCGAATGTAGATACACGCTCGCTGTCCTTCTGCTGAGGTCCGTTCGACAAGCGACCGATTTCTTCGCGGGTCGTCGGTGGTTTCTGTCTTACCTCACAAGGATACCGTCGCCGATGCTACACCACACTTCCTTGGAGCATACTCAAGTTTCTGTTTCGTCGCCATTGAATAGACCACTTGTTTTGTATATGTTTGATGAAAAATGTTTCTTTCTTGAATGGTATGCAAGGGGACCGAATACGGGAAGAACAGGTAGGAATAAAAATGACAAAATAGGATGTTACTGATGGCCGGCCACAGACTAGGTATCGAATCAAGCCCCGACGCAACACGAGAACATAGTCACTCATCCCGAGGAAAATGGATAGATTCTTCGGTATCAATCAGTCAATCCAATTACATATCTGGTTCCGGCTCATTTTCTCTGCGCTTTTTTGCTCGCGACGGAAAGCGCGGGACAAATTGGGCAGAAAAAAATTGGGTGCCCGACGTCGTGTCCGCCGCCGACGACGACAGCAACCACGAAACAAAATTTTTGGAGCCCGAGGCCGCCCTTGGCAGCACCGTGGCCACCTCTCTGGACACTGACCTCGGGGATCCATCCCGGGTTTTTCGAGCGGCGGGGAAAGTCCCTCAACATCCCCGCCGCTGCCGTTCTCGACAACGAGGGCGGCAGGCGAGATTATTTCTCGAAAACATACCCACCAACACTGCCGACATTGTGTGCCCGAAAGCGCGGGGCAAATTGAGCAGAAAAAAATTGGGTGCCCGACGCCGCCGACGACGACAGCGACCACTGAACAAACTTTTTGAAGCCCCAGGCCGCCCTCGGCGGCACCGTGGCCACCTCCCTGGACACTGACCTCGGGGATCCATCCCGGGTTTTTCGAGCGGCGGGGAAAATCCCTGAAAATACCTGAAAGTCCCTGAAAATCCCCGCCGCCGCCGTTCTCGATGACGAGGAGGGCGGCGAGCGAGATTTTTGCTTGAAAACATACCTACCAACACTGCCGACATTGAGTGCCCGCAAGCGAGGCGCGAATCGAGCAGGAAAAGATTGGGTGCCCGTCTGAGTACCGAAAACCCTAATTTGGTAATAAAACGCTTTCGTCCCAAACGGGTAATTCCGCGTATGCTCACACCAGGGAAACATTCACATCTCACATAACCCACGTGATACGGCTCATACGGTTCGAACATGTACTTGACTCCACAAAACTCAAGGAACCAGCGGGGAATGATTCGGAATGGACCGGAGATGTGTTTGATTATTTACAACATCTGGAAACTAGATAGTACTGGGTATTATCCCTATACATAAGCTATTGATATATATGTATGTCGTCGTCGCATGTCCGACAAGCAGTCTACAAGATGGTTGGCTTAGCGGCCAGTGAAGGGGCTGGTGAGGCTATCCGCAGCATCGCCTGCGTGTTTGCCGAGCGGGTTCTGCAGTGCGCCCCCGGTGAGGTTGGCGACGCCCTGGCGCACCTCTTTGACGTCTTCCTGGTCGCTCGCGGGTATTTTGTTGATCTGGCCTGTGCGATGGTCAGCAACACGAAAATATCTCGGACGGTGGGTACGTACCTTTGACGACGTACGAGGCCTTGTTCTCCCCCATGGTTTTCAGAGCCCGCTCCTCCATTTCCCGCTTGAGTGCGGGGGGGATGCCGAAGAAGTAGACGTATGCGGCCAGTAAGGCGACGGCGATAGAGATGAATGCTAGGACGCCGGGCATGGTGGTTGTTTGTTGGGAGGGGAGAGATTTATGGGTGGTGAAAGGCTTAGGGGAGTCTGGTTGAGATAGAGCGAGTGAATTCCGTCCATTTAAACGAATCTCCAGAAATCATGACGAGGTTTGCGTCACTGGAGTGGAGGTGCGCGCGCTGTTCGCACCGACAAATGACCGCGTCATCGGAGTCGATAATGCACTGCGAATCGCGACGTGAGGCAACAGATGAGACATATACAATCCAAGAGAGCGCAAAACGTTTAACCAGAGCGGAGACAAAACTTGACGTGACCGCGAAGTCACGCGCGAGACGCGATTAGACTCAGAGCAAGCCATCGTCGCAGGATTAAGCTGCCAGCACCAGAAATCCCAGAAGACCGAGATACTCTCGAAGTAAACCCAGAGCGAACTCCAGCCTGTGGAGAATACTCGGAGTCGGAGCTCCCCATGGCCCGGCCACCCACTTGCTTCAAATTGTTGCCGGACGCTTGGAATTGCGTGGAAGAGTTCCGGAAAGCAAGACAACACCATGCGACTCCGAAAGGTTGTTCTGGGACCCACCAAAGCAACGTCCCAGGCGTTGAAGATGACGAAGGAAGCTGAAAGCGATGACACAAAATGACTGACTAAAAAAACATACGATTCGGCTCTGCGGATCGACATTAGCCGTGGCGAGCAGCTTGTTCAGGTTCTTGAACGCGTTCGTGACATCAATTGCGGGCTCCGAGGTCTACCAGGATGTCTCTGTCCCAGCACGAAGACGTGGAGGCTTCAGCTTCAGCGACGCCGACTGCTCTCGCAACGAATACTCAGACTGCTGATAATGCTAACGATCCTGCCCCGAGCCCTCCATTCGGTCTAAAATGGCGCTGTTCCTACTCGTTTACGACGCTCATCGTTGGTCTGGGTCAGTCGGTCTTCAGTCTTCAGTCTTAATTCTATCGGTTCTCGTCTCGTCTCGAATATCTTGGAGTTTAAGTTTTACGGATTGGACTCAATTCACTTCTTCAGGCGTCGCGACGGATCTGCTGGTCTACTCAATCATCATCCCCGTCATGCCCTTCCAGCTCGAACGCCTTGGATACCACTCGGTCTCTGCACTCACGGGGTGGCTGCTTTTTGCTTATGTGCGTTGGGTCGGCGGTATTTAAGGATTCAGCGTCACACTCATTGTATGCGTCTGCGCATCCTCGCAGTCCGCCGGTCTGGTCCTTTGTGAGTGGCTTCACCGCTCCCGCGAAGGCACGTATCGTCTAAACTCCGACCTTGCAAGGCACCATCCCGATCGCGATGCTCTCGGAGCGCTACAACACGCGCCGCGCGCCCCTCATCGCAGGGCTCGTGCTCCTCATCGGGTCGCAGGTCATGCTCATGGAGGCGCCGAACTACCCCGTCATGGCCGTCGCGCGCGTGCTGCAGGGCGTCGGGTCGACAATGGTGTGGGTCGTGGGGCTGGCGCTTCTGTGAGTGCTTGCCGTCCTTGCTTCTACTCCTATATGTACGCATGAATACTATTTGACGGGCGACGATGCAGATGCGACAGCACCCCGGAGAAATTTATCGGGCGTGCGTCTGGCTCCCTTTCCTTTTCCTCTCCCAACCGCGTGTAAGCATACTCACCCTGCGCGCAGGCCAACTGGGCCTCGCCATGTCCGGCATGGCCATCGGCTTCCTCGCGGGCCCGCCCGTTGGCGGCGCGCTGTACAGCCGCTTCGGCTTCCGCGGCCCCTTCATCTGCGGGATCGCCATTTCCGTCTTCGACCTCGTCGGGCGGCTGCTTATTGTTGAGAGGAAGGATGCGCTGAAGTGGGGGATCGACCCTGCGGCTGCGCCGGTGGAGGGCGCGGACGTGGAGGCGGGCGGCGGGGACGCAGAGAAGACAAGCGCGGGAGGAAGCCCGGATCGCACGCCCACGCCGCTGGCCCCGGCACAGGGCTCCGAGCACGACCACACCACCGTCTCGCTCGTGGGTGTTATGGCACGACTGTGCCGGTCCCCACGCGCGGGCGTCGCCATCGCTATCACCTTTCTGTATGGGTGGGTGTCGATTTTATTTGCGGTCGATGCGAATCACTGGTACGACTAACAATAATTGCAGGATCGTTTATAGCACACAGGAGCCGACGCTGCCGCTGCACCTGCAGGACGTCTGGGGGCTCAATTCGAGCAAAGTGGGGCTGGTGTATTTGGCGGGGGTGGTGCCGACGTTTTTCTGTAGGTGCTCCGCTCATTCCGTCTTTCCGAGGAACCCAAAATAGAAATGATTTTCAAAAAAAGTCAACTAATACTGATACTGATTTTTTTAGCGGCGCCTATTGCGGGGTGGTACTCGGACACGCGAGGTGTAGAGTGGTTGTCGGTGATATGTATTGCGTTAGCGCTACCATGGTGGGTTGTTATGGTCGTGCAGCGGAGTCTGGCGTTGTTTATCGTGGCGTATGGCTTGGGATGTGAGTAATTTTGACTACGATTGCGCGAGCCTGACAGTGGCGCTGACGAAGGGATCGGCGCAGCGTTCTTTATCAGTGGACTCATCTCGCCAATTATGGCGGAGCTGGCGGCTGTGTCGCGGGGCATTGAAGGTGTTGGATGTGGGGTTCCGTACTTGTGACAGCCCGGCGCCTCGCTCACTCGGGATCACAGATGGGCACGTATATGGCGCGTTCAACCTTGTGTATGGAATCGGTGATCATCTTTTTTTTTTCCCCTGCATAGCAACCCTCGACTAACGTACACCCACGCAGGCACATCAGGTAAGTTTTCCGCGCCGTGATTCGGCATGTTCTCATGTGTCGCAGTTGGGCCTGTCGTCGGAGGACAGGTAACGGAACAGCACCCCTGCACTTTTTAGCATCTGATTCGTCGTCGCGGCCAGATGTACGCGCATTTAAAAGCGGGATGGCTGGCAATCAACTTGCTCGCGGCGGGCTTCCTGGTGCTGTGTCTGGGGCTGACGTTTTGCTACACGTACGTGGTGTTTTGTGTGTACAGGATAAAGATATCTAATGCAATAATGATAGCGGGGACGATCCTCTGTTAGCGAAGCTGATGCGGAGATTGAGAAAAGTAGATTGAATCAGTGGCGGTGTATTAGATGGGACTGAATAATAGACGTAAATCCCGTGCCCTTGTCCGGGGTTGTCGACCTCCGTGCTCCCATTCCAGTCTTTCTTTAACTTCCCTTGTGTTGTCCAGAATGAGCGACGGACATTCCACTCGCGACA
The DNA here is from genome assembly GCA_029282495.1 of Mycena albidolilacea. Taxonomy (NCBI): domain Eukaryota; kingdom Fungi; phylum Basidiomycota; class Agaricomycetes; order Agaricales; family Mycenaceae; genus Mycena; species Mycena albidolilacea. The sequence goes on along the minus strand of JARIHO010000008.1, from coordinate 1,256,978 downwards.
CAAACTCGTCTCGCGGTGATATTGGCACGTCGTACCCGTCCCCGGTCTCGGCGGCGGCATCCCCGAGTCTAGAGGACAGTCGAGGCGCTGAGCAACCACGCCCTGATACCCAGCACAGTCTGCGTGTCGCGTCTGCCGCCCTCCAGGCTGCATACCGCCGCATCCGCCAAGGTCGGTGCAATGGCATTCTCTTGCTTCAATCTTAACATTTCCCATAGTCCGACGAAGTCTCGTCGAACTAGCAGAGCCGCTCCCGCTCTCCCCCGACTCTCTCGCCGGCGACATTGGGCCAGCTCACGCGGGGCTTGTGCTCACCTCCTCCCCTGTCGAAGAATCGAACGACAACGACGAAGCAATAGATTTCCAGAGGATACAAGCCAATCTTGCTGCCATAGATCGTCAGACCCAGGAATACCTCGACCGTTTCGCGCCCGGTTCCTGGGGTGATCCTCATCAGCAACAGGCTCCCTCTAACGGAGACCTTCCCACGTCCCGCCGACATATGCAACTTCCCTCCGCCGAGCAGCAACCGCAACCTGCTATTCGTCGCTCGATGCTCGAGTCCCAGCTGTCCCGCCGCCGGGAACTGTACAGTCCCGATGATTCGGCAACTTTTCTCGGGCGACGGGTGGCCGCTCGTGAAGCAGCAGGCCCGTCTCGTGCTGCTGCAGCTGCAGATACACCTCCAATGGATCCCATCGTCCGTGCCATGGAGATGGAGCGCGAGCTCCTGCATCTCCGCGCTATGAACCATCAGCGGCGCACTGACCCCGGGATCGCTGCTGCCTCGCGAGCAGACGCGCTCTCCCGCGCCGAAATCATCCGCGCCGCCCGTAGTCTGGACATGGAGTCCTTCCGCGCCGGCCACAGACAGCCCAGCACAAACGTCCCCATTCACCGCCCGCCTCCGAATCCCCGCAGATGGCGCGCCTACCGCGAGGCACGCCAGAACTCCAACAACACCCAGCCCCCCGCCTCTGCGCACCCCGACGGTCGGCTCTCCATGCTCTCGAATTTCTCCGTCCAAAATCTGCCCACGCCGACGTCCGCCATCGCGCGCGACCGGCCGCTCCTCTTCGAGGAGCCGTTAAGCTACACCGGCCAGCGGCGCGAATCGGCCGACGTCGTCGACTCGCCCATCGGGTCGGACAGGAGCTACTTCATCCATAGAAGGGTGAACGCCGACGGTGACGAGCTGGTGCACAACATCAACTTGGAGTGGGACGACGAGGACCCGCTGTCGTGGCTGATGTCCCCCCGGGAGCGCGGGGAGAGCCTAGATTACGCAGCGTACCCCCGGCGGCGGTACCCCGGGGGCCCGTCGTCGTCTTATGCTGGTTCGTACCATGAGCGTGGGGAGCCGAGGCCGCGCGCGCCGCCGCCGCTGCCTCCGCTGGAACCGCGCCGGCGCGGGTGGGGTGCGTTCATTTTATCTCGTTGTCTTTCGTACAAGTGCTAATTGAATTCGTTTTCAGCGCGCCTCGACCCCGACGGGAACGCCATCCCCTCGGACGAAGAGGAGGAGCTGGAGCGCTCGCGCGCGGAGTACCGCATCCGCGCGCTCTACCAGGCGCGCGCGTCCGCGGCCGCGGTGACCTCCCGCGCGGAGCGCCGCGCGCACAGCGGCGTCGACGTCCCCCCCGCGGCGCACCTCCACACGCACCCGGACGCCGAGCACCTCGTCACGCGGACGCACAACACGGACGACCACCCCGTGCGCGAGGCGGCGTCGCCGCGGGTGCGGCTCAACTCGCGCGATCCCGCGGCGGTGTACGGGGGCCAGGCGCAGGGGCAGCAGCGCGTGGGCTTCGGGACGGTGATGGACTCGGTGCTGGCGGTGGACAACCGGCCGCCGCGGCACGCGCACTTTTTCGGGGACGTGGTGTACGACGACGACGGGCAGGGGGCGCTGTACTACGGCTCGGGCGTGCCGTTTGTGGTGGACCCGTTGCCGATTCCGCTGGGGGAGATGGTGGTGGCCTCGCACGCGAGCTACTCATCGAAGGTCGACCACCAGCAGAAGCACAAGGGTCGCGCGGCGGGTGTGCCGGTGTCGAGAAACGCCGCCTTCGCAGGGCGCTGACTGACCCGGCATGATAAGCAGACACGATTTGTTAGATATTATTATTTTCTGGATTTCTTTCCAGGCACTTTCTTTCTCGGGTACGCTAACTTATCTTCCTCTCTCGCTGTACTTTGTCGAGTGTATTGTGTGGATGGATGGATGGATGGAGGGGGCTGTATGTACATTCACAATAATCAAGTTGCATTCATCCGTCCGTGTTCGCGTCCGTGCTTGAGGAAGAGGCCATCCATCTCACAAGTTGCAAATGTGCTTACTTCAAAAATTCATTCGATTCTGAATACGAAGAGGTACATGCACTACAAAATAATTGCCAGCAATGCATGGCCCATAATGATCCAGGACCTTGCCAGGATACGGCGTCCCAGCGCTGCCCAAGTAAGTACCAGTAAAGTCCCTGTTGTGTTCCCTCCAATGCTTCTATTCCGCTGTTCCATCCATTCCGTTGCACTCGACGCATGTCAAGAAAAAGAGAGGAGAGAAAATTACAAATTTTATCCAAGAAGAAAAAACGCCTGAACACGCGCACGCGCGCGTCAGGGAGTGACACCGATCCCGATGTGCCCCAGCCAGTCCTTAAACCGGGCATAACTACGCGTACTGCGCGTGCTGCCCCTGGCGCTCCGCTCGCTGCGGAAGCTCTCCATCGACGGCAGCGCGTGCAGCACTGGCTCGCTCGCGAGCAGCCCGACGCTCCCCGCGCCCGTGAGCGACGCCGCCTTGAGCGACGGGGCTTTGGGCCGCGCGGGGTGGGAGTAGAATTTGGAGGAGGGCGCCGGCGACGGGGCGGCGGAGAGGAAGCGCCCGTGGGCGGGGGGGACGCCCAGCTCGCCCGGCCCGATGAGCGAGGACGACTTTTTGGGCTTGTATTTCGGGGAGGGGCAGCCCGTGTCGGTGCCGCCGTTGGGGGAGGAGGGGATGACGCCTGCGCTGCCTTGGAGGAGGAAGGACGCCGACGACGCCGAGGACGGCTTGGACTTGAATGGCGCGGACGGCGGGGCGCCCAGGCTGAACTGGCTCTCGGCGGGTGGTGAGGATGGAGCGAGCGCGTAGGGGCCCGAAATGGAGATCTCTGGGCGGGGTTTGTTCTTGGTGCGCCGGAGGGTCAGGAAGCGCTTCAGCGAACCGCTGTGGGATTTCCCCAGCGGGGTCGGCGTCTGCGTCCCCCGCTCTTCCAGCAGGTCCACGCCCTCCATGTCGAACATACAATCCATCCCTCCGTCCACAGTGTGCGAGTTCCATTCTTCTCCTCGGACCCTGCCATCACCAACGTGCACTCGATCACCGGTGTAGCGGATGGCAGGCACTTCGTCAAAAGTGACTGATTTACTACCAGACGAGTGCTTAGTAGAGATTGACGGCGACCTCTTCGGGGTGAGGGTGAGGATAGACTTTGTAGGAGTCGTGGACCGAGTATCGGGGTGAGGGTAGTTGAAGGAGTGTTGAGAGTAGATCGAGGGCGACGGTGGAGTGCGAGGAAGACTGCTCGTGCTCGTCGTTGATGCCGAGGAAGATTGGGACCCAGACCGCTCTCTTTGGATTGGAAGTTGCGTTCGCGGCACGAACTTCTGGGCTCGGGGGGACGCCCTGAAGTCCAGCAAGTTTGGCGAAGAGCGGGATGGCCCCGTCGGGGTTCGGCTCCCATATGAGCCAGGGCTCCCCGTCCGAACTGAGGGGGCGCGCTGGGGTGGAACCACGGTGGACCAGAATGGAGACTGATTCATCTCCGCGACCGCTGGAGTGGGGGTACGGGGACGATACCCCGTTGGAGGGCGTATCCGCGTCGGAGTAGGGGTCACAGACCGAGAATCCGACGAGGAACGAGAGATGGAGGACGGGGAACTCGATAGACTGGACGGCGACCGGGACAGCGTGGAAGGAGACTTGGGACGCCGATATAGCCATTCCGTGGGGCGCTGGGGAAGTGGGGGCATTTCTTGCAAAGGCGTACGTGCTGGACTCGAATGAGCTGTCGAATACGATGCTGCCCGGGGAGGTGTCACTGGCAGCACCTCGTCGGGTGACGGTGGCGGGGTGTCCACCCGGCTGAGATGAGGCTTATTACGTCAAGTCAATATTACTCGCTAGTCAGAGTTAAGAGACCTACTGTAAAGCCAAATCTTGACCTAGTACCATCTGCGCTACGGCTCGAGCCAAGAAAATCATCTAGAAGGATGGACCTTCGCCGCGTATCCAATCGCGGGCGCGAGCTGTTGGGCTTGAAGGGCGTTGAGAAAAAATCACTTGCTGTAGCAATAGCACGCACAGAAGCAATCGTATGAGATTTGACCAGGTCAGAGGCCGGAAGACTGTGAACAGAGTCTCCATCGTCACTGAGCGCCTGGCTCGCGCTTAACCACCGTATCTCGTCGATTGTGAGCGATGTGAAGGACCTGCAAGCATCGTTGTTCTTGCAGGATATGAGTCGTATGAAAGACAATTTCAGAACAAAGGGCTTACCGCAAACATCTATAGGCTTTGAATGCGTGAACTCGAGAGAGGGTGATGGGGAGAGGAAAGAAAGGCAGGATGATTTGAATGCCGCGCGCTGCGGGGGCCCTTACGGTGAGTTAGCGGCGAAGGAGGAGGCTACCTACATAATACCTCGCCCTTAACACGTTGTGCTACACGCGTTTAAGCTTTTGATTCGCCGCGGGTTCCTCGTGTAGAGTTAATTTGGTGTCACGTGGATGGATTCAAGTGGTCCGCGAATACAGGAAGAAACGAAAGGGAAGACGAGTGGAGAAGACCCGGGCGAAGAGCCAAGGAGCGGACCTCGGAGCCCCGCCATCAGTGGCTTTTTCATAGCTGCGGCCGTTCAGCGTGCAGACCGCTCCAAATCCCACGCGCAGCTTCGGTCGTACTCTCCACCGTCCGACGTTTGAGTGGCTTGATTTTCAAGCCAGATGCATCCAAAAGCAGCTCCAGCTTTTTGTGGATTCCTGTGACCTCGAGCTTGTTCAGGGCAATGACTTTATCTCGACCGTTCACTGGAGAAAAGGAATGAGCATATAGAGCACGGAGAAGACCCAATAGAGCAACCGACCGTAGAATCCCCTGACTATGGGTTCCTTGCGATTACGCTGTTTTACTACAACTTCGACATGGGGATTGTTTCGCGCGAAGGAAATGAGGTCGCGTTGAATAAAAGTGCGGGTGTTGGTAGACGACGGCCAGTCATTACAGTATTCGAACACAAGTTTTCGAATCTGGGGGATGAAGGCGACGTGCCCGTTTGCCGGCGCAGATGTGAGACGCGCTCGAAACAGTGGAACTGGTTGCATGCAAAACCAGAGTGATGCGAGAATTGATACGAGCTGTCACTCCAAAAAGGAAAGTCCCGCACTCGTCAGCTACAACCATGCCCGAACTCCCAGAGGTCAACAGAGCGAAAAATCTAATCAACAAACATTCGGGAAAAGTTATTGAGAAGGTTGAAACAGTTGAAGATCCCATCGTCTTTGCTGGAATCACCCACAATGACTTTGTGCGTCAACCCAGCGTCTACGGTTTCAGGAGGCTTTCGTCTAATTCGCCAATTTATTAAAAAGGCTAAGGAGCTCACTGGAAGAACACTAGAAAGCGCCGGAAGATACGGTATATTATTTTTAACAGGTAGCCAAAAAGTTTGGTTGAAGGTTATTCTTTCCAGGCAAAGTGTTTTATCTCAACCTGTCTGGGGCGGGGAGAATGCCGGTGTTGCATTTTGGTATGACCGGAATGCTTCAGGTGCATCTCAAACCCCAGCGTATTCAAGAAACCAACCTCCACCTCGTTTAGGTTAAAGGCGAACTTGCCACATACTACAAGGAAACTCCCAAGACCGCCTCGACAGATTGGCCCCCGCGTTTCATGAAGGTAGTCTCGATGATCATTCCATGTGGTGACAGAATTACTTACCGCACTTAGTTTATTCTTCATCTTCTGGACACTGGAACTGGTGTTACGACCCAGCTCGCTTTTCTAGATGCTCGAAGACTCGGTCGCGTCCGTCTCTGTGAATCACCGCTTACAGAGCCACCGATATCGGAGCTTGGATTCGATCCAATCCTTTCAATGATATCGATTGAGAAATTCAAGTCTTTGGTTCTTAAGCGGTCCTGCCCTATCAAGGCATTGCTTTTAGACCAGTCTTTCAGTGCCGGCGTCGGTAATTGGGTAGCGGGTATGCCTTACCGCCTTGGGCGCGGATCCACTGCTCATGCGCCGCTAACAGATGAAATTCTCTACAACGCGCGGGTGCATCCTGAGCAGCGGTCTAACACCCTCACGGACGAGCAGCTGATCGCACTCCATGACCAGACCTCGAATGTCTGTGAAACTGCTGTTTCCGTCGATGCAGATGATTCCAAGTTTCCCGAAGATTGGCTCTTCAAACATCGCTGGGTATTTATGAAGCGTAAACTCAGACTGCTTACTAATTTAGGCCAGGGTAAAGGGAAGAAGGCAGCGCATACCTTGAAGCTAGTGCGTTTCCACACCTGCCCGAACCCGCCGATAATTAATCTCTTTGCGTCTAGCCTACTGGAGAGCCGGCTACCATAAAGTGGATTACCGTTGGTGGTCGGACATCCGCATTTGTCGCTGAACTTCAGATTCTGGCTGGGTCTGCGAAGAAACTCAGCCGCGGAAAACGGAAAGCCAAGGTAATCTCCCCGAGCTTCGAACGTTTAAGGATGTCCCCACTGAGTGCATACGTGCCTTAGGAAGCAGAGGGCGACGAGAGCGACCTGGACACACTCACAGAGTCGGATAATGAGAAAACTCCTATCAAAGTACACTTCTTTTCCTTGCTCGTTCTGCTGGGAAAACAATCTAACTCAAAACAGTCACCAAGAACCTCGAAGGTGCAGAAAAAACGCCGCAAAACAGTGGACGTCGAAGCCGAACCAACAATTTCAAGCCAAAGAGCCAAGAGGACGCGAGCTAGAATCTCAAGATAAAAAGAAAGCGCGGCCAGCAATAGTTCCATATGTGGTAATCTATACTCTGTACAATCCGGCTATTCACTTCCACTTTCTTCTTCACTGTACTCCTCGGCCTCATCATCAATGAAACCATTCATCTCATCGTCCTCCTCATCATCCTCCTCCTCGTCGTCTTCTTCACTCCCTTGGTCCTCGGAACTATCTCCTCCGAGTTCCACATCCTCTACGCTGGCGTCATCGTCTCCGCTATCAACCTCCACTTCTACATCCATCTGCTCGTCCTCGTCCGCACTCTCTCCTTCGACGTATCGAGTCACACGTTTGCCTTGCGCCTGTGCTGCCTTTCTGGGCGCCAAGGTTGCAGGAGCGGCGGATGAGCGCATCTCGATTTGTGAGAGGACCATGTCCAGTCGCCCGCTGAGCGAAAGTAGGGTATCCTGGAGGGCGAGACGCGACGAGAGCGTAGCGTGCAGTCCCGAAAGCCGGGCGACGAGATCAGGCATCTAATAATACATAAACAATGGAAGGAAAGAGGTTTATCGGAGCTTACGGTCATGAGATGCCCGCTGTGCACCGTGAGGACCGTCTTTACCCACAGGGTGAGCGTTGTGGCCCGCTGTGAACTAGCGCCGCCTCCTCCGCCCTTCATGTTGCCAGCCCGAGCTCCGCGCCCGAGCCGTTCTACACAGGCCGTGATCAGAGGAACAGCCAGCTGCGGCGGAAGCCGTCGAACGGTATTGCGTATGAGCGTCTGGTCTGAATGGGCCAAACACGTCTCCAACAGCCGCGTATCGGACGAGTGCAGGGCCTGGATCAGGGTCCGGGTGAGAGAGTTCGCCGGGACAACGGAAACATCCTGCGTGCTCGTGTCGGCTTTGCCCTTGCGGGTCGCTTTCGACTTTTGGGTGGTGGCTTCGTCGTCACTATCGGACGATGGAGCTGCCCGAGCGTCTCCGGAGAGCGCCGTAAGTCGCTGTCCTAGGCTTAGCTCCGCGAGATCTACATCGAGCTCTCCGTCGATGGCATTGTGTGCAATGTCGTCCATTTCTTCATCTTTCCCAAGCTCGGCCCCCGAGCGAACGGCGACAGATCCCGATTCTGTATAACGCTTGTTGGGGGTGGCCTGAACTGCGCGTCAGACTTTGGATCTGCAATCGAGCGGGAGAACCAACCGAATGCGATTCGTTGATTAGACCCGTTTGCACATCCTCGATAATAACTTCAGGGATGAAATCGCCCTTGTCATCTAAGTATTGCTACGGGGGACTGAGCGGAGTGCCACAAAATAGAGCGAAGGTACGCACCACGAGATCAAAGACCGGACGGACGCCGCCCACAATGCGGGCCACCCGTATGTGACCAACGACGCCGGCCGCGAAGGAGACATTGACTACATGTGAGCCCAAGGATCCTTTCTTCGCGGACACGGAGAGATTCGAGCGCGGGAGGAGCGTGGATACTTTATGCTGCGTCCGGCTGGAGCTAGCTGGAGGTACCAACTCTGTCGGTATCGGGAATATGGAGATTTTTCCGGATGCGGTGAGAGTGAGGAGATTTTGGCGCTCGGATGAAGTGGATGAGACGGAAAGGGATATGGCCCGCGCATCCGAATCCAGTTGGACGGACGCTACCATTCTTCCTTCCGCTGCGGATCCTTCTGGAGTTTGCCATATCGACACGATCCGGTCCCCTTCTGCCAGAGACATGAAGCGAGTCGGAGGTGTTTGAGAGGCATCCCATTGAAGCTGTTTCACCGAGGATGCATGCCCGGTGAACGAAGCTAGTTGTGTTGGCTTTTCAGACAAAGAATCGGGGTTGGCAGAAAGCAATCGGATGGAATGGTTGGCGACCAGGACGTCAACGCGATCGCCCTCGCTCGTGGGCCGGACAGCCATGGATGAATAAGGTATCCGGTCGTCATTTTTCCAACTGCCCAAAATGTCATTTTTCTGGGCATTCCACAGACGAATGGCACCGTCCGCACCAGAGGTCCATGTTGTCGGGACGCTGTCCCCGTTTTCTGTCAGTACAACGGATAGTATAGCGGCAGTACTTGTCGAGTGAGACAACGTCCGTATTACACGACCATGGGTTGGAGAGAAGAATAGGATCGTTCCGTCCGAAAGTCCGAGAAGTACGACTTCCATTGCGGCAGTGATTTGCAGGGGACCGTCGCCGTTCGCCTGGCTGTTCCGCTTCTTTCTCTTTTTTTTATTCGGGGGCTCCTCGACATCAGAGGCAGCAGACCGCGGGGACTCGGAAGGATCGAAGTTGCTCCAGGTCAAGGACGAAACGCGAGCAGAGTCTACCACATGCTCAGCTACGGATTGCCCAGTCGCCGTGTCGTAGACGCGTAAACGGTGCTTGTCCACGGCCAACGACAAAAATGCAAACAAGTTCCCCTTCGGCGAGAAGGAGGATAGTGCGGTGAGATATGATGCATCCTCAACGACGGGCTGAGAGATGGTAGAGGTTGCGGCAGGACGTCCCCGAGGCGCTTTTGAGCGATTTTTTTTGGACTTTTCGGAGGATGCCATGGTGTGGCAGAAAAGACTTGATCCAAGTCAATACACAGGCAAAATTACGACCGCTGGACCGGTACTCACGTCGAGGATTGCGGGAGGTCCAAAAATTTGAGTCGGCACGTGAACCAATGATCTAGTGATCGCCAATTAAGCGCGCCAGACTAGTCACTAATAGTAAAGACTTACTTCCTCCCGCGATTGAGATCCTCTTGGATTCTCTCTCGTTCTTCTCGCCATGTCCCAATCCAACTACATTCAGGTAGATTTGCGCCTTCGGTGCCTTTCATACCGACTCATACCCTTCATATAGCTTGAAAAGCTCGGCAAGTTCTTACACCGCAGTCGAGTGTTCGCTCTAATACTTTCCGGCGGATAGGCGAAGGAACGTATGCAACAGTGTTCAAGGTATGTACCTGAACGCGTTCCGTGCATGAGTATTATTCTCATGCACTTCCAGGGCCGATCTAAGACAACAAATGAAATCGTGGCACTAAAGGTGCACCCATTCTCTTCTGTCCTCGCTTTATATCTAATGCTGTTTTCTGACCTACCTTTCTACCCTCTTGCTCTATTGAAGGAAATAAATCTCGATGCCGAGGAAGGCACACCATCCACCGCAATTCGCGAGATATCTCTCATGAAGGAGCTCAAACACGTCAACATCGTCCGCTTGCATGATGTTATACACACCGAGACCAAGCTAATTCTCATATTCGAATTCTGCGAGCAAGACTTGAAAAAGTACATGGACCAACACGGCGATCGCGGTGCTCTGGACCCTGCCACAGTCCGAAGTTTCATGTTCCAGTTACTCAAGGGCACCAATTTCTGCCACGAGAACCAAGTGCTCCACCGCGACCTAAAACCCCAAAATCTCCTCATCAACCGCAAGGGAGAGCTCAAACTAGGCGACTTCGGATTGGCGCGAGCGTTTGGGGTTCCAGTCAACACTTTCTCTAATGAGGTATGACGTTATTTCAACTCATATTAAACTCTCCCTAACCTCCCATAGGTCGTCACGCTGTGGTATCGAGCTCCTGACGTTCTGCTTGGTTCCCGCACATATAGCACATCGATAGACGTGTGGTCATGTGGATGCATCTTCGCCGAAATGATATCTGGTGTGCCTCTGTTCAGAGGGAAAGACGCTCAAGACCAGCTCCTTCACATTCTGCGTATATTGGGTACTCCTCCCGATGCGACATTGACCAAAATGGCTAAAGACTCGGTACGCAACACTCCTTACCAATGTTGCTATACCGTTGACTCGTCTTCCAGCCCGAGATCACCCTCAAGCCATTCCCGCGATGCCCTAAAGTAGACCTGCAGCAAATCTTACCCAAGGCGTCTCCCGCAGGTGAGAAATAAAATAAAATAGGTCTCCCTTCCACCGCGCTCATAATCTCGCAGCCATTGATCTTCTTGAGCGACTTTTGAAATTCGATCCCGCTGAGCGAATCTCGGCCGTCGACGCGCTCTCTCACCCATACTTTACGGAAACAGCAAATGACATGCCTTTCGGTACCACCGGATCCATGCCGCCTCCGAACTTCAACTTCCCCCACCCGAACCGTCATCAGCAACGCGCCCAGGCTCAGCCCGGAGCCCAGCAGTATTCCATCCCGCCGCCGATGTTTGCACAGCCAACACATCTGCACCAGCAAACACACATGACCCAGGCTCAGGTGCAGCAGCAGCAGGCTCAGCAACAAAATATGTACAATGGGGCGCAGTACCAGCAGCAGTATGGTGGGCGTTGATTGGGCATGGCGTTTTCTCTTTCTCTGGTGTGACAGCTTTTAGACTATTGTAAATTACGCGCAGTATAATGTGTTTTGTAACTGGATGGACAAGAAATTTACCGCTTAGACCGCATGGCGTTTGATCGGAGTCTTCGGCCATGTACACTACTCGCTTACTACTCGCTACTTGCAACCTCTCTCTACATGCAACATCCCGACCATCTACCTCATGATGCCAAACGACAGGCATTTCTTCGTGAGACGAGCAACGAATATGCGTATGGATTGGGAGACACCGGATTCCAGCAGCAATGTAGCACGGAATACCCCAGCCTCGCGTCGACAACATACCTTGACTATGCTGCATCCGCCCCTTCTCCACTTTCAACGTTTCACCGTTTATCGGAAACGATCGCCACAACTCTGTACTCAAATCCACACTCGCGGTCGAGCTCCTCCGTCGCAACTTCGCTTGAAATTGAACGGTGTAGAGGACGCGTCCTGGAGGACCTCTTCGGGCTCGATGACGCCCAGAAGAGGGCTCAGTGGGATGTCATTTTTACGGCTGGCGCTACAGCCTCTATGAAGCTGGTGGGGGATGCGTTTCCCTGGCAGGAGGGGTCCAAATATTGCTATCCCAAGCAAAGCCACACGAGCCTTGTCGGTGTTCGAGGATGTGCTCTGACTCGAGGTGCAGTTGTTGCTGCAATGGACATTGATGAAATGCTGGAATCCCCTCAGGACCATTCTTCCCCCACCTTGTTCGCGTATCCCGCGCAGTGTAACGCGACTGGCCAGAGACTCGGGCTCGGATACGGTGTAGCCTTAAAGCGACGGCATTCTGAAGCATGTATCCTTCTTGATGCTGCTGCGTATCTTGCCACCGCAGTCCTCGATCTCGGATCCGTCCCTCTCGACCTAGCGCCTGATTTTATAGCTTGCTCTTTCTATAAAATAGTGGGCTATCCGACCGGACTTGGCTGCTTGGTGGTCAAGCGGTCTTCAGCTTCCTTTCTGCAACGGAGTGGTTATTTCGGTGGAGGGACGATCGATGCTATTTCAGTCTCTCCCCCGTTTTGGTCCCAACCACGACGCTCTTTGATCCCTGGGCCACTACACGAGCGTTTCGAAGATGGCACCCTGCCGTTTCTGAATATCATTGCACTGGGCCAAGCCTTGGATACACACCGACGGCTGTATAAATCCCACAGGCACGTTTCGAGACATGTATCTGCACTGCTGCGATTCGCCACTCGTGAACTCTCACTCATCCGCCACGCGAATGGCCGTCCTGTGGTACAACAACATCGGGCGTTTGGTGTTTCGAAATATCTCGAGGAGCCGGGTCCCACAATCGGTTTTTCGGTTTTGAGTCCTTCCTCCGAATTCATTGGACACGTTCATCTCGAGCAGCTGGCGACCGTGAACGGGTTCCAAATTCGCGCGGGAGGTCTCTGCAATACGGGCGTGCTGGCTTCTGCCTTCAACATAAGCGACCAAGATTTAATGGATGAATATAACAGAGGTCGCTCTTGTTGGGATGATGGTGCTCCTTCTGACATCTTCGGTGGTGTAGTGTTAATTGATACATTTGTAGAGGAATTCGGTGGTTCAGAAAAGCAATCCAACCGCCCACTGGGTATAGCCCGTATATCTTTTGGCGCGTCATCGACTATCGACGACGTCCTGCAGTGGGTTTCGTTCATTCGTCGATACTTTGTCGTCTCAGAGACGGTGGTCGCTCTATCTAAGCCGTTGCCGACTCCAAGACCCTCGGAATCTGCTGCTGCGAGTCTTCAAACACTGACCTTATGTACGTACCGATGCTGTGCCACATTCTCCCTATTTCTCATCCATAGCAGATCCCATTAAATCATGCGGCGGACAATCTCTCCCAAGAAACTCCAGCTGGCAGATTATTCCGACTGGTCTTCTGCACGACCGCGAGTGGATGCTTGTAGACACATCTTCGGGCAAAACATTGTCCCAGAAGCAATATCCCAGGATGGCGCTCATACGGCCTTGGGTCGATTTAGATCGTCGAAAATTGGTCGTCTCTGCTCCAGGAATGACAGATCTGGTGTTGCCTCTGGACAGATCAGACGGGGACACCATATCGGCCAACGTTTGCAGTGATATTGTAGCCGTAACCTCGTTAGGCGGAGCGGCCGACAAGTGGTTCTCGACCTTCCTCGACATCCAGTGTACTCTCCGTCGATTGTCAGGCGGTGCAAGCCGCCATGCCCACTTCGACCGAGCGACTGGTTCTGTCCCCATCCTACTCTCCAACGAGTCCCCTTTCCTACTCATCTCGAGGCCGTCGGTGGACCAGGTCAACGAATGGATTAGAGAGGGCTCTGGAAACTCAGGCGTCGAAGACCCCGTCCACCCCGCCTGTTTTCGTGCCAATTTCCTTCTGGCGCCGTCCATGTCGCCCCTGGTGCCCTTCTTCGAGGACACGGTCGATCTTCTGCGAATCGGCACGGAGACCTTCCAGGTGCTTGCGCGCTGCCGGCGATGCCTGATGGTCTGCGTGAATCAGAAGACAGGGTGCAAAACGAAAGAACCGTTCAGCTGTCTGGCGCGAAAGCGGAAGAATGCGCGCGGTGGGAAGATCGAGTTTGGAGTACATTTGATGTGGAGGGAGGACCTCAGCCAGGGCGGCTGCAAGCCGACGGTGTGTGTCGGTGACCCGGTGACCTTTGCGTCCTTGCGCGAAGCGACCTGAACGAGTATACTCGAGTATCATGGTAATTATAAGTAATCCAGACTAGTGTTACGATAAACGAGCTGTAACAGGCTAATATGATGAGGCAGGTTGGGTTACCAGTTTTCTACATTTTGCCTTCCTCCAATTTTCGCCCTCCAATATATTCGAAATTGTACGCCACAGAAGCGCGCCATCCCGCCCATCAGCGCCATGCCATCAGCAGCGTCCGCACACAAGTCCGCGTTGGTCGCAAAAATGCAGGTAAATTCGCGAAAAAAATTCAGGGTGCAAGTGCACTGGGCATGGATCCCCAAGGTGGCAAACACCTTCGACCCAAAACCTGCAGCGGGTCAGATGCACGCTACGCAATTCAGGCGCTACGTTGAGGCGCTCTCGAGCAACTCCGAGCTCGAGGAGCTCCGGAGTTCCTCGAGAGCGACCCGGAACATACAATCGATATCCACTGGTCCCCAGGACACGAGGGCATGCAGGGGAACGAACGTGCAGACGAGCTCACGTTTGTAGTCTCGTGAAGCAGACTTTTTTCCCGCGTTGAGAAGACAATTTATAACCATTAGGCTGTGTGAGTACAAGTACAGCATTGAATACAAGGGAATAAACATCTAGATCTAGGCCGCCTGGAAATAATTATGTAGGTATTCCGGGATAATGTACAGATGCACAATGTCTTGATGTTCGTGATGTGGATATAGATAGATCTAGATCTATGTTTCTATGAGTTCATGCTGGTCCAGCCTTTCTTGAGTTGCTGTGTGGACGTCATTAGTGCTTGGTCTAGAGGGCGAAAGACAGGCAGGTACCTCAAAAAATACGAATAGTAAGACGGTATTGGGGCCCAGTCGCATGAATGCGGGGGTCCAACCTTTGAAGAGGACTCTAGGGCCTTCCTCTCGGATGGAGGTGGTCAGGACATGTAAGAGGGAGGCATTGGATGTCTGGGGACGACATAAGAGTGAAAGTAATGGTTTGTTGCGGTACTACATACCGAGGACATGATGCGTGTTCGCATGACGTCTGCGGGAGAACAGACAGCTAGATAGATGCAGTTAGCAAATGGAGGGAATGGCTCGTGAACAACCGACTCGTTGCAAACGTGCCAGCTAAAAGGCTGGCCGTGACGTGGAGTAGAAGATTATCTTTCAATTGGTAGTTGAAAACCGGGCCTGAATGACGCAATAATGTCGCTTTGAAGAAATCGTACCTGAATAAGTGATTAGCATGGTAAGGAAAATTCAAGTGAAAGCGCTTACGACCCCACTTGGGAAGCCTGGTATCCAATAATGTCAGCGATGTGGTTTGAAAGATCCTGGTCTACGCACGTTCATCAAAACAGCTCTTGTCTATCCATGGAAGAGTTAGAACAGCAGAGTACGGAAAACACAGACGAACAGTATTGGTTCCAAGCCCTCTACAAAGGCCACGGATGCCCTCCTCCTTTGCCAGACTGAACAGACCAGTGACGCCGTTTGAGTAGCCATATCTCTTTTCTGGCGGGCGCATGGAATCACTGGTCATCCGTACCAGGACAATGTCTAGAGTAATGAATAAAAATAGAGCTACGAGATAAATCACTACTTACCTGCGGGATTACCAACAATTCCACCCAGGCCGCCAGCAAAGCTGGCAGCGGCAATAAGGCTGAAGGTCGAGGGTGGTCCGTCCCTGGACAGGTGCTCTTTGATACCTTCGTAGGCTCCGAGCCGTACCAGCGAATAGCTCATTTGCCGCATCCACGAGGCGGTGAGCCCAGTGTAAACACTGCGAATACCGGACTCCTGGATCGACGCGCGTAGAACGGTGAGGATTGAGGGTTTTTTGACACCAGGGGCGGTTTCCGTGGTTTGCATCCGGCTACGAACTAGCTGAGTGGGCGTTTCACAGAAATGAAGATGACCAACACTTTGGCAAAGTCCAGTGGATGCGTACACGAGGCGGCCACTGTATAAAATTGAGGAGAGTTCATAAAATGACCCGAAACACGTACTGGAGGCGGCGACTCCTGCGCCATGGCGAAAAGTTAGCGGCGGAGAGATAAAAGGTCGGATTACACACCTCCTAGCCTGTTGAGGTGATTAAACGAAGAACCAGGGATGAAGAAAGGGAAATACATACCAGAAAGGAGTATGGCTCATGTCTGAAGGCGTCTTGGTCAAGTAAATGGAACTTGAAGCCAACTATCAAGCCGCCGTATATTAGAGAGAGAAAACCGCCCGATGATCCGACAATTTGACATCGAATAGCCGATGTCTCTTAACCATGCCGACGCGTTCAACTCGGCACAGCGACGCAGTGTTGGTCAGTCAGTGACCTCAGTCACTGTTTCGGCAAAAGTAGCTGGTGGCACCGAAGTGACAGGATTAAAATCCGGGCAACCCGAACAAAACCGATGTCCGCCCAAAGCCGATATCCGCCCAAAGCCGATGGCCTGCCCACAGTGGCTTGTCTAAAAATGGAAAGTACTTACCAAAGTAACCACGGTGCCTGCCGCAGGTTACTTTCCCTGCCGGCCGGCTGCCGCTGACCTGAACAACACTGCCTGAGCGACGTGATCTGAACCATCCAATGTGCCTTGAACTGAGGCGCTCATGGGCGCTTGAGCTTAACCTAAATCGAAGTCAAGCATATGCGTACCACTTTTATCTGATTTCAGAACCCTCTGAATCCGCTTCCTGCCTCTGAATGACCTATTTGAAGCCACTTTTCGTCCACACCGTCCCTCACGTCGACCTCCAGCCTTGAAATTTTATGTAACTCCCGCCGCGGTCTCTCGTATCATGTGGGAATCTTCGTCATCGTGGGTCCAGCGCAGAGGGTATAAGGGGGACTGACCAGCCTCAAGGTGATCCCGTCCCCACTTCTCAGCCCATATGCCGCCCACCAACGGGATCATTCATGCTGCTGGTTCCCCCGGGAATCGCGAGTATCTGGTGCTCGAGGAGGTTAAAGCAAAGGTGATGATTATTGACGGTGATTCAGAGCTTGTTCCACGATTCTCAAGATCAGTTGCTCACGCTGCCTAGTCGCCGCTCGGGTGACCTTGATCCAGAAATATCGAAATCCATTGAACACTGCGACAAGTAGGGCAGTTTATTATTTCCCTGTCCCAGCCAGCGGTGCAGTATGCGCGTTTGAAATGAAGACGTCAGACGATCGCGTGGTCATTGCTGTTTGCAAGGAAAAGGCTAGTAGATCCATCTAATCAGACTTCCCGCGTTGAGGAGACAGCTTTCATTCTAGGAGAAAGCCCGAGAAGAGTATGAAAAGGCGCTCTCTCAAGGCCAAGAAACTAGCTTGCTGGAATGGGTGGCCGATGATGGTCAGTTCTCGCCGTGTACGATTTATATTATCTACATTTTTTTTGAACACAGTTTTCACAATCTCTGTCGGATCCATCCCCGCAAATTCCACGGTATCTACAAAGCTCGTGGTATGCATGTCCGCGACGCGACCTCATTCTTATTTAATCTGATTGCCCACAGTACACCATGACGCTTCCAAACGACGATAACGCCGATGAAATACGTTTACAATTGCCGTGCTGTGTAGGTGAACGCTATGGTCCGCCATTAACTGCCCTTGACGGCGCTGCTGCTCCGTCGTCCTCTACTCCTATCCGTATCACCATCGATATCCAGACGAGCGGACGCATCAAGAGCATAACGAGCCCAAGTCACGCTGATAACGTTTCGGAAACCAGATATCCAACGCATCTCGGACGACCGTCCCGCCGGCGTTCGACTGTGCAATTCCAGTCCTCGACTTTTCTCGACCGCGACTTTATCCTTGTTATCAGAGCTGACGGCCTAGACGAGTCTCGGTGCTTCGCGGAACTTCATCGCGATCCGGAGGGAATCCGATCGGACACTGTTGCCATGCAATTCACGATTGTCCCGAATTTTCAACTTCCTCCGGTTAAAGGCCAAGAATACATTTTTTTGGTCGACCGCAGTGGAAGCATGTCTGGCGCGCGTATTGAGACTGCCAAGCGGTTCGTATATAAACTCGAGACTACCAAAATCCAACCAATGACCCGTCTAGTACTTTGGAATTGTTGCTGCGAATGCTGCCATACGCGGAAACGAAGTTCAACATCTTCAGTTTTGGGACGCATAACGACAGTTTATGGACCGCCAGTCAAACCTACAACCAGAACTCGGTGACCACTGCAGTGAGTGTTTAAATAATTATTGTCGATTTACAATTAAACTCTGTAGACGGCCCACGTCACATCCATGTCGGCCGACTATGGTGGCACAGAGATTCGAGGTGCATTAAATGCAGTTTTCAAATCCAGGAACATAGCTGCCCCCACAGCAGTGTTCGTGTTGACGGATGGAGAAGTTGGCCGAGTTTCTTTCAATTTGAGCGCTACTCATGGGCGCACAGGTCACTAATATCGATCACACAACTTCGGACATTAGCACCGCTGTTCGCAACTCCCATGCGAGGGGCCCTCACTGCCGTCTTCGCGTTTTCTGCCTCGGAATCGGTGATGGTGTTTCGAGCGCCATGTGTGAAGGCATAGCGCGGGCTGGAGAAGGGGAATGCATTTTTGCTGTCCACACGGAAAGCATCCTGCTCAAGTGTGTTCGTCTGTTCCGGGCAGGACGGACTCCGTTCGTCGAGGGTGTCTCCATTGACTGGGGTATACCGGATGAAAACTTCAGTGTTCGGTCCCAGTCTGTGAATTTCTCGACCCCGTCCAATCCGCGAACAGTGCGTCTGCAGCCGGCGCCCGCTATCCAACAGTCCCCAGCAGATGTGTCGAATATCCACGCATCAACAAGGATGAATATCTATGCTATTCTCACCCTGAGGAAGACCACGGTGCCGAAAGAGGTGACACTGCGGGGACATCTTGAAGGCGGTGGTCCGTCGTTCGAGCTGACGGTGCCTATTCGCAGCATTCAGCTCACGGACTCGGAACCTGGGCTGCCGATGGTGCATTCGCTCGCGGCGTGGCGGCTGATTCAGGATCACCAAGAAGAAACGGCATCGCTTGCGCTAGCGGTGGGCGATGCATCGGAAGACGAGATTCGGAAGGCCTCAATTGTTCGTCTCGGGGAGCGATATCAGGTGGCGAGTCGGCATACCTCGTTCGTTGCTGTAGACTCGGGAAGCGATGCGCGGCGGAGACGAGCTCGTAGGACCGATTCTCCAACCAGGGCACGTCCAGACTCGCCGAGCCCGGTGTCCCCTCTCCAAGGTCTATTAAATCTTGGAGACCGCTTGCTAAGCAGTCTCTTCAATAGTTCATCAACGACGACCCCGCCTGAGCCTGGGCCACACCTTCCTGGAGCATGGCGCAATAGCGGAGACTTTTCTGTTGTCGAGGATCGCGACGAGGACGAAGGATACAATAGTGCGGCGACGTTCTCAACTCTCAGCTCCCTCGAAGGGTCGTATGACTCGGACTGGAGTGACGGGAGCATCGACCCTCCTCCAGTCTCGGAGGAAGACGCCCGTATGCAGCGCAGTCCGTCGCCAAAACTGGAGCCGCTGCGTTTAGCGCCGTCTACAATACGCGAGGAGCGGAGGCGGCGCATTCAGCAGGCGCCTCCACAACCTCGCGCGCCCCCGCCGCCGGTGCATCCGGAGGTCGTCCGACTCGCTGCGATGCAATTATTCGATGGGTCGTTCGACGACTCGATTCGTGGCGTGATCGGCGACGTGATACTCAATGAGGCGGATGTGCTTCAGGTAGACAGGGCAATGTGGGCGACGGCTGTGTCCATTGCGTTCACGAGCAAGCACCTCGCAGATCCAGCACAGAAAGACCTGCTGGACGACTTGTTGCAGAAGGCTAGTCTCTCTTGACCGACGCTATATATCGTTCTAACTTTTGTTGAAAGGCATATGATTTTTTGGGCGGCAAGCACGATGCGGTGGCGAAAAGACTGATTCAGATGGCAAAAGAGCTGGTGTAGTGTACAATGCGATGTATTGACTCAAATGCGTTCATGAACAGCTATGTGGGCACTTGAAAAAGCTGTGGACAGGTGGTCCGTGCGCGTGACAACGCGTGACTGTCACTCATGTTCGCGCTGCCGGCGCTTGACTCCCTCTTTACCCTTTACCTTCATCTTCACTGTCCTCTATCCCCTTTCTTCTTCTTCTACAATGAGCGCGCACGACAATGAGGACCTCATCGACTACGAGGACGAGCACGACGTCGTCCCGAACGGCTCGTCCGCCCCCGCGACGAACGGCGCCACTGGTGACGACGACGACAAGGAGAAGAAAAACTTTTCCGGCATCCATTCGACTGGTTTCCGGTATGCCTTTTTCCTGCTGAGTAGAGAGTGAGCGACTGAATCGCTCTCTTTTTTTCAGGGACTTCCTGCTCAAACCTGAGCTTCTACGGGCTATCAGCGATCTCGGTTTCGAACACCCCTCCGAAGGTGTGTAGCTCTTCAAAACACCCTAGAGCTTGCAGCTAATGTAATGCCCTTCAGTGCAGCAAGAGTGTATTCCCCAGGCCGTCCTTGGGATGGACGTCTTGTGCCAGGCTAAATCTGGACACGGCAAAACGGCGGTTTTCGTCCTCGCCACACTCCAGCAGCTGGAGCCCGTCAATGGCGAGGTGTCTGTCCTCGTTCTTTGCCACACCCGTGAACTCGCCTTCCAAATCAAAAACGAGTACTCGCGTTTCGCCAAGTACATGCCCGATGTTCGGGTCAGCACATTCTACGGCGGTACTCCGGTGGCCAAAGACTCGGAAACCCTGCGAGACAAGACCAAATGCCCCCACATCGTCGTCGCCACCCCCGGCCGGTTGAACGCCCTTGCGAGAGATAAAGTTTTGGACGCCAAAAACGTGAAGCACTTTGTACTGGACGAGTGCGACAAAATGCTCGAACAGCTTGGTTAGTCCTGCGACCACATCATCCGATATCCTCTTTGTATTCGTCGCTTCGTCGTCACCGGTCGGCCATCTGGCCACACCGCTATTTCGCACGTTCTCGCTGAGCACACATTCGCTGGCGTTCCTTCGGTTTGGAGGACGGTTGGGTGCGGGTTGGAGGGCATGCATTCGTAGTTGTTGTTGGTGGATGTCACGATAGGACGACGGAAACCGGCGCGATTGAAGAACCACTCGAAGGACACGCACATCGAAAGCGGCCACCGAGGATTCCGACCCCCGAGTTCCACTTTCTATTTCCCTGTTCTGGTTCTCCTTGGTTCTTCTATTTTCTCGTTGCCGCCTCATCCCAAGCAACCCATCTAACTTGCGACACCGTCCACTAGACATGCGCCGCGATGTTCAAGAAATCTTCCGGGCCACCCCTCACCATAAACAAGTGATGATGTTCAGCGCCACGCTGGCAAAGGAGATCCGAGGGACGTGCAAGAAGTTTATGGCCAACGTATGTCATTTCATTGGGCTTATATCGACCTAGGCCTAATGGTTTATTAGCCCCTCGAAATCTTCGTGGATGACGAGACGAAGTTGACCCTTCACGGTCTGCAGCAGCACTACGTGAAACTCGAGGAGACCGGGAAGAACAGGAAGCTGAACGAGCTGCTGGATTCGTTAGAATTCAACCAGGTATGCACCTTGTCGACATCGAAAGAGCGTGATGGTAACTTGGAGATAGGTCGTCATCTTTGTGAAATCTGTGGCACGGGCGAACGAGCTCGACAAGCTTCTGGTTTCGTGCAACTTCCCGAGTATCAGTATCCATTCGGGGCTTGCGCAGGAGGAGCGGTACGTGCTCACTTGTCGGTGTGCAGTCGCGTTTATTTACTCGTTCTACAGTATCAGCCGGTACACGGCGTTCAAGGCGTTCGAGAAGCGTATACTGGTCGCTACCGATATCTTCGGCCGTGGGATCGACGTCGAGCGAGTCAACATTGTTATAAATTACGACTGCCCGCCCGATGCCGACAGCTACCTCCACCGAGTCGGGTGAGTGCGGTATTCAAAGCATGATGATAATGCAAGCTCACGATGAATATTAGGCGTGCAGGTCGATTCGGGACTAAGGGTCTTGCGGTGACGTTCGTCGCGTCGGAGACCGACCAGCAAGTGATGGCCACGATCCAATCCAGGTTCACAGTCGCTGTGCCCGAGTTGCCTGACCACATTGATCGCGCGAGTTACAGTATGTTCTTTTCTGCTCGCTCTCCCCACTGCTGTACTTATATCGCACGCAGTGACCTCTTAATGTATTATTGCATACCTGCCACTACCCCAATATCGTTTTTTTTTCTTTTGAATCTGTATCTTACATGCCGTACCTTGACTGGATTACCCTTCTCCTATTTTGTGTGATGAGGTCTCTACTGTACGGGTATATGCGGTATATGCAACGCGTTTAACGCCACTGCTATTTGTTGTGATAAGATTGTGGGGTTACAGTTTGAATGATCCTAATCAATCGGTGTTCTGGGTCTCTTTCGCTAAATTGACTTCAAGTTCGGAAGGAGCGGAATCTGCTTAATGAGGCGCAAGTTCGGACCCCTTGCAACACTTTACTTCCGCGACGGCGTCCTCTCTGTGCCTGGCTATACGTTTGAGAAGGTATGGCGCGTGTGGTATGCGTATGAGCTCAAATTTTGAATTCACACTATCTTGGAGGCGCGACCATGGCACGACACCGGGAGTATGACACTGTTGGCGGAGGGTAGCAGTCTCAAGGACGAGTCGAATGTTCTCGCAAAGATCGCCCCGACCCAGTCGAACGGTTCAATGTGTCTGGAACGCGAGGCGCACATGTGCGTCTCTCAGCATTAGTTCTTTTGTGCCTCCTCAATTTTCATTTACCTAGCCTCGGACGCCTTGCCAACTCGTCCGACGGATCCCGGCATGCTCTCCGCATACTCGAGTTTTTCAATATACCAAGAGACAGCGGAGATGTGGTCGTTCTACTGCTCGGACACCCGGGATTGAATCTGCTCGGTCGATACCTTCCGCCCTCCAAAATAAATGACCTGTTAGTGCCCGACTTGTCGCGCACGCGGCCCTCGCCGTCCCACGGTGATGTCTACATGATGGAAATCGAGGAGCCTGACTTGCTTGATGGCGTCGGAGGTTTCGATATTATGGATTTGGCGTCGTTTCTCGAGTACGTCCGCGACGATTGACTGGAAATTCCGCTCACTTTGTCCAGATTCGCCATTCAAGCCACGCATTGCTTAGAATCCATGCATAGGTATGTTCTGTCGCATATGATTACCCCAATATGACGTCGCGCCAATCGCAGAGCGGGTGTTGTGCATCGTGAAGGTATTT
Source organism: Mycena albidolilacea (assembly GCA_029282495.1). Lineage (NCBI taxonomy): Eukaryota > Fungi > Basidiomycota > Agaricomycetes > Agaricales > Mycenaceae > Mycena > Mycena albidolilacea. The sequence goes on along the minus strand of JARIHO010000008.1, from coordinate 1,233,734 downwards.
TATTAAAATTCATAGATTCATGCCCCTCTCCTGACCGGTGTAGTCCGTGCCAATGCGTTCCATCTCAACTCGCACTCTATGCTCGTGCGATTCGTGCACTTTGGCAACCGCGCCATCTCCCTCGAGAGTTTTGGCTCCCCGTCTTCCCTCGTCCTGCGCGCATTCGACGAGCTCGAAAAGGTCAAGGTCAAGGAGGCGCTGTGTTATCTTGCGCCGGAGCAGACGGGCAGCATAGAGACAATGACACAGGACCACCGCACAGACCTCTACTCCCTCGGCATCCTCTTCTGGACGCTGCTAGTGGGGCGCGGACAGATGCCGTTCGAGGGCGGCCCGCTCGAGCTCCTGCACTCCATCGTCCAGAAACGCCCGATGCCCGTGCATGAGGTCCGCCGCGACGTTCCACAGGTGCGTACATATTTCCGCCAAGTAGAAACTTGCTGAAGCAGCAAAAGGTCTTGGCCTCTATAATCGACAGACTGCTTGTCAAGAGCCCCGATGGGCGATACCAGAGCGCACGGGGGCTCAAAGCAGACTTACTGGAATGTCAGCGGCGGCTGCTCGCTACCGTATCCTCGACCGCGGAGGAGTCCTCCGAGCTCATCCCGCATTTCGAGATCACCACGCAAGACAGGTTCATGGACTTTACGATTCCACTGACCCTGTTCGGACGTGAGAAAGAGCTTGAGATTGTGCGCAACGTGATACGGAACTGCTCTGCGAGTTTCTCCACCGATGTCGCCGCCAGCAATGGATTCAAGTCGGCGGGGTCGGCCAATGAGGCGAGCGATGAGATGACGGATTTGCATTCGCCACATTCGTCTGTGCGGAGTGACTCGCCGATGCCGATGGAAGATGTCAGCATGCCCGCTGGGTCGGCCTCCGGTTCCGGTGCGTCGTCGCTCCCCACGACTGATACGCTACGGAGAGCGGCCTTGAGTACCAAGTCCCGCGTTGCACGGACGCACGCGGTGATTGTGGTCGGGCCTCCGGGTGTAGGCAAGAGTTCGATCATCCTGGCGAATCAGGCGAAATGGAGAGGTATTTGTTGCGTCCATACGACATTGTTTTTATTTCTCACCTATATCTCTAAAGCCCACGGTCTCTGGGGCCATGCAAAGTTCCTCAACGCGGATGCCTCCGGTCCCTTTTCAACGCTGGTGCGCTATCCATCCGTCGTATTATATACCTTTTCTTACCCCGCGATATAGCTCAGTTGCCTTGCAGCCGTTCTGCGCCAGCTTATGGTTTTCCACACGGACTTGCAGCGCTTTGTCACTGCACTTAAGGAGCGGCTCGGACCACAGCTGCAGAACGTGCCGTTGCTCTATCATGGGACGCCGGAGCTCAAGGATGTTTTGGCGTTGTTCGACATCGAGCTTGCAGCGCCCAAGGAGCATCTGAGCACGCGAGAGCTGCGCGCGCGGTTCCAGACCCTGGTCCAGAGCGTCTTCTCAGTCATTGCGGAGACGAGGTTGTTTGCACTCTTCTTGGACGACCTACATGAGGCGGACGAATCGTCAGTCCCCCACCTTACTGCGATTTAACAGCATTTGTAAACTTCCTTTTTGACTGCAGTACTCTGGACCTCGTTGCTACGCTGATCAACTCCAAGTGCCGAATGGTAGGATATCTCGTCACCTCCCGTCACCTTGGTTCCAGTTAATGACAGACTTCTCTGCAGCTGATATTCGCAACGTTGCGTTCGGGCGATTCGTCAGTTCGTTCTCTGCGCGATCTTGGGCCAAATCTAACATAATATATAGGGAGGTTGTCGAGCGAGTGCGTTCGATGTTCATCGGTCGGTCGCGCCCGACGTGGATCAATTTGGAGTCTCTCCCGTACTCGGCCATAAGCTCTATGGTGTCAAAGGCTCTCCACCGGACCAAAGAGGACTGCATCCCGCTGTCTCGCGTAATCATGGCGACCTCGTCCGGAAACGCTTTCTCCGCACGAAATATTCTGACAACACTACAACGACAACACCATGTGCGTTCTTGCGCCGGTTGCGGCGTCGATTATTAACGCTTCTTAGATCAAGTTTAACTGGGAACACAATCACTGGGAGTACGTTCGGTGTTGGTCAACTTACGCTCTTTCTAACCGACTCGCACTCAGCTTTGACATCCTGGCTGCGGAAGAGAGCTTAGGGAGCAAGAAAATATCTGACCCAACAGACCTGACATTTCTTATTTCTAATCTCCGAGAGCTGCCTGACGAGGCAAAAAAATATCTGAGATGGGCGGCGTTGTTCGGAGAGACGTACGTTCCTCCACCTTCGCGATTTCTTAGCTGAATCAAATGGACTCGATATGTGTAGATTCAACCTTACAGAAATCGCGCAACTCATCGATGGGAACGAGTCCAACAGCAGCGGTAGCTCCGGAGAGGAGGACGGCGAGGAACGTGGGTGGAGCTTTGCTCGCGCAGTGTCGAATGTTCCCGATACTGCACCGATGGGGAACGCATCTGCGTCGATGCGCGGGCTTCAGAGGGCAATCGACGAGGGTTGGATCATCCAGCGTGCGCGAGATATGTGCAGCTTTGCCCATGATCGGTACAGACAAGCTGCGCAGGCGGATGTAGCCTCACTTTCGGAGGACGTTTTTGCCAAAATGAATTTCAGGGTAAATGCACTTGCCTCGAGTTTTTTATCGCCTTTCTCACTGTCCGCAGATCGTTGGAATGATGATGAATGATATACCCGCCGATGTGTATCGAATAGCGGAGCATGCTGCACAGTAAGTTAGTTTTGATGGCTCCTTGAGACGCTCCGTTCTCAATCTTTGTTACAGCTGTCTTCCGTTATTGCGCGAACATCCAAAACATGATGAGCTCCTCGACATCTTAATCGACGCTGGGGAATCGGCTTGGGCGCGCGGAGCGCATGAGCTGGCACTGCGGTCCTTTGTCAATGCACGGACCCTTCTGCGCAAGAATGCTTGGGCTCCGAAACCGCGTCGAACGCTCAATCTTTTGCGGCGACTTGCGGCTTTGACCTCATGGGAAGGCAAGCTTGGGTCTATCGGCCGATACGTTTCATTGACGCAAAGATATCAGGGGACTACGAACAGTCTGAAACGATCATTCAAGAATGCTTAGACCATGCGGACGCGCCAGAAGACAAAGGCTCTTTGCTTTGGCAGCGCTCCCGCAACAAGTGGTTGTGCAATCAATTTTCCGATGCGCTGAACGATACACTTCTCGCCCTAAAGATTCTGGGCGTCGAGGTCAACACAGCGCCCACCCGGCGAGAGGCTGATCGGTTGTTTGACCAGGTGCACAATGAGATTCTTGCGGTTGGGTTTGATGAGATTCTTGCGATGCCTCGGACAACAGGCTGGTTCATTTCGAAAACTTGGCGTGCGTTGACTAAATAATTTAACAGACCCGCGGACTGAGCTTGCAGTGGCCCTACTCAATGATGCAGGTTTGCAGTTTTAACAATGTCATTTTTTTTCTCCGTGAAACACTGGCCGTCAGGTATAAATGCTTACTGGAGTCCATCGACATTTGCCATTGAAGTCATTGGATGCACAGTTAGTATTCAAAGTTTGTGTTCCAAATCGCTGCAACTGACATTTCGCAGACTATCCGGCTAGCATTGAGGTAGTTCTAACCTTTCCATCTTCATTTCATCTGCTGATTCATCTCGATAGATCAGGAATGTCCCCAGGCACAGCTATTGGGTTCTACTGGGCTCTCGGTACGTGCCGCTTATTGTGCCAGAAAATTCCAGGCTAACGAAATCCTAGGTGGTATGTCGTTTATACTTCTGTTCCTTGTCCCCGCCCCCTCACAAGCTGTGTAGCTGCTGCAGAGAGAAAGGAGCTTTATCGACTCTCGGTGGATCTCGCTCAAGTTGCTCTGAAAATTGTTGAGCGCCATGGCGGCAGTGGCGACAAGTGGTGAGGACCCATGTTTAAGCTACAATGTCAAACTGATTTTTCCAGTCGAGCGCATGTATTGTACTCTGCCATGGTTTCTGGATACGATAATGTTCATATCCGCGCCAACTTGGATCGCATGCAGATGGCTATGCAGTATGGGCATAGCGCTGGAGATAGGTAAAGTCTACATAGGGGCCAACGTTTAAATGTATTCACTGGACATTAGGGTTTACACGAGCTTCGCTAGTATTCATCTGGTTCTCACGCGGCTCTTTGTATGCGAACATAGTAAGTGTCTGTCTTTTTTCGCGACCTTGTGAACTAAACTTATGCAGTGACTGAGTTGGTGATCGCTGCGGAAGAGGTATTTTTCGCGGCTCTATCTTTTTACCCTCGATTTACTGCGTATAGTGTCTCACCGATGTATGTCAATGGGCTCCGACGGGACCAACAACCGTCCTTGCTCAGGGTATGTTATGTTAATTCTTCCAGCCTGGCCTTTTTGGTTTACGCATCCATGTGATAGCCAATCTGAATTGCATTCGCGCTCTGGGAGGATTCACGATAGCCACTTCAGCTGCCACCGCATTCGACACAGAGACCTTTACAGAAAGCGATTACCAGCGCCACATACATGAAACATCCGGAAACTTGCCTTTAGCATTGAACTGGTAAATATGCTCCTTGCCTCAGGCTTTGCTACTGATCATTATCTTTTTCAGGTACGACTCAATGAAGGTAAACTTTTTGCTTGTAGTGAGTGCCCGTTTAATGATTTCCTCGAAGGTAGTGGGCCTGTTTTGTCTTGGGTTTACATCAGAAGCGGCCGCACTAGGCTTCGATTTGTATGCCACAAGGGACAGACACCCCAAGTCGGTCATCCGAGAACATTGATCTGCATATTCTCACAAAGAATACATTTCAGCCATAGACATGTTCGCTACGGACTGTTCTTTCACAGTCTGGCCTTGATTGGTTGCCTTCGCGGGTCGAACCTCTCCGAAAATGTTCATCGCCGATATTTGGGGCAAGTTCACCTCAATCAAAAATATATATCCAGGTGGATCCAGTCTGTCTAAGCTATGAAATGCAACTGACGTCCTCTCAGGTGGCGCTCCCCCAGCCCTGTCAACACTAGTACATGGGTTGCGCTCGTAGATGCTGAACTAGCGTCGCTGACAGATAATCCGGATGCGTTCAAGCTCTACGACGCCGCTGTCAGGTTTGCAATCTGGTATAATTTTTTTGGATGCGTTTTGAATATTCTTCTAGACTTGCTGTGAGCAATGACTGGATTAACGAAGAGGGCTGGGCTCTTTACTTGGTAAGGTATCAATATCGTGTTTCGAGGATTATTAATCGTTTGAAAAGCAAGGGTCACATTTTGTAAGGCAAGGGGTCGAAGGGTTGGGTAGCGAACTACAAAGACGTGGAATATCGCGTCATTCACAATGGGGCGCTAAAGGGATAGTGCAAGTGTTTTTCGCATGTCCCCGCACTCTTCTTCCCCTCTTACCCCAAAAGACAGCAACCATTTAAATTCCCTACTTGGACCAGACTCCCAGAATCCTCCGACGAGAGCTATCTTCTTTTGTGATGCAGCCGTGCAGACAGAGAGTATGGCGATGGGAATGCAAGACTATCTATCATCGCCCAGCGGTATTTCCGACCGACATCAGTCGAAACTCAGCGCCGACGACTTGTGGGCTATCCTCAAGTCGAGCCAAGACATATCTAGCGACATTAATTTGTCTTCTGGTGACGGTTCTCCATTCTGCTCATTCACATTCCTAAACCTTCTTCAGCTCTTCAACGCCTCACAGAAATTTCGACTGGCAAGTACTCAGACTTCTCCTTGTACCTGTCTTATTGGGACTCCAGAAATATCTGGTTCTCAAAATACTTGCGGTACATAGCAGCGTATTGTGTCTTACTCTACTGACTGTTTTCAAAACAGTGGTGATCGCCCGCGAAGCTGGGGACTACACTTTGGCAACAAGCATGACTCCCCCGGAATCCTGTCAAGTCTTCGAGTGTGTCACTCCATTTTTCTTTTACTTCTCGCAGAATAATCCTGCGCGAAGGAACCCGAGATCTGTCAGGACAATTTCGGACCCGTTACAAAAGGCGATCATTGAGCAGAGTTAGCATACATGTTTTAATCTTTCACCTCCGCTAATTTTCTCTGTTTTAGCTCTGAACACGAAAGAGCCTTTCTACTGCGATGACGCGTCACTGGATCCCAAGTTCTCAGCGGAAGCTACTCAGTCGGCCCATCGCTCCATCATCTGTTTGCCGATTCGTAGTAATCGTGGTCAAACCTTTGGAGCCGTCTACTTTGCATCCAAATACGAGTTCTCCCAAAATATAGTCACCATGCTGACCTTGCTCTGTCAGCAGGCGAGCATTAGTGTTGCAAACGCCCTCCTCTTCCGTTCGGTTCAGGGTGCGCTTCTTTGGTTTCGACGTTTTCCGTTGTTGCTAAATCCAGCGAACTTGGCAGCTGGGACGAGGGAGAACTTGAAGATGATTGCTGCTCAGCGTGATGCTCTAGAAGCGGCTCGCAAGAGTCGAGAGGATGCTCTGACCGCAACGAAAGTAAGCCGATAATCTGTTCGTTAATGTCTGTTAACGGGATCCCAGATTAAAGGGTACGCGTCCGATCAACTTTTGCTTCGTCTTGCATCCGAACTGGATTTCCTAGAAATTTCTTGGCTTCAATGAGTCACGAATTACGGACTCCTTTCAGTTCGTTTTACGGTCTTTTGGATCTGCTAAGCGGCACGGAACTGGATGCCGGTCAAAGCGAGATTGGTGGGACTGTATTTGGTCTTGTCTCCCTTCACCATCTAATCTATTAATAGTTCAAACCGCCAAACAGTCGTGCGAGCTGTTATTGAGGGTATATTGCTCGTGTATACACTCGATTTTGGGCTGAAATTTTCTCAAGATTATTGATTCAATCTTGGATTACAGCAAACTGGAAGCTTATGGTCAGTGAACTCATAGCACCTCGAGGCAGCTTTTTAACATCTCGTAGCCGTGAAATTGGAGCCATCTGGTTTCCTGGTCGAGGTGTGCTATCTTTCTCGTCTTTCTTTCAACCTTCTAACTCGCTCCCCGTAGAGTATCATTGCGGTACGCGGCTTCGACAGAAACTCACATCCTCATCCTCAATGATCTGCTATCGCAGGATTGCATGGAACTGCTGCTCCCAATGGCAGCTCAAAAATTGGATCTAACATTCAATATAGAGGCTAATGTACCTACTTGTGCGTTCGTTCAATATTGCTCTTTGATTCCCGCTGACCGTCCGTCTCAAGGGGTGTACTCCGATTATGCGCGCATTCGGCAGGGTAAACTCATGGAACGCTTCATCACACTCGAGAGAATCTCATTCATTTTGCAGTTCTGATGAACCTAATCGGAAACGCAGTCAAATTTACCGCTCATGGTTCGGTTCGAGTTTTATGCTCCGTGGACGGGACCGTGTCCGCTCCCCAGGAAGTTCGCTTGAAGTTTGCCATCCAGTGAGTCATCACTTCCCGTCGAGTTTCTTTTTGCTCACAGTAATTCAGGGATACAGGCATTGGACTTTCGTCCAGCGACGTCGAGCTCTTGTTTGTCCCTTTTCAACAGGCTGACAATTCATCGACCCGTCGGTTCGGAGGAACGGGTTTGGGTCTCTCGATTTCCCGGCAGCTAGTCAAACTCATGGGTGGTGCGATTGGTGTGCAATCGGAACTAAATGTTGGTTCAACATTCTGGTTCACTATTCCTGTCAAGATCTACGATGCAGAAGAGTCTCGAAAGGTTTGACATCTGCTTCTCATAGCGATCGATGCTTCTTTCTGATGCTCCACCCAGTACTTCTCAGATCTTTCAAAGGTCAAGTCGGTTCTAATGCATCCTCGACCTTTGCAAATCCTTGTTTGTTCGGCATCTCCTCTTACCCAGGATTTCTTGTCAACAATGTTCGACGGGTTTCGTGTGACTTCGGTTTCCACGCTGGCCGACGCAGAAATGCGTCTACGAGAATTTGGAAACTCCAATGCTCCCCTGGATTTCGTGATCCTCGATGATCAATCCGAAACCCGCGCAGATGAGATAGCCACATTCCTTCGATCTCTCGGTGTGCCAGCCCTTCAAGAGACAAGGATAATCCACATGTACACGCCGACCATGAATCGCTCAAGTCATTCCATCTTCAGCACCAACACTCCCAGCGTCGTGAAAATGACAAAACCGCCACGACAAGCGAGAATACTACAGGCTCTTGCTGGACTCAAAGATCTGCCGAACGCCATGGCGTCAACTCAGTATTCGCATATTTTCAAGGCAATTGAAGATATCTCGACCGCCAGGCGAACCCTCTTTGGCAACGTCTTGGTTGCAGAAGGTCTGTGGTCATATCCTTCCAGCTTGTCGTGCTCACTGACAACCCTTGCATAGATAATCTGATTGCTCAGAATGTTCTGGTCAAGCAGCTTCAAAGACACGACCTGAATGTTGTAGCGACTTCGGATGGCAACGAAGCACTGGCTGGTACATTTGTCTTGACCCACGATAATACACTCTTACACTGCATGATCAGAATGGCAAAAACATGAGCCAGGCTATTTTAGTGTCGCTCTATTTGACCATCGTGCGCCCGTTTTAATTGCGTTTCCGGTGTATAGGGCCTTATTGAAATTTCAGATATGCCGGTATGCGACGGAGTGGAAGCTGCCAAACGCCTGAGGATTTTGGAGGGAAAGCGAAAAGCAGCCGTCTCTCTTCCGAGTATGTGGACTTTCCGACACTCTTGATCCCTCTCTGACCATCACTCTAGTCATCGCACTCAGTGCAGACACTCAGGAGTCTACAAAACAGCTCTGCCTCAGCGCAGGAATGAACGCATTCTTCAGTAAACCTCTGCGAAAGGGTCGGTTTTTGATCCATTTCCGACCCTGTCATTCATCACATTCTATTGACAGGCGATCTTCTTTCGTTGCTGACCATGTTTGGGGCTCCACCAGCCTGAATTGCTTGATATCTCGATTTGCTATCTACAATTGCCGTGATACTTGGTTATGTTGTACACGCATACATACATATCTTACTTATCTTAACTTATTACCATACTTTTTTTTACTTTGTAGAGGTCTCCCGTGCTTTCTTCGCGTCCAGTGGCGGGTGGCGGTGATCGGCACTATGTAGCAACCCAATTCCTGGATCGGAATGAACTCGAGGCTCCCATGGGTGTTTTCGGATCTTAAACCTGCGCTTGGAGTAAAGCTCCATGTGTTCTACACGGCAGGATTGGCGACTACAACGTGTTGTCCGCACTGAAGAAACCACACGAGGAGTGTTGGTACCCTCATAAATACATTGAGGGTGGTTGCACTGTCAACCTTCGGCCTTCGTTCACAGCCCACCATTACTTCCTCGTTCGCGATGCTCGAGGCGTTTAAAATCAAGCCTTTCGACCTTGAGCCTGTTTATGCAGACTGGACACCTGCTCCTCGTTTTCTTGGTGACCCCAAGAAAGACCCACCCGTCGACAACTGGCTCGAAGAGATAAAGAATGGATGCACCAAGCAGAATGTCCCGAAAGAATATTGGCACACGTAGGCAAAGTTCCACCTTGGAGGGGATTGACTTCATGGTCTTGCGTTTTTAGGTGTGCTCAGCATTTCATGGGCGACCAGGCGAAAGCTAGGTAAATCAACTTTGCGTCTTGAAAGCACCGAATTTCATCTTCCATTCAGGCTGACTGAGTTGAAGAAAGTCATGGCGCAGGTGCATGGAGGTCAATATCGCTGGAATTGGAAGAAGTTCAAGGTCGCCATGCGTAATATGTCTTGTCAGTTGCTTTCCAAAGCGCCGTCCGCTTCATTGCTGATTTGTACTCGGTGCAGGGGACATTGATACGAGGTCAGTTCTGTTTATTTGACTGCACCGTTATGCTCACCTTTTTTATCAGCAAAACGGAGGCGGTGAGGGTATCCTGGTGGATGCCCAAGTCTGCGAAGAAGGAGCCCAAGGCAACGGAGGAAGAGGGATATATCGTCTGTGACGAACCCGAAAGCATTACCCGCTCCAACACCGTCAAATCCAAGGAGCTTGCGTCCTCGGATGTCGATCGACCAGTCATCGGCCGCGCAGCCACCACTAGTTCGTTCTGGCCAAGTCGGAAGAATTCCAAGGATATCGCCGGGGTGGACGATACTGCTCAGCGTCCTATACCCCGAAAGGCAAAGTCAGAAGGCACTGTTGTGTTAAGTGGTCAGACGTCCAAACCTCTTCCTTCGCTGCCAAATTCAGGGGATGGTACTGATTTTCAACGCTTCAATTATACCTGTACTGAGTTCTTTCGCTCAGTGACCAATGTACCTACATGGCTTCTGAATGCTGCAACTGCCTTGGACTTTCTGAAGGGCGAACATCCGCGCGTAATGAGCACCTTGAGTGCAATCCTCATCGTCGCCGGTACGATCCCGTCACTACCTGTCGTGAGCGCCGGCGCGGCTGGTGCAGTACTCGCGTCGTCGACAGCTCATGCGGTTGGAGCAATAGCTATCGGTCTTGGGAGCTGGATCAAGACACAACAGGAGGGAAAGTCCCAACAGGAGACGCACGGGGCGAAGTGAAGAGGACGGACGGACATGTGGACACGTAGATTTATTATCCAGGGACTTTGCTGTAAATTATTTAATCTCATTTGCACGCTGAGGTATCCAGCACCCGTTGATATCAGGTATCTCACCATCCGCGACAGGATGAAAATCCTGTTCTTTACCACTCTCACTCTTGAACAATCCACCTAATCGCTCTTCGTCGCCTATTGGAATACCCGCTTCGGAACATATTTCGACCAAGTCCTGTGGTAAAGGAGCGCATACGCGTATCTTGAAGCGTTTTTTGCCTCCAACAGGTCTATATCTCTGTCGAGTGATGTGAAAATCCTGGACACCGGGCAAAGGCGATCTCGTACGAAGAAAGATATTTGCGACGCATGTAAAAACATTCGATCGTCCGGCAGCTGGAATGTATCTCTAATTTCATCAGTCGGTTGGCTTTGTGAATGCAGAGTATCTCCCAAAATCGGAGCTACAGAACATCAGATGCGAGAACAGACACCTTAGGAAAATGGTACTTTTTAAAACTTGAGCCAAATGGACCCGAATCTGGTGTTTGTGCCCAGTCAAAAGTTTCAAGCGAACGAGAGACAGAGGCAGATGAGGCTAGAAGTTTGCTGAAAAATTTGGATCCACAAAAGGTGAGGAGAAAACTCACCGAGGAGGCGACGAGTTCCCAATCGGTCTGAGACTCTTTCGGTTCGCTTGCTTTTGGGAGCTGGCCTTGTGGTACGAGCGAAGCCCTGCCGTTCGGAAATTCCAAAAATGTTCGTATTTGGCCGCTTGTCTGGGGAAAAGATCGGCTGCCACCACGGACAAGAGCCAGATAGGTTTTGTCAACAGTTCTCCTTTGGAACTGTCCCGATAAGTCGTGAGCTACATTGAGCGACCGGGCAAGAACCAGGGATCCGGTGGTTCCCTTCATCAAGTTAGAAAGACGACTTCAGCATTTGTCTGTGGAGGAAACACCTTATCAAGGCGATGAACTCGGTGAGGAGGTGTGACCAACTCCAGACCTTGCTTCAAGTCTGTGTATATTCAAAGACTATTTTGCGACCTGAATGCTGATAAATTACCATCCAAGAGTTTCGCAAGGTTGCCGCCCTCCGTGTTCTAGTGCAAGAGAACGATTGGTACTGTATTTCGGCAGATTAGAGGAAATTTCACACTGTTGTTGAAGGGTCCAGTTGAGTAACGAGACCAGGCGGTTTATTCATTACGATGACGCCGCGGTCGACATACAGCACTCTGTCAGACCATCGAAAAGACGTTTTGGCCAACTTTTGTCGCCAGTCCATCGAGTGTGGCGATCAAGAAAACATTTCTCGGGACTTTCCGATGATCTTCACTCGGCAGAATCGGCATGCATCACTCGACCGAAAACAATACACAGATTTATAGCGCAAGTACGTACGTGATACTACAGCGGGCTATGTCTGACCTAGGCCCACAATACAGGCTCCAGAAGAAACTAGACTATTTAAGTTGCGGTATACACGATGATTTTGTCGAGATCGGCAGCGAAAGTTGTTTGCCCCGCACCTGTAGTCTTAATGTCACAGCATGAACTAACAAACCAATAATCATGAAATACCTATGGTTATGGTGTTCGATCCACTCTTGAGGTTGAGCTTGACCGGAACCGAAAGAATAACATGCCCTCCTAAGGTACTTTTCAGCTCAAAGACTTGGAGAAAGAAAACTAATTATTACCACCGGTATTGGGCTGGTCGACCACGACACTCGCACCGCCATTTACACTGTCAGGCAATTTAGGCCACTGTCAGAACACAGTCAGGCTTCACATACCTGACCGTCGTGCTTCTCCAGGTGCTATCGCCATTCGCATAGTACAACGAAACCCACTGCGCTGCTCCTATGCCCTGTACAGTGATGGTAACAGTACCTCCGTTGCCTGTAGGACATCAGTTGGAAGCTCAGGTTTGGTGGTGCGCAGAGCTGACCAAGGAACCCTACAGCCTTGCCTCCAGAAAACGAAGGATCGGCTGGAATCGTCGCACTACCAGCAACCACACCGTTCTCAGCTTCATAAGAAGTACCAGTTGCCACTGAAAAGGTTCCGGCGGCCAGGTTCACACTCCAAACATCGGCCCAGATGAGCTGGGGTGAACCAGATGTCCAGGACATCGGCAGCCAGATGTATCTGCTGCTCCCCAAGAGTGTCGGCCTCCACCGGTCTCCCATGTAGATGGCATTTGTTCCCAAAGGGAAGTCGTAGTTGTTTTGCGAAAAGTACGTTCGGACAGCTACCTCCAAATGAGTCAACAGAAGGGCTCGCTGACGAGCGACTCACGTTCCGGTGCTATGTCGGCTTGAGCGGAGAAGGCCGAGGAAATGCTCTTTCATGGAGGAATTCTGTCAGTTCCACAAAAAATCGAGCCCGGAGCGAGGACTGACTGATGCCACGAACCAGCGGTTCGGGTTTGGGTCCCATCCGCTGTGGCAACACTCAGCGACAATACGTTATATTTGAAGAGATGAAGCGTACCTCGTGTGCGAAGCAAAGAGGTAGTAGAGCTGCATGTATATCAGTCATCCGCGGAGAAACGACTGTAGCCACACATACCCCATTTCGCTTAACTATTCCTGGCGCCTCAAGAGTGGAGCCTGGGGTGTATTAGTAGTTGTCATTAAAACCCACGATTGAAATTAACTAACCGGTGAGCACGTTCACTTGCGCAGTGATGTTATAATAGTTTGCATCCAAGCGGGAAATCTTGAAGTTCTGGTTGTTGTCCGATGCGTATAAAAGATAAGCAGTTTGGGCGGCTAGTCTCCAAGTCAGAATTTCAATGGCCGCCTTGCCGACTGGAAGATAATGTACCGTCATCTGACGCAGATAAATCAGCGGGAGATCATTATGAGCCCAAATTTCCGCTAACCGTCCTGGAAAATACCCATGTCGCGAGATTCCGCGCCTAACGGTTTAAAGCTGCCTTTGTAAGTGTACGGGCCACAAGGAGTCTTCGCCGTCGCGACTCCGACCATAGCCGCGCCATAGCTGAGAGTATGCGTAAATACACATTGAGGGCAGCAGAGTCTGTTCGCACTTGGAAGTGTCGCTGTGGAACCACATCACATATTCCGAATTCTAACCGAGATTCAACAGTTCGATCGCATTGATGGAGAGAAATACCCACCGCTTTGTTGAAAATTACTACGGGAGGGGGTTAACAACTAAAAAGGATACAGAAGACAAGAGCCTACCTTTGGGTCGCTCCACAATATTTGCATTGGATATCATGGTGTTGGCAATCGGCGTAAGGGCATTGTTCTGGCGCGTCCAGGTCATCAAGTCCGTGCTGCTGTAGCAGCTCACGGCCGAAAACAAGGCGCTATTTGCGGCCTTGTCCTCGCCAAACCAATAGACGGTCGATCCAACCTTGCATAATCGTTAGGGCTTCCAAGCAAAAAATCTGCGAGCTGCGGATCTTCGAACCTTGAGAAACCCCCCACCATGGGCCTGGATGACATTTCCACTCGTATCAGTCCAAGTAGCACCAGGAACGATTACAGCAGCCTGAGCCGCCAGCAAAAACGCAGGAACGGCCAGAAGGGAGAACCGCATCGCAAGAACAAAGAGGTAGGATTCCTGGCTGCATCTTCTTATTTATCCGCGGCAAGGACCGCGTCAGGAGGGCGGTACATATAAAGTACAGTTGGCGAATGGGCTCAATGTCGGTTCAGCCGTGGCGACGGGCCGCGCAAAAAGTGTCTGGTGATATGGTCGCTGAGATGCAGATAGCCAGAAGAGAACTGGGACACGCGTGGATGGCGTCCTCGCTGCTTGCGTCCCGGGCCTGGCGTCATGGGTGGTCGACCAACAGACCCGTAATCTAATCAATCTTTGCTTCGGTGATGCCATCGCCCACCACGTGCTTATCTCTTCCTTTCTTGGCGTCCTCTTCCCAAATTTTATTTACGCGACATGGAGGCTTTTCAGCTACTCTCTCGGGGCGGGGCGAAGTTCGACAAGAACAGATTCAAAAAGGATGTCCAGTTGTTTTCTGTATGTTTCGGTCTATATCCTCGGTCGCGCATGCCTCATTCATCTCGATCCACAGAAAGAACCTTCCAAGACCGTCGGCGTTGCAAGCGGAAAAATTCTGGACGGTGAATTGCCCGGAGAACTGGATTATTTCAAGTATGCGGCAGGGGGATCAGGGAAACGGAAAGCGGGCGGGGATAGTGCAAAAGTTGTGAAAAAGCGCAAGGTGGATGAAGAAGAGGAAGAGGACGTGGACATGGACGAACAAGAGGAACCCGAGGATACCGAGGATGCACCGTCCAAACCACGACAGCGTATCGTCGCAAAAGGCTCAAACCCTCCGGCGCATGCCGACACATTTAACGAGCTGGTCGAGCGATACCAGATGTCGACCCTCCTGCTGTCAAATCTTACTCGCTACGGTTACACTGATCCAACTGGCATTCAGTCATACGGAATCCCCATATTATTGGAGGTATTTTAAACCTTTTTTCACTTTTATTGTGCTCATATTTATCTCTCCAAGTCCCGCGACCTTGCTGCCATTTCTCCGACCGGGACAGGAAAAACGCTCTCATATCTGTTGCCTATCATGGCTTCTCTTGGCGCTCCCTCCTCCAGTGCAAACAGTGATGCGGGGGCAGGAGTGAGAGCTATTGTTGTTGCTCCTACAAGAGAACTTGCACATCAAATCCACAACGAATGTCTGAAACTTGCCGAGGGCCGCAAGTGGCGGATTGTCCTGTTCAGCAAGGCTTCAGCGGCTACATTGGCGGATAAATCCACTAGAGATAAAATCGGTGAGTTATATTTCGCTCTTCTTAACGAACATTCGAACTGATTCGCGTTAGACATCATTATAAGCACACCCCTGCGTTTAGTGGCATCTTTAAGGTCTGGTGGTCTTGAGCTGAACAAGTAAGTCTTCCTGCGTATACCTGACGCCCAACTGATTTCCATAGTGTGCGTCATTTAATCCTTGACGAGGCGGATCGGATGCTTGACTCGGAATTCTTCCCTCAAGTCGAGGAGATTTTGGCCGCCTGTAGTCATCCGAAAATTCAAAAGGCTGTCTTCAGTGCAACTCTTCCTGCGGGGGCAGAGAAGATGGCCATGCAGATGCTCAAGGATCCCATCCGTGTCGTTGTTGGCTTGAAGTACGCACCTATTTTTGAACAAAATTAGGTCAGGCTAACCCATTACCTGCAGAGACACACCTCTTCCGCTAATATCTCAATCACTCACATACGTGGCCGATGATCCCTCGAAACTCCCCAGCCTTCTCACATATCTGGCCCAGCCGTACAACCCACCAGTTCTCATTTTCACCTCGTCACAACCACGGGCGACCTCCCTTGCGCAAGAGCTCGTCCTGAATGGAGTCCCGAATGTCGACTGCCTGCATGCTGGCATGACAAAGAAAGAGCGAGAAGACGCAGTGAGTCGGATGCGAAGGGGAGAAAGCTGGGTCATGGTCAGCACCGAAGTTATGGCACGAGGAATGGACTTCAAAGGTGCGCCGAGGCCAACAATCTACTGTGCTCGATTGTTGACCCGGGAACAGGCATCCGCGAAGTGATAAACTACGACTTCCCTACGAGTGTGCAGAGTTATGTTCATCGCATCGGTGAATATCGGCCGTTGCAGTTCACAGCGTCGCCGCTCACGTTCTATTTAGGTCGGACAGGACGGGCGGGCCGTGAAGGGAAAGCGGTAACGTACTTCACAGACGACGATGCTCCCTTCCTCAAAGCGTTCGTTGTTTTCGCCTCTTCAAACAAAGACTACTCAACGAATTTGCAGCATCGCTAACGTTCTCCTGCAATCTGGATCCACCGTGCCAGAGTGGATCCTCAAGCTGCCGAAGCCCTCCAAGCTGAAGCGAAGGCAGATGGGCAAGGTCAAGCGAGCGGAGATTGTCAATCCAGCTCGGAAGATCGGACGCAATGATGCTATTAAGAAGAGGTATTATTGTTTTCACGCCGCTTTGGGTGCATTCCTTACGCCAACGTCCCAGGGATATGATCGCTGGCTCGAAGCGACGAATTGCTCGCGAAACACCCAAAAGTACCACGGAATGATCTTCCGTGTATCTGCTGGCGGGCCGTACTCGCTGTCCCTTGGGCAGGATGCCTCATTCTGATAGATTAGGCGTGCTTGTTGTATACCCTGGAATACAACGTCTGGAAGTTCGACGGGTATGTTAATAAATCGAGCACCAAACGGAGATAGGTTGGTCCAAGCGGGCGATGTTGATGGACGCGACGCGTCCACAACGCGGTCAACGTGACTTCTTCTCGATCGCGTCTAGGTGGCTGTGCCCCTCCCTCTACATAAGTCGAATGACGACCGTGACTGCTTCGTTCTGCTCTAGAAATTCCGCATTCATGTATTCTCGCGTCGACCTCATCCGTGATTTCATGCTCGGCCTCATGGTGCTCGTCACCGTCGACAGCCTCGTCAAGCTCGGCTTCCACGGTGTCGTCGCGTCTGTCGCCTCCCTCCCCAACTTCGTCCTTGTGATCATCGCCTTCGGTCTTCTCGTGTTGGACGCCATCTACCTCCTCCCTCTTCTCCGCAGGGCGTTCACCATCGCCAAGCGGGCGGGAGCCCCAGGTGTTTCGCTGGACGGTTTTGAGCCTGCACTCATGTCGGATCCTGCGTATGGTTTCACATCGGCCTTCTACTTGTGCTCACGTAGTAATAGCCCAGCAACACGACCCCCTGCAACACTGCCTTTCAACTCGCCACCGTCACTGTGCCGTGGTGTCCGCTCGCGGACCGCACCCCTCTACGGCCTCGGATGGCGAAGTTCTTATGCGAAAATCCTCCGCCGCCACCCCGTCGGCTGCCTCGCCTCGGTCTCGGAGGAAGCAATCATTCCGCTTTGGGTTGAGCGTGGATACATGGACCGTTTTGACGGGTGCGTTTTCCATCTTCATTCTACCCGACCGAGTCTCACCTATTGGCGTCCTACATAGTAAAATCGAATTTGAGCCCCGTCATGTCTTCAACTCTACACTTCCGGAAGACGATAATGATCACATTGTGTGCTGCATCACGTTCAACACCGACGCCCAGTCGCTAGCAGCGCTTTCAGGGCCGGACGGCGAGGAGTTTGTAAAAGCGGCGAAGGAGGTCCTGAAGATCGATCCGAAGGAGGAGGGGACTTTCATGTGGTATCGGTGTTCAAAGTAAATGATGAAATGCCAGGATGACGACAGCGAAAACATTGACGAGGCGGATCAAGAAGCAGAACTCAGCCTCGCAGTCAGCTCTGATTGTTTCATATACTCCGAGCCACTACTACTTGGATCTTGTACCATTATCGCGGATGTACTTATTTCATGGATTTCGTGCTGCTCAGTACATTGACGCCGACGGAGGATGTACTTATTCGACACCGAACAAAGTTGAGTGGTGTATAGGCTTTTCGGTGTGGACCGTTCAGTGACTTGTGCGTTTTCGAATAGAAGTGCATGATGGTCAGCCGTATTCTGATTCAATTATTAGATTGGATAGCGAGCTGTAAAATACGCCACAAAAGTACGGAGTGAGGGTTAACAGGCGCAAAAAACGCCTCATAGCAAATTTTTGAGCGTTCAGAATTTATCGTCGCGATCCCGATGCGCTCTCATTGACTGGAATCCTTCAGTCCAGGAGCGTATTGCCAGTGGCCACCAATGGAGTCGGCGGATAGGCGGCTCGAGAGCATCGTTTCGGATTAGCTGTTTATCAGCTCGCTGACAGCAATATGCCCGCCGATCCAGTCGCCAGGAAGAAGTAGAACGTGACCGCGCTGCTAAGCAAGCATGGTTTTATAACCTTTTATAACGCACCATTCTGTGCGCAAAATCAGTTGGTTTCGCGAAAGCCCGCCAGTGCCAGGAGATTGAGAATGAACGAACCTTGCTCGTGTACGGCCGCTGTTTTTTTTCTTTTTTTCTGGCTGTCGAATTGCAGACCGGCCACCGCGTGGTCGTGTTTCTGGTAATTGCTCCGTCTTTCTACCAGATTTTGTCGTTTTCTAGTTATCGAGGACCTCGTAGACCAGTGTTGACCGAGGGGGAGAAAGCAGGCTCGCGCGATAGGTTCGACGAGTACCTTTCCGAGTCGTAAATAGCTGGGCGGACAGACGGTGGCAAAGGTCGAATAAATAGGTGTGCAGCTTGAATCTAAACTTGAGGAGACCTGGGTGCGAAGGAATTGCGTCCAAAAGCAATCGATTCGACCACGAAGTGCATTTCTAGCTGTAGATTTTTCTGAAGCCATCTTGGTGGTTATTGGGACGCTGGAACGGGCTGAGCACTGAGGCTAGATGGAAGCAAAAGCAGAAGACTGCAGATCACGTTTGAGACCCGATCGCCAAATAATAATATTTCCAATTCCTGCTCCTTACCTTGACCTTTGTGCCATTCCACACTGGATCCCCGGTCTTCCTACACTTCTGGCACTGAACCTACTCCAGTTTTCTCGTCGATTTGGACGCCTTCGTCCCCTCATCGACAAGAATTTCTACCGGTTGATTTCTCGAAGAAACAGAAGTTCCACAGCTCGATATTTTCGCATAGAGGAGCCATTCGCCATTCGCCATGTCCACAACGTCTGCATTCTTCTGCGTCCCGGCACTGCTGGGCCTGGCGGGTAGAACTCGTGTCGCCGGGTCACACTCCTTACCCCGTGTCGTCCAGTCGCATTTTTCTGGAGGTGGACGTGTCGGGATGGGATGGAGCGCTTTTATCCGGAAGAGTCTTAGATTGAGGGATATTCGAGCTTCAGTTGTGTCGTCCTTCTCAGGCTTCAGGTACGAGCGGCATGTCGATTTCACACTTCGAATTTAACTTTCTTGCCTGCAGCTGAGGCTTTCATGTTGCACTTCTTGAAGGACAAGAGTCCAAGCGTTACTGGCTGGGCGGCGTCGTCTGCAAGTTCTCGGGCAAATTTCTTCTGGGCGAATTCTGTGTCTGTGTCGCTCTGGCTTGAATGTTGCTTCTTCGGTCGCTCTTTGTTGTGTCGGACAACCCGCTCATCAGTACAAACCGTCCGGTATCAAGTTTATTCCCTGCATGGTGGTGGACGACAGGTTCGGGGGCATCACATTGCGAGTCAACGTCGCTGGCGGTCACGTGTCCAGCCCGCGAAGAGAGGGTAGACATGGCCGCGTTCACGATGAAGCCGTCCGTAGCAGTATATGCCGCGCGGTGGTGGCCAAGGAATCCATAGGAGCCCCCATCGTTTTTGTTCTGGATTCTGCCAGTGGGACAGTGTGGCAGATCTGCAAGCATATTTGGACAGAGTCAATAACACAAACGCAAGCGAGACTCCAGAACGGCACGCAAGAGGCACAGCGAGGATAAGGAAACCTATTACGACTGGAACTTTGGACTGCATTTCGCAGATGCCAGCGCTTGTGTTCTATGGTTAGCAAATGACTATGACTGCCTTGGGATACCGAGTATTGTGCGAGCTATTCTGCAGCCGTGGTGGTTTGTCTTGTTGGTCTGATGATATTTGAGAGATCTGCTATCAAGAACCTACTAAAGATCGAGAACTCACTGCAGTCGAGAAGGCGATGAGCTCTCGGGTTTACTCTCTACGCCACAGCATGTTGCCTAGATCTAATCCATTCTGCCAGCCTCAAGGTCTCAAGAAATGTGGTTTCACGCCGTTTAACGGGATCGAATGAATGGGTCGAATGAATTGTGAAAACGGGCGAGAGCAAGTACTGAATGTGTTGCCTAAATCGGACTCTCACGGCATCGGTTCTCTCTGCATATAAAAATTGGGTTGGCATCCTTTTTAAGCTTATGCTCTTCATCTCGTGCTTCGAACCAACCCACTACCAACAGTCCTTTCAACATGTCTCCTCATGATCCCCCATTCCCTTCCTTTTCCCTTGTCCTTTCGCAGGCACAGCAGCCCTTGTATTCATCCCGAGCTTCGGTACATCTCGTCTACCCCTGGACGCCGGTTACATACCAACCCCCAGCTCTCGCGGTAGCTGACACTCCCATCCCGGTACGCGGCTTGTTTTGTGGACGATGCAGATTTACTCATCAACGCAGAAATTCCAGCCTCAGACTCAAACCCCAGAGGCTCCTCCCAACAAAATCATCCTCGCAATTCGCGTATGCTTCACCCTTTTCTTGCATTATCCACTCATTTATCCCGAACTTTCCTAGCGCTTCTTTGCGGCCATCATCGACAATCTCGAGGCGCGCAGATAGATATGCGCAGCCATTGAACTTGGTAGAATCGCGGGCAAAACCCTGGTAATTTTAAACAGTCTCGACGATAGACCGAATCTTACCTGGTCTAAAGCAGGGAAAAAAATAAACTGAACGTGCAATGCGACAAGTTCGCAGATTTCTTGGATATCCACTACCTCACTCACTACGCCACTTCACGCTGCCGACGAATCGATTTCCTGCCTTCAGAATCTGTACAAATTTGGATCGGTCTTGGACGGGCGGGGCCCATAAGAGCATTGGACTGCTAGAAGGTTACCATTGCCCACCACTTCTAATTCACGCTATGCGACAGTATATACTTCCACCGACCTAAACTCACTTGTATTCTTGTGTATAATCTGACTTGCGATCTTTGGCCTTGCAGTTCACTTGCTCGAAATTCAAGTTGTTCAATGATCACGATTTCCGCGCATCGCTGATCTCTCCGACCATGAACTCTTAACTTGGTGCTGCTCGCATTGAGGTGTGCACCATCTTTGGAAATCGTGCCACCCACGTAGACCATTCCTTACTGCGCACTGGCTTGTTACTTTGGATCGTATTTTATTTAAGTTGTTCTCTAAGGTTATAACGACCAGATCTTGACCGTAGCATCCCGCCCGCCCGACACCAGATACCGATCCATGTACCGCAGTCGCTCCACCGGCTTCATGTGCCCGTTCGTTTGCAGCGTAGAGTGCTGCATGCTCGTCCGGTTGTACACCTGCATGGGCAATTCGTCAGCACCGCACGAGGAAACGAAGCCAAGAACAAGAGAAGCGCGCCGAACCTTGATGCCGTTCTCGCCCGTCGCCGCAATGATTTTTCTCGTGTCGAATTGCAGCCCGGTCACGGCGTGGTCGTACTTCAGCGTCTCGAAAATGCCGCCGGTTCGCAGATCCCATATCTACATCGTCGCGGCTTAGTTTGTGTCGCGGCTATGTGCGAGTGCGCACTTACGCGGATGGTTTTGTCGAGGCTGCCGCTCGCAATGTGGAGCTCGTCGAACTGCAGGCACGTCACCGGCGCGCTGTGCCCGAGCAGGGTCCGGTGCGCCTGGCCCGTCCGCACTGCGCAGAAAACATTAATCCTTCTAGACGAGGGCGGAGTGAGATGAGACTCACTGTCCCACATGCGCACGGCGCCGTCGCCGCTGCCGCTGACGAGCCCGTACCCCCAGAACTGCACCCCGCCCACAAAGTCCTCGTACATGTCCCAGCTCCCGTCGGCGTACGGCGGCGTCGGGACGGCGAAGGTGCCGACGGACGCTGCGGCGCCGGAAAACATGGCGTTGGGCAGCGCGCCGCCGGGCGTCCGCTGGGGGTGGGATATCGCCCAGAGGATGTCCATGGTCATTACGCACTGTCCGGTCGTCAGATCCCATTGGCGGAGCGTCTTGTCGGAGGCGCCGGTGACCTGCGAACGAATGAGGATGATGGAGTTGGGGGTAGACAGGATGGCTTACGAGACAGTCGTCCTCGAAGTAGAGCGCCGTCACCGCCTTCGTGTGGCCCTCCAACACCCGCTCACAGCAGTCGTCCCGCTCCGCCTCCGCCGCGCGCTCCTTACCATTCCGTATCCCGCTCCCCGCCGGGCCCTCCTCCCCATCCGCACCCGCCCTGCCCTCGCCCCCCTCGCCCTCCTCCGCAATCTCGCTCAGCGTGACCATCTCCCCCTCGCCCTCCCCGCCCCACCCGTCCTCCGCCTGCGCGTCGACGCGCCGCAGATCCCACAGCCGCACGTTCCCGTCCGCGCCGCCCGTGAGGCACACGTGGTCCTCCACCTGCAGGCACTTGACGCTGTCCGTGTGCCCGCGCAGGCGCCCGATCTCCGTGCCCGAGAAGAGGTCCCACACGCGCGGCTGCGCGTCGTCCTGCGCCGCGCTCACGAGCGTGCCGTAGGGCTCGGAGAAGTCGAGCGCGGTGATGCGCGTGGAGTGGCCGTCGAGAGTCTTTTGGAACTGAGTGAACAAATAAATACGATGGAGGGCGGCGGGCGTACCATGAACGCGACCCCGGGCGGGAGCTCGTCGTGTTCGGAGGGCAAGAACGCCGGGCCTGCATGGCAAAGTTGGAGCTACGAATTCATTTCAAAACCAGGGATCTTACCTTTGCGTCGCCGGGACGTATGCGGCAGATGGAACGGCTGCGCTGATGCCTTCTGTGGTCGTTGCGACTGTTCAAATTCTAGCCGCTCCTTGATGCCTTCCACTTGGGTGATATGAGATGTTGGTTGAGGGGAAAAGAAAGAATGGCGCACGCTCATCGTCCAGCTCTAGCTCGTCCTCGTGTATTTTGAGCAGATCTTGCTCTAACTTCGCGCGTATACCGTCTAACGCCGCGATTTTAAGAGAAATTTCCGTGATTTCGCTGTGTATCAGGCTCTATGGTGCGCGTCAGCAACGGGGACCCAAAAATAAGAGAAACGGCGCACCCGCCGGACATGGATATTCTCCTTGTCGCGCATAATCTCCTTCGACTGGCGCGTCAGCTCGTCCTTGCCCAACGTCTTGGCCGCGCTCAGACTCTCCCTCCCGCGCCTCTTCCCCTTGCCCTCGCGCGGCACCACCACCACATCCTCCTCGCTCGTCACGCTCACCCCATCGTGCTCGTCCCCCTCGTCCGCCAACAGCCCCCTCGCGCTCATCCCGAGCTTCTTGAGCCCCAGCCGCGGCGTGTCGACGTTGCGCATCTGCCGCCGCCGCGTGCGCCCCGCCTCCGCGCTCGGGATCGTCGCGGCGAACCCGCGCAGGAGGCTCACGTCCGAGTCCGGCTCGGGGATCTCGGACGCCAGGAGCTCGTCCGTCGCCTCGACGATCTGGAGGTCGCCGGAGGTGATGCGCCGCGAGCCGCCGAGGCGCAGGGGCGCGCGGCCGAGGGTGGCAAAGTCGAGCCGCGAGCGCGATTGCGGGACCCCGCCGAGGGAGGGGGGCGGGCGCCGCAGGGCGGCGGCGTTTGCGGTGGACGAAATCATGCGCGGGGTCATTATGATTGGGGCCACTGAAAATGTGGGTTGAAAAAATGGCTAGGAGGGACGGGGACGGCGCGTACGGTCTGAGAGGATTTTTGTAGAGTCGTGCTTCTTGTGGGTAAAGCGCGAGAGGATGGCATTTTGGACGAATTCGAATTTACTGGGGCCAGAGGAGGTTGTTACTATTGGGTCGAGGGCGCGTTTCCTGTCTGCTGAGGATCCACCTTGAGAACTGGAGGACATGTAGGAGTCCTAGGACGAGAGCGATGATGGTGGCAAGAGGCAACCGCTTGCGCCCACCTTGACTGAGTTGGCTTCGGCAGAGCTTACACCCTCGGCAATAATATACACTGGAATTTTTCTCTCTAAAGTACATCGATCTCAGGCGCTGCTACTACGTGTCCATCCAAAGTCTACAATCAACCCCAGCCCATGCGTGCGCAAATCGTACTCCCAGCGGAGCGCAGGGAGACTCTCCACCGGCTCGGACGCCGTCACGTTATCCATCTTGAAGAGCGGGATCTTGGACTCTGCGACGGCGCGGATGGTCTGGATGTACGGATGCACGACACTCCACATGCCCGCTGCGACGTCGCGGATGGAGCGCGCAGAAGGCGTCGGGTCCGGCGCAGCTGTGCGCGGCATTGGCTCGACCTCGGTCGGCTCAGAGGATTCCGGCTCTTCCACCTCCGAGGCGACCTGCTGGGCAGCCAGCTCTTCTTTGCGCTCGCGCTCGATCTCATCCGCAAGTCTGAGGACGCTGGCGCGTTCCCACTGGGAGATGTTGTACGGATCAAAGAAGCCGTTGCCCCAGAAGTCGCACCAGCAGCGGTCGAGGGTGCTCATCACGGGCGGAAGGGGCTTGTCGTAGGGCGTGGCGAGGGTCGCGTTGAGTGCCTCGGCAAAGGTGGTGATGTTGTCTGCCCATGGGACGGAAAGCGGGCTGTCGATGGGGAACGGCTGCCAGTAGCACGACGAGAAGAAGAGGGTTATGAGGACGACGATGCAGTAGAAACTGGAAGACGTTAACGCGGCACACGAGGACGCGACGGAACTTACCAAGGTTTAGCTTGGATGAAGAGCGAGAGAAGGAAGAGAACGAGAAAATACGGGGGAGCGGTGGGGAGGGGGAGCAGCAGCAACGGCAGAAACCATCTTGTGCACCTGAAGACAGTGAGTGAAGGAATGAATGCACAGAGAATACTGACCACATGGACTGGAAGTAACAGCGTTGTGGCGGTGCTTGTTATTTACTTGTGCATTCAGTCCTTCCTTGTGGTTCTACACTTTTCTTACTCCCCACCACGACGCGATGACCACAGTCCACCCCGAGGTCCTATGGGCTCAGCGCAGCTCAGAGTCAGACGAGACCCTTGTAATTGTCCTTTTCTTTTTCCATGTCCCTCGCTTGCTGACGCGTCTTGATCCATAGAACGTCCTCTACCTCACCATCAACCTCCCCGACATCGACGAATCCAGCCTGAAATACACCCTCGAGCCCACAAAAATCGCCTTCGAGGCCACGTCTGGCAAGTGCGTTGCCCATCGTCGTTGCTTTCCATACCCCACCGCTTATTGACGCGCGCCTACCCCACCCCAGTGACAAAACCGGCCACCAAAAGAAGTACGCCTTCACCCTCGACTTCTTCGCCGAAATCATCCCCGAGGTGCGCGCCCCCCGCCCGCCCCCGATCGCGTCTCGATCTGCTCATCACCCCTCCCTCCCAGAAATCGAGCAAAAGGCTCTCAACGCGCTCCCTCTACCTCGTCCTCCGCAAGAAGGAGCAGCAGGCCGAGTACTGGCCGCGCCTGACGAAGGAGAAGGTCCGGAACGCGTACATCAAGACGGACTTTTCCAAGTGGGTCGACGAGGACGAGCAGCTCGGCGAGGCGGCCAAGGACGACGCCGACCTCGAGGACGCGATGGGCGGGATGGGCGGTACGTGACGTCTGACCTGACTGTACACGACTGACGAACGAACGCCGTACTTGCAGGCATGCCGGGGATGGGAGGTATGGGAGGTATGGGAGGTATGTGTTTTCCGCCTCGAGGTAAACCGATACGTGCATTCTGACTGGTGTTTTGCGCTCCCAGGGATGCCGGGGATGGGAGGTATGCCAGGGATGCCAGGTAAGCCGCGGTCCGCCTCTCTGAACACACTTGACGACTTGGGATTTTCAATTCTAATTCTTATTTCCAAGGGATGGGAGGGATGCCAGGTGCCTTGTCTCTCTACTACCCCATCCTTCCTTTCATCGTCCCAAGTTAACCGCCGAACACGACGCTGACTTTTCTTTCTTCCTTGTTTCTTGCAGGAATGGGCGGTATGGGCGGCCTCGGCGGCATGGGCGGCCCCGGAGGCATGGACTTCGAGAAGGTATGCTACGTTGCGTTGCTGTTACGCTGCTCTCAACCACCCACCCAACCCGCTTGAACCAATTTCTGACGCGCATTTGCAGATGATGGCAGAAATGGGGGGCGCAGGCGGCTTCGGCGGCGATGCGGGCGGCTCCGGCGCGGGCGGCGACGACGACGACTCGGACGACGACGGCCCCCCGCCGCTCGAGGATGCCGAGCCCCCGAAGTAGAGCTGCCGCTGAAGTAGACGGACGACGGCTGACAGACTGAGATGAGACGAGAAGAGACGAATTTACTTGACGTATATATACAACCAACCAACTGTTTTGATATTGCGATGTGCCACTTCTTGCTTCCCAATAGACTAACGAGTCTGAGAATGTAAACAGTGAATGAGCGCGTCTGAGAATGTACATCGACGTCTGCACGCCAAAGAGTCCACGAGCCTGTCGGAATACATCTTACCACCTGTTTCCGCTCCTCGCTCAAATCAAACTACAGGAAATGGTGGGTGCTGCCCTTCATCTTTCTCATTAACTTTGCCTACTAACTATAATTGAACTGTAACCACCCTTGTCACTGGCAGGGCGGTCGAGGTATATGGTAGGTGAGAACCCAGACTCAAGTGAAATAAGTTATCTCTCGTTCAACTCGCGGATGTCTTTCTTTTATGGGACGTGATGCACAAAACCGGGGAGAAAGCTCAGAGCTTATTTCCCACCTTTGGCGGCACCAGCGGCGGCGGCACCCCCTGCGGCAGCGGCACCCCCGGCGGCGGCGGCACCCCCGGCGGCGGCGGCACCCCCTGCAGCGGCGGCACCTCCAGCGGCGGCGGCCCCCGCCGCACCCGCAGCAGCAGCACCACCATCGGCAGCGGTGAACTATAATATTGCACGCGAATCAGCCTCAACGCATCCCTACAGAAAGGAAAGCACAACGCACGTAAACGCAGTCATCGAGCGACCCGTGCTGCGCGATGGGGACGATCGCCGGCTGGTGGGTCTGCGACGACACAATCGTGCACATGCGGTACGCGCCCGCCGCGAGCCCGCCGGTGACGTCCGCCGAGACGAGCCCGTTCGCGTCCTGCGCGCCGTTGATGCCCTTGAAGAACACGAACTTCTGCGGGTCGCTGACGGCGGTGGTGGTGAGCGAGTCGATGGCCTCGACGACGATGTGCGTATGCCCGATGATCTGCCCCTGCGCGTTCAGCTTCTGCGGGTTGCCAAAGTACGTCTTCTGCGCGTTCGTGAACGTGCCGAGCTGGATGCCCTTGGTCGCCAGCGAGATCGTGAAGGTTGTCTTGGCGGCGATGGTGTCCAAGTTCTTGGGGCTCTCTGAAACGGAAACAAGGTGAGTGGAGCCGCCAAGAAACGGAAATCACGGCCGATACGCACGGAACTTGCTAGACGGCATGTTCTGGACGGAGGGGATGTAACCGATCGGGATGGGGTTGCAGGAGCCGGTGGTGATCTGCAGACCGTTGGTGAGGGGGGTCTTGGGCAGCGTCAGCGCACACAGGTTCGCAAAGTTGTTCTTCGACAGGTCAGCGGGGCTCTGGCCGGTAACCGGGGGGTTCTGGCCTGCAAGTCGACACCGTCAGTTTCAGCACGGTGTTTCAAGCGAGTCGAAACACTGACCGTCGTCGGTGTTCTGGATCACGGACGGGTCAACGGTGAGCGCCGACTGGAGAGCCTGGGGGTCAGAAGCCGCAGCGGCCGGGGGGGCTGCTGCTGCGGGGGGTGCAGCTGCAGCAGTTGTCGCGGCGGCGGCCGCAGCGTCCGTGGAGGCTGCTGCTGCCGGAGGTGCTGCGGCGCCGGCCGTTGCGCCGGTGGCAGCAATGCGGGCATCCAAGTCAGCCTGTGTTGTGCAGGTGATGCTGGTTCCCGCAGAGTTGACCAGGGGGAGGGCGGCACAACTATAAACGCATGAGCAACCTGAAACAATTGCAACGAATCTAAACTCACATCGTGCCACCAGCGCAGGCCTGGAGGACAAACTTGGAACCGACGCACTGCGCGAACTGCTGGTTCACACAGGCATTCTGACCCGCGGTACACGCGCTGTCGGCGGTGAGGGTCTTGAACTGGTCGCTATAATGCCTGTCAGCTGATCCTTCGGGGCGAGAAAAAAAGCGACGAACTTCAGGGCAATGGCGTCTTGACCGTTCTTGAGGTCAAAGGCGGCACGGCGGCCGAGGCGGGCAGGGCGCGCAGAGGCAGCCATGGCAAGGGCAAGGGTGATGAAGGCGGAGGAGTGCATCGTCGTAAAGAATGTAGGGAGTGAAGGAAAGACACCAGGTCAAGGGTTGGGAACAGGTGCACAAAAGCTACGATCACGGATCGTGCAGGGGATGAGAAGGGCAAAGGGCAAGAGAGTGAACCAATGAACAATAAAAGAACGCCCCCATTATATACCCGGCTAAATTCGGCAGGCCGATGTGCCTCAGGATCTGATGGTGCTGATACAGATTGCCAGGGGTCATGGTAACATGCATACGGAGGAGGGGCGGTGCGACCTGCTTCAAGGATCTCCGCGTTGGCACATACTACTTACTCTCCATTATCTCCTAAAAATAAAACTTACACTTCAGAGTCGTCGATGGTAACCTCTACTTTGTTGTCGATCCATCTTGCAGACACCCTGCGAGCAAGATATTCCACCTCCGAAATAATGGTAGAGAAACGGACAACGAACTTTGAAAGATCGGTTACAATGTAACTTGGCGCGGCACCCGAGGCGAGGATTGTGTTGCGAGGTGTCGAGGTGCAGACGGCTAGCACACGCGCGCCCGCAGCTTTCCCGGACAGCATTCCTGGGTCCGTTGATGAGTGCGGCATATAGATTGACTGTCACCGTATTCACCGGAAATCGCGTCTTCGACGACGAGACCTGTTACCATCGGTAAATATCCCAATGGGTTACAGAGCACGCAAACTACATTTCTTGGGATCAACGCCGCATTTCTCTGCGCCTGCCAAATACGGATCGGGATGCGGTTTGCCTTGGGAGACGTCGCTGGAGGTCACGATCCCCGCGCGCGGCAATGGGATCCCGCAGCGTTCAAGCGCGCGGGGTGCATAGTTTGGAGTTGCTAAAATTGGAATTGATTGGACGTGTCAACATAGGAGACGAGCGGCCAAGTGGGAAAATTGCAACCGCAACAATAGATATAGATACGGACCAGATGTAACGATGGTCCAACCAAATGCCGTTTCAGACGACAGCTGCGGAGGGTATACCGGTAAGGATTTAACAAAAACTCGGCGAAACGCCGACCTGAGGAAGGAGCGTGGAGACGCCGGGGAGACGCACGGGCCCGCCTACATATATATCAACGAGGTTGTAAGAAAATATATAAGAGAGACTACGGCCCACCGTTGATAACCTCTTCTTCAAAGCGGTCGATTTCGGCCTAGGGCGGTCAGCTGGAGTCCCAAAAATCCCGCTCAAGACGAACCTGAAGTTTGGATTCATCATTGATATGGCAGTACTCCTTGAGAGTGTCGTAAAGACGCCGTCCATGCGTGTCATGAACCACGGTAGCGGGATCGCCCAAGTGATAATCGTTGCCTGCCAGCCCGTATCCCGTTACTGGCTGCATCAGAAACGCGGGTCTTTTGCTTACAGAAGGTGGCCCAGGCCTTCTCTAACCCTGGTGTCGAGTCGAGGAGAGTGCTTTTAATTTATTCAGTTAGCCGACAGTCGAGCGGGCATCCCGGAGAAGATCCCAACCCATCCATGTCAAAACTGGCAAGATTTCAGTTGCAAAATCGAGGCTAAGAAGCACCTACAGAACGGCATCCACGATGATCGTTGTGGGAGCCATTGTGGTGAGAGACAAGGTACGAGTTTTCGCGATGTTCAAGCGATTGCGAGTCGGATAAGCCCGGACCGGTTTACCCGCCAATCCGTTTCTGGTGTTGAACTTCGACGACGACCGTTAATCACACAAGCCAAGCCAAGGTAGCCAGGCTGAAAATCAGAGAACGTGGGCGAGTTTATCTTGTTGCAACTCTGTTAGAGTCAGACGAGTTGAACGTTCAAATCACCACTCACCCGACGTGACAGTGTTGCTCTGCAGCTCGACTGGGTGCTCATACTTATGTCGTGCAAGAGCGGGGGAACAAGACTCGGTATTGAGTGGGTTGTCTTTAAGCAAGACAGGAAATGACAAGGATCTGGCAGACGGTCGACAACTGGCACACGTTGAATGGCAGCGAGTGGTGAAGATCAGCGCTCCCAGCAAGACTGGGGATATGACCGTTCAAGCATGCGGGGTGGTACAGACGAACACGATACTTATATGGACGGCTTAAAACGCCGACCCTGGACCCAATTTGTCAGTCATCGCGGCATAACGGCCATATACGCCTGTCCCCGACACGGTTCATAGCAGGAAAGGGTCTAGCCCAGGTCGAAACCGCACCGTGACTCTGTCTTGTACTCGGCTGTACATACCCCAGCGCACTCGAACTTCTAATTCCTACCCTCGATCATCATCTTCTGTGCGATATCCTGGACGCGACTTGGTACCTCTTTCGTGCTTGCCACCGCGTCCGGTAGTTTTCAAGTTCTCGCCGGCCCATGCAGGATCCTCTGCTCCTCCCAAGTTGAACCTAGCCATAAAATTTCTGGAGGATTTCCAGCGTCAAGGCGATCTTGCAGCTGTAACTTCATCACATGGGATGCAAACCAACGCATCCGACTTCGAATGACCGACCTGGACGTGTAAGCTTGGTTGGTACTGCACCTAATTCAGAATGCTTGACGATATTAGACTCGAGATACTAATAGATGATATCTGAATTCGCATCTATAGAAGCTTTCGACTTGGTTCCGTTCCCGCCGCGCTGATCACACTGCCGCTTGTGCAGATCCTCCTACTCCACCGTCAAGACCCCATTAATACTCGCAAAAAAAATCGCACTGATCTTCTACCCGTCTTTCTTGATGCTACACCCGTCCTGATGTGGATGAAGTATAACCTTTATTCTGGCTTCCTACACTCGAGCTAGCTATAACAGGCTCTAGATCTACTCTACCCTGACCTCATTCATCTGTATCGATGATGGGTAACCACAATCTTCTCGGTTCCCAGTCTCCCCAAAGCCGAAGAGCACTGTGCAGTGTACTCACCTGCCATACAGTCGCAGCCAGTTCCTCTGCTGGGTGGGGCGTTGGCAAGCCGCACAACTCGTTGTGTAATAACTTCCCCGTCAAAAGCCAGGAAGTGTGTGGGTACCAAGTCAAATATGCCGGTCATAGGGCGAGGTAGTTCCACAATATATTATCACGGATGCTCGAGACGCAGCCACCAACAGCGCTCAGCTTCGAGGGATAGATTTATATGCCTCACTTGCTGGGGAGCACAAGAGGGCGGCGGTGATAGCCCGTACCTCTTCATTCAGGTTCAATCAATCGGTCTTGGAACCCCGAAGCAGTATAGGCGTTCTTCTTGAGGCGATAATTCACATCTGCTTTCTTGTAATGTTTTGAAACAAGCTTGGGATCGTACGGTTCGTATCAATAAAAACCCACAATTCGCCCAATATGAGCCAAAATTTTAAGCGCTTGGGCGTACAAAGTTAAATCCTGGTTTCAATAAATTCCCTAGAAGTGAGTTCAAGTTGACGGCGACAACATTGCAGTAGTAATATTATTTGAATAATAATGACTCTGGACATATGTAGTCGCATGTAATAACGAAGGTGGCTGGAAACTGCGGACAAGTTCCGGCACGCGCCGAACAGAAAATCCAAGATGCCCGGAGCGATACCAATGGCGACATTGGGCCGGACGGGGTAGAGGTCTTGTGGGCTGCGACGCTCTGTTCATGCCTACCAAGCTTCTCGACGCATCGACGGCGTTCATTCAAGATGAGGAGTGAAACTTGCAACACAGTCCCTGGATCCTATGAAACGATGTGGCAAGCTGAGGAAAATGCGAATGGTGTCCACAATATACAAAATCAATTGTTTCTTGCTACCGGCCTGGATGCCTTCGCCGGGGGGAGGTTGTGCCAAGTTGATCCTTTCCAGGGCTACGATAAAATCTTCATAATGTCCCAGAAATTGAGCCTCGCTTGCTATCCACTCGATTACCATTCACCGAAGTGGCGATTATGGTAAGATTATGGGCAAGATAATGGGACAGCCTTGGGACGTTGGGATGAGCACCGCGATATTGGTATAATAATAAAGCCGTCTGCTCTCGCAGTTTCATTTCTTGCACAAACTGGAGCAGAGTCATTTCAGCAGCCGCTAGTATTGAGGAAGAAGGAGAATTCCCGTCATGCCTTGCTCATCCTCAGCCTCGGCTTCGGCTTCCCACCATGGCCTTCCCAAACTCAATGCTGACGTCCTCGAACAAGTCCACAGCGTCCAACCTGACTGGGCAGGGGTTGGGGGTATGATGTGACCGAAGGGTTGCGTTCTAGGAGGGCGTGGTCCATGATAGTAGAGAGATGAGAGGCTGTGGGACAAGACAAAGTGGGAGGAGAGGTGTTGACCATGTTGTTTGTTAGCAACATTGAACGTCGGAAATACGGCCCGGCTCGGCAATTTGCTCGTTTAAGCTGAACTTCCATCCCTCAATTGCACCGGCAGCGAGCCACTTTGCTACTGAATTATTCAGTGAACTTCGCAAATGGCGGCTTCTAGATCCCGCACCTCAGCTGATCTTGGTCTTCAACGAGGACCGCATGTCGACTGTCGTATAGGCTTGGCAAGCTCCCGTCGCTCATATCCCACTTGTATGAACTTACGCTCCAGATCTTGGTTTGACGGACTTTCTCGATGGCCAGTACTTGCGCACACTCTCGCTCCATCTCTCACCGGCTTCGGGTTTGTCTTCGCTTTTTTCGCATTGTCCTGGTCCGTCGTTTCATGGCTGCGCCTGGTACATATTATAAGCCCTGTGTTCGGATCCCCATCTGTGTCACTGACATGTCTCCAAAAGCCGACGCTCGAAATGTAGATGGCATCCGGACAGTTGTAATCTGAAGGTAAGTCATCCCAGAAAGAGATCTCGGGAAATCAAGCACTGCGACCAAGCCAATGAACCAGACGCGCCAGATTCCGCCCTGTCAAATTCCGCCCAAGTTTGCGACAGAAGTCCAAAAGAGAATGCATCTGGGTCAGACAGAACGCTGGGAAGGGACGGCCACCAAGACGATGAACCAAACGCATAACCGCCGTGTCAACTTTCTCTAGGCGTTGCGACAGAAGCCCAAAGAAAAGGCAGCTAGATCGAACAGAACTCCGGCAAGAAAGGACTGCGATTGAAACGAACACGTCAAGAAGTCCAAAAGAGAATGCATCTAGATCAGACAGAACTCTGGCAAGGGACGGCCAACAAGACGATGAACCAAACGCATAACCGCCGTGTCAAATTTCTCCAGGTGTTGCGGCAGGAGCCCAAAGAAAAGGCAGCTAGATCGAACAGAACTCTGGCAAGAAAGGACTGCGACTGAAACGAACGCGTCAAATTTACACCATGTCAAGTTATCATAATACGGAGGCTTCAAACACGTCAGTTTGTTCTCCCTGGAGCCGGAGAACGAATGCTTACAAGATAATGCCACCAGTTCTAGCTGCACTTCCGCCTTTCAGGTCATCTCCTCGCCAGTCCATGGAATATCCCTTGACCCGGCGTTCGACACGCTATATCCACGCACAAACTGAGCGCGTACTCATTTAGCGGGTAAAGTGCGGAATGTCAGCCCACCCCAGCCAGATTCAACCTAAGTGAACCTCACCACTGAGGATCTGGGCGACGCTTGCTGTTTCTGGGGTTCTTCTTCAGTCCGCTTGAGCTAAGTAAGAAACCACAACTTGAACTTTCGGTGATCGTGGATGTAGTCTGTTCCGCTCGTGGTCTTTGGCGAGCTTCGCGAGGACAATCAGCGATAGTCCGTGAGAAGTCGCGCCCAGGCGGTGATATTGGATGAAGGGCGCAGTTGAATATGGTGGAGTCGGGCCGAGCAGAAAGAATATTCAGTTTTGCGCGTTTTCAGTGGCTCAGACGACTCCTACAAGATCTAACGGGAGTACGGAGCAAGTCTGGGCCCTCTTCAAAAGCACTCGGAGTTGAAATGGTCTGGCTGTGCGGATCCAGGTGGTAGAATGACATGGATTTGTTTCTCTTTCGTTTACTTTCTGATCAGACTGCGCGCTTGCGAGTATAAAAGGCTGTTACGCCTCCAGCCTCCTTTCCTCTCGCCACCACCTTTGTCTCAGAAATGTCCACCATTTCCTTCACTATCTTAGGCGGGAGTGTCATTATTAATAACCCAATAGTGATCGGCCCTCCGACCGCGCCTGCCATCGTAAGCTCCCGATATCTCTGGTTTTCCACAACATCTTGATATTTACTTGATGCAGGTGTCTGCCACTATCACTACCGACGATCCCGCCGTCCCGGCCACCCGCGGCGCCACCGCCATCCACCGCATAGCCGGACTGATCCAGGTACATTGTCCGCCTGTTCCCCCCCTCACATCCTCACCGCTCCGTTTCCAGCGAGCTGGTAATTTTTTACGAGCGCGATTCCATCGCACCCCGGCGTAGACATCCCGTCGAGCGTCCATCCCATGTCTCGTGTACATAATCTCAAATAAGACATGGTATGAGCATCAGTGCGTCTACCATGCCTTTGTATCCACACTGACGTCTGCTACTCAACAACAGCTTCTTGGATTTAGTCTCTCACCTGCTGTACATATCCAGTACCTCATCGCATCGAACATACTACGAGATCTCGACCGGCGCGCTCGTTTGCAAACCCTCGCAAAAGGTTCCGCTCATGTTGGATGGTCGGTGGATGTCCTTGCCTAGCGCTGCCACCAGTCACCGTTCCGGGATCTATTTAATAGTAGAATAGAACATGTACCAGAATCACCTCGCCAACCTCGACCATAATACCGAATATATACGGTTCGGTTTACTTCCAGCAACAAATAATTGACATCTCTAACCAACACCTAAATTCAATTTGCGAACCTCCCTCTTAGTTTCACCAACAACACTCTCTGCAGTGCCATTGTCCTTCTTCCTCACACTCAAGACAAGGTCTCGTCTTTCCTGGCTTCTTCTCGCCCGAAAAACAGGTTCGTCGAGCCTCAAGGAAGGAAATGCGAGTTCAAACGGTTGACGACGACAGTACTGCAGCCCGGCTACGATAGTAATACTCAAACCGACCCCTCAGGCTCAGCGCTCAACTGTGACTTACTGTCGATGCGTCGGGAGTGAGAGATGGCAATCCGAGTCTTGGGTAATAGATCTGGGTGTGAAATATATAGTAGTCTGCTCCTGCAGTGACATCGCCTGCACCACTGGCAGCTGGTGCAGAGCTGCCTCAGTATCTGGTGTCGCCGTTGAGCATGAGTCTGCCGTTGGTGTGGTCAGTGTCAGAAGGAGAAAAAGAAAAACCCTGGCATACGTTCATCAGTCCTGGTACAGTATAGTAGGGTCACCACTTTGCTTTTTTCGCCAGAACTCACACAACTGATCACCAATTTACGACTTCCACATAGTCAAAAATATTCAGCGTGCTATCTGGTATTTACTTACTCATATTGAACTAGGTTTTGGCAGAAGGAATTTTTTATATCTTATTTCCTACTTCAGGACTTGATTCCAAGTGCAGCACTTTTGATTCCCTGCCAAATCTGTTCGGCCAAAACATCGGCAGGCTCAATTGCCGTGATTTGGCTTCTTAAGCTTGTCGGCATCACGGCCATGTCTCTCAAAAAATGAGCCGGGGTTTCGGCTCTGAATTTTGGCGGTGAGCCATCATCATTCAACATGTACAAACAGATTGCTGATGGCTCGGTCGCTGCCCACTCCCAGAAGTCGTTCAGAAAGCGACTGAAGAGCGAAAATCAAAGCAGGACCAAAGGAATAAGATTATTCGGGGATATTGCACAGCCTTTCTACCATCTCGTTAAAGAACAAATAATGTGCTTGCTGGAATTTTGTTCGCCAATCTGGTAGCGTGTCTAACATTCTTCTTCTAACCCAGTACAGTATTCACTGAATCTTTTCCAAGTCCCCGCAAGACGTCGTACGCTACTTACCTACCTCGCTAGAATCCCACAGGTCACGATGCTGTGTTGGCATTTTCAATTCCGCAAGTCAACTTTTAGAATGATGTTGCATGTCAAAAGCTGTGAGCGTGGCTTCATCTTAAAGTTCTTCCCTAGGCCTGATCTCTTCCCCGTACTTTCACCATCCATGTATCATCCTTCTACACGGTCGCCCTCATCGGACTTCACAGATCAGTCGGGCGGAGGGATTGGGTTTGTAGCAACACTTGATTCGACTGAGATCTTATGTCACAATTCTAGACATCAGGGTGCATTCTTTCCCCACGCGCACAATTTCGTGTTGAACGGCGGCCATTTCCAAAGCTTCACGAACATAAACCAGCCAACAACGAATGCCACGGACTTCGAGAGTGCGAGAATGAAAAACCATTTGTTTTATTCTTCCATTCTAACGGCTCCGACCTGTAGATTTCCGAAGGATTGCCATGGGGGACATTGTTCTGCAAGAGTGTCGGGCAGTAATTAAGCCTCCCACCGGCTATGGTCGGAGCTCTGTCCGTCGTGTCTATTCCGCCTGCGTAGAGGATCGAACCTCGAGTATGACTGTATCCATTTACGAGGGTGATGATGCGGAGAAGGTGCGCTGTCTCGCTTGTTGTCTAATCTGATCCGAAGGAAGCCTCGCAGGACTGGTGGTCGGACACATCTACAGCTCTACGTGTGCGGTATGTACCACTGCATTCTGGGTTAATGGAATTAATTGTGATAATAGCCACCCGAATGTACTTCAATTATATGGCATCTCCACTTCATCCGGCATCTACGTGTCAATTTTTCATCATGGTACAGTATCTGCACTGCGAGCAAGAAATTCGGTTGAACTTAGCTTTTACTCTAGATGTCATACCTGCCGAACAGCTCATCAACCAATACGGTAGTTCACCTATGTGGCATGTCTATTTTCTCTATTTTCTTGTAAGTTAACTCTTCCTTGCTGCTACTGCACACTAATTACTCATCTTACATAGAGAGAAGAGTGGTAAGGCGGTTTGCCTTGACATGAATAGTGTGCTAATATATAATTTAAGGCTCGTACACGGGGGATATCTTGCCTCAGTTATAAAACGGCATCTGGTGAGTGGAGGATCGTCCACAAATTGTGTGCACGTATGGATCATACCCTTTAGTCGGGTTCCGATTGTACACTTTGGATTCAGCCTTCCGCACGACGCCTTTGCATTGAACTCTCTCCCTCTGGCCCCTATGTCTCTCCTACTGGCCACTATCTCGTAGAGCGCACTGTGGTTCCGCATCACAATACGTCTCTTCAGCAGAGCTTCCGAAGCAGATCCTGGTTTGGTCCCCCTGACGAGGCACAAATCGTGGCAGAAATATCCATCTCTGCATATCACGACCTCTGTAGATCTGATTTCTCCGTGCAAGAGTTCTATCCTCCCCCACAGGATTCCTCGGTGCGCCTGGGAAGTATCTACCACTGTGATGGGCAAAATATCCTTGAGGAAGTTGCATTTACCTGCAGCAAATTTCCCAGGAAAGATACCAGGAATGAAGTTTTTCTTAGTTGGACCAATAACCCAGTTGATATTCCATATGATGCTTGGAAAGATCACACCAAATTCAAGAAAATGCTCAATGAGTGGATACGGTCTGCAGTTTGTCTGTTTCTAAATGTGCACTGATGGCTTTTCAATTCAGGGTACCATCCAAAAAATTGGACAAACGTCGCATGGTTGGCTTTGAAATAGGCTTGCATGATGACACATGTGATACCTGGTTAAGCCAGGCCAATCACATATTCTCACGTCTCAATATCGCGGCTCTGCATAGCCAATATGGTATGTTTGATAACTTTTTGTAGATGTCTGGGTGACATTGCTTCTTGCAATAGTCTTTGTGTACCGCATTCGTCTTGATGTTCACATTTTGCCTCTGAAATTGGTCCAGCCTCCAGCAGTACCCTCTGAAAGCAAAGCCTTCCTTTTCATATGTCCACCTGCTAGCCTTCTGTCAAGTGATGGAACTCAATTCCAAATTCCGGAACGTCTTGCATATTGGTCATTTGACCCAAACGGTGCTCAACCTCTTACAACCATAGACACATTAAAATTTGGCCTTCCGCTGATTGCTCCCTCACTTGAGGTGGTCAGTAAAAAATTCGATGGAAGTGTTTATACAGGTCTACACCAATTCCACCGAGGGAAAGGTTTTGATCCAGAAAGTCAGGATGTCACCCGACACGAGGGGCACCCACTCTTTTGCTTGTCCATTGAACAAAAACAACACAAAGAAGCCTCCCACATTAACTGTTAGTACCTTGCAGGTGTTATTCTATGTATCACTCAATGAATCCAAGCAGATTCTGTCGCTCATGATCCTGACATGAAACCCAAAGGCACAACTACGGACAATCCCAGTGGTCAGTGATTGCCCTTAAAACAATATCAACCATTCATTTTGTGCGTCTGGGCAGAGACCAAGAGCAATGGCCCATTCATTCTGTGTTTCTTGGCAAAGCCTAAGAGCGGCGATGAGCAAGTTACTGAACAAAAACAACACCAAGATGCCTCCCACACCAAATGTCAGCACCTTTAGGTGCTATTCTATGTATTACTTAATGACTCTGAGCAGATTCTGTTGATCACGATCCTAACATGAAACCCAACACCACAACTACCGATGATTTCAGCGGTCAGTAATTGCCCTTAAAACAATATCAACCATTCATTTTGTGCATCTGGGCAGAGATCAAGAGCAACGGCCCATTTATTCTGTGTTTCTTGGCAAAGCCTAAGAGCAGCGACGAGCAAGTTACTGAACAAAAACAACACCAAGATGCCTCCCACACCAAATGTCAGCACCTTTAGGTGCTATTCTATGTATTACTCAATGACTCTGAGCAGATTCTGTTGATCACAATCCTAACATGAAACCCAACACCACAACTACCAATGATTTCAGCGGTCAGTAATTGCCCTTAAATAATATTAACCATTTATGTTGTGTTTCTGGGCAGAGACTGAGAACAACGATGAGCAAATTCTTTATCCTAGGCTTCGCCAAACATCACGGTGCTGAATGCATGAGCTGAATATCTGTCCGATTGTTTTGTCCTGTTACATGATGTAATGATACTTATGGTGTGTTTAAAGGGAGCATGGAGTAGTGCACAATTTCATTACCATGAGACATGCTCTTTGAAAAGAAAAAAAAAGGGTTCTGGGATGAGCTTACCCACTCCAGAAAGTAGGAGTGATGGGGCAGTCGGGTTGGGTCGTGTCAACTGGAGCCTACATACCCAACCGAGAGGCTGTGCTAACCTGTGACCTGTCTGAGATTGCCAGCAGTGCTAATTGCCCTTGAATTGCCCTATATATTGGCTTTCCACCTGCCTTTGTTTTATTTCTGGCATGCAACACCTTCTCAGTCCACTCTCAGTGATCTTATTCACTTTCCCAGTCACCCACAGGCTTGCAGGCAGCATGTAACAACAAAGGCGGCTGGAAACTGCAGACAAGTTCCGGTGTGATGCATGATTAATGTTTACCTTGAAGTACGAGCAATACACTTGGACGACTGTTGAGCAAATAGTGAGAAAATATGTGGATAGACAAAGAAGGAATGGCCGGCCCGGAGTGAGTCACGTGCAGGACCGAAATGGGAGTCACACTGAGTCACATCAAGTCATACATCCGGGGCCTCGCTATGAGTCGGGAAAGGATGACTCACATGCTGGAGTATATAAAGGGCCCCAGTTTACAGTAGAAGAGACCCCCCCTGTCTATCGGGTAGTCTGAACAATTTATACTTGTTACGCATTCGTTGTTTGCATGACCTCAAACTAACTGCTGATACTGATACAAGCCGCTGCTTCCCGAACTCCGCTAAGAAGAGCTAACAAACTACCGTTCCATTTACCACCGCTGTGTTTGGCCGAGTTTGTTGTGACTACGCAGAATTACTAAGCCTTGAGTTTTCACTGCCAAATACTTAATAAGGCAATTTGTTGGAGGACAACGAACACCTGGTATCTTTCGAACAAACATTGATTCCAAAGAATACTAGGGGAAACAATTTTCCACTGCACACTGGCACAAGCCGAAGAGAAAATCCAAGATGCCCTGGAGCGATACCAAGTGGCGACATTGGGCTGGACAGGGTAGAGGTCTTGTGGGCTGTGACACTCTGTTCATGCCTACCAAGCTTCTCAACACATCAACAACATTCATTCAAGATGATGGATCCTATGAAATGATGTGGCAAGCTGAGGAGAATGTGAATGGTGTCCACAATATACAAAATCAATTGCTTCTTGCTACTGGACTGGATGCCTTTGCTGGGGGGAGATTTGGGGAGGGTGGGCTGGGTTGATCCAAGTGGTTGACAGCGATTTCAGAACTATGATAAAATCTTCAGGATGTCCCAGAAATTGAGCCTCACTTGCTATCCACTTGATTACCATTCATCAAAGTGACAATTATGGCAAGATTATGGGAGAGCCTTGGGATGTTGGGATGATATTGTTGTGATAATAACACTCTCTGCAGTTTCATTTCTTGCAAAAGCTGGAGCAGAGTCACTTCAGCAGCTGCTAGTATTGAGGTGGAAGGAGAATTCCTGTCATGCCTTATCCTCAGCCTCGACTTCCTACCACAGCCTTCCCAAAATCAATGCAGATGTCCTCGAACAAGTCCACAGTGTCCAACCTGACTAGGCAGGGGTTGGAGGTATGATGTGACTGAAGGTTTGCATCTAGGGGGGCGTGGACCATGATAGTAGAGAGATGAGAGGCTGTGGGACAAGGTGTTGACCATGTTGTTTGTCAGCGACATCATGATTGAATGTCAGAAATACGGCCCGGCTCGGCAATTTGCTAGCTGAACTTCCATCCTTCAATTGCACTGGCAGTGAGCCACTTTGCTACTGAACTATTCAATGAACTGCACAAATGGCAGCTTCTAGATCCCACACCTCAGCTGATCTTGGTCTTCAACGAGGACCACATGTTGACTCTTGTATTGGCAAGTTCCTGTTGCTCATATGAACTTACACTCCAGATCTTGGTTTGACGGACTTTCTCAATGGCCAGTACTTGCACACACTCTCGCTCCATCTCTCACTGGCTTCGGGTTTGTCTTTGCTTTTTCATATTGTCCTGGTCCATCATTTCATGGCTATACCTGGTACATAGTGTTCGGATCCCCATCTGTGTCACTGATATGTCTCCAACAGCCAACACTTGAAATGTAGATGGCATCCGGACAGTTGTAATTGAAGGCAAGTCATCCCAGAAAGAGATCTCAGGAAATCAAGCACTGCGGCCAAGCCAATAAACCAGATGTGCCAGATTCTGCCCTGTCAAATTCCACCCAAGTTTGCGACAGAAGTCCAAAAGAGAATGCATCTAGATCAGACAGAACTCTGGCAAGGAATGGCCACCAAGATGATGAACCAAACACATAACTGCTGTGTCAAATTTCTCCAGGTGTTGTGACAGA
Source organism: Mycena albidolilacea (assembly GCA_029282495.1). NCBI lineage: Eukaryota > Fungi > Basidiomycota > Agaricomycetes > Agaricales > Mycenaceae > Mycena > Mycena albidolilacea. The sequence continues at coordinate 1,192,092 of JARIHO010000008.1, read as the reverse complement.
AGCCCAAAGAAAAGGCAGCTAGATCAAACAGAACTCTGGCAAGAAAGGACTGCGACTGGAACGAACACATCAAGAAGTCCAAAAGAGAATGCATCTAGATCAGACAGAACTCTGGCAAGGGACGGCCAACAAGACAATGAACCAAACACATAACCGCCGTATCAAATTTCTCCAGGTGTTGCGGCAGAAGCCCAAAGAAAACACAGCTAGATCAGACAAAACTCTGGCAAGAAAGGACTGCGACTGAAACAAACACGTCAAATTTACAACATGTCAAGTTATCATAATGCAGAGGCTTCAGACACGTCAGTTTGTGCTTTCCCTGCTGTACATATCCAGTACCTCATTCATCAAACATACCACAAGATCTCAACCGGCGCCCTCGTTTGCAACCCCTCACAAAAGGTTCTGCTCATGTTGGATGGTCAGTGGATGTCCTTGCCTAGCACTGCCACCAGTAATCATTCTGGGTTCTATTTGATAGTAGAATAGAGCATGTACCAGAATCACCTCGCCGACCTCAATCATAATACCAAATATATACGGTTCGGTTTACTTCCAGCAACAAACAATTCTCATCTCTGACCAACACCTAAATTCAATTTGTCAACCTCCCTCTCAGTTTCACCAGCAACACTCTCTGCAGTGCCATTGTCCTTCTTCCTCACACTCAAGACAAGGTCTCATCTTTCCTGACTTCTTCTCACCCGAAAAAACAGGTTCGTCGAGCCTCAAGGAAGGAAATGGAAATGCGAGTTCAAACAGTTTTGATGGCGACAATACTGCAGCCCAGCTACGATAGTAATACTCAAACCAACCCCTCAGGCTTAGCACTCAACTGTGACTTACTGTCAATGTATTGAGAGTGAGAGATGGCAATCCTGTGTCGACATAGGAGAGTCTTGGGTCATAGATCTGGATGTGAAATAGTAGTCTTGTCAGCAATGGCCTCTGGGTCAGCTAAACAGCAAGTAACCCGGCGAGAACCCCAACCAGGATAAACCTGATAGACACTAGTAGCTGGTGTGTTCCCCAAGCAGTAGGACCAACCATATGGCATCCTCTCTAGGAGGCCGTATGTTATAGGTCAGGACGTGAGGCGGAACCCAGAACAAGTTAAAGAGGGTGTGGTATCCACTCAGGTATACAACCCGGGACGTGGATACAACCTGTAGTATGATGTGGAGGAATCAGGGCAGGGTGGAGACAATGCCTATGTCAAGCCAAGGTAGAAGCCTGAGATTAGACAAGGTAGAATCTACTGTACATGGAGATTATACTGAGCTTATTGAAGAAGAATAGAACAAATGAATTGAGAAAAGTATTAATTGATAATTGAGTAGCTAAAATACAAGAGCTTTTATACTCTACAAGAAGTGCTAGAAGGTTCTAAGTATTAGTGAAATATCAGTAAGCTAGTGAGTCAGAGTACACGGGCAGAATCAACTAGAACAAGAGCGCCCGAGGCGCTTACTCATGATCCGAACCGAAGGCGCATCAGCGCATCGGCTTGATTAATAATCCAACACTCCCCCTCAAGCCGAAATTAATCCGAGTGCATGAACGAGTGGCTTGAATTTGAAGGCGGCAAGAGCCTTTGTGAGAATGTCGGCAGTCATCTCGGAAGTAGGACAATAGATGACTTCGAGAGTGCCGTTGTTGATCTTCTCGCGGATGAAGTGATATCGAATGTCAATATGTTTTGTGCGAGCGTGAAATTGACCGAGTTCGGCGTGTGCGAGAGAGATAGCCGACTGATTGTCGTTATAAATGATCAGGGGGAAGGTGATGGAACCGAAGATTTCTGTCATAAAATGACGGAACCAAATGGCCTCTTTGGCCGTATAGGTAAGTGCAATGTATTCTGCCTCTGTGGTGGACAGGGATACAATTTCCTGCTGTTTGGAAGACCAAGATATAGCAGCGCCGTTCAAAATGAAGGCATAGCCTGAAATGGCCTTCCGGTTCTCGAGTGACATTCCATCCGCATCACCAAAAATATCGAGACCTAGTGCCGTGTCTGATGAGCGGTAGGTGAGTCCAAGTGTACGAGTTCCCTTCAAATATTGCAGAACTCGTTTGGCGGCATTCCAGTGGGGTAAACCGGGGTTATCAAGGAAGCGAGATAAGACACAGACTGTAAATGCCAAGTCTGGTCGAGTGGCTGTAGCAAGCCAAATAAAACCCCCAACAAGTTCGCGATATGGAATGTTCCGCATCTCGGCGATAGCATCTGGTGTGGTAGGACATTGTTCACGACTAAGGTGAACCGTGGGATCGAGAGGGACAGAGACTGATTTACAATCAGCCATGTTGAATTTCCGAAGCAACGAGTCGATGTAGGTGGCTTGCGAGAGTGCTAGCGTGCCCTTCTCACGATCTCGAGTGACTTCCATGCCAAGGAGCCAATTAATCGGCCCGAGCATGGTGATTTTGAATATGCGACTGATGTCTTCCTGGACTTCGTCAATCAGCGCAGGTGAGTCTCCGGTGATGGTGCTGTCATCTATGTGGATAGCGAGGACTGCGAGCTGATTGCCTCGAATTAGGTGATAGACAGCGTGGTCTGAGCGAAGTGGATAGATGCCGAGTGTGCCGAGTGATGATGTGAGCTTCTCGTACCACTTGCGGCTGGACTGCTTGAGTCCGTAAATTGTGCGGTGCAATCGGATAACCTCCTGTGAGTTCCCATTTGTGTAATGGGGTGCCTGCTCCATGTAAATCTCCTCGTCAGGTGTAAACTCGCCATTCAAGAATGCGGCGGAGTAATCAAACACCTTGATGTCCCAATCAAATTGTGTCGCGATGGAGAGGATTGTTCGTAGGGAAGCTAATTTGGCAGTGGGTGAAAAAGTCTCAAAATAGTCGACCCCCTGAACTTGTGTGAAGCCTCGTGCGACTAGACGAGCCTTGTACTTGTCAATTTCGCCATTGGCTTTGCGCTTGATCCGAAGCGCCCATTTCGATCCCACAACATTTCGGCCGATCGGCCTCGGAACAAGTCCGTCCCCGAACGTGCCGGTTCTCTTCATCGCTTCCATCTCCACATCCATCGCGGCTTTGAACTGCGGCCAATCCGGTCGTGTCATAGCCTCTTCCACGGTAGGTCCATCCGATAAATCACTGATTCCGGCAAATGCGAATTCCATGCCGATAAATTTGTTTGGCAGTGAGTCAGCATCCTCGGCATGAGCAATGTGAGCCGAGCGACGCGTTCGAGTGCCTTCGATAATATTCTTCACGTCTATGGCACTCGAAATATCATGGGGAGCAGCGGCCTTTGGTGTTTTAGGCCTCGGGTTTGAAGTTGGGGTGGTTGGCGGCATTGTCAATGGTGCGTCAAGTGTGTGTGATGGGGTAATAGGAGTCTGTGGCGTTGTCGAAGGTGTGTGCTGGATGATTTTTCGATTTTCTTCATCCTTAATTTCCGCATTCTCCCCCTCATTCAGCACTTTGAATATTCCACCACTCCTTTTGGCTTCTGGGAATTTAACGCTCCGTTCGACTCGAATGGTGCGGTTGTCAGGAAAATAAATCCTGTGCCCATCAATGGTTTCCTGATCCAATCCCAACCATCTGCCCTCGCATGCGCGCCCGTCAAGTTTGCTGCCATCATCCACATGAACCGAGACTTTACATCCCCATTCATGGATGTTCCGTAAGTCCGGCTTCGATTTGTGAACAGCCTCGTAGGGTGTGCGCCCACCTAGGGCTTTGGTAGAAGTCCTGTTCTTCAACCAAACTGCATGTTTTAATGCTTCGCCCCACAGGTTGTCCGGCAGATCAGCGGCATGCAACATGGCCCGTACTTTCTCCATTAGTGTACGATTGAGTCGTTCTGCAACTCCGTTGTGCTCGGGAGTGTCGTGAACCGTGAATCGACGTCGTATGCCCTTCTCGGCAAGATAAGCATCGAAATTGTGGCTTTTGTATTCGCCTCCACGGTCCGAATGTAGAATTTTGATCTTTATCCCGTATTCCTTCTCCCACCGTGCCACAAAATCTTTAAATGCCCCAAAGGTTTCGTCCTTGGAGTGCAGCAAGACGATGGCAGTGTAACGGGTCGCTTCATCTGTGAAGGAGACATAGTATTTCTTGTGTTGTGTTGTTTCAACTGGTGCGGGTCCCCAGACATCCGTGTGAATTTCATCACCCATTTCTCCAGCTGCCTCCCGCTCGGTGCCCTTGGAGATGGGTTTTCGAGTCATCCTGCCATGCAGGCATGACTTGCATTCATCTGTGGAGGTAGGCTGTGTCTCGTCCAACTCCAATCCATCCACCAACTGATTTTTAACCAGTTTCTTCGCGGCATCCACTGGTATGTGACCCATAATCACATGTAGCTGTTCCGGTGTCACCAAGAGTGGCCCTTCTGACGCAAGATTCGCACGAGGGAGGGGCTTCTCGACGCGAACTTGATATAGGCCATTAACCGCAGGAATTGTCCCGATTCGGCGATCTCGGGCATCGAATATCCGGCACTCCCGTTGTCGAAAGTGAACGGAACATCCGGACTGTGCGATCCGAGCGATAGAGATGAGGGTAGCGCCGAGTTTGGGCGCGTATAAAACATCCCTCACAAGGACTTTCGTTGACCCATTTTTGCCATTGGGGACTTGGACGTACATGTCCCCCTTGCCGAGTGCCTCAAACCGTTTATTATCAGCTCCTGTGATCGGGTGAGGCTGAATCGCCTGATAATTCGTTAACCGACTCCGTGAAGGTGTCATGTGCTGCGATGCACCCGAGTCGTAAATTTCGACCTCGTATTCTGGTTCAACTGTGACAGCTGCCGCGATAATGGTTTCCGAGGTGAGTGGAGTGTTTTCTGCAGCTTCTTTCTCTGCAGCATCCTCCTCTTCATCATCACTGTCTGGAACGTCCATCAGGGGAGGCATATCCGCATACGGATCTTCGATTTCCCTCTGGTCCACGTCCCGTTCAAATAATTCTTCATCATCCAGTCCATCAATTGCTGCCAACCAAGCAGCATCCGGTTCCTGTTCCACCTTGGCTGAATTGGCCTTTCCTCCGCCCTTTCTGTGCGGATTCTGGCCTTCCTTCCCTCCTCCTTTCGCCCAGCAGTCCTTCGCCATGTGCCCCTTCTTATGACAATTATAGCACTCCATCAACTTCTTCGGCTTCTTGCCGCTGTTCCCGTAGAACGCGGATTCCTTCTCGCCCTTGCCATTGGCCCGGACCCCTTTTCGGTCGGCCTCATCACTGATGCCTTGCAGCACCGTGTCTGGGTCGAGATTCTTGCCAAGAAGCGTGGCGGCACCCGTGAGTGCCGAAAGGTATGTTTCAAATGTGGCAGGCAGGGAACCAAGGACAATTGCGACGAAATTATCGTCCCCGGGGTCTGCGCCCATCGCGATGAGGTCTTCGCGAATGGACTGCAGCTTGGTGAGGTGAGCCTTTACATCACCCCCTTCTGCGCAACGCTCGTCTTGAAGCTTCCGGCGCAGATCAACTGTAACCATCTTCGACTTCTTCTCGAATTCCCCCTTCACCTGCTCCCACATCTTTTTCGCAGTATCCTCCCCCTTCACCTTTAAAAACAGCGAATCCGGAATCACAGAAGCCAGGCCCTGTTTAATAACAGCCTGCTCCGATTTCCAGAAGCGCCGGCGTGCCAAATAATCGTTGTTGGCCCTAGTTTCATCGGTCGTGGGATTTGCCGCATCCACAATCATAGGTGCGACAGGCGTGGCTGATGTCCCGAGTGGGGCGTCCTCGAAGTGGTCGCTTAAACCAGCGGCATCAAGTGCAAACAGGAACCGATCACGAAAGAAGATCCAATTTGTGCCATCGGCCTTGCAAGCCGGGAGTTTGGCGGTAGAGGAGAGGGTGTTTGTCGACATGACTTGTAGGTGGATATGTGGTCAGAGAGGTAAGAGGATTTCGTTCTCCAGTTAGTCAAGCGTGGGGGCCAATAACCTGAAGAAGAATAGAACGAATGAATTGAGAAAAGTATGAATTGATAATTGAGTAGCTAAAATACAAGAGCTTTTATACTCTACAAGAAGTGCTAGAAGGTTCTAAGTATTAGTGAAATATCAGTAAGCTAGTGAGTCAGAGTACACGGGCAGAATCAACTAGAACAAGAGCGCCCGAGGCGCTTACTCATGATCCGAACCGAAGGCGCATCAGCGCATCGGCTTGATTAATAATCCAACACTTATATAGGCTTCTAATAAATTAAAGTGATCGCAGTCAATTGTGATCAGTTCCTGTACTGCAGCATTAAGGAGTGTTAATGCTGATACTCCTAGACTCCTCTGTGTTGGTTTCTGTGGCTTTGGAGAACTTAGGAGACCCGACGTTCAGGTTTCCTAATCCTGAGTGTCATTGTATCCAGTGGTTCAAACCCTGATCGGTTTGCAACCAGTCATGTACTTCATGTACACTTCTGTGTCATCCGTAGTGCATCCAGGGACTAGGATCCGTCTGTACAGGTTCCTCTAGTCTCTAACGTCTTCTGTATCCTGTGGCACAGACTCCCCGAGTCTGTAGCTTTAGAATCCATGGCCAGGTTTCAACTGTGAGAAGGTCACGTGGTGGCATCATGAGAGTCCCGTGCTGCTAAGATGTGTGTGTATCCATACGGATGTGTCATGCGAAAAAGTGGAACCCAGGTGATTCATGACAAGTCTACTCCTGCAGTGGTATCACCTGCACCACTGGCAGCTGGTGCAGAGCTGCCTCAGTATCTGGTGTTGCCGTCGAGAACGAGTCTGCCATTGGTGTGGTCTGTTAGCAAATGGGGTTTTGGATATGTGGGAATATGTGCGGCGAGTGTGGGTGGGGATCGGAACAGCCCAGAGTGGGGCTACTATATAGTTGACAGGTGGCGGGGAAGATTTTCTTCACCTGTTTGATGCTCGTTTATACTGGATTTTGTGCTACAACAACAAACAACATTCCTTGTGTTCAGGCTTCAGTCTGGCAGCATCTGGGCTGGACGGCTAACTTTAACACAAACGGGTTCAGTGCAGCAACACTGTAAACTGCGGTGCTCTTTGCAGGACCACCCTGGCATCACTGGACAACAGCGTGGACTATGGCAGCTGCAGTGGGGGTCTAGAACAACAGGAGCAATGTTGCATGGCTCTGGCACGGCATATTCATCCGGTGGCACTTGCTGGATTGACTCGGAGGATCAGCTGGGTAGGGTGGGCAGTACCTGACCCACCAGCACATCACAGCATGGCAGCGGCTCATACGATGGAGGAACAGGGTGGCTCATGCATCAGGGGGTATGCCAGCAGTAAGTTGTGGGTAACAGTGGGCAGGCACTGTGCAGGTACCGGTACAATGAGGAAGGGCTGCAGGGATGGCTGTAGGCACGAAGAAGATGACTCGGGCAGTGGTACATGACAATGAAGAGCGGCACAGCTCCCTGGGATAGGGTTCACGTGGGCAGTAAGTCACAGAAAGGTCGAGGCCACTGCATGGGTACTGCTGGAGGTCAGAGGGCTGCCGGAACAGGTCACAGATGTGAATGACAATGCGTGCGTGGTACGGTGCTGGAGCACAGAGTACGCATGCACACCGTGTGGCAGACTGCAGGTACAATGCAGCACTGCAGGGGGTGCATGGCAGGCTAGGCAGGTCAGGCGGGAAGGTCATGGGTGCGGATTGCACACAGGATGGATGAGCTCAACGGGCACAGTGGTTGCGGTGGCAGTTTCGTTGCCAGGATGGAGATGTGCTGCCAGAAGCAGCAAGGATGGTGACACAGTGTCAGCATCAACTTCCAGGCACGGGATACGGGCCGTCAGGAGCGCATCAACTTGTGCAGCAGCCAGGCTGGCTGGATCGGGTCAGCGGGACGGATGGATAGAACTCAGGCGGGATGGTGGACTTGCACGAGGGGGTGTGTTAGCAAATGGGGTTTTGGATATGCGGGGATATGCGTGGCGAGGCGCAGGTGGGGATCAGAACAGCCCGGAGTGGGGCTGCTATATAGTTGACAGGTGGTGGGGAAGATTTTCTTCACCCGTTTGACACTCATTTATACTGGATTTTGTACTACAGCAACAAACAACATTCCTTGTGTCTGGGATTCGGTCTGGCGGCATCTGGGCTGGACAGCTAACTTTAACATGGTCAGTGTCAGAAGGGAGAAAAGAAAAACTTTGGTATACATTCATCAGTCCCGGTACAGTATAGTAGGGTCACCACTTTGCTTTTTTCGCCAGAACATACACAACTGATCACCAAAATTTTCCGAATTTAATTGAGTGACTACTAAAACATATAACGAGCTATACTATAGTAGAATATGGACACTTAATGCTTTACAATGTATGCAATTTGCGCTGAGATGGCAAGCCGCACAAGACTTTGTGTGATTTCACCGCCAAAAGCCTGGAAGAGTGCGATGGTGCGAGAACTGATGAAGGTATCCAAAGCGGAAGTGTGGTCTATGGTAGACATTGAGAAAGAGGTGCACTGGCTAAATAGGGGCTGCAATCAATCCCAGGCCGCGGCGAAGCCAATTCCCACGGTACTCTCTCTGTCTTTACGGTTGGTCCACGGCCAGTTTACGGTCCACGCTGACGATTGAATACGATTCTAGCTGCATATGTTTTTGGCTCATGAAGATGCGTGTTAGAAATACCAGAAAAGGCCGGAAAGCGCGTGTTAATGTGCTCTTCTTTGGCATGTCTCATATGGCCCCCGTGGATCATCGCAACAACTTCCTCGACATCCCGCAACTACCATCTTCCGAGCAGCAAGAAAGGCAACTAAAAGCAACCGCAATCCTATACGCAACCCACGCGTAAGTTACTGCCAAGAGGTCTGCATCGTATAAATTCCAAGCTGGGGGCCTGTAACTCTTGTTCTCCCGGAGTGCCCACCAAGAACATTGTTTGAACCCTAAGGCTATTCTTTCGCGATGCTCGTTCAACTCGTGTCTCTCTTCGCTTTCGCAGCATCCTCGCTCGCTGTCCCGGTCGCAGATATCACCTCTCTCGGCTACCTGCGGTGCTCTTCCGAAGGGCAAGTGACGGGCTACCTCTCCAAGTCGCTGAACAGCGCCGGGGAGTACAAGGGCGTGTCCCCCGACTCCGACCCGAACGACGTGAACCACCGGATGCTCGTGAGCCTCGACGTCACTGCGACCGGGACACAGAGCCTTCTCGTCAAGGTATCAACTTGCTTCAAAACAACAATGATTTTGCCCCAGAAACTTACCCAACGTTGGCCGTAGAACGCGCCGGATAACGACTACCCGTTCTTGGGCGGCATCGGCGGCGAAGAGGGTAGCACGATCGGGTCAAACGGCGACTACCTCCACGTCGGCGGCACAGAGCTCACCGCGTCCGGTGCCAAGCCCTCGTACTGCGGGAACACTTACACCGACCGCACGAACAACCTGCGCAAGTGCGAAAGTGCCGTCGTGCGTCCATTTTCTCATATTTTTATTTTATTTCCGTGTTGGTAACCAGCTGCTCGCAGTGGGTGTACAACTCCACGACGAGCGAGGTGACGCCGCGGTGGACGAACGACGACGGCTCGGTAGTGGATGCGAACATCGGGTATGTGGATGCGTCGTTCGTGCTCACCGGGGACAAGAAGGAGTTTGAGGATTCGTGGTCAGACAGCGTGGAGTGGATCGTGAGTCTCGTTTCGCGTTGCCCGCCTGGAAATTTATACTGACTGGTTCCTAGACGCTCACTTTCGAGACGTAGAGTGACAATGTTTGATTCTTGGACTTTCGTTGCAGTACACCCGGCGGCGAACATTAAAATCTGGGCTTTGGAAGGGATATTGGACAACATCATCACATAGACATAGACTGCATGCAATGCAACTACGTATACATACCACACTCGCTATCCCAGTATTGTACCGAATATATACGTTTCGGTCTATTCGCTTTCGAACTCCCGGTTGCCCATGAATGAATGCACGCACACTTCCGCGATTTACAGCTGTTCCCAAAAATAAAACAGGCCACTTTTCGTTGGCTTCCCCTTCAAGCTCCAAGTTCGCAATACAATACACTGCGTATGTACGGATAACAAATAAGATCTAATGGTCGCTCTTAGACTTTGTTCGGATGTACTTATGTAGGCTAAGCTAAATGCTAGGTAGGCTATTAGTGGATACAGCGCTCAGGCTCTCAGGATAATGGCACAAAATCGGCTCGGCTCGGTGTAAAACACAAGGCTAGCGAAGAGTAGACAGACACGCGCGCCAGCGCTAGCTCGGCGTCGCAAACGACCCGCCTCCGGCGCGCAGATGCGCCGGCAGCACAGGCGGCGTCTGCGTCCCGTACACCCACTGCCCCTGCCCCGCTCCCTGCCCCAACGCGCTCTTCCCCAACACCGTATTCGCCACCGCCTTCCCCACCGGCGTCGACGCGCCGCTCCCATACGCGGCCGCACCATACCCCTGCGTCGGCGTCTGAAACTGCTGCGCCTGATACGCCTGCTGCCCCTGCCCATACGCGGCGGCGGCGCCGTACCACCCCGCTGCGCCACCGTACCCATACGGTACCTGGTTCGCCGCAGGAGCGTAGTACCCCTGCACCGGGCGCGGCGTCCCCTGCCCCTGCCCCTGCTGGGTGTAATACTGCGGCTGCGCGTACGCGTAGCCAGGCGTTCCCGCTACGGGCACGGGGGCAGGCACAGGCGGTGGAGGCGGCACGGCGGCGACGCCGGGGCGCACCTTCACTGTTGTGTTGTCGCGGAGGGCGGTCGCGGGCCGCGTGGGAATGGGCGGCGGGAGGGTGCCTTGCCAAGTCGGCGTTTCGGACGCGGACGCGGGGTTGGTGCCGGTGGGGAAAGAGCGCTGCAGGGCGTGGAGGACGGCGGGCGGGGGGATTAGCGGGGCGACGGGGTGGGCGGAGGAGCGCGGGCGGAGGGACGCGAGAAGCGTCAGGGAGGAGAGGATGCTTTGGGCTGTCGACATAAATAATTAATTAGCTTGAGTAGAAATTATAGGGAGGGATGCGTACCAATATCCCATTCCTCGTCGCCCTCTTTCAGAGTGCCCGCGTGGCGGCGATGCCACGCATTACTGTCCGCATCCGTGCCGACGCGTAGGCGCTCGACCTGGAGCTGGCCGAGGCGCTGGAGTGCCTTGCGATTGCGCATGAGCAGCTCCTGCACAGCATTCTCGAGCTCTAGGCTCCCGAGTACGGCCTTGAGGGACTCGATCTCGTCCTGCGCGAGGATGTCCTGCAGCCCGTCCACGTCGGATTGCGATCCCCCCACCTCTGTCGGCTCCGGCTTCTCCTGGACGTCTTCCAACATGACCTCCTCCTCGGCCGCCTTCGCCACAGCAATCGCCGCCTGCTGCACCTCCACCGCGCGCTGCCTCGCCGCCAGCTTCTCGCGATACCGCTGCGCCCTCTGTGCCACCACCTCGCTCAACTCGCGCATCCCCACCTCGCGCCCATTCTGCACCCACGTCGGCGCGAAGCTCGCGTGCAGCCCGTAGTCAAGGAAGGCACCACACGTCACGCGACGCTGCGCCGGAAGGGGGGTGTTCTTCGGCGCGCCGTACACGGGCGCGCGCGCGTAGTCGCCTAGTTTCCGGATCGTGGAGGGGGAGGAGGTGGAGGGGGTAGGGAAGAGGGCAACGAGGTCGGCGTGTCCCGACGGTGCGTCTTTGAGGTCTGCGGGTCCGCTATCAGACGCGGAGGGGTGGGACAGGTTGGCGGAGGACCAGTAGTCCCCGCCCGGGAGGTGCTGCATGAGGGCATAGCGCTTGTCGGAGCTAGCACTGACGAACTTGGGGGCGGGGTCGTCGGTTTCCTGTGGCAGAAGGGACTCGACTTCAACCGAGACGGGGTGGAATGAGGCCTGATCTAGCAGGGAGAGGGCGAGGTCGCAGAAGCGCTGCTGCTGGGCTGCTGGTGCGGCTGGTGGTGTCCGGGGGTGGAGCGAGATTGGCCTGAGGTTTTGTACAGCGGTGCGGAGGGTGTCGAGGGTGTATTCCTGAGCATTAGACAAGAGAGTGCGCAATGAATAGGTGGTTGAGGACTGTTCGAGAGGATAGACGCGATCCAGGAGTCCCTGCTCGTCGATGCTGCGGCGGGTCAGAAAGGGCCATTTTGTGGGGAGAATGGCGTACACTTGGAGGACATGGAGGATCTGGTTCGCGTGTTCCTTGTCAATGGGGATTGTTGCGGCCAAGGGGGGAGCATCTGTGCGCTGCAGTTTTTGAGCTGGCTCGTCAGCCGAGTCAGATATACGCTTGCGCTTTTTTGAATCGGGCTGCTTTAGAGGAGACTTGTCCTGGTGTTGAGAGGATCGGGTTGCGCGCGCCATTAGACGCGACGCGCTCGACAGTGATCACTGTTTTTGGCAAGAGTGGTCGTGTTGGCGTGTCGCTTGTTTGAAACCACAACTTTGTTTCTTTATATCTCTTCCTTCAAGCTGGGTTCTGGGGACATTCAAATCTACCTGGGAATGCAATTTTATTCTCCTTTCAAGGACTAGCTAGTTTCAATCAAAACAACTCCAGCACAATCTGGCCGCGGCAGCGCTTCACCACTTCCAGGATGGATTTGCTCAGCCACTCCCTGCCCCAGCAGTTGTTGGACGCAGACTCGGACTGGTCAGATTCGAATTCGGTCAGTACGCAAAACGCAAACTTCTCCGTCTCCGCGTGGCAACCGCCGTACCCAACGTCTCGCCCGGCTGCACCTCCCTCACAGCGGTCCAGAGCTCAGCGATGCATTCAGAGAAGAAATGAATGTCGTCGAGATCGGGTTTCGTCTGCGTCTGCTCGAGGATGCACGGCGGGCGGGACGCTAAGGTTTTGGCCTATGCTGTCGTCAAATGGGAATGTACCCAGCGGGCACATCGACCGGAAGCGAAACCGAGCTTTGTCGAATGTGGGCTGGGAGGTGAGGAGTGTGATGAGCGCCATTGAATCGAGGAGCATCCCGTCGTTTGGGTTTGCTGGATCTGCGGCACCAAGGATCGAGATTACGATGAGAGAGGGAGGGGTACGGAGCCGGGAGCTGGGTACTGAGACGCTTGAGGTTTCATTCAACGTAGACGAGGGATACAGCGGGAAAATGGATCGTCTGGCTTTCTTCCACAATCTTCGGAGCCTTCCTGTTGATGAGGGACGCCCAGTTTTTCGAAGACGGCTCGAAGGTCTGAGTAACGATGAAAGGCTGGAACCTGGAACAACTAAAAATGGAGACAAACAAAACGCACGATTCGGAGGATACCCCCATTGCTCAAGTATGCGATGGTGGAGGGGGAAATAAGAGAGCTGACTCACGAGCCCCTACCCTGAAAGGGCAACTCCATCTCCAAACTCGGTGAAACTCGTTCAAAAATTTGGTTCTCTACCAAATTCTAATAAACCGCCTCCTTATAGTCTGTATACCCCACCCGTGGATCATCTTCAACAACCGCATACAACGTCCTCAAATCGAGAACATTATCCAGTGCTTTCCCCGCGCGTATCCGCCGCGCCAAGTCCGGATGCGCGATCCATGGTCTGCCGAAGAACACGCCCGCCACCTCTCCTTTGCTGACCACCGCCTCTGCTAGCTCGGGGGTGACTTCGAGATTGAGGAAAATGTGGGTGTTTGGGAGGAGCGAGCGGTAGGTCGCGAGGACGTCGTGGCGCGGGGCGTGGCGCTTGCCTGTGATATTGTTGTTTCAATGTCCGTGCATAACTAGTAGGAATAGAGGGGAACCGACCGTCGCGCTCAGGATCGTACCTCTCGCTGTAGCGTATGAGCGTCACGTATGCCAGGCCAAGCTTGTCCACCTCGCGAAAGAGGTAGCCGTTCGTCTTGAGCGTGTCTTGAAGCGGCATGCCCATGTCGTTGTTCCCTGTCGCCGGCGAGACCCTCATCCCGACGTTCGGGCCCCACACCTCGCGGAGCGCCTTAAGAACCTCGAGCAGGAAACGCGCGCGGTTCTCCTCGCTCCCGCCCCACTTGTCTGTGCGTTTGTTGGAGCCCGAGTCGAGGAACTGATGGGGGAGGTAGCCGTTGGAGCCATGGACTGGAGGTTGTCGTTAGTGAACTCGAGGTGAAGGAATGGAGGCCTGAGAAGAGAGTACACACGCTCGACACCGTCAAAGCCCGCCTCCTTGGCGTTGATAGCAGCTTGCTTGTACTGCGCGATTAGAATCGTGGGATCGGGGACTTCGGTCGGCTGGTAGAATCAATAAATCGATGAGCAAACCCATGCAAGGAAGACCGAGGAAACCACACCGTCGAGTATGGGGCGCCCCCGGGAAAGTAGCGGGACTTGACAAAACGGGCACCAATAGCCGAGGGTGCGTACACAGGCTGAAATAGATAGGGTAAGTCAACGGGTTATTGCGGAATAGGCAACATGCATACCTCGCCAGAAGCGATTTGTTCCGGCGCCTCGGGGTGATTGAGGCGGCCAACTGGAGGGCGCACTTAGTGAGTCGAAGAAAATGTTGAAAGATTCCACGCACGATGCCAGAGCTGACAATACATCTTGCTCCCGAGGGCGTGCACAGAATCGGTGATTTTCTTCCAGCCCTCGATTTGGTCTTTATTCTAGATACCCGGCGCATTTTGCCATTGGGACCTTGAGCACGATGGTTTATTGCCACCGCGTCGCGAAGACGGAACACACCCCTGCCGCGTAATGAGCGTGCCCTCGGAAATGATGATACCCGCGCCGCCCGCCGCCCGTTGCTTGTAGTATTCTTTCATGAGTTCGTTCGGGACAGTGCTCGAGGAGCGGTTGCGTGTCAGCGGAGACATGCCGATCCGGTTCGGGATGGTGATGTCCCCGAGCTGGAGGGGGGTGAATAGCGCAGAAGACATGTTTGGAGACGAGTAGGGTTGCGAAGGAATTGATTTGCATTTTCAAAAGTCAGAATGCTTTTATTTTGAGCTTCCCATAGCAGGCACTTGTTCATGTACATCGCGAGACCGTGGTCGCCGGTCCCGCGGGCCAGCAAAGGTTTCGATGTCAATGACCGTTTCTGACAAAGAGTCCTTTTATTTTGAGCTTTCCATAGCAGGCACTTGTTCAATGTACATCGCGAGACCGTGGTCACCGGTGGTCTCGCGGGCAGTAGAGGTTTCGATGTCAATGACGTTCCGGACAAAGAGTTGTCAAAGAGCCTCGGGGTCCCGCCACTGCCCACCGCAGAGATCAGGTGAGGCAGAAGTGCTGATCCCAAGTGAAGAGAAGCCTCTGCATCAGGAGTAGGGCGCCGAGTTTCCAGACCATCTCAGAGATTATTCATCCTGGCCCAAGCTGGAAACAAAGGATTTGTAAACTTTGAGTAATGGCTCGGGAGCCGGTGACTCTGTGCATGGGGCATTTGCTACCACTGGACCAGTGCTTCCGCAGGTACCTGGTAAGATCGGGTACCTGGGAGACCACCGAGTTCATATGAGGCGACTGAGAAGTTCGGAAGTAAAACGCTTGCGTCAGAGCGCAGACTCGAGAGCGCTCTGGGCGACGGCGGGCACGGCGGGCGTGGTTGATCAAGGGAAGCGCTAGCCACGGTAACGTGGTCGCGTTTGCTAGCGGAGTTTCAATTCACTGATATTCTTCCTACCACCTCTCCCGTTCATTCTCTTTTCCCTTTCCTCGACTCCTTGGACCTTCCTATATTTCCCAGTCGTTCTCCCACTTTCACGATTTGAAGGTCTTGAGTGACGTTGAAAGGCAGGAACTTGGAACGACTAAAAATGGAGGCAAACAATTCAC
Organism: Mycena albidolilacea; assembly: GCA_029282495.1. Classification (NCBI taxonomy): domain Eukaryota; kingdom Fungi; phylum Basidiomycota; class Agaricomycetes; order Agaricales; family Mycenaceae; genus Mycena; species Mycena albidolilacea. The sequence continues at coordinate 1,176,397 of JARIHO010000008.1, read as the reverse complement.
AACCCACGATTCAGAGGATGCCCCCATTGCTCGATTTTAAGTATGCGATGGTGGAGGGGAAAATAGGAGGGTTGCCTAACGAGCCCCTACCCTGAAAGGGCAACTCCATCTCCAAACTCGGTGAAACTTGTTCAAAAATTTGTTTATCTACCCAAATTCTAATAAACCGCCTCCTTATAGTCTGTATACCCCACCCGTGGATCATCTTCAACAATCGCATACAACGTTCTCAAATCGAGAACATTATCCAGTGCTTTCCCCGCGCGTATCCGCCGCGCCAAGTCCGGATGCGCGATCCAGGGTATGCCGAAGAACACGCCCGCCACCTCTCCTTTGCTGACCACCGCCTCTGCTAGCTCGGGGGTGACTTCTAGATTGAGGAAAATGTGGGTGTTTGGGAGGAGCGAGCGATAGGTCGCGAGGACGTCGTGGCGCGGGGCGTGGCGCTTGCCTGTGACATTTTTATTTCAATATCCATGTGCAACTAGGAGGAATAGAGAGGAACGGACCGTCGCGCTCAGGATCGTACACCTCGCTATAGCGCATCAGTGTCACGTACGCCAGGCCAAGCTTGTCCACCTCGCGAAGGAGGTAGCCGTACGTCTTGAGCGTGTCTTGGAGTGGCATGCCCATATCGTTGTTCCCCGTTGCAGGCGCAACCCTCATACCGACGTTCGGGCCCCACACCTTGCGGAGCGCCTTGAGAACCTCGAGCAGGAAACGCGCGCGGTTCTCCTCGCTCCCGCCCCACTTGTCTGTGCGTTTGTTGGAGCCCGAGTCGAGGAACTGATGGGGGAGGTAGCCATTGGCGCCATGGACTGGGGGTTGTTGTAAGTGAACTGCAATGGAGGGATGATAAATGTACACACGCTCGACACCGTCAAAGCCCGCCTCCTTGGCGTTGATAGCGGCCTGCTTGTACTGTGCGATTAGAATCGTGGGGTTGGGGACTTCGGTCGGCTGGTAGAATCAATGAGTCGATGAGCATACGCATGCAAGGAAGACTGGTGAAACCACACCGTCGAGTATGGGGCGCCCCCAGGAAAGTAGCGGGACTTGACAAAACGGGCACCAATAGCCGAGGGCGCGTACACAGGCTGAAATAGATAGGGTAAGTCAACGGGTTCTTGCGGAGTAGGCTACATGCATACCTCGCCAGAAGCGATTTGTTCCGGAGCGTCGGGGTGATTGAGGCGGCCAACTGGAGGGCGCATTTAGTGAGTCGAGGAAAATGTTGAAAGATTCCACACAGAGCTGACAATACATCTTGCTCCCGAGGGCGTGCACAGAATCGGTGATTTTCTTCCAGCCCTCGATTTGGTCTTTATTCCAGATACCCGGTGCATTTTGCCATTGGGACCTTGAGGACGATGGTTTATTACCACCGCGTCTTGACCGCGTCGATAAGAAAGAAAGATGGAACGCACCCCTGCCGCGTAATGAGCGTGCCCTCGGAAATGATGATACCCGCGCCGCCCGCCGCCCGCTGCTCGTAGTATTCTTTCATGAGTTCGTTCGGGACGGTGCTCGAGGAGCGGTTGCGCGTCAGCGGAGACATGCCGATCCGGTTCGAGATGATGATGTCCCCGAGCTGGAGGGGGGTGAATAGCGCAGAAGACATGTTTAGAGACGAGTAGGGTTGTGAGGAGAATGATTTGCATTTTCAAAGTCGAGTCCTTTTATTTTGAGCTTTTCCATGGCAGGCGCTTGTTGATGTACATCGTGAAACCGTGGTCCCCGGGGTGGTTCCGGGGGCCAGCAAAGGTTTCAATGCCAATGTCAGTGCCTGACAAAGAGTTTACAAAGAGCCTCGGGGTCCCGCCGCTGCCCGCCGCAGAGATTAGGTGAGGCAGAAAGTGTTGATCCCAAGTGAAGAGAAGCCGCCGTGTTAGCAGTAGACTATGAGTTGTCAGATGGGCCAGATATTATTCATCCTGACCCAAGGCGGAAACAGGATTTGTGAACTTGGAATAATGGCTCGGGAGTCGGCGACTCTGTCACGGTGCATGAGGCCCCAGGCAAGCTAATACTATGCCTAGTAAGAATGGGTTTCCTGTTAAACCGATGAGTTCAAATGAGATTAAGAAGTTCTGAGGATATTTGCGTCGCAGACCGTCGAGAGCACGGTGGCTCAAACTGAAGAATGCAAGCATAACGTGATCGCGTTTACAGGCGGAATTCGAACTCACTGATGCGCCACCACCTTAAGCTTCTCGGGCTCTCTCTCGTTCCCTCTCTTTTCCCTTTTTTCGACTCCTTGGACTGTCCTATCTTTCCCAGCCGTTCCCCCACTCTCAACATCACTCCACGCAATTCCACCTGCAGCACCAAAAGCAAGCGAGGCAAATAAGGTGGAGGGCAGTAGTATTTATTGGAGACTGGTCGGATTACATGCTGTGTCAGTTCGTCTCGGTGCTTCAAGCCTTCAACACCCTCGGTAGTATCTCTGTCTAAATGGACAATCGGACTTCTATGTCTTCCTTTCCGCCATACAACGTCTCCGCATCGGTCACCCAATTAAAAAGACAGCCGCCGCAGTTGCCTCTTACACCAAACGGATTCAACTCTAGCAGCTGCACCTCATGCGTGCCCGTGTGCAAATACACGTCGAACACGAACCCATCCTCGTTCAGGCGCTCGTTCATGCCGTTTTCGACCGAATATATCATGATTTCTGCGTGGATCCGCGCTATCCCCTCGAGCAAGTGCACCATGTCCGCCTCAATACGCGCGGGCGGAAGATCTGCTAGCAGACTGGGCTTATGCCAGCTGTACTGACTGACCGCCGTCACCCGATTCGGCCGCGGGTGGTACGCGCTTGTCGGTGCGCAGAAAACGCGGTACTCGCGCCGCGTATCCATCGTGTCGTCCCACGGCGTGAAATATAAGCGGACGGGTGAATTGTCTTCGAGCGCATCGGATATGGCATCGCGCGACCGTTGGCTTGTCGCCAGTTGCTCGATGACAGCCTGCGCAGACGTGAGGGGCGCCCGAAGCGGGGAGTCTTTTGGCGACAGGGCATCGTAGCGCGCAAAGTAACGGGGAGGGGGTACTGTTTTTGTCGGGTCTGGGAAGAGATGATCAAACGGCGAGGGATCCATGAGATCGTCCTTGTGCGATTCCGAGATCCGTCCAGTGAGCATGGCCACATTGCTTGCATCCAGCAGCATCTTCGCATAGCGGGGGGTCAAAACGATGACGTGGATGTCGTTCGCGCTGATATTATTCCGTAACCGCACGATGAGGTCCTTCCAGAGTCCGTAGTGAGTTGTCCCCACGGCGGGAACCACGGTTGGAATTTGGGTCGCAAGGGACGGTGGCAGAAGGGAGAGATCATGTTGAACACCGTTGAAAAGCTCTGTCCCTTCAGCGATGCTCTGCGAGACTGCAGCTGACGATATTAGGTTGAGCCTCATTGTTTTGGTGGAAGGCAAGGAGGGACGCACATCTCCTATTCCCATCAATCAAGACATGTACTATCGAACTTGCATTTGAAGCTTGAAGGGGTATCTTTGCAAAAAAAATTTGATGGGCCGAGTCACTGTGGGAGCCTTTCGGCTCGGATTTCTCCAAAAGTTGGCGTAAACGAAGTCATACATATGAATCCCATGCTTGAATATTTTCAGAGTGAAGCATGCGATGTGGAGGATGCCAGGAGGTTCCCGAGACGCCTGTACCTTTGCAAAATTGATGGCCCGCCAAATTTAGCGGGCCATCATTTTTGATAAACTTCATCAAGCAGCCGACTCTCAATTTTCCTGTGGGCTCAAATGTTGCTGCTCGCCTCCAGAAATATTTGGAACAGTGAAAGGATCATAGATTTTCTCTCTACCTTTTTTTTTTTTAGCACAATTGACGCTAGATTGAGACCGTTAGATCAAAATTTTGCAAAGGTACCGCAATTTGCAAAGATACCCCTTCTATAGTATCAGCTGCCAAATCCGACAAACTTCCACAGCCCCCGGCTTTGAGGGAATTTGATACTCAATGGCAATGGCGATTTCCCATTTTGGATGAAAGCGTTCTATTGCCAAATTTGGGTTTTCGCTGCTCAATTCCGTTTTTCCTCTCCCAGTAAAAAAGGCGCAAAAAGGATGAGCCGGGACGGGATGGGTATGTTGCATTTGCTTCATCACGATTAACTGATTGACACCTAAGAATCATCCATTTTCCGCGGATTGAGTAATCCGGGTTTTGGTGTTAGCCGAGGTCGAATATCGTCCATAGTTCTGAGTCGGGTAGAGATAAAATATCAGAGATGTGGTGATTCAACTGACTGCTTCTGTGTGCTACGTAGGATCTACAGGGGGGTATGGGCTCTCCGAACCGGGGTTCTTTATGGTATCTGCGAGCTCGTTCTATTTGGTGCATGGAAGTCCAGGGGCGAAGGTGTAATTTAGCTTGTTTTGTACACCGGGATAATCCCTGGGACCGGCGTTCGTTATTCGGACCGTGCCGTGTAATGCTACCTACCTGCCTGCCTGCCTAAATATTTTTTCACAAAATGTCGTAAAATAGTTTTCCTGATGCCGGTGATGAGAGTGTTTCTCCAGAGTTCTGAAACATCGTACAAGGCCAAGATAGCAGCAATCAGATGTTATTCCACTCTCGTGTAGTTACAGTCTCCTCCCACAACTGTGTCGCATCTCTCCAGAGACGCGTCGAAAATCCCCCCCCCCCCCCCCCCCCCCCCCCCCCGAGCGCGTCTTGGCGTGTGAAAATTGTCGAATGTCGTGGTCGATATGTATCAAGAAGCAGTCCCACCAACTCGGCGAAAGAGCTCGTTACAAATCCGGTCCTGACGCAAATATCGCCTCTATGTCAGTGACGAATTGCTATGTAATCAAATCAGGCTCACTGTTCCCGCGCCACCTGCGTTTGGAGACACGTCCTGTCAGTAGTTGTAAAGCGATTACGACAATATCGACGCACAAGGAAGGTCCTGGAGGGGCGTAGGGACGCCAACGACGCTCTGTACCATAACCATAGCGAGGATTGCGAAGAGGACTTTGTTGAGCATGCTGTGAGGTGGGTTGTTGAGTTGTGTGTTGGACAGGTGCTTATATAGGGCAGTGGCTCGCTGACAGTGAGCACTCCTGTCAGACCACACGTCCTAAATTGGGATGTCATGAGAGTCTGGGCCGTAACCAGCCAAATAGCCGTACGTCGGGCGCTTGTCGCCAGGACCCCGGAACACAGCTGCAGCCACATCAAGCCTTCTCAAAACATCGCCTGGCAGCACCGTACTGGCCCGCATCGCGCCCCGCATGATACTTATGCCCACGCTGTTTTGAATAGTTCTTTTGAACTTGACAGTGAGAGGGTTATACATTTGCCCTGTACTTTTTTTTTTACAGCACAGTGAAAACCCAAATTTGGCAATAGAACGCTTTCATCCAAAACTGGGAATTGTCATTGCCATTGAGTATCAAATCCCTCAAAGCCGCGGGTTGTGGAAGTTTGTTGGATTTGGCAGCTGACACCATCGAAGGGATATCTTTGCAAATTGCGGTACCTTTGCAAATTTTTGATCTAGGTTTCAATTTTGCGTCAATTCGTTTTTCCTCTCCCAGCAAAAAAGGCGCAAAAATAATATTTCCCCACAAAATGTCGTAAAATACCTGGGGAGAGTTTTCCTGATGCCGGTGACGAGGGTGTTTCTCCAGAGTTCTGAGACATCGTACAAGGCCAAGATAGCAGCAATCAGATATTATTCCACTCTCGTGTACAGTCCCCTCCCACAACTGTGTCGCATCTCTCCAGAGACGCGTCGGAAACCCCCCCCCCGAGCACGTCTTGGCGTGTGAAAATTGTCGAATGTGTCGTGCGTGGTCGACGATATCAAGAAGCAGTCCCACCAACTCGGCGAAAGAGCTCGTTACAATTCCTGTCCTGACGCAAATATCGCCTCTATGTCAGTGACGAATTGCTATGTAATCAAATCAGGCTCACTGTTCCCGCGCCACCTGCGTTTGGAGACACGTCCTGTCAGTAGTTGTAAAGCGACGACGACGATACCGACGCACAGGGAAGGTCCTGGAGGGGCGTAGGGACGCCAACGACGCCCTGTACCATAACCATAGCGAGGATTGCGAAGAGGACTTTGTTGAGCATGCTGTGAAGTGGGTTGTTGAGTTGTGTGTTGGACAGGTGCTTATATACCTGTAGTCTCGATACCAGAGGGCAGTGGCTTGCTGACACTGAGCGCTCCTGTCGGACCAAGCACACGTCCTCTCATGACATCCTAAATTGGGATGTCATGCAGCCAAATAGCCGTACGTCAGGCGCTCACGTCGGGCGCTCGTCGCCAGGACCCCGGAACACAGCCACATCAAGCCTTCTCAAAACACCGCCCAGCACTGTACTCGCCCGCGTCGTACTCAATAGCAATGACAATTCCCAATTTTGGATGAAAGCGTTCTATTGCCAAATTTGGGTTTTCACTGCTCAATTCCGTGAGAGCTTTCAGGAATTGGTGAAACCAACATCAAAAGTGGCCGGCGGTCAACCGCCGGCCCTGAGGTACATACTCGCATCAGTTTCCAATCAGTTTCGTGTTACTGCCCAGCCGACTTCACAACACACTCGCCGCCTCTAAGTATCCCCGAACCCTCACAAACTTACCTCCACGCCAGTGATACCTCCCTGTAATTAGTAAAGTGCCACATGGCCAAGGGCCCGCGCACACCACGGTAATGGTCCGAGTGGAATTGAAATGAAATGAACTGTAAAAGCCCCTGAGGCACTTTGAAGCGGTGGCAGGAAAGATGCGTGAATAGCAAAAGTACCTTGACTGTGCTGCCCTCGAGTCTGCCCCCGTGCTCGCCAAGAGCTGCGCAGGCGAACGGCGAGAGCGCCGGGCGGGGCGGTATCTATCCTGCGGCGGGCCGTGCGCGCAAGGGCAAAATCGAGACTAAGCGGGATGTTGAAATGCTTCGCTGATGAGTGTTCACGGCAAACGGGTTCATTGGTCGACAATGGCGATATAATATTTGCACGCGGCGGGCAAGCGGCGGGCGAGCGTGCCGCCAGCTGTCAAAAGCTAATTCAAACTCCGATGAGATGCCGTTGGTAGTGCCGCCGGTGACTTTGCCGGTTTCGCCAATTCCCGAATTTCCTGAATTTCGTTTTTCCTCTCCCAGCAAAAAAGGCGCAAAAAGGATGAGCCGGGACGAGATAGGTATGTTGCATTTGCTTCATCACGATTAACTGATTGACACCTAAGAATATATTTTTCCTTGGATTGAGTAATCCGGGTTTTTATGTTGCGCCGAGGGTTGATTGGATGCATAGATGTGTTGCCTGTCCGTCAACGAATTCAATTGTTCAGTTTCCATCTCACGATTGTAGTGACGCTCGCACAGAGGAGCAGACCATCTTTCTGTATTCCCTCTTCATCTCGAACAAAAGTTGCTGCGATAGTTTGTAACGATCTCGAATAAAAGACGTATGAATTCAATTCCGAGACAAGATACTAAATATGTTCCCCTAGTGCGTAGCGGCTCGTGAAGAACGATCAGCACCGACCACTCGTTATTCAAAGAGGTCCAATTGTAGCAGAACGCGTAGCAGAAATGAAGCGAATAGTCGGTAACCCAGAGGTATGTACATTCATTTGGCCTCCACGCGAGCTGTCGATGTGAGGTTTGGTGCGAGGGCGAGGCATTATGTACAACGGCTTGTAGCCGAGACACAAGAAGCTTTCCTGTAATAGCGTTAGCGCAGGCATGGTAGCAGACGCACGGGTACCCACCTTGGGTATATACAAAGGATATGGGACGGGACGACTGGGTCGTCTATGCCGCCGTCGCGCGGTGGATTCGCGCGCGAAGGACGTCGGCGGCGCGCTGGGAGTGTCAGTGAGAACCGGAGGGAGATAAAAGACGGGCAGAAAACGTACTCGGATAAATCCAGTGACGCGCTGGATGCCGGCGACGTCGGGAGTTACTTGTGGAGGTGCAGTGGCGGCGGAGACGCTGGTGGCGGACATCTGCACCAGATATCAGAGAGGACGACAAGGAAGTCATGCAAATTGAAAGGACGTACTACAGCAACGGGCAGAGCCGGCGTAGCTGCGTGGCTCTCGAGAACAACAGTGGTTGGGTGTACAGAGACGGACCCTCCGTCTGCTTGGTAGATCGTAATACTGAGAGACATCGGAGACGAAAATTGGGTGAGGTGGGGTTTCGAGGTGGTAGTGGGCAGAAAGAAGAGGGTCGCAGCGAAGTTAAAATGGTAGAGGCCTTTTATACGAGACAGGGACCGAGGGTGGCATTCTAGCTCTGGGAAAAGGTCGGCTTGTTAGGGCAATCTCGTGTCCAATAACAGAGGGATGACATCGATTTGGTGACCCTGAATCCGCAGGATACCGCGCAATGTACGATTGCGCGACTTGGGTCGGTCCAAGCGCGTCGCGGGGGAGATTTCGAGGTGCGAAGACTGTTGCGAGACTACTGGGAGGTTGACGCGAAGACTTGCCTTCGAATTCAGTGAGAGAGAATGAGTGAAGTGGTAGGTCTACTGACGAATTGGGACCACTCATCACCACATCTCCTGATCTTCCTGTTCCCACTGTTCCCTCTCGTCACCCTCATCTCCAGATTTCCACATTGCGGTTTCAAATAACAAAAGAAGGTTTGATTCAGGGATACCGAGACGGCGGGAGTGGATGGCGGAGAAGAGGAGATACACCCGATCCGTGGTCAGATCGTCCTGCACGTATGTCCCGAGTTCCCTCGCGGTGGTTCCAGATAACAGGTCCAGCATTAATGGATCGATTTGAAGCACACTGATGTTGCTGACCCTCGGTGTCTGTTCCTTCGGGCTCGGTGGGTTGCCGTCTACGCAAGACTATCTTGTGCAAGGAATTCGTTATTAGATTGGCTTTCGACATGGATCTGTTACACCCACCGGGAAACTGGCTATTGGATTATATCTCCGTCTCTCTCATTTGCCTGCTGTTCGCTATCGGTCTGCAAAATTGGGTAGCTTGACGGACTTGGCAGCCTTCCACTGTTTTGTCGCTTGGGGATCAAGTCTTGAGCCGAGTCTTAATCTTCTGACTGGCTCTCTCCTCGTCGCCTTCTTTGGTGCCACAAATTTTATTCTGGTCATGGCCTCTCATTGCTGGGCGCCGTACGGGAATTGGACGCCGCTCGAAGCCGCCTAGATGTGACAGTCACATGTCACAGCCGTTTCAAGATGTTTCGCTACCATGTCCGTCCAAAGATGAATGGAATTTCAGTTGCGGTAAGCCTTGTCTCAGAAAGATCAGAGCCCCAGTTCGCCCAACGCCGATCCAAACGAAGACCCGAAGACTCCAGCAAGAAAACCTAGTCAACACGTCCGATTCCGCCATGCCAAGTTTCGCCCAAAGTGTTGCGCTACCGAAGGCAGAAAACCACAGAAGAGTCTTGAAGAACAGAAGAAATGCTATGTATCTGCCTGGAGCCCGCCTGGAAGTGTGAAACGCCCGATGGCCGCATTTTGCCAAAGTTCCCGACGATTACAGCAGCTAAGCCCCAATCGCCAGCCCCTGGTAATTCTATGATCTTGGAGACATCGTAAGAGCTTCCTGAAACCGGATTGTCCGTGGGCGAACCCCGCACAGAGTTTCTGCCGTGGTTTCGCAGCGGGTGTCGTGGTTTCGTGGCGGGAAGATCGAATGTCGCATGCCCGCATATGCTCGTCGGCCTATGTCTCTCGTCTGCGCAGATCCGGGACCTGGGACGACATGGGATGCACAGTGCCACTGCAACACCACACCGCCGGTGCTGGTTGTTGCTGGGTGCCAGTGTCGAGCGATCAACCGTGCATTCGTTCGGCTCCATCTGGATCGTTCTCCAAGCCAAGCTGGTATACGAAGTGTCCCCAGGCGTGCATCAGGCTAGAGCAGAGCAGGTGGGAGCCGAGGCTGCGTTTTGCTGCGGAGAGGCCAAGACGAAAGATGTGGAAAGACATCACAAAGGCAGAAACTCTATTTGCGATCGGCTCTGTTTCACCCCCCTTTCGTCGTTGTTCCTTTCCTCAAGCCTTTCCCCCTCACTGTCTTCAACAATTTTTACGCTGCAACTCATGGACATTTCGAGGGTCGACCGGCAAAAGTGGTTGGAGCGGGGATTAAAGAGGGGTGCATGGAGGATCGGTCGTCGTCTAGCGCTGTCCGTATTCTCTTTCTCTTTCCCTACATCCCCTCTCGATTTCTTTGGTGTTCTCGAAAGTTCTATGACTTTAGGCTCCACAGCTATTCAGAAACAGTCATGGTCGAAGGACGTCGTGCTGGAGACAGGACCCGGATTCACTCCGAGTGGCAGCCAGCTCAGTGGCCGTTCTCTCCTCACAGAAGTTCCCCAACCAATACCTCTACCTGCGCACGGCCTTTGCAGTCGGAACGACTCCGACTGCTTGCTGAAGGCTCATGCTCAAGGCAAGGCCCTGTGTATACTGTATTTTCCTACTTTTCTTTTCATCGAATAAAAGGTTTTGAAATTCTATCTACTGTCGCAGTTGTACGCAAGGATCTCCAACGCCGTGCACCTTTCGTCGGTTTGCACACTTTCCAGGTTCTGGCACGTCGGAAGGTCCTCAACGAGCTGCCATCCGACCAATACAAATACATTTCCTGCGGTGTACCATACGCCATGGGTAAGTTGTGTGGTTTTCTTCGGAACGCGCGCGCCCAGTCCGTGGAGATGGCGTGCCTTCGTTGCATTATTTCAGCGCGGCGTTGAGCTTGATCAACCGTTGAAAGCAATGAAGCAGGCTGCTGCTGCAAGTGAATTTAAGCCTTGAGTTGGATGTCCAGCAAGGAGTGACTCCATCGCCACGATATTCGTTCATCGCAGAGTGTAGTGTAGCGCAGTGAACGAACTAGCCTGAGCGTCGCGGTGGTCTTGACGAGATCCAATGGCGCCGGTAGTCTCCTGCACAAATCTTGCCATTCGCCACCTCATTTTGAATTATTGGTTTGAACCCAGTACTGGTATATTTTGCCCGAGGTTGCTGCGATATGGGAGTCATCGGGCTAGAAGGGCACGAAGGTGGAATAGTTCCTTTTTGGTGCGGGCTCGGAAGCCAGGGGAAACAGTTGAATTACTTTGAGAGCATCCATAGGCTGGGGAGAAGTAAATGGCTTACTTGGGGTGTAAAATCTGCGTCGAGAACGCGCACAGTAAGTCTGAAGACCAATAATTCCGAAGAAATCACAAAACGAGCAAGCTAGGCCGAGAAAATTTTGAGAAAACGAGGATATGCGGCGAGTAGAGTACCGAACCAGGAAAGTGGCCGTGGTTTGGGCGAGCAGCTTGGTCGAGACCGTAATTTGCTGTGTGCGAAATTTATCGATCGAAGGATCGGCAAAACATTCCCTCTCTCCCTCTACCGGCTCTTGACCGGCTCTCTCCTGAAATCATCAGGCTGCGCTGCGCAGCCTGCCGGCGCTGTTGCCCTTTCCTCGCGAATTTCCTGCTCCCCTCATTCGTAATAAACCGATCTGTCCATGTCGTTCAAGGCAACCAGGTCCAGCTGCAAGCAACAACGGACAGAACACCACGACACTACCTTCATGTTCAGAGGTACAGAAGGAGGACGTTGAAGAGGTCTATCTTGCGACGCTTCCAAAAACAGTCCATTCAGCGGTTCATTGGACGCGGGCATGTAGCTTTTTTTAATGACAGCACATTTATGTGTCTTTCTTACCACGGGTAGCTCAATGTCTGCGAAGCAAGGAGATCCTCTGAGACGATTCCTAGGGGCTCAGGTTTAGCAGGTGTCGATTGAGATTCTGGCGGAACGCTGCATGTTGCTTGTAATCTTCGTCTCAGGTGCGCATTTCATGCGGGTCGAATTTCACGTATTTTGCTTCAAGGTCGCTTGGAGTGTATCTCTCCTCTTCCTGGAGCTGTCTCCTCCAGCACTCGATTCTTGGAATGTCGGCACACGGTCTCTCAGTCGGTTGGTTGGGACTTGAATCTTGTCTGCGCAGTGCTGTCATGTCTTCTGGATCTTGCAACTGGCGGGTCTAATCATTCAAACTGGCCACACGCTACCTTCATTGGAACAGCCGTCGGTCTGTGCGTCGACGCCGACATCGACGCGCAGACCGTGAGGCCGTTACGCGTCACTGTCACGACCGATGGCCAAAGTGGAGGCTACCACTAAGGATGCGTGCGGGCATGGAAGGAGAGACCCAGTCCAGATTTTTCGTCGAGTTCGGTGGAGCAGTGACGGCGCTCAAGACGAGAGACGCATAGGACGCTGAAAGACGGGAGCAAATATGAGGAAATCTTGGAGAGCGTCGTCCAAGGCCAGTAGTCCATTGCGAGTCAAACTGGGCTATCTGGCTGGTAGAACTCACGGCGCTCTTCCGTCGTCTGGCCAGTACTGAGGGATAAACTGTCATCGCCAGTGATTACTGTGCACAGTTTTCTTCGAAGTTACGCAGAGACTTTAGTGTGAAGGGCACAACCCTGCCACCGCCATGTCCTCGTCAAGTCTGTTGCCTACGTATTCTGACCGGTGATGTCTCTCGAACGGAGCTCTTTGTTGCCGATGAGTATCATTGGATTTTAGCCATGGCGGATAACGAAGAGGTTTCCAGATGTTGTTCCCTAAATGGTCGGTCACGGCACCCGGGCGTCTTTTCACATAAAAAAAGGGTCTGCACCGTTTAAGCTATTCCTCTTCTCTTTCACCACCGTCTACCCACTCTTTACCAATCACACTATTCAGACCATCCTCCGATGCCTTATCAGGACCCTCCCCTTCCTTCAATCTCATTGGTGCTCTCCCAGTCTACTCAGCCGTCCTATCTCGTATTTCCCTGGACACCGATCAGCTACCAAAATCCGGTTGTCCCGACACCTATGAATGTCGTCCCCGTCGCAGTGTGTTCTGTCTTTATCCCTCCCTTGATACTCTTTCTTACTTGAAAATGCAGCCGCCTCAGCTTTCTGCCGCACCGACTGCGACTACTACTCGTATGGGAATCTTCAGGACACTCCGCGTATGTTGGTTCTTTGACGAATTACCGACGCTGACCGTCTCTTGCAGCAGTTTTTAGTGAAAATAATCGCCGGCTTCAGGGCCTGGATCAAATCCTGAACGACTTCTTGATTGTGTACATAGACGCCGATACCACATCTTGATGTGCCGCCAGGTGGATTCTTGAACCACTGTTGTTGCGTCCGTAACTCATTCATTTTTGCAGAACCTTCTATCTAGAGCGGTCAATGCTCCTGTTGTTTAAACAACCTATTGAGGAACCGCCGTCGCGGGCGCCTCTTCCCGACTAAACCAACACCCTGCCGGTGCCGATTTTCGTTCAAACTGTACATAGATTGGATTGGACCGACTGGAAGGACGACATCGAAGGAATTCGAAGAAGAAAAGTCTAGTAATCCATTAACATTGTATCTATATATCTGCCGTTCGTTGACTCAGGTTTTCTTCAGTGTTCATTGGGGCGTTTTGAATTGAACGAGCACAAAGCTCAAGTGAGATCGCCTCGTAACTCTGGCGTCTCCAGGTCAATATATATAACGAAACTGGGTTTTCCGGGATCCTGCCCAAGCCAGGAAATTGCCACCAAAGCCCCGTCTTCATCGAACGTTGGATACGGAGAGGAGTGTCCATGAGTCGCTGACAGGGATTGAACGTAACATATTAAACCTGCAACAATGTGCCGTTCACTGACTATCTCTGATCCAGAACACCGAAGGGAGATGCGGGGAGATGCGCCGGTCCAAGCGGGCGATGTTGATGGAGGGGCGCGCGGTCAACGTGACCGCCCCTCGAACGCGTCTTGGTGGCTGTGCTCTCAGCATCCTCTTTTGATATCTATCACTCCGTGGACTGTGTTTCTCGGTTCATCAAGCTTGAATCTTGTTCTGGTCGAAACGACCCCGTGGCCCAACTCTGAGTCGTTCTTGCGCAAGTAGTCGGAGTTTGATGGAATTATGCAACAAAGTTCCCAGGTTTTCCGCATGCGCTCAGGCGCATGATGAGCCTTCCTCCCTTCCCTCGATGTGCACGACTGGAGCCGCGTGACAGTTGACGTTAGGCTGCTCGACGTATTAAAATGCCCGCTCCCCCACTTAAGAAACACTCACAGCGATGCCCCAGTTTCCCCCACTCCTCGCGTTGTGTCTAGTTGCTACGCTAGTCGCGGCGGGGCCCTGTGACATCTATGCCTCCGGAGGAACTCCCTGCGTCGCCGCCCACAGCACCACCCGGGCACTATTCAGCGCATACTCTGGCTCCCTCTATCAAATTAAACGCGGCTCCGACGGTGCGACGACCAACATTGGCCCGCTGTCTGCGGGCGGTGTCGCCAACGCCGCCGCGCAAGATTCCTTCTGCGCCAGCACAACCTGTCTAATTACCACCATCTTCGACCAGTCCGGTCGTGGCAACCATCTTACGCAGGCTCCCCCCGGCGGCGCCGCCAGGGGCACCGATCCCAATGGCTTCGACAATATGGCCGCCGCGGATGGCGCACCGGTCACGCTGAACGGACAAAAGGCGTACGGCGTCTTCATCGCGCCCGGCACTGGCTACCGCAACGACGCCACCAATGGCATCGCCGTAGTCAGTCTGCTTTCTTTCTCATGCCATACCTCCGTGTACTGATTGTCTTCAAGGGGGACGCTGCGGAGGGCATGTACGCGGTCGTCGACGGCACGCATTTTAACGGAGGCTGTTGTTTCGACTATGGTAATGCGGAGACCTCAGCGGACGACACGGGCAACGGGCACATGGAGGCCATCTACTTTGGTCTCGGTACGGGCTTCGGCACGGGCGCAGGCAGCGGTCCCTGGGTTCTGGCTGACCTCGAGAACGGCCTGTTCACCGGACCCAACACGGCCGTCAACCCCTCCAACCCGACGATCACCTCACGCTTCGTCACGGCCGTCGTGAAAGGCGAGCCAGGCAATCAGTGGGCAGTCCGCGGCGGGAACGCTGCGTCCGGCTCGCTCTCGACGTTCTACAGCGGCGTGCGCCCCAGCGGCGGGTACAACCCGATGCACAAGGAGGGTGCCATCATCCTCGGGATAGGCGGGGACAACAGCAACAGCGCGCAAGGCACATTCTACGAGGGCGTGATGACCACCGGCTACCCGTCCGACGCAACCGAGAACTCGGTCCAGGCCAACGTCGTAGCAGCTAGATACGCCGCCACCTCCCTGACGAGCGGGCCCGCCATCAGCGTAGGCTCCGCGGTGTCGTTCCGCGCAACAACGGCATGCTGCACGACTCGTTACATCGCCCACACCGGCGCAACGGTCAACACCCAGGTGGTCACCTCGAGTGATACCAACGCACTCAAGCTGTCTGCGAGCTGGAACGTCGTTACAGGTCTCGGGAACAGCGCATGTGTGTCGTTCGAGTCCCGCGACACGCCGGGCAGCTTCATCCGGCACTCCGGCTTCCAGTTGTTCGTGAACGCTAACGACGGCTCGAAGCTGTTCAGAGAGGATGCGACGTGGTGCCCGCAGGCGGGCCTCAACGGGCAGGGCAACTCGATCCGCTCGTGGTCTTTCCCTGCACACTACTTCCGACACTTCAACGCCATCCTCTACGCCGCGAGCAACGGCGGCGCGGACACGTTCGACGCGACCACCTCGTTCATCGACGACATCAGCTGGGTCGTCGGCCCCGCCTTTGCTTAACTTTGGGCATTCATGTATACAGACCGGAGTTTTGCTGAGTTCGTTCAATGTACTAGTAGTCCAATGCTTACTTGGGGGGACGTGGATTACGTCGAGGCACAAATGTAACAAGGAGCATCGAACCGTGAATGCGGCCAAGTTGTCCATATCTGGGCCGCCGTTCCGTAGGTATAGGTGCGTAAGCGAGGCCGTCCACAGAGGCGCTGGTAATTGGGGTTTGGAGCCATTGATTTTGAGAAAAGTCAACCTCGGAGCTCCAAATCAGAATATCGCAACTGGGGCGCCAACTTCGAATTTTTCGACCCAATAAACAATCTCGAGGTGTTCCAAATGAGGAGCCGCTACATCGCAGAAGGGACCTAACATTTCCTGATCCAAGTTCCAGGCCTTGGATCTGAGCGAGATTGAGAGGAAACCCGTTAACCCACTGTAAGTACAAACCCGTATTGCGAAGAAGAGCACGGGGGTTTAAAGGGCCGGTTATCTCAATCCATATTGAAGCGGCGTCGGTGCCCGGTTTGTTCTGGTCTCAGGAAGAATTGAAGTTGTGCGTACCGATGTGAACGTGATAAAAATTCTGCGCTGCCCCGCGAGCCTCTAAAGATCTAGAGTCATAACATATTAAAACTGCGCCGTTGACTGAATACTTATCTCTGATCCAGAACACTGAACGGGCCCAAACGGAGATGCGCCGGTCCAAGCGGCGATGTTGATGGAAGCGACGCGGTCAACGTGACTATGTAGCTTGGGAAATTTCCCAGTCGCAACCCAGTTTTGTGCCGCCTTACATTGCGCCAGATTATGTAGAATGTCGAACGTTTACAGTCCATTGGACAGGGCATATCATAGATTCATTGAAAATACCAGAAAAAGCTGGAGTGGATTTGTATAAAAATAAGAAGGTTCGGTGCTCATTCACTTGAAGTAAAGCCCCATCTCTCGGATATCCTCAATGAGCGCCGAAGGGTTGTCCAGCCCGGGGAAATGCCCACCGAAGTCGTGTTCTGAAATATCGAATTCCGTTATCATGTTGAACTTCAACAACGCCTACTAAGCGTAACGCACCTTTATACGAAACCAAATTTCCCAGCTTCGCCACATAATCCTCCGGGAACATCAGTATATTATACGCGAAAAGGCTGTATAACATCGGTGCGTCCGTCGGTGGCTTGACGTATTTCGTCCGGAAGGAGCCTGCATTGCGGGCGTATTGCCACGCGGCCGACTGGAAGGTCTGGGTGAGGTAGTAGAGCGAAACCGAGGTCAGTATGGCGGTGTGTGTGAGCTTGGACGGGGCCGTCCCGGCGCGAGGGTCAGACCAGAGCTTGGTGATGCCCCCGATCCAGGCCAATTGCCCGACGGGGTTGTCGTACAACGCGAGACCGATGTCGTTGGGCTGCACAATAATAGTTGTTGATGAGTTCCACGGGTCGAAACGCGCTACAGAAACGGCTGGGCACCTTGTAAGTCTGTTCCATGAAATAACCCTGGCCGGTCGTGAGCCAGGCCATGGTGTGTTCCAGAGCGATTTTCTGGACTTTCGAGAGCGTGATGTTCTTGTCCGCAATCTCTTTCGGAGACGGTGGCTGGAATTGGAAGAAGACAAAGTGCGCTGCGCGCACAGTTGCGTTTACTCGTACATGCGGTAGCCGATGTCGGCACCCTGGATTATTAGTGAGCCAAAAAAAGTCTTGCAAAAAAGTGACAAGGGATACCCAGTCAGTGGCGTGCAGTGCGTACTTGGAGTAGCCAAGCACGTCCGTCATAAGTGTGTCGAATAGGTGGCCAGTTTCGACGTTCGTCCAGCTTTGGGGCGGCGCAGATGAGAAAAGGAATCCAGGGAGGGTGGGAACAACCCACGTTGTACGATACCTTCTTCCCGCTCGGACCAGTCCAGGACTGAGTCAACGGCTTAATGACGGGAAGGAATTCTTGGATGGAGCCTGAACAGATTTAGACAATGATTAGCACTGTAGTGCTTGTGCGCAGCAAGACACGAACCGGGCCAGCCATGAATGAGCAAGAGGGGGATGGCGTCTTTGTCGTCAGATTTTTCATGCACGAAATGAACAGTCTGCTTCCCAATCGTGGTCGTGTATTGCGCGAGTCTGAACGTTTCGGTCTGTGAAATTAGGCCAGTGTTGAGATCAAACACCATCTTACTGATTCAGTTCGGCCTCCTCCTCAGTCCAGTTGTACCCCTCCACCCACTGCGTCTTCAAATCGCGGAGGAAATTGAGCTGCACACCAAAATCTTCCCCTGCGTCCGGATACAGAGGCTCGGAGGGCAGGTTGGTGTTTTTAACTAGCGACTCGAGGTGCGGGAGGCCCTTGGCAAGGTCGATTCGGAATGGGTGGACAGCGGCAGTAGCAGTGGATTTGGCCAAAGCCCGCTGCGTCCCTACATCCTCAAGCTGCACACAAAAATCTTCCCCTGCACCGGGATACAGAGGCTCGGAGGGTAGGTTGGTGTTTTCACCCAGGGACTCGGCGGTAGTCGCAGTGAATTTGGCCAAAGGAGTTCCTAAAGCCGTGGCGACAAAACCAAGGAATAGGGTTGGGAGGACCATTGCGCTTCGAGTTCCAATGAGATGTTGAATGGAGAGCAGTGACCCCGTATTTTAAGTTTTGGCTTCATGCGCATTACGGCAGACAAGAATGACAACCATCGGCAGAATGACCAAGCTCTTCCTTGGTTCACAGAGCAACTTCGGTGTTCACGGTCAATGGCGGGGTGTGCGCAGCATGTGCCTGACGAGCCGGGAAGTATTTCGTTAGCACCCCGTTCGGCATAATAAAAACACCCGACCTCCGAGCTAGAGGCGGGCCTCTTAGAGCATTTGTTAACATACAAAATAGCCTAAAAGGCACAAGGGGGGGTTCCGGAAGTGAAGCTGTATACTGAATCGGAGATGTTGCTGGGGTCTGCGTGTTGAAGGTTAACAGGATTGAAGGGGATGGCAAGACTCGGCCTCGATATACAGGCCGTGAAACAGATTGACGAGCGCGAACAGATTTCACAACGAGTTTGTGAGTCAACCAGACCGAGCCTCATTTGTAAGTAGATTGGGTGACCAAAATACCATCCCCAAAATACCACCGCTAGAAAAAGGGGCGAAGGATATGCCGGCACTGTCAGCGAGACCAGCGAAGTCCGCAGAGTTGGCCAGCCAATGGCGTCCATGATGCGCAATGTGGATGCAAGAGTCACTGCAGCTGTGGTCCCGACCTATACCGGTTCCACATGAGCGATGGGTCTGTAAACAGATCGCTCAGGACACGGCATCCAGCTGCGGTCATGCAGTGGAGACTGGGGGACTGTTTAAACCGGTTTCATCTTTCCGACCGAGCGATTGAGAACCAGCAAAGAAGTCAGTAATTCGGGGAGCTTGCGAGGAGCAGGACTGTACAGAATAACCAACAGCAAAAGAAGAACGCAGACCGCTAGCGAGGGGCGACAGCGTCTGTCTTGGAGCCATCGATTAGAAAGCCAGAGTTTGTGAGTCGACGAGACCGAGCGTCCTCTGTAAATGGATACAGTGCCCGAAATGCCATCGCTAAAAAAAGAGCGGAGAAGATGTCGGCATGCGAATGGACCAGCGAAGTCCGCAAAGTAGGCTGGCCAATCGCGTCCATAGTGTGCGCTGTCGATAGAGGCGGTGGATGATTATTTGACCCGGTTTCATCTTCGGTGATGGTCATGAGCACCTGCCGCTGTCTGCCGTCCGGGTGAATGCCGCCTCCAGAAGGCGAATCGCCAGATGATTCCTCCCCAGAGCAAGGACGGTCCCGAGGAATTTGAGAACCAGGAAAAAAAGTCATCCGGGAAGCTTGCGAGGAGCAGGACTGTAAGCAAAAGAAGAATGCAGACCGCTAGCAAGGGGAGACAGCGTCTGTTTCGGAGCCTTTGTATTCGGACTGCCAGCCCGCCAACCTATACTTGATGGAATGTGCTGAGCCCTATCATAGGATCCCCTTCTTAATAATGCTTGCTGGCTACGGACAGAGCACCTTGTTTGAGGTTTTTCCGCGCCAGAAAGTTCACAGGTTGATTGGCAAGTTCCGTCGTGCTTTTCCTCCCTTTTCCTGGAGCGTCGTCTGCCAAAGGTCTAGTCAATCCAGTCGGCGCAAACTGTGAGTCGAAAATGACTGGCCGGCCTACTGCGCCGAGACATCGACGCAAAGCGAGCGGCACAACAATCACGAATATGGGAGATGATGAAGAAGTAAAAGTATTGCGTTTATATCCAAACCCAAGCACACAAATCTCGATACAGCAAGCATTCTATCGTACATGCAACCCCAAGCAAACCCGACGCGAGGGAAATATAATCCATGGATAAGCGGCACTGTGGTATACGTATAGAATAGTTTATATACTGCCAAAAAAAAAGATGATGGAACTTTGGTCGATCAAGGAGTGGGCGAGAAGAGAGACTCGCGGGACTAAAAATACACGAAGCAGACAAAGAAAAGAGGAGAGACGAGGAAAGAAAGATCCGGAAGATAGAGTGAAATTGAAGGAGCACATAAGGGCGGCGGACTAAGAAACGTCAGCCACGCAAGGAAGGTTTGACACGTCAAGAAATTTTTTTCATGAGAACAAGCTGGCAGGCGGCGTCGTCAAAGAGTGTCTCATGGAACTAGAAGTTAGGTCTTCAGACCCTAGCGACGGTGGATACAGCGGCGGGCGGCGGGATGATGGGAATGGGTACGGCGGCGGCGGCAGAACGGCCAGGCTCCCAATAGTGAGGCGCGAGCCTGCCATGCAGGACGAGTGCCGGACTAAGCATGCCTTCAATCGGAGAGACCGGCGGGCCGGAGACGAAAACAGCGGTGGAGCCCCGAGGCGCCCAGCAGAGAGGCGGGTCCCCCTGCGCGATGATTTCTAGTTTTGGTCCAGCGGTCGGAGCGGGTTGCAGTGGGGTGAAACATCGCATAGAGTCCCGGAGGATTTCGTGAACTTGAAGTTCTTGTAAAGTCTGGGGCAGCGAGCATCGGATGCTGGGGGAGATCGTCAGTATCACCAGAAAATGAAGGAAATAGCACTCTGCGTCTCAGGTACCAGCGCGGTCATGGCAAGGCCGGGAAAAATGATCAACAGGTTACTATTTTTCCATACGACATTCAGGAGTTTTTCGGAAATACAACAATTGAATTAGGATTCTGCGATCTTTTTTTCTTCGGCAAGAATTAGTTCAAGTCCAATATTCTCAGTAAACTTCAACTCACTACTGCCCGCAAACACGTCGACAAGGACGTCAATGTGTTTAATCAAACGAGTGTTTTCTTCCTTCAAACGTGTGTTGATCTCTTCTTCTTGGCGCAATGCAGCTTTGGCCAAATCAAGCTGACCAGTCAAACGAGCAACGATGATTTCATCTTGAGACCGAAAATGAGATTGGGGACAGCTTGAAAAAGCCAGGCACTCAACGAGCAGCGGCTTGTTTTGCACCCTCAACCTCATCTAAGAATAGATTGAGTTTCCGAGTCTGGATCAGCTCGACAAGTAAGAAACTCACATTCCGCGGCTAGTCTAGCCATATCTGCTTGATCTATGTACCAAATGTTTTAAATCAGTTATCTTCCGTAAATGTGCACGTGGAGCCAAGAACTTACGGGCCGCAGACGACGGTGGCATGCTAGAGTCACTAGCTTCACGTTTCGAGCCAGCCATCCTATGGTGTTGTTGGGGGTGGTAGTGGTTACTGGTGAAAAGGTGCGGAACAGACTTGGGCAAGTGGAGAGGTTTCACGGGGAGGGAAGCCATGAACACGATGGCCTCCGAGTCTTCTATTAATAAGGTCTGTTACATATTAGATTGATCACTTACTTACCCTAACCCCTTAGTGCCTCAGTAACCATCCAGGGTGAAGCTTGAAGGCAGTGGTTTTTGAAATTCAAAGCTTGCATCTCGGACGCCAACAAAAGTCTATTCCTGAAATTCAACGCAGGGAGTCCCGTATGTCATACATTCATTCATTCATTCATTCGTCAATTATAGTGCTGCGGGCCCTTTAGGGCCCATGTCGCACTTTACAGGAGTCTATGTAGTAGATGGCTGGCGTCGTAGGGTACGTAAGAAGGGGGCAAAGAGGGTGTGGATGGAGGGGCGCCGAGGGTTTGTTAAGATTGTTGTGGGCAGAGATAATATCGTAACAGAGTTATTTTCGTATCAGATGCTAAGTAAGGAAGAGAAGAGAGAAAAGAGAAAGGAGGGAAGTAAGGTAAGAGTAGGGGGGGGGAGGGGAATTATAAGTCGTATCTTGGAAGGCGGCCTGTGGCTCGTACGAATGCGAGAACTGGGGCGGCGTCGTTCTTGGAGGAAAGTAGGGTGCGAAGGGAGAGACGCGCGGTTTTGACGCGGAGTATGAGGTGTAGGCGGGCGACGCGGTGGGCAGGGCAGGTGAGGAGGAGGTGGGGAACGGACTCGTGGACGTTGCAGTGAGGGCAGAGGGGGGACGGCGCGAGTTTGAATCGGTGAAGGTATGCGTTGAGCCCGATGTGACCCGTGCGGAGCTGGGTGAGGACACTGCACTGTGGTCTGCTCAGCCCCATGTACATCCTCTCCAACGCTTTAGAGGGGGTCGCGTCGTCGAAGGTGGAGATGCGGGCGTGCCGGGGCGACGTCGACCACTCCTTGCGCCACTGTGTCGCGAACGCCTTCGCACCAGCTGCTATGACCGCCGCGCGGCTGGTGGGAAGGGGGCTCTCAAAGAGCTTGATGCGCGTCGCGAGCGGGGAGGAGGCACCTTGAGCCGCTGCTTTAGCACAGGCGTCGACCATCTCGTTGCCTGCAATGCCGACGTGCGCCGGTACCCAATGGATGCGGATACGGAGGGTGCGGCGGGCACGGAGGAGTCGGGCAAGGATCGCGTGGAAGGTGGCGAGGAGGTATTGGCCGGGTTGGGGTTTGGGGGAAGCGAGCGCGGCGATGGCGGGTTGGCAATCAATGAAGACATCCGCGTCTGTCAGACGCGGCGTGCCCGCGATGATGTCGAGCGCGAGGATAGCCCCACAGACTTCAGATTCAAAGACTGTGTGCTCACTTTCTGTGCCCAGGTGCTTCTGGCGTTGCTCCCCTACCACTCCGTCCTTCATCGCGACTGCAGCTGCTCCTACCCCACCCTCAAACCCTGACCCGTCCGTGAAGATGCAGAATCCTCCTTTCGCTATGATCCTGTCCATATCGGTTCGCGCGACGTCCTTGTCCGGCGCGATGCTCGTGGTGAGCGCAGATTCCGGGAGCGGGGCATATCGACGGAGCGGGTCGATGGTCTCGAAGTTGCTGCGGTAGATGGGGAAGGCTGCGATGAGATGGTGGATAGGCGAGCGGTGGAACCGTGGAACACGCTGACAGCGGGCGAAGGTGCCATGGACGGGGTTGGACGCGGGAAGGGCGGCGAGGCGGGCGGTGGCATTGTAGACCGAGCGGTTGAGGCGGAGGTGGATGGGAGCGATGTTGGCATGGTAGTTTTGTGTGTCCGTCGCGGTGGTCCGGAGCGAGCCGGTGATTAGCTTGCACGCTTGCCGCTGTACCTTGCCCAACGCCTTTGCAATCCACACCGTCCCGTTCCGTCTTGCGTGCTCACGCTCCGTCACCGGCCGGTACCGTATGTCATACGTGTTACG
Organism: Mycena albidolilacea; assembly: GCA_029282495.1. NCBI lineage: Eukaryota > Fungi > Basidiomycota > Agaricomycetes > Agaricales > Mycenaceae > Mycena > Mycena albidolilacea. Next base: position 1,153,097 of record JARIHO010000008.1, on the reverse strand, counting down.
TCAAATATTTATTTGTCGTAATGTTACGGCGAGTAAATCCTAATCAATGATTGATGAAGCCCAGTCAAAAGTCGGTCGGATAGATTGAAATAATTTGGGATAGAATGCCGGAAGCGGCAACCAAGTGGAATGATCTGAGGTTTACCGATGGTGATCAAACCATCTCGTCTTATCACAGTTGTAAGTCACCATCGTTCGCCTACAGGTGCCCCTCGAGCGCGTCTTGGTGGCTGTCACGGTGCCCTCAATGCATAAGCCGAGTGACAACAGTGACAAACTCGTTCTGCTCTTGTCTTCACACACAACCGCAGAAATTTTACATACACAATGTATTCTCGCCTCGACCTCATTCGTGACTTCATGCTCGGCCTCATGGTGCTCGCCACTGTGGACACCCTCGTCAAGCTCGGTTTCCACAATATCGTCGCTTATGTCGCCTCCCTCCCTCCTAACTTCGTTCTTGTGATCATCGCTTTCAATCTTCTCGTTTGGATGCCGTCTACCTCTTCCCTCTCCTCCGCTGGGCGTTCACCATCATCAAGCGGGGGCGAGCCCCAGGTGTTTCGCTGGACGGTTTCGAGCCCAGCACCTCCCTCGTCGTCCACGCGGGCCTTCGCCAACGTTCAACCGACCTGGCACTCCAATTGGCGGCTCGAGTTCAGTTGTTTGCAGTGTTCTTGGACGCCGTCTACTTCCTCTCTCTCCGCAGGGCGTTCACCATCGTCAAGCGGCCGCAAGCCCCAGGTCGCGGGACGATTTCGAGCCCAGCACCTCCCTCGTCGTCCACGAAGGCCTTCACCAACGTTCAACCGACCTCACCATCGCACTCGCACTTCAGTGGGCTGCTCGAGTCCAATTCGTCGCGATGTCCTGTCCCATAGTTTCCGCTTTACTCACCGTTGACGATTCGGAAAGTACATCAAACTCGGCCGCAGTCCAATCCATCCCTGGCGAGGCGCCAGTCGTGGGGCTCCTCTACTTCCCGCTGCTCGTTTTCTGCTGCTCGGTATTCGTCTCCTTCGGCGTTGTCCCCGATCCCATACCCTCCTGGTATGGGTCTGCGAACGGGTGCAAGAGATCTGTGCTAGGTGGCGCATCGTTTCCGGCCCCGAATACTCGAGTGTGCTGCTGCCCGCCTACAACAACATCCCAATCGTTCACACCACGCCAGTCTTTACGTCGTCGCAACCCAATAACACAGAAGCCCAGACAGACGAGACCGGCGACGTCGATGCGGCCGACAGCAACAGCGAGGAAAACAACGAGGCAGACATTACTCTTGTCGACGAAAACCAACGTCTTCTCACATATAGATCTTCAAGTGGCGTTTACAGTAAACGAAAGTAAACGGTTTACTCATCGAAATCCCGAGTACTACTCGGGCACTTCGCTATCAGCGGATTCAATTGATTGCTTCTCTTTCCCTCTCCCCAAGCCAGTCGTTTTAATATGTCCCAATGCAGGTCACGGCCGCGGCCGGCCCGCAGAACGCGTTCACTATGGGGTTGGCCGATCCGTTATGGCGACCAATATGGCTTCTATGTGGTGCTATCTGGGGCTATGCGGCAACTTCGTGTTTTCCTGATGACTCGTGCCTTCAAGTTGCCGGCCCACCACCCAGTCACCTTACAGTTAGTCTCTAATAAACAGACGCTATAACATTTATCAATTCGTACCGTTTTTGTTATATTCAAGACCGGATCGACCGGTCTGTCTATTGACAACTTGCTCCATAGACAGATCGATTGAGGACTCGCAGGGCATGGTTTTTCTCGGATTTCTAATTCAGTACGCTCTTTCCTTACAGATCTTATCCCAGCCCCGCACATCCCCGACTTGTAAGTAAGCAGGCTTTAAATCTTCGCAACTTGACAAATCAGAAAAGAAAATGTATTTCTGGCCTTTAAAAAGCAGACACGACACATTAATGGGACAAATATTTTCGACCATGGGCCTGTCTTTAAACCCGACAGCTCGTCTGGCGGTCGCCATTGCTTTCGCCACGGTTTTGGTCGCGGCCGGCGCCACTACCAACAGATTCGATTTGAAGCCCTTCAAGATAGACCTGACCGGCGGGATTCCTCGGCTGAAATGTCTCGTGAATAGCACCCGCCTCCCGGGCAAGGCTATATATCCCGACGCTGGCACCGACAAAGGGATCGAACTGGAAACCCTTCGTGAACTGCGAACCGAATGGGCGACAACGTTCGACTGGAAAGTACAGCAGGCCGAGCTGAACCAGTCAGTGCCCCTGATTTTGGTTCAACTTCATCTCAGCTCATGCATCTGGTGTGCATAGATTTGAACACTTCACAGCCGTCATTGAAGGACAAACCGTGCATTTCGTGCACGAAAAATCCAAGGCTGTGGATGCAATTCCTGTAATCTTACTTCACGGATGGCCAGGTGATTTCGATTCTCCTAGTTCAAGTTGAATCTATTTAAATATTTGCATAGGATCTTTCCAAGAATTTCTTCCGGTAATCGAACCATTAACCCAGCCCTCAGTAAGCGCCACTGGGAAGACCGTATCTTTCAACGTCGTGGTTCCATCTCTCCCAGGCTTCGTCTTTTCCTCTGCGCCCCCTGCAAACTGGACCGTGGATGATACTGCCAGAATATTCAACACACTAATGACGGAGGTTCTCGGATACTCGACCTATGTGGTGCATGGCACCGATTGGGTATGTGCATTTTTCCTTGACGTGACGCCACGCACCAATGTTCTTCCTCATACAGGGTTCTAGTGTGGCGTACTCTCTTTATAGCTCTTTCAACACAACTGTGCGCGCAGCGCACTTCACTTTCCTCCCATTCTTCCCTCCGGCGGCTCAAGAGATCGCTGAGAACAACATCACTCTGTCGGACATCCAGAAAGTGACTGAACAGCGGAGTATTAGTTGGAACACGACAGGCACCGGTTATGACATTGAGCAGACTACCAAGGTATGCCAGGATCTGTGCCATCTTCGAGCTCATCCGTAATTATTTTTTGGTAGCCTAATGATATCGGGTTGGCTTTGTACGACAGCCCTGTTGGGCAACTTGCGTGGATCGGAGGAAAATTCAAGCTCTGTGCGTATTTTATCTACCCTTTTTCCAAACTCGCTCGCTCAAGTACGCTCAACAGGGTCTGACCCTCGCGCGGGAACACCCCCATCCGTATTAAACAACACGGCAATCCTTACTTCTGTCTCTCTCTACTACCTCACACAGTCCTTTTTATCCTCCGCCTGGATTTACGCGCAGAACCCCAACTTCTTCAAAACCGTGTACACAAGGGCCCCCACGGACGCACCACTACTTTTCAGTCAGTATGAGTACAACGTCGCTCTCTGGCCCGAAGAGTACGTCGCAAAAGTCGGTAATTTAGTATCCTACAAAGGTGTGCTTGCAACTCGAATTCCGTTGTCAGAACTGACGAGAGTAGTGTACGACTTTGGAGGACACTTTGCCGGACTCGATAATCCCCCGTCCCTTATCGAAGATATTCGTAATGTGGCAAAATACTTGCTGGATTGATCGAGATAGAATTTATTAAGAGTTACTCCGGCGTCGGGTTTGGGGCTGGGTTTGGGGCTGGGTTTGGGTTTGATGCCCTTACGTGACGAGTGCCGAATGATTGATGGCCGTACTTTAACATGATCTGGAACCCCAAAATGTGTTTGGATTCGCTCATCTCTTGTCCAATGGTCTTCGGATGTGACATAAATTCGACCGACAGCTGCTTGGGTCTAAGATATGGAAAAATCCTGAAAGAAACCCAATGGATATTGACCGAAATTCTGCCCTGAGGGGAGAAAATCACCGACGTGACTGCAAAATTTGTTTCACTGTAGTTTTCAGTGAAGATTTTGTCATAGGAACTGGAAGGAATAATTAGAAATATTTTTTTAAGGCTCCAACACAAAAAAACACCGGTCAAAATCGAGACGGGACAGGACACACAGATATTCCACTGTCTCGAGCGGAGTTTCAATCATCGGGCTTACCTTGATGTACTTGTTCTGTGGCCGTTCTGCCCCGATTTCCCCCCCAAATTTCTGTGTATGATGGTTCTATATTCCTTCTAAGTGTATATCCCAGGTCCCATGAAAAATCACTCTATAAAAGCCTCAGTGTAGCGAAATTTATGGTTTGATGGGCTCGGCGCAGAATCTCACTCATTATCTATCTGTTTTCCCTCAAAATTTCTACATATTCCAAGACTGTACATATGTCGGTTCAATTTCCACCACTTTTGAGGACGACTGGACCTCAACTGAGGGAGCCAGAATGCATTTTACATCTTTAGGTCATCTTGTTTACTACGTCACGTAAGGGCATCAAACCCAAACCCAGCCCCAAACCCAGCCCCAAACCCGACGCCGGAGTAACTCTAAGGCATCCGATACTTCGTGTACTTAGATTTTCTTGGGTCGTTGAATCGCATAGGGATCCGGTTGAAGCCGTGCGGGTCGTCAACGGTTTACTTGAGAGATGCGCCGAAAAATCGAACGAGGGTCTTCCCACCACCCAGTCGGAGCCAATTTTCGCCTCGCCCACCGGTCTCCACTCTACGCTCCCCCACTGTCTTTCATCCCCCGCCCAGCTTGGCGCGTTGCCGTCCTTCGCGTCGATTGCTGACACAGAGGTCGACGCTGTCATCGAACCCGAGGGGGACCAGGATGACGACAGCGAAAACATTGAAGAGGTGGATCAAGAAGCAGAAGTGAACGGTCAACCGCATTCTGATTGAATTAGATTGCATAGCGAACTGTAAAGCACGCCACAAAAGTACACAGAGTGAGGGTTAACAGGCGCAAGGAACGGTTCATAGCAGCAAATTTTTGAGCGTCCAGAATTTATCGTCGGAATGCCGACGCACGACGACGCTCTTCCTCCCATCGGGCTCTCATTAACTGGAACCCCTCAGCCCTCGAGAGTATTGCTGGTGTGGCCACCAATCGAGTCTGCGGATAGGCGCCCTCGAGAGCATCGTTCCGGATTACCTGTTTCCCAGCTCAGAGCATGTCGGTATAGCGCAGACGACAATACCCACCGATCCAATCGCCAGGAAGAACGAGAATGTGGCCGCGCTGCTCAGCATCGTTTTAGAAAGGGTGGAGAGGACGCCACGGGGTCCGGCGCCGTGCCTCCACGAGTCGAATAAGCCAAGGGTTACAGTTTTTTGGAGCGGGACGCACTGCATGATGCTCCAGGATCCGAAGAGGAAACCAATTGTGAGCCCGACCCCACCGCCCATTAACGCACCCATTCTGTACGCAAAAATCAGTTGAAGGTTGCTCTCGTTGCCCAGTAGTGCCTACTTGACTGGATTTTGCCTGTTAGTACCATCCAGGCGGCGGGGATGTATTCGGCCTACGTTTATTCCACACTGAGGGTTCCGTCATGGCCTTTCCTTTCTTGCCGGCGTTTGCAGATGAGAGCGAACGAAAAGGATCAAACAAGTCGCGTGAACGCGTTCGGCGATTCGATCGCTTTCTCGAACTTTACCTGCGCATGGCTACTCCATCCTTTCCTCCTGCTCAACAGGCTCAAATTAGTGCGCCGCTGCCGTTCAGTGTGTCCTGCAGAAATCCTGATTTGCGCTCGCAGTTCGGGCCAATCAGCGGGACTTGTACCATGTTTCTTCCTTGAAGGACCAAGTAGAAACGGTGCTCCGCGCCTGGTTGGGTAAATACGAACCCACCGAGTGCGCACGGATTTCATCTTGACTGGAACATCAGGCACCCGCTGGTTGAGTCGCTGGGACAAGGAAGTCGATTTACTAGTGAAACTGGGGTACTACGGCCTGACCACTGCTCGTGGTGCGTAGCTTCCTTGTTTCTGGCTCAGAGGCTCACTCCGGTACAGCTACGCAGACCATGGGAGAGGAATATACTGATATATGGCAATATTCTGCTTTCCAGCGTACCATTTCTGTCTCGCGACCGGCGCGCGCGGCACTGGTTCTCCTTCCAACTCTTCCAGGTTACCTGCTAGCACGGTTGGACGACATCTATCCCGACTACGGACAACCATCCCGGTTCCGAAAGACCCTCAAAACATTACCTAGTGTGTTGGAGGTGCTTGCTGAACTTAACCTCGCGATATTTTATATCAATGGCACGTATTATGACCTGGTGAAACGGCTGCTGGGTATTCGGAAGGTCAGGACGCTCTCCTGTGGACTGAATTCTGGTTTATTTCGTTTTAGGTCTCGTCCATTCCGCAAAATCCTCATGTACGACCACCGTCATATTCTTTGCTCGGCATTTTAATCGGCATACGGCTCCTCCATCGACTCGTTGTATTCTTGCGAAGGAATCTAGCCGCAGAAACAACAGCGAAAGGCAAGCAGCGGCAGAGCGGCAATGCTCAAGAGACCTTTCTGGACGAGCGACCTGTGTCAACGTTTCTCGGTCCCGTAGATCCCGAAGGCGAACCAGCGAAGCCTGCCGAAGAAGACGAGCGGACGATGCTGGATATTGCTTCCATTCCTGACGCACTTAGAGCAGGCAGAAACTGTACGTTGTGTTTGGAGGAGCGGACGGACAGCTGTGCTACTGAATGCGGCCACCTTTTCTGTTGGAGTTGCATCGTTGGCTGGGGTAGAGAAAAGGTGTGTGTCTGGTGTTGGACAGGTTTTCTTGCAATGCTCATGAAGATTGCAGGCCGAGTGTCCGTTATGTAGACAATCACTCAGTCTAACGCGTTTACTCCCGATATACAATCTGTAATTTTGGTTGATATACAAAGTGAATATATTCACGAATTAGTCTTGCGCGTAGCGCACCGTCGTGCTCAGACGATACAAACCAGTTCTGTATCATACCACCTGCTGTATCAGTGTGATGTTGTCGCCTTTCAGCAGGATACGGCCTGCGAAGAGTGTGAGCGTGAACAACGGAAATGAATTCCAAGGCTGACCTAGCTCCCTCCGAGGCTTTGCATCTTTTACATAGACCTCTGCAGCTTCGTCTATCACGACGTTCATAAACTCGTCGAATCCCTAAAACGCGTGTGAATGAGCATATTCGACAAGTTGAGACGAAAGGCGGAGAAGAGGAACACGCGGCCTCCGTACACGACTAGGAAGGTGGCGCCGAGTTCAACGCCGGGAAAAGATGGGGTAGGGAGGACGCACAATGATTCGTCCCTCGATCCGCATCTCAATGTTATCATACAGCCAGATAACAATTTTGGTTTTCTGTAGACCGAGGATTGGATGAGATGAGATTTATGGAGAAAAGGGCATGCAGAAGAACCTGTTGCAGATTTTTAAAGATGACATTCTGCGCAATGGAATTATTAGGCTAGAAAGAGTATTCGTCGAGTCGTCTCACGATCGGTTGGACCATAACACGCTGTTGACGGCCGGACATTTTGGCTAGGAAAAACTGCTGTAGACGTAGAAAAGATTTTGTCGGGGAAAGCCTAAGAGCAAGCTAGAGCGAGTCCAAAAGACTGCGTGTTGACCGTTGAGAGCAAGCCGTGCAGCACGTGCCCCCATTGGCTTGACACCGAATTATTTGGGCGTGCCATTCGACGCGTCAACACCGACTACCATGGAGGTACGCTGTGCTTTCTGCTGTCCTCGCCATTGCTAACGATTCGTCCTCTACAAGGCCTTCGCGCCTGCCAATTCCTCGACGGCGGCAGCCGTTACATTCATCACATTTGTACAAGACCTCAAGAAGAAAACAAAGGCATGGGGGCCCATGATAGAGCTGTGCGAGAACGGCGAGAAGACGCTGCACAGATTCAGATACCAGTTCCCCGACGACTGGCTGTATAGCGACCAACTTCGTGGGGAATGGAGCGCATACAACGAAATTCTCAAGCGGAAGAATGATTCCATTCAGGAGCAGCTCGGTGCGTTCTACGCAAGTTCCAGGAGCTCCTGGCTCATGTTGCAACAGATGGTCTACGACTCAAGATCGTCGCGGAGGACAAAATCATCGAGAATAGGATCAACGACACCTTACAGGAGTGGGAGCAAACCCGTCCTGTGCAAGGCAACATGGCCGCGGACACGGCCATGAACATTATCAATGTCTTTGAGGGCAAGCTAAACCGCGTCCAGGAGGAATACGAGCTCCTCTGTCGAGCAAAGGAGGCTCTTGACCTCGAACTTACGCGCCACACGCGTCTCGAACCCGTGTTCGAGGAATTGCGCGACCTCAAGGGAGTCTGGAATGCGCTTTCCGGTATCTGGAGCCAGATTTCGGAGCTGCGGGAGATGTCCTGGGCACAGGTCCAACCCAGAAAGCTGCGCCAGCAAATTGACGGGTTGCTGCAATCGACCGGCAAGATGCCGACGAGGATGAGGCAATACGCGGCGTTCGAATACGTCCAGGACATTCTGAAGGGGCTGCTCAAGTCCAACGCGGTAATATCGGAACTGCAGTCGGAGGGTATGAAGGACAGGCACTGGAAGCAACTCTTCAAGGCATTACGCATGCCGTCGGCTATTCCCCTGCCGCTGTATGTGTTCCCTCTTTTCCTGTTGTTACACGCTCAACTCAACACTATTTAGTATGACCCTGGGCCATGTCTACGACATGGATCTGAAGAGAAACGAAAGTTTGATCAAGGAAGTCATCATCCAGGCGCAAGGAGAGGTTAATATTTCTCAACCACTCCGTTGTTACCTATCTCATTGCGTGCTCAGATGGCCCTCGAAGAATATATTAAGCAGGTTAAGGAAACCTGGACGAACTATACCTTGGATTTGGTTAACTACCAAACAAAGTGCCGTCTTATCAGGTTCGTTGTGCACTGTTTCTAAAATTCTAAATCTAATTCCTCGTGCAGAGGTTGGGACGATCTTTTCACCAAGTGCAGCGAAAACTTGAATTCGCTCACCGCCATGAAGCTTTCCCCGTATTACAAAGGCTCGAATAGTTTCCCTAAAAAAGCGCATTTTCTGATTCTTCGTTACAGTGTTTGAAGAAGAGGCGGCTTCATGGGAGGAGAAACTCAACAGGATCCACGTGCTGTTTGGTTAGTCCACATCCTCCGGCTTGCATCATGGGCTGACGGTCGTGTAGACGTCTGGATCGATGTTCAGCGCCAGTGGGTGTACTTGGAAGGCATCTTTTCCGGCAGTGCGGACATCAAACACCTGCTTCCGGTTGAAAGCGGTCGTTTCCAAAACATCAACGCCGAATTCCTCACCGTCATGAAGAAAGTCTACAAATCGCCGTTCGTGATAGACGTTATGAACATTCCAGGCGTCCAGAAAAGCTTGGAACGACTTGCAGATCTCCTGAACAAAATCCAGAAAGCTTTGGGAGAATACCTCGAGCGCGAGCGTTCATCGTTCCCTCGATTCTACTTCGTTGGTGACGAAGACTTGCTGGAGATTATCGGGAACAGCAAGGACATCCTGCGGATCATGAAACATCTCAAGAAGATGTTTGCGGGGATAAATACCATCATGCTGGACGAAGACTTGACCCAGATTCAGGGTATGGCGTCGAGGGAAGGAGAGGAAGTGCAGTTTACGACTCCCATCCTCCTGAAGGATTTCCCCAAGATCAACGACTGGCTCGCGCAGATCGAGTCAAAGATGCGGCTTTCGCTCGCCAATCTACTTTCGGACGCCGTGACAGAGTTGCAAGTCTTCTACGGTGCAGGATCCACGCTTCCCATGGATCAGCTCATGCTGTGGATGGAGAAATATCCCGCTCAGCTCGTCACCCTCGCGGTGCAAGTTGCTTGGACCGCCGCAGTCGAGGCTTCCCTCGAAGCCAAGCAGTCGCCCGAGGGCCCTCTGCAAACAGTCACCCAGGCTCTCGATCTCCTTGCCGACATCGTGCTGCAAGAGCTAAGCCCGGTAACGCGGCGGAAATGCGAGCACCTCATCACGGAGCTCGTCCACCAGAGAGATGTGACTCGAAGCCTTATTTCGGAGAAGGTACTTGACACCAAGGGCTTTACCTGGCTTTACCAGATGCGCTTTTATCTCGACCGTGCGGCGGAAAACCCGCTGGAACGGCTGGCCATCAAGGTCGCCGATGCCTCTTTCCCGTATGGATGGGAGTACCTAGGAGTGCCGGATAGACTTGTCCAGACGCCGCTCACAGATCGGGTCTACCTCACCCTCACACAGGCCTTGGATAACCAACTTGGTGGGGCGCCGTTCGGCCCTGCGGGAACCGGTAAGGCCTTCATATATATTTTCGCTCCAATATAACCTCATGCTCCATTTTAGGCAAAACCGAGTCGGTCAAGGCGCTCGGCGTACAACTCGGCAGATTTGTGTTGGTGTTCTGTTGTGACGAGACATTCGATTTCCAAGCCATGGGTCGTATCTTCGTTGGTCTGTGTCAAGTGGGAGCTTGGGGTTGCTTCGACGAGTTCAATCGTCTGGAGGAGCGGATTCTTAGCGCAGTTTCTCAGCAAGTGCAAAGCATCCAGCAGGGTCTCGCGTCGCTTGTGAAGAACCCAAACACGGAGATCGAGCTTGTAGGAAAGAACTTGAAGATCAACAAGAATATTGGTTCGTCCAACTTTTGAATGCGCTCAGGGTAAAGCTGATGCCACTTGTAGGTATCTTCATCACCACCAATCCGAACTATGCTGGCCGATCCCAACTCCCGCCAAACTTGACGAAACTCTTCAGGCCGTACGTCGGACCCCCTCCGACCGGTTCCGCAGCTTATGTCTCTTCTATAGGATGGCCATGACCCGCCCCGATCGAGAACTCATTGCTCAAGTCATGTTGTTCTCACAGGGTTTCCGCACAGCCGAATCTTTGGCTTCCAAGATCGTTCCTTTCTTCAATCTTTGCGACGAGCAGCTCTCACCGCAACAGCATTACGACTTCGGTTTGCGTGCTCTCAAAGCTGTCCTGGCCAGTGCTGGTATCCTCAAGCGCGAACGTCTGCAGAGTGTTCGTGCGGATGCAGAGAGCGGCGAAGACACCGTTGTTGGCCTCTCAGATTCCATCTCAGAACAAATTATCGTTATTCAGAGTGTGACGGAGACTATTGTGCCCAAGCTAGTCGCCGATGATGTTCCTCTCCTTACCAAGTCAGTGATGGTTAACCTATTAATGTTTACGCGTCTAATATTACGGACAGCCTCTTGGCCGATGTCTTCCCCGGTGTCGATTATCTGCCCGTCGACCTCGACAAGCTTCGGGAGCAAATCCTCAACGTTTGCGCGGAACGTCGTCTGATCGACGGCGAACGCTGGATTGCCAAGATCCTCCAGCTCTACCAGATCCAGAAGATCCAGCACGGTCTCATGATGGTTGGACCGTCTGGATCAGGCAAGACCAATGCCTGGCAGGTTTTGCTCGCTGCTCTCGAGCGGCTTGATGGCATTGAAGGTGTTCCTTATGTCATCGATCCGAAAGCTATGGATAAGGAAGCGCTTTATGGGACTCTCGACCCCACGACTCGAGAATGGAATGACGGTCTTTTTACGCATATCCTCCGTAAAATCGTCGACGACGTGCGCGGGGAAAGTGGGAAGAGACACTGGATCATTTTCGACGGAGACGTTGATCCTGAATGGGTCGAGAATTTGAACAGGTGAGATTGCATTACGACGGAATCTTCGTACGTATCGACTGATTGCCTTGCTAGTGTGCTGGACGATAACAAGTTGTTAACGCTTCCCAACGGAGAGCGTCTCAACCTCCCGCCCAACGTCCGGATCATGTTCGAAGTCGAGCATCTCAAGTACGCCACGCTGGCCACTGTCAGTCGTTGCGGTATGATCTGGTTCAGCGAAGATGTCGTTGAGCCCTCCATGGTCTATCGCCATTACCTGCAGACCCTCTCCGCCATCCCGCTTGATGCCGATGATGACGACGCCGGTGATGCTCTGGGCCGCAGGGCAGACCCGTCTGGCTCAGATAATGCAGCCTCCGCCAATCTCATCACTCAGAAGCAGGTGGCTTCTATGCTGGAGCGCTATTTTGGGGACGGAGACCTTGTCAGCACTGCTCTTACTTTCGCCGAATCCATCGAGCACATCATGGACTTCACCGTCACCCGTGCTCTCAATACCCTGTTTTCCCTCCTCAACAAGACCGTTCGAAATGTCATCGAGTACAATTTCCAGCATCCGGACTTCCCCCTGTCCCCAGAACGCGTCGAGCAGTATGTAACCAAGCGCCTGCTCGTTAGCATTATCTGGGCGTTCTCTGGCGATGCTAAATTGGACCTTCGAGCCGAAGTGGGAGAATTCTTGCGAAAGCAAACTAGCATCGACCTTCCTCCACTCCTTCCGGGCAGTTCCCTCATCGACTACGATGTGCAGGTAGCGAATGGCGAATGGACGGCGTGGCAATCGAAAGTGCCTATCATTGAAATCGAGGCTCACGCCGTCACAGCAGCTGACGTCGTCGTCCCGACCATGGATACCGTTCGTCACGAAGAGGTTCTATATTCCTGGCTCTCGGAGCACAAACCACTCATGCTCTGTGGACCTCCCGGCTCTGGCAAGACGATGACGCTCTTCAGCGCTCTTCGGAAACTACCGGATATGGAGGTCGCTGGATTGAATTTCTCCAGCGCCACCACGCCCGAGCTAATTCTCAAGACGTTCGAACAATATTGCGAGTACCGCAAGACGCCCAACGGGGTCGTCCTTGCGCCTGTGCAAATCGGGCGGTGGCTGGTCGTTTTCTGTGACGAGATTAATCTGCCCGCTGCAGACAAGTATGGGACTCAGCGCGTCATTTCGTTCATCCGCCAACTGGTCGAATGCGGCGGCTACTGGCGCGCATCCGACAAGTCTTGGATCAAACTCGAGCGCATACAATTCGTTGGCGCTTGCAATCCGCCGACGGATCCGGGCCGAGTTCCGCTTACCCATCGTTTCCTGCGTCATGCTCCATTGGTCATGGTCGACTATCCTGGTGAAGTTTCACTGAAACAAATCTATGGAACGTACAATAGAGCCGTTCTCAAGGTCGTTCCGAACCTGCGTGCATACGCGGAGCCTCTTACGGATGCCATGGTCGCGTTCTATCTCGCTTCTCAAAAACGCTTCACCACCGACGTCCAGGCCCACTATGTGTACAGTCCTCGTGAGCTGACGCGATGGATTCGTGGAATTTATGAGGCAATTCGACCGCTCGAGATTCTTTCCGTCGAAGGCCTCGTACGCGTCTGGGCTCACGAGGCCCTGCGTTTGTTCCAGGATCGATTGGTTACCGAAGAAGAAAAGCTCTGGACCGATGAAAACATCGACTCTTCAGCGATGGAACACTTCCCGACCATCAATCGCGACGAGGCCCTGAACCGCCCCATTCTATTCTCCAACTGGACCTCCAAGAATTACATTCCAGTCGACCGAGAGCAACTTCGAGAATACACGAAAGCCAGGCTCCGAGTCTTCTATGAAGAGGAGCTGGACGTTCCCCTCGTACTATTCAATGACGTTTTGGATCACGTTTTGCGCATTGACCGGGTCTTCCGTCAAATCCAGGGCCATCTTTTACTTATCGGAGTCAGTGGCAGTGGCAAGGTAAAAAGTCTTTCACGAGCCATCGGAAAGTAACTAATAAATGTACAGACGACGTTGTCTCGCTTCGTGGCGTGGATGAACGGCCTCAGCATCTTCCAAATCAAAGTGTCAAATAAATATACGGGCGAAGACTTTGACGAAGACTTACGGACTGTCCTTCGTCGAGCAGGCTGCAAGGGAGAGAAGATATGTTTCATCATGGACGAATCGAACGTTCTCGATTCAGGTTTCCTAGAACGCATGAACACCCTCCTCGCCAATGCCGAGGTTCCCGGTCTGTTTGAAGGCGACGAGCACGCTGCTTTGATGACGTCTTGCAAAGAGGGTTCTCAAAGAGACGGCTTAATGTTGGATTCACACGAGGAACTCTACCGTTGGTTCACCCAGCAGGTCGCCAAAAACTTGCACGTCGTGTTCACCATGAATCCGCCCGAGAACGGTCTTGCTTCGAGAGCAGCGACGTCCCCTGCGTTGTTCAATCGTTGTGTTTTGGACTGGTTCGGTGACTGGTCCGACCAGGCTTTCTACCAAGTTGGAATGGAATTCACCAACACGCTCGACCTGGACTTGCCATCGTACAATCCTCCTTCCCACTTCCCCATCGCTTATCGCGGCCTTTCGATGCCGCCCCTCCACCGCACGGCCGTCGTGAACGCCCTCGTACACGTGCATTCTTCCCTGCACCAAGTCAATCAGCGTCTCAGTCGAAGACAAGGCCGGCACAACTACGTTACACCACGCCACTATCTTGATTTGTATGTTGATGTTTGGATCGGAACCTTTTGATGAGCGCTAATTTTTTTTTTACTCGCAGTATCAACCATTATGTTCGCCTCTACACTGAGAAACGCGATGAGTTGGAGGAACAACAGCGTCATCTGCACGTCGGTCTCGACAAGCTTCGTGATACCGTCACGCAGGTCGAGGAGCTCCGAAAGAGTCTTGCGATCAAACGCTCGCAGCTGGAAGCTAAAGACGCCGAGGCCAACGAGAAACTGAAACGTATGGTTGCCGATCAACAAGAGGCGGAGCAGAAGAAAGCCGCTTCCATCGACATTCAGGCCGCGCTTGTCGAGCAGGACAAACATATCAATCAGCGTCGCGCTATTGCCACAGCCGATCTTGCCGATGCTGAACCTGCCGTCCTCGACGCCCAGACCGCTGTCAGTAATATCAAGAAGCAGCACCTGCAGGAAGTTCGCGGCATGGCGAATCCTCCCGAAGCCGTTAAGCTGGCCATGGAATCTGTCTGCACCATCCTTGGGCACAGAATTGACGGCTGGCGTTCAGTCCAGACGATTCTTCGCCGAGACGATTTTATCAGCGGGATCCTGAAATTTGACACCACGACGCAGATGACGAAGCAATTGCGCGACACTATGCAGAGGGACTTCCTCAGTCGTCCGTCGTACAACTTCGAAACGGTCCAACGTGCGAGTAGAGCCTGCGGTCCCCTTGTCAAATGGGTACTTGCGCAAGTTCGGTTTTCCGAAATCCTGGACAAGGTGGAACCTCTTCGTAACGAAGTTCAATCATTGGAAGTCGAGGCGGAGACCACGAAGAAGCAAGCGCAAGCGATCATTCATATGATTGCAGAATTGGAGGCCAAAATCGAGCGGTACAAGGCGGAATATGCGCTTTTGATCAGCGAAACCCAAGCTATCAAATCTGAGATGGAGCGCGTCCAGAGCAAGGTCGATCGCAGCATGAAACTCCTCGAGAGTCTGTCTTCCGAGAGAGGGCGTTGGGAGTCTGGCAGTCGCACCTTCGATGCAGAAATGAGTACCATCGTGGGCGATGTACTCCTTTCTGCCGCGTTCCTCGCGTATGGGGGCTTCTTCGACCAGCATTATCGAGAAGTTATGTGGCAGGAATGGTCGAATCATCTCTCCGAAGCAAACATCAAGTATAAGCCGGAGCTTTCCTTCACAGAGTATCTTTCGACTGCCGACGACCGTTTGAGTTGGCAATCCAAGTCTCTGCCTTCCGACAACCTCACGACCGAAAACGCGATCATGCTGAAACGATTCAACCGTTATCCGTTGATTATCGATCCGACGGGACAAGCCACGACGTTCCTGCTCAACGAATACAAGGAACGGAAGATCACAGTCACCAGTTTCTTGGACGAGGCCTTCCTCAAGGTTTTGGAGAGCGCTCTTCGGTTCGGGAACCCGTTGCTGATCCAGGATGTCGAGCACCTCGACCCGATTCTCAATGCTGTCCTGAACAGAGAGATCCGGCGAACCGGAGGCCGTGTGTTGATTCGGTTGGGAAGCCAGGATATCGACTTTTCGCCATCCTTCACCATGTTCTTGTCGACGAGAGATCCTTCCGTTGAATTCTCCCCCGACATTTGCAGTCGTGTGACTTTTGTCAACTTCACGATGACGCGGAGCAGTCTACAGAGTCAATCTCTGGACCAAGTGCTCAAAGTGGAACGTCCTGATACGGAACGGAAGCGCACAGATCTTATGAAGATTCAGGGCGAGTTCCGACTCCGCTTGAGGACTCTCGAGAAGCTACTTCTTCAGGCACTCAACGAGTCTTCCGGGAACATCCTCGATGACGACAAGGTCATCGACACCCTGGAAACACTTAAACGGGAGGCCGCCGAAATCACCCACAAAGTCGAAGAAACCGACGTCGTGATGAGAGAAGTTGAGCAGGTGACCGCTGAATATCTGCCGTTGGCCCAAGCCTGCAGCGCAGTGTTCTTCATTCTCGAGCAACTGAATCTCGTCAACCACTTTTATCAGTTCTCCTTGCGTTTCTTCCTCGACATCTTCGACTACATCCTGCATCACAACCCGAATCTCAATAACGTCACTGATTACCCTCGCCGTTGTGCCATTCTTTTGAATGACCTCTTCCTTGTCGTTTACAAACGAACATCGCGCGCGCTCTTGTATAGGGACCATGTGATGTTGGCCGTCTTGTTGGCCCAAGTGAAACTGCGCGGCGTTGAAGAGATCGCTGACGAGCTCGAGTTTCTCCTAGAGAGCGGCGATGGAGTGGCTGCCGCCGCGGTTTCAGCAGACAAGAACTCTGTACTGTCTCCCGATCAACTTCGTCGTCTCGAGAGCTACTCAAAGCACTCCATATTCAAACCCGTTCAGGCTCACTTTTTGGAGCATGAGAGCGACTGGATACCGTTCTTGGAATCCCCCACCCCCGAGAAGTCGGTTCCTACTCCATGGGAACCCAGCACACGTGCGTTTAGTTCCTTTGCCGTTCTTTTGTCTGTTGAACAATTTTGTAGCTGCCGTCGAGGCTCTTCGATCTGCATTGATAATTAAATGCCTGAGACCCGACCGCCTGTTGCAAGCAACCGCACACTTTGTGCGGGTCGTGTTCGATGTCGATCTTTCCTCAGAATCAGCCTTCGACCTGGGAGATATGGTGTCGACCGAAGTGCCTGCAGCAACGCCCCTCGCGTTGATATCTGTCCCCGGTTATGATGCGAGCTACCGAGTGGAGAACTTGATCAAGAACACAGGATCACGTTCGACCTCCGTGGCGATGGGTTCGCCGGAGGGCTTCACACTTGCCGACCAGGCCATCGCAGCTGCTTCTCGCCAAGGTTCCTGGGTGTTACTCAAAAACGTCCACCTTGCCTCGACGTGGCTGGGTCAGCTGGAGAAGAAGCTGCAGACCCTGAACCCTCATCGTAGTTTCAGGCTCTTCCTCACAATGGAGGCAAATCCTTCCGCCATACCGGTGAACATACTCCGTCAATCTCGCCTCATCATGAACGAGCCGCCTCCAGGCATTAAGGCGAATCTTCTCGATTCCCTTAGGAGTATATCGTCCTCGCGCCTTTCCCAAGGGCCCGCCGAGAAGATCCGGCTGTACTTCCTCCTCTCCTGGTTCCACGCTATCGTCCAAGAGCGCCTTCGGTATGCACCCTTGGGCTGGAGCAAGACGTACGACTTCAACGACTCTGACATGGCATCTGCCTTCACCACCATTGACGCCTGGTTGAACGCGGTTTCCAAGGGAAGGGCGAACATCGATCCTGTCACGATCCCGTGGGATGCCTTGCGCACACTCGTCAAACAGTCTGTTTATGGCGGCAGAGTCGACAGCGACTTCGACCAAAGGATCTTGGACTCATTCGTCGACAACCTCTTCACACCATCCGCATATAATGTAGACTTCAATCTCGTTCCCAGTGTAACCGGTGCCCAGGTCTTGGCCGCGCCGGAGGGTACGAAAATGGAGCATTTCCTGTCCTGGGTACAAGGACTGCCAGACCGGGAACCACCCTCATGGCTGAGTCTCCCCCCGACAGCAGAACGTGTAATCGCAGCTGCCCAAGGTTCGTCCGCAGCGATCTTTTTCTGATGTGCATTTATTGACGATCTGTGCAGGAAACGAACTGCTAGGGAAACTTCGGAAGATGCGGATGCTGGCTGATGACGACGACGACACAACCCCGAGTGCATCCTCTTCCAAATCTCAGGGTTCCCAGCAACCTGCCTGGATGCGTAGCCTTTTCGATCGGTGCCGCCAGTGGATTGAGTTGTTGCCGGTTGTAAGTCGCATCGTCCCCTTCGATTTCATGACCTCATTGACCTCCTCTGCAGAAATTCAATACTTTGGCGAAACAATCCAGCGAGAATGAAGACCCTCTTCACCGTCTGTTCTCCCGCGAAGGCAGCATCGGCCGAAAGCTTCTCGTTCAAGTCCAGAAAGATCTCAAAGACGTAATCAAAGTTTGTCAGGGAGAGCTCAAGCAGACCAATCATTTGCGCACCCTAATGAGCTGCCTCACCAAAGGTAAGACACTTTGTTTACTGTCCGGCCGGTTTTAACACTTTTGCAGGTACTATTCCAGACCACTGGAGGCGATACAAGGTCGGCAAAGCTATGGCTGTGTCTGGCTGGATCGCAGACTTGAGTCGCCGATTGGCTCAACTGGACAGCATCGCGGGACTGGACAATTTGAACAATGTTGAGGTGTGGTTGGGTGGGCTGTTCTTCCCTGAGGCCTACATCACCGCGACGAGACAAGCAGTTGCGCATCGGAAGAAGTGGAGTCTGGAGACTCTGCATTTGAGACTTGATATCGAGCGGGTTAACGATCCCGGAGCTTTCATCATAGATGGTAAGCTGCGTGGACAAAACTGTCTCTGAGTTTTATTAACTTTTCGTCCCAGGACTTGCTCTGGAAGGCGCATCGTGGGCAGTAGACAAACTCGTTCTCAATGACGGCGAGACTGTTCGCCTCAATCCGTCCCAAGTTCGTTGGGTCCAAATCGACGACGCTTCGACGGAGAACCTGGTGAACTTGCCAGTGTATCTCAACAACGACCGAAGCGACGTCTTGTTCACTGTTGACCTGCCCTTCGACAATACTGCGGGCCCCCTCGTTGCAATGAGAGCTGTGTGTCTTACTGCCGGCGGTTGATCGCCTACGATACGTATACCAGTCTCGAGTCTAGACTACCATACCCACGGATGGATACCTGTTTGTTAATGCTTTGCTACGCTACTTAATTCAATATATCTTGCAGACCAAAATGCTCCCGCAAGGACTGAACAGATGGCATTTCTGCGTGTCGACATCTCACAGAACAGCGCTGCCGCCAACGACGGTAAGAAGTTTCCAGTCTATCTCTACTCCGGTCTTCTTGAATATGGCAGCGGCATCCTCTGCGATGGCTTCGAACCCATGAGTGGCTAGAGCGAGAATGGTGGGACCTGCGCCCGACAAGCAAATCCCGAGCAGACCCGGATGGGTTATAGGCGTGATCGCTGAGGTTACTTCTGGAAGACCGGGGATCTGAACGCAGAGTCAGACGCGATGGATAAGGAAAGCCACGTTCACCTACCAAGGCCTTTCGGTATGGCTGATGAACGCGGTCTTTCATGGCTTCGTAGATGAGTTCGGGATCTGGCGGAGATTGGCCAAGCGCGGTTGTGAGAACGGCCAATCTTTGAAGATTGAAAACCTTGACGAAACTTCAACCGATGTTTCCTGCGCCAGATGAATCGACTTACCATGTCTTTGCGGGAATACTGTAAAGGTAGCACCTCTCTCGCCTTTGCCGTGCTCAACTCGAATCTAGGAATGATTGCTACAGCTTTGATACTCTCCGACCACCCAAAGCGAACATAGTGCCCGATACCCAACGGCGGCACAGGCGGATTGAGGCCCCAATCTTCACCCGCATCCGGGGGATACTCAGGTAGAACCTCACTCAAGGGTACACTCGCAGCCTCTGTTGCAGCTTCGTCAAGCTCCCTCAGATAGGAGCCCACAAATCCGCCAACAAGGGCGGCGGTGACATTATCGGGATGGCGCTCGACCATCAGGGCGAAATCCAACAAACGTTCCCGAGATAGATTCAGACGGCCGAGCTCGTTCCCGAGCAGAACGCCGGCTATAACAGCGGCGCCCGAGGAGCCCAATCCCCGTCCGAACGGGATCTCATTGTTGACGTGGATTTCGAGGCCCGAAGGGAAGGAACGGATATCGTGACACCGCAGGAGATAGAGGGCGACGCGAGTTGTGAGATTTTTGTACGCGTCAAGAGGAACTTCGGACGCGCCCTCGCCGGTGTACTTCAATAACGGGGGAGAATATGGTTTATCTGATGCTTCCGGTTGGACCACGGTGAGTGTGAGGTGCAAGGACAGCGACAGGCCAACGACATCGAATCCAGGACCGATATTGGCAGAGGTGGCCGGAACCTTGATGGTGAACGTCCTAGAGACCATAATTCTTTTTCTACATGGTGAGCTGCAACGCCTCTCGACGCCGTTCTCCGACTCACCCTTTTTGGCTTGCGTCTCGTCAAGTTAGCTCAATCGCCCAATCGGGAAGATCAATCAATGGCAAATATTTAAACGAATTTATTTATTTTCTCTGCCTTGTCAGTCGCAAGGGTGCGGTATTCAACTAATCTCGCTCTAAATTGGACTTTATTGGCGCTAGCCTCCGCGGTTCGACGTTCCTTCAGGCTGCTCCAAATTTCGGTGAACAGAAATTTCAAGTTGGAGCTAGATACGCGGGGAATTCGAGTACCTAGTTAGTACGCCGAAATAAATTTCGTATCGGTTGATGTCTACATCCCGATCGCTTAAAACGTGGCCCGCGCCCTGAGGCCAGTAACGAGCGCAAATAATTTCTGAAAGAGTTGAGAAAATATTGGTTTAAAGTCGGAAACCTACGCGGAGAGCCTTGATAACGATGCTAAGAGTATTTTGGGTCGGAGCGATTGCAGGAGGCTGCTAAAGACTGGTATGAGAGTTAGGAATATTGACTTGGAGAGTACACGCACTGCGACGAGGATCGGGTACCTTTTGATAGGTGCCGAGGCAATAGGGACTTGGTAGCTGACCGAAGTCCAGGGAAATACGATATAGGAAACCGGTGTAAACTGTGCGTGTTGCGACAGGATGAGCGAACGCGAAGGAAAGGGAGGGTCTTGAGGAGGCATCGGTAGAGATGGGCTGAATAGCCTAAGGGGTAACCGGAAAGAGTGGGCGGAGGGTGGTGAAAGAGGAATAGTTTAAATGCTGTAGACTCTCTCTAATATGTAAACAGGCACGCACCGCCGGTGCCGTGACTGTTCATTTAAAGAACGAACCTGTGAACCAGATATCCGCCATTACTTCCGGGTAAGGACGTCAAAGCTACACCTTCGAGCAAGGAGCCCTGGCGAGAACAGCAGCACTTCGAGGCGTAGTGACGAGCTTCTAAATGGGCCTGCCGCAAGAAGCGTTAGGTCCACATCTTCGAGAAAGGTGTCGAAAGGGATCAGTATAATGGTCTTGAACCTCGAATCTCAGCAGAGTTGAAGGGAAGGAGACTATGCACGAGAACCACCGCGTGGGCAAGACGATCGATGGACCAGCAAACGCGCCGCGAAGTCTGTCCGATACGTAGCCCATTAGAAATGGGGCCTCGGGCTTCTCGTCCCTGGAAATTGAGCTCTCGAGGCGATCATCGCTGAGCACAAGCTCCGCCGATGATGAGACATCCAGGCTGGTTCCTGAACATCGCTTCATACAGGAATTATTGAGCCCGTTTCGCAATTTATCCATCTGGTCCATCCGAAGGTCGTTCGTCACTGCTCGTGTGAGCTACTACGGTCCATGGACCAACGGACGGGCTGGTGTGACAGGCACCCGTAACTTTGCTTACCGCCGAGCGAATGATGCAACGATTGAACCCAGCAATTTCAAGGAAGCCCACGACCAGTCATCGACAGACGCGTCGCAGCCAGTTCTCGGGGTCTTCACCAGATGGATGGAGACGCCAGAAGAAGAATGAAGATCGAGACCGAAGTTAACGCCGGCAATGCATATTTCGACACGCGTGAACTTCGCGCCTGCGACGAGGACGCCCCAATCCGCCATTCGAAGTCACTCAGTCCGCGTGCCGCCGACGCATTATCCGTGCACATCGGTGGAGCGAGAGATCTATGCTGCGTTCCAACGGAGCAAGCCCTGTCTGCATTCAACCAAACCAGCCATAGCAGCAAATTGAGGGTTGAAGATGCGAGTCGCAGCTCGACTCCTCCTCGAGGCCTCCTCCGCAGTCGGGGAAGCACGACTGCAGTCTCCCACGAGGCAGAGCAGACCGATTCTCTTGAGATCTTCGTGGTCAGAATAGAATGTGGACACGAGTTCGGAGGTTGTGGTTTTCGAGGGTTTTCGTCTGCAGATCTGCCTCATGAGCCGATTGGTCCAGGTCAAGGTTTTCGGAGCTTCCTGTCGACATGCAGAGTACTCGAGGGCAATAATCAAGGGCTCAGCCTAATGTCAAGGCTGCACAAACTTGATCGTGAAGGAAGAGACAAAGCCAAGGAGTGTTTACTACAAGTCTACATCGCCAGTTCGGGAACAAAATCGATTGCACAACCTTGCCCTTCAAGCATGTACACCCTGCCTGTCGACTTCTCTGTGGGTGGAATTGAGTCAACCATGCACGATTCGACCTACAAATGCTCGACGCCACGAACCCAGTTATACCCTTCAGCCCTCCTCAGCTTCAAGTTCAAGATGTTCGATCCTCCGTCAACGACTCAACGACACCACAGCAAGCAGGAAGAATCATGAAATACACCCAGAGATAATATACAAGCACGGAACTCTAATCGGATCTCGCTAATGGACGCCAATAAACCCAAGCAGATAAAAGACCCCTCCCTTCGATCAAGCAAGGACCCCTCCCTCATCCAAGCATCGCAGTCATCGTGTAGTTTGTGGATAAAAATGTGAGTTGCAATAGGCTGTCCTACCAGGCGATGAGAACTTGAGGTTGATAGAGGGAGCTGGAAACTCACAAGCAGGAGAAGAAATATGTCCGAGCACGCCGGAGAGAGAGAGAGATGATGGTATATGGGACTGAAGAGGCGAGGGTATTAAAGCGCGTCGAATCGAAGCGAGCGGGCAACTAACCGGAATCTAGTCCATTCGATTCAAGTATAAATCAAGCACGGTCTGAAATCCAGGCACTACGATGAGGCAAATCTAGCAGGTAACCCAAGCTGAGGGTGGGATTATTAAAAAGCGTCGAATAGGAACTTAAAAAGAAAAAGAGAAGCTCACCAAAAAGTCTATGGCCGGTTTGTAATTCAAGCAATTGATTCTCAGTTCACCGGGACACGAGCAGAGGACGGCGCCCACATGCTGCCGGCGAGTGTTCTATCGACGGGGATAGCCATGGCAGAGCAGGCGGGAGCATTTTGGGAGACGGTTTCCGTCTTGACACGCGCAGCAGAGGGCGCCCAGATGCTGCTGGCCAGGGTCCTATCGGTGGGGGTGGGGTTGGCAGAGCGAGCGGGTATTGTTTTGGACACTGATTCCTCTTTGTTAATCGACACAGGACTGGCACATGCGCGAATGGGAGAGGGCGCCGAAATGCTGGAACGCAGGCTCGTATCTTTTTCAACAATCATGGAAGCCGGCGCCAACGCACTACCTTCACAAGATGGCGGCGGCAAGATCGAAATGGGAATAGCGGGACCGCAGGATTCCCAGAAGGTAGGGCGGGGGATAATTGATTTCATCGTCGCACGCGCAACAAGACAGTTTCTTGGTACAAATTCTGTGCAAGACGGATTGAGGGCAGTTGGGCGCGAATGGAATGACGACGGGACGAAGGGCGCCGCCATCGCATTGAGAGATTCGGGAGCAGGGACGTCCAATGGCATTCGGGAAGGAATAAAAACCGTCGCCGAAGAGCTGAGCCGGGATATGGGAACGACGAAAGAGAACAGTCGAGACGGTGTGAATGGTGTCGCCGAGGTGTTGAGGCCTGCTTTAGGACCAAGTACAGGGTTCTTCTCAATTGCTGACGAGAGAATAAAAGTAAGGCGCCGGTTCTGAGCGGGAAGAGACCGAAGCCACTTACCAAGTTTGCTGTCCTTGACCGGCGATCCAGTTGCATTGACGAGGGTGATGTCCGCATCGACGTTGGTCGTCTCGCCGTCCTTGGCCACGTCGTTGACCCTGTCCGACCGGGCGTCTTCTCCTGACTGATTTACGTTGTTGGTGGCCAGGCATCCGACTTGGAGCACATGGGTGTCGATGACAGTCGGCGCGATACCGTGGGCCGAAGACGAGAGCTTGGCGTTGTCGGAGATAGCTTGCCCGACGATGTTCAGAGCTCTGAGGACTCGTGTGGTGAGGGCCACGGCGTGAAAGATGGTGTTGTGCGCGATGGACAGGGAAGACGAGACAATCTGCTTGAAAAACGAGTCCACAGAGACGAATGGATCCGGCTCGACCAGGGCAGCGTTTGAATTCGCTGAACCCTGAATATCGTCCATGGCGACGAGGAATACAAACGCCAGGGGATTTGACGCCGCAACACTGCCGATGAGCTGGAGTCGAGCTACTGCGACAAGGATGAGGGTCACTTCGAAGTCCTTGAGACGGCGGCCAGGTCCTGGGTGGACGAAGGACGTGTGTTCGACGGGCTTGAGGGCAAGGGAGGAGCGAAGGGAAGGGAGGAGGAGGATATCCACGAGGACGACGACGGCCGAGACGAGGTTGACGATGCAGGCTGCGACAGCGACGATGCTGTGGACACCGGTTTTGACGAGGTGCACCGCAGCGACGAGGACCATCAGGCCAATGACGAAGGTAATAACGAAGTCAAGGATGGAGGCGGACATGATGAAAGCAGAAATTTCACTGTTGTGGTCGAGGACAAGAGTAGAACGAGTTGGTCCTTGTTGTTCCTCGGCTTATAGAGAGTGCACAGCCACCAAGACGCGATCGAGGAAAGTCACGTTGACCGCGTTACTTGTTTACGCGTTGAGGCTTCGATCAATATCTCCCGCTTGGACCGGCTCATCTCCGTTTGGCACAAGGGGCCCTGAGTGAAATTTTATTAGGCTGCGGATAATAACCTGTCTTTTCCTTCCTCATGCGTTTGATATCTGTTGGGATTTCAATCGCCTGGGGGAGGAATTTTAATTTGAAGAATATAAGGAAGGTCAGTACCAGCATACATTTGACACAAGTATCAACCCATGCTACTGATCCAATGATCGTCAAAATCTCCAAACACCGGGCGCGAGTTACCAGACCGGCGAGGTTATTTTTTTTACACTCGAGAGTCTTAACCTCTCTCGCTCTCTCCTGCAGAGTTCACAGCACGGAACGGGCCTCGAACGTATATCAATTTACTCCGACGTGCCTTTTCAGTTAGCCCATTCTTCTAAGACTTATTTATTCACGCCAAGGTATGTCTTTAACTTAGTTCGACTCCGAGTGGTCCTCCTTGGAAAATCGTCGCGCGCCGGTGCCCAGATTTCATCGACTAATATCAACCGCTCACAGAATCCACAATCAAACGAAAGTAAAAACTCTTGCGCTGACGACGAGCCTGAGGCAGTAACTCCTAAGGGACCCGTCCGTTAAACGGGACGCCCGTCGCGAAGGACCATCATTTGCGGTCCGGCCCTTTCGACGGGCCTTAAGTAATGCAGCAATTGGCTCGAAATCTTGTTGGTCAGATCCGGACCTTGATCCATTGCCAGTGCGCATGGACTTGAGGTGACATCGCAAAACGCTAACTGCGCAGTCGCCTGGGCCAATACCAAATCGGAGCAGATCCGGAGCATCCGCGTTCCACGAGTAACGTTGTAGATCCCAGAAATAATTACTGTGGCGCTCGACCCCTAACAAAACATGTGCAGTATTGCCAGCGTGCTTTTCATGAGCACAGAAGACAAACCGAAGAGAAGAGTCATGTATAAGCTTAAGACGGAAATGACCTTTCGGTTGCAAAGATATTCGCACGCTGCCAAGATTGGCACGCTTCTGGCATCTTGATCGATCAATTCAAGTTGGATGTAAGTACCAAGTAAGTACTGCCACGGCGGAACAAAGCACCAACTTAGCACCAACTTGCCAACTTGCTAGTAGCATCAGACGGCGCAAAACGATAGGACCTGGCATGCACCCCCAATAATTCCCCCCCCCCCCCCCCCCCCACGACTTTTTCGTATTCGTGCCGCAGCGCCCATACGGCGCCCTGAAGCTCGGTATTTAAATTTTTTCCCGCATACAGTACCTAAATGAAGCTCGGCAGCAACTCGGGTGTTCCTTGGTTCGGGCATCATTGACCGTTTCAAAAGTATCAAAAGCGGCCCAGACACCCCGTTTTCCATCCTTTCTTCTCGACTACCATGTATTCCCTAATTCCTTTACTTCTGGTTCTGCCACTCTCCAATGCTGCTGCTGTTCAGGTCACTGTACCCGCCACTCCTCCGACAAGCAACGTGGTTCACTCCAACTTCTTGGGCATTAGCTTTGAGCTCAGTTTCATGACTGACTACTGTCGGGCTCTTTCTACTGGATTCGCTCGTATGCTCACGTCTTTCCTCAGTTGGGAATGACACCGACCATATCAGTACCCCAATGCTCAATTATCTCGCTGGAATCAGAGCGCGGACCGGCAATAATCCTGTGCGCATACGCATTGGTGGAAACAGGTGCGTACTCGTAATCGGACCGACAGACTCGGACCAACTGAGACCCGACAACAGCGCAGATAGCTCTCCGTACATTGATACCGCGTCGTCTCCGATGGTTCAGCTTCAAGTTGGCAACTTCAACGCCAATGACCAGCCTGTAACGTACAACCCGCTTCTTTGGACGGTCATGTCCGCAGTGTCCAAAAGCGTGAACGGAGTAA
Source organism: Mycena albidolilacea (assembly GCA_029282495.1). Taxonomy (NCBI): domain Eukaryota; kingdom Fungi; phylum Basidiomycota; class Agaricomycetes; order Agaricales; family Mycenaceae; genus Mycena; species Mycena albidolilacea. Next base: position 1,126,459 of record JARIHO010000008.1, on the reverse strand, counting down.
ATTATCTAATCAGTGCGCACTCCCTCACCTTGCCCGACCTTTTCGCTCAGTTTGTGTTGCAGACGTGCCTCTGGGAATCACCCCGAACGCCAGTCTTTCCAACGACATCCGGAACATCTTAGGAAGCGACTTGGATAGTATGCTGCTAGGAAACGAACCAGATTTGTACTCAGGACATGGTCTCTATCTTTCCATCTATCTCTATTTATCAAACTAACTGTTGGTAGGTAAACGGCCTAATCTCCAAAACTATACCGTGGACGACTATTTCGGGGTATGATTGATCCCTAGAAATTAATGAAATCACGGGTTTCCTAATTGCTCCCAGGAATACTCTGCTGCTATCACAACGATTGGATCCAACGACGCCGAAGGCAAGCAAGACATTGGTGGCCCCAGTATTTGTTGCAACTGGGTGAGCTTGATTTTTGTTGGTCTTTCTCGTTCAATCAACTTGCTCCAGGACCTCAATGCCGTGTTGCAAGCAGGATATCTCACCAAATTCAGCTCGGCGCTCAAGTACATTGTGTATGTCCACTCGTTACCCGGGTTTCCTCACAGAGTCGTACTCAAACCAACCCGAGGCTCCAACATTATCCGCAGAATAACTGCAACCCTGGCAAATTCCCGTTCCAGCTTCCCTATTATTTGCAACATAGCAATGGTATATTCTGGGTTTTATCACCGCTCCCGTATCGAATAACACCCGGCACCTAGTGGTGACTCTGGCCCAATGGCAGAAGCCCGGCATAGACTTGTGAGCCCGTCTGCAGTCTGTTAACTCACTCTGACATTCGTGCCATAGCCTGTTGTCGCAGCCGGAAGCCACCCGGCCCCAGCTCATCAACTCGGAATTCAACAGTGCATCTTGCGGCGGTGTTCCGTTTTCCCCGAGCTTTGCTGTTGGGTGAGTCACAACTTCCTCGACCCCCACAAAAATTAAACCAACAAAAAAAATAGGTCTCTTTGGTCCGTCGACTATGCCTTGCAGATGGCCGTTGTCGGCTATGGTCAAGGTTAGCCGATTTACAGTGGGCTCTCTATTTTTTCTCACCTGGATTCTGCAGCGTTTATCCACACCAGAGAAGGGGTATGCATTTAACAAAATATACACACCGCTGCGTCTGATGTTTCTAATCAGGGTATCCCATACAATTTGCTCGCCCCTCCTGTAGGTCCCCCTGGGACTGCAGGGGCCTGGACGACGAACTCTCCGTATTACGTATATCCGTTTTGTTGTTTCCTTTTCGCATCCAGAATTAACGACTGCATTAGTCGCTCCTTGTCATGGCGGAGGCGCTGAGGACTGACCATGGTGCAATCGTCTCGGATCTCAATCTCGGTGGCTCGATCACCAACCCCGCTGCGACCAGCTCCGCGTACGCCGTCTACAACCAGGGCAACAAAACGGTGTCCCGACTCATCATCTTCAACTACGGGAATTCGTCGCAGGACTTCCAATTGCCTGGGTCGGTGTTCTCGAGTTCTGGCACGGCTCTCGTCAAGTTCCTGTCTGCGGCAACGCCCCAGGAGGAGACGAAGATTTCATGGGGTACAAAGATTCATTAACCACTTCAATACTCTCCGCTGACCCGAACCACAGGTGGAGAAACCTGGTCCGGACCGGAGGTCACCGACGGCAAGAGCACCCAGAAGCCGAGCTGGGCCACGCCGAACCAGAACCTCACCGGCTGCTCCGCGAACGGATGCACCTTCACCGCCCCCGGGCCCAGTCTTTCCATGGTTTTCCTCGACGACGCGCAGTACTCCGCGGCCGTCATCACAACACCGACTCCGTCGAACACCAACTCTGGCTCATCGGCGAACTCGTCGGGGACTGGTAAGCCGGATGCTAAGGGTGCGGGCGGGGCACTAGGGCTGAACGCGCCGTTGACGACCGCGTTTGGCGTCGTGCTATCGCTGGTGACCCTGACTTTCTTCTCATTGTGATCAAGGGTAGTGGGGTAATATATCGTTTTATCTATATGGACTAGAGTTTGTACGCGTATGTATTCTCGTACAGTAATGCTACACCCACGCTCGTTCGCGAATCGCGCCTTTCTTTGTCTCTTTCTCGATGTCACAAAAGTAAGTATATTAAGCAGGGTAACGTGACCGCGTTCAGCTTTGTTGGAACTTTCGGTAAAAGACAAACGCAGCGCTTTGACTCTCCCCTCACCTTCTAAGCCACTCATCGAAGCGACCTCCCACTCAGGAATAAACTGACTTGCCGCCTTAGCTCTTCCAATAGCATGGCTCAACGTCCAGGACCGCCTGGCCTGAAGTCGGCGCCAGCGCGTCGCGACCGTGACCCCTCGGGATGGGACGGCATAGAAATTGTACCGGACTCGGAGGAGGAAAGGATAAGGTTCGTTGCAGCGTCAGCTTCCCGATATAGCGCCTTGTGTGCTCGATTGTGTCCGCGGAAGCTAATTGCTCGATCACCATTGTAGGGACCGTGGCTCCGACTCAGACAAAGATATTTTCGAAATCTCGTCGGACGAAGATGACCGGTACGCCATGTCGGACGTATACGCTCGTTGCTGATGCAGCCATAGTCCGAAAGGCAAAGGCCGCCTGGAGAACCCCAAGAATGTTCCCGGTGCCTGGATCGAAGACCCAAATCCATCACCTTCAAAGAAGGCTGGAAGAACTCTGCAAGTGTCTTTGTACTATCGACCTCTTTCTTTCTCACTCCGTCGTAGGAAAACCCCAGCAACTCCCACCCCCAAGAAAGCCACTGCAGGAACGCCGTCCAAGAAGAAGCTCGTATCGCAAACTCCAGGAACGCCCATGTCCTCCAAGAAGAAAGCTCCGTCGACGCCGTCCAAACGTCCCTCTATTGTCGAGAGCACAAGTGCGGACGCGACTGCCGATCAAGTGGTTGTGGCGGAACTTGAATGGCCGACTCCCAAGTCGACGGCGGTACCTGCGAAGCACCTCTATAAGAGGCCCACGCCTGCTGCGCACATCTCCGCTGGGGGCACTCTTCATGTCACTGACGCTGCGGACGAGTCGGATAGCGATATCGAGATTATCAGTGGTCCTACACCGAGTCCCAAGCCAACCGTACAACCGACTCAACTCAAGCCCAAGCCCAAGCCCAAGACGAAGCTGCAGCCTCTATACGACGACGACGACGAAGACGACAATGACGATATGGGAACATCGCACGTCACCCAGTCTATTCCTTGTTTTTTAAAACTAAATGTATTGCTCAGTGACACATCTTCGTCGGAAGAGTCTTCGGGACCAGGAACACCACCTTTAGGCGATGTTGCCAACAAGTATGCCAAATACTGGACCCCGTCGGCAACGAGGGGTACTACGACAGGCCGGAAAGTCGCTACACCGTCTAGGGCGTTAGGCAGCAAGTCGCCCAAGAAGCTCAGTCAGGCGGCTCTTATGAAGCTCGACGCACAAGCGGAAGCGGCGCGTCTGGCCGAATACGCGGAACAAGTGTACACTTGGGTCAACAGGCGTGTGTTCGAGGACCGGCTACCCTCCCTGGACAAAATAGAAATCAAATGGAATACCAGGCTGCTCACCACGGCAGGCAAAGCACGGTTTCACCGGTAAATACTCGTATATTTTCTTTGGCATTACTGACGTGCTGTGCACTCATCAGGGACAGAGATGGGAACGAGTTTGTGGACATTGAGTTAGCGACGAAGATTCTCGACTGTGAGGGTGTGTGTTCCCGATTTTCGTTCACCTATTTCTGACTCTCGGCGTAGAAAGAGTCCGTAACACGCTGTCTCACGAAATGTGTCATCTGGCGTGCTGGATTATCGACGGGCAGATCAAAGGTGGATATTTAGATTTATATAGCGCCATCTCATGCCAATTTCTCCGCCAGAGTCTCATGGCAAACTCTTCCACAAATGGTGCGTTGGCTAATGGTCTAACTGCCAGTCTTCTTATTTGGCATAACTGCAGGGCGAGAAGGGTCGAGCGGAAAGATCCTGTTATTGAAATTTCAGTGGAACACACCTACGACATCTACTATCCTTTTGAATGGGGTACGCTGATCTTTTCTCCCTGCGATAAGACCGCTCAAATTGTGCTTAGAATGTGCAAACTGTGACAAGCTGTCGGTCGCACCCTTCTTTTCAGTCCGTCTTGCTTATGTTTTACGACTAGCACGGGGCGGTATACCAATTCCCTTGACCCAACCGTGACAAGTATGTGTTCTTCGACCAAAGTTCTCTCCTGATCCACATTCCGCTTGCTCCCATAGAGTGCAAGTGGTGCAAGACGGGGACACTTACTCCCACCTTCGACCCAGAACCACCCAAGGCGGTCAGCAAGATAAGCAAGATGGCCGCAGCCAAGCCGCAAGGTATGTGCATTGGTTTTACTGCCAACATCGACTCACGCGCCCAATGCGCAGGCTCGCCTCGCCGTCCTGGGCCCCGCTCCGCCTCTCCGATCTTCATCGAAAGTAGCGACGAAGACGAGCCTGAGCCTCCTGCTTTCACTCACCTTCAGAAGGAGATTTATGTGGTCCACGATTCTGATTCCGAGTCGGACGAGAAGGACCAATCGATCACGGACTTGGCTCGGAAGTTCGAGGGGATTACTATCGCGCACAAAGTCTGCTCGCATGCGAAGCGGGCGACTCGCGCGCGCCGTTCAACCAAGGTGTGAGCTCCTACACCGAGCAAGCGAAGCAAGCCGCACGACGACCATACTAATCTAGACTTACCTTTTACTTTGCTTGGTTTACGACTCTGCATCTTCAGAACTAACGAACGGCTTATTACCTTGTACCTATCTACACATAGGATAAATATCCAACAAGTACTATGCTACAGTTATGAACGAGGGAACGATTGAATCAAAGTTCAGTCAACGTATCTAGAAACGCGAAGGGGAAGCTGAATGCCTTCAGAGGCCAGTTTCTCGCGCACGAAGGGTCTCGTAAGGACGCTGTTATACTTGCCAATTTCTATCCCTTCGACCGGGCTGAAGACAAATTGTGGAAGGAGGGTCGCGATAACGATTTTGGCCTCGAGGAGCGCAAAACGATATCCGGGGCAGGAGGCCCGTCCGAATGAGAAGGACATGATGTTCGCCAGGCCGGGGAAAGATGGGGGTGTAGCTCCAGCGGGGTGAGAAGTCCAACGATCGGGGCTGAAAAAAGAGAGCAAATGAGGGCGGGTTCGCGTATACATGTAGGACGCGGACGTACTTGAACTGTCTTGCATCTGGGCCCCATATATCCTCGGCCATGTTGATCCCCTCCAAGGGGATGTGGACGAAGCTGCCCTTCTTGATGCGTATGTGCTCGTTCTCGCCGATGATTTTGCCATCACGGAGGACGACCGGAGAGGATATCGGTATCAGATCGTCGGTCGTGGCCACGCGGACTGATGATGCGGGTTACTCGTGAACACAGCAGGTAGGGAAAAAAAACACACCTGTTCCGTGCACGGGCGGGCTGATTCTCAGCGTTTCGCGGAAAACGGCGTCGAGGTATGGCAAAGCGTCGATCGTGTCAGCCTGCATCACTGAAGAAGTGGACGACACGGAGGAGGTGCTGTTGCGCTTCGAGGAGGTCGCGGTGTCCAGCGCTGGAGCTGATATGATCTCCGCGCGGAGGCGACTCTGGATTTCGGGGTATTGAGAAAGAATGTGTAGACACCATGTGATGGCGAGGGCGGTGGAGTCCGACCCCGCAAAAAGGAAAGATGATAGCTGGTCGAGAAGGTCTGCATCTGACAAGCGGTTGGAAGGTTCGTTGGATAAATTGGATTTAACTGCAGCGCAGTTGGTCAGTCTGTCTGAATGAATGGGAGACGACGTACTGAGAAGACTGAGGATATCCTTCTCTTCAGAGTGGAAATCAAGCTTCTCAGCCACGCAAGTTTCTCTCTTCGCGTGGAGGAGACCGATCCCAGAATCACGAATGGTCTTTAAGCATTGCTGGGTGATCTTGTCATCCTGGTCCGGCTGTTGGAAGGATCAACTTTTGCATATCAGAATTCACTGGAAACTGACCCATATTTTCTCGACGATCGGCAGGTAAAGCTGCTTCAACACCCGGAGTGGCGACGCCTTGTCTGATATGGCGAACATGCGGCGGTAAGCTGAATAGACTATTCCCCGAATTAGTTGGGCAGACACTATTAAGGAGAAACAACATACCCGCTTCTGACTCGTCGTGCAGAGCATTGAAATGGTAGTCAAAGCCCGCGAGGCCGAAAATGTCGAAAGCGGTCCTCGAGATCCAGTGTGCGACGTCGAGAGTGGCCGTAGTAGAGCCGTTGGCTGAAATGAGGGCGTCCCAACGATCAGCGAGCTCTTCCGCCTTCTGGAAAAATATGGGTGTCATGCCCTTCACTGCTTGAGCCGTGAACGCGGGCCCAATAAGTTTGCGCTGCTCGGGGTTATCATCAGAAGGTTTAAGAGAAATTAACGAGACTTACAAGGGCCTTGTGCTCAGCGCCCTCCATATTGAAGACTCCTAGAAATGCCATAAATTTCCGCAGCATGAACTCCGAATTGTACTTTTCTTACCACGACCCAAGAGTCGACCCAGATACGATCGAGTCTGCCATGGTTTTTCGTACACCGGGGAGGTGAGTACGTGCGAGAGAACCCGCAGATCGAAGGACATGAGCCGATAATCGTGTCTTCCATAGCCATGGTAGCGGAAAGTCTTTCCAAACAGGTTCGACGCCCAGTCATGGTAAATCTGCGGAGTGATATCCGGACTGGTATGGGCGTCAGGGAGTAGACTTGGGCGTGGGATCGACTCTAACTGACTCGTTAACCTCGCTGAAGTGACTTTTGAACGCTGAGGCGTCCGGCCCTGGCAGATTTCTGAGAGGGTCGAACCAAGGTGCCACCAAGAGCAAGTTGACGAGCCAGAGAAGGCCTCTCGCTACGACCAAGGCGGCCAGCAAGCCCACGACCTTGGCCAACCACGAGAAAAGCAGGAAAGCAGCGGCGGAGCAGTCCATGACTGGACCGAGGTGGTCGAAAGAGAACAGGAAACAGGCGCGGTACCTCTCTCATATTCGAAGTCTGACAGAGTGATTGCTACTGTGGGTCCAAACCGATTGGGCCGAGATATCCTTTTCGAGGTTGAAAGCAAGTCTCCATCAGCCTCGAGGCGTGATGGCGGCAAGCACCGATCTTCAGCTTGAACCACATTCACGAAAACCTTATACATCGCACGGTGGGCGACTGGCCACAAGCCACTAACACTCCATTCTCGCTGTCCCTCGGGCTTCTTCTCTGAGTCAAAACACGCATTGATACAAATCTCTGCCAATGATTCGAATATAACGTTACCGAAAGACGCCGTCCGTATCTCACGCGCCCTCGTTTCTTCTCAATACGAACTTGAATGCAATTTGCGCGGCGACCCAGCCGAGGTGGTCAATTCGTCGCCGAATGCGCCCCTCATTTCTTCTCAATACGGCGAAACTTGCACTTGCACGGTGACCTAGTCAAGATAATAGCGCGTCCATGTGGGAACAAACTTTGCTGTTTGTGTCGTCCTTCAGGCAATATTCTTTCAGAGGCCGATCCTTTCAAGCTGTTGCAATTGGCTTCATCTTTGTGTACATCTAGTTGGCTAGTTGCGGCTCACAGCATCCTCACCCAAAGTGAAAAACCATCCTGGGCCCAACCTCTATCGTGTTCGCAAACAGATCCTTGACTTCCTGGTGCTCCAGAATGTAGTCCTTTCCTTCATGCTGAGGATCCGTCACCAACGCGCGGAATTCGCTGGGCGGCATCCCGTATGGGTGCGAGTGCCAGTGAGCACGCCACAACGTTCCTGCTGACACAAAACGTACCGGATGTCGTCCTCTTGCTCCTCCGCGTCCTGGATCTTGCCGATGCGACGTAAGAGGCGGCTGAAGCATGCACGCGACCACAGCTGGGTGCTATATTGCATCCCAATCGCGGGCGATGCGGCGTACGCTTTACGGAAGTGGGCGATGGCAGCTTCCTCCTGCCCCGGCTGCTTGTGCAGCGCGACGCCGAGATACATTTCGGGCGTGTCGTCTACCTTGTTGGGGTTCTGGCGCTTGTAGTATGCGATGACCTCCTCCAAGTAGGGCGCCGCCTCGGCGATGCGGGTCGGTGTCGAGTACTGTGGCTTGCGGTGAGTAGACAATACGTACAGCAAACGGTCAAACGAACGCGGAAGCACATCGAGAGTTGCCAATTGCACGTATCCAGGATGGCTGCCTTGGCTAGCGCTAAGTCTGGGTGCGTCACTCCAGGAGTTTTCAAGTATTCCGCATTCCCCTTGGTTTCGACCTCAGCTCGGAAGGCTTGAATTTTGTCGATAAACTCTGTTTGTTCGGTGGGTGAAATAGCAGCGAATATCGACGAGACATTTTTATGGAGAACGGAGACTGTGCCGATGCGACTGGAAGTGAAGGTTGGCCTGGTGTTGCCCGACATGCTGGTATTGCAATAGTGAGAGTGTTCCGCTGAACTTGTGCTTTTATCCTGCTCAAAGTATCTCCATAATTTAGTTCGCAGGCGCTACACGTGTCTCGACGTTGTGATAAACTTTGGACACCCACTCAGTTCCAATATCTGTGATGGGCTTGAGGCCTAAGCGGAGACGACCGTTTGGACGCTTGAGTTCCTACGCAAGAGGGGTCAAGTCACGACATGTAACTGCTTCGCGATTGAAGTGAGACTCGAGCAGGATTTAAACGTCCAGAAATCCTGTTACATCGGGTCGTGCCCTCTCGAATCTCAACGGCAACTCTATCACCTTTATTAGCACTAACGGATCGGTTGTCGTAAACCAGAATTGATGTTAGGGTCGGCGGCTCTCAGGTCGGCGGTGCGGGTAGAAAGCGTAAAGCGTATACAAATTATTCAAGAGCAGCACCTAAAAGTCTTAAAAATAGAAAGAACTCCGAGACATTTCAGAAGCTCCAAAGCTACCGCCATGACCATAAAATTCGCCCAGCTACCGTACAAGATCCTTCAACGTTATCGCGAATCTGTTTCCTCACTGCTGACGCAGTGAAGGCTGCAGAGCATCTTCACGATTTCCCCGAGCTTCCTGGACTGGTGTGGACTGATGCGTTATCCTTTCTACGACCTGGGGCTTCGTCGTAGAGGATGGGAGCAGCGGAGAGGCGGCCGGATACATCGAAAGACACCCTGTCCTACGAAAAATATGCAGCAGAGAACGTGTGGTCCGTCTTGAATAAGAAATACCCGCTGTAAAGCCGGCGGACCAACACTGCGCGCGGTTAGTGAAGATCGCGTCCCTCCCGAAATTACGCTCGCGCATTCTCTCCTGTCATTTGTACATCCATATCCTGGAGAGCCACCAGAAGCAGGGTTGGGGCCGAAAGCTGATCTAGACGGCTGTGGAAAGGGCGAAGGTACGGGCAAGTTTTCATTTCCAACTGGCGGCGCTTGAATAAAGGTATCGACGGCGTATGCAAGTTGGTGATGAATCCGAAAAATGAGAATGCCGGCAAGTTCTACGAATAGCTCGGGTTTTAAGAGCATAGAGGTGTCGCCACAGAACCATGTTGGACTCAGGTTCGATAGCTGGGCGTGTTAAGTTCTACTTGATTGAGGTGCTTTTCGTAGTTGCAGAGTAAAATTCCAGTTGTCAATGGCAGTGGCATAAAGATTGAGGATGTTTTCGAGCAAGATTTGCTCTGCAAAGGCTTGAAATATAATGCCTTTCCCCGAAGAGCTGCCTGGGCCCCGAATTCCGTGGTGTGGGTCTAGTCGGAAACTCGGCTGAAGCCGGACAAAGAATAGGACGAAGGCGTATAAACACCGTCAAACCCAGCGGTTTCTTCTTCAAGTCTTCTTGCGGCGCTTCAGCGTTCTGGCCAGGAACCCACAGTTTACGCAAATGACATTCTCATGATACAAAGAAGAGCCTTGCAACTCCGATGACTTCAAAGCCGGACATCCGAACAGCTTTCGTTTCTATGGTCCATGGAGGAGTGCTGGGGCTTCAAGATGTACACGCCGCCTCGGATTGTCTGTGTGAACAGTCAAAGTCGCTGCAGTGCCAACCACGCCCGCTAACCATTTCAGGACTGTCCACCAATTGAAAGGTATATTCGCCTCCGAGTTCGCACCGTTGGTCTCCTGATACACGGGATCTTGCCCCGGTGTTATTCTTCTGAGTTCCGGCCTTCAACGGACGGCACTGCGCCAATTCCATTGTGCTTGACACCGTCATGAGTGGAAACATAAATCGGCTGCTCAATAAGCTTAACTTGCTTCATTTGGCCTGCTCATTCTCCCCTGTGCTCTTTTTCACCGATGGGCAACTCGCAAAGCTTCCCTCCAGCGTCACAAGCAGGCTCCCCGCTCCAACTCTGCCTCAACAATGTATTTGCATCGAGCGCAGGCAGCGTTTCTTATCCCCAGAATGCCTTTTACCAGCTTCTGGATGTCAAGCCATATAACCGACACATCCCGATTACCCCAGCCGCTGTTACACGTCCCACCACCAGCGAGGATATCTCCGAAATTGTCGCGTGCGCTGGAGCTAGTGGGGTGAAGGTGCAAGCACGAAGTGGCGGGCACAGTTTTGCGAACTATGGCAAGTACCTCCCAAAAATCATGGTAATAAATGACTGACGACTACTGCGCAGGACTTGGAGGCCAAGACAATGCCGTGGTCGTCGACATGGTGCATTTCCAGCAATTCAGTATGGACACCTCGACATGGCAGGCCACGGTTGGTGCGGGCACGCTGCTTAGGGACCTGAAGACACGCCTGCACAACGCGGGTCGCCGCGCGATCGCCCATGGAACGTGCCCGCAAGTTGGAATCGGCGGTCATGCGACTATTGGTGGCTTGGGGCCGATCTCTCGCCAATGGGGCATGGCACTTGATCATATCCTAGAGGTCGAGATTGTCCTAGCTAACGGTACCATCACACGCGCGAGTGCGACGCGAAATCCGGACATTTTATTTGTATGAATTCCACCCTATTGTTGTTTTCCTGCTCACTGAACCGTAGGCTATGAAAGGAGCTGCGGCATCCTTTGGGATCGTGACAGAATTTGTGTTTCTGACTCACCTGGAACCACCGAACCTCTGGTCCTCGTACAGTATCCTGTGAGTCTGTGTGATCTCCGCTCTTCGCTGGCTCATAAATCAGGCTTGGGAAGCATGCCGACATGGTCTCGACGTTCGCCACTTGGCAATCCATGGTTGCGGATCCCGCTCTTGACCGGAAACTGGCCACGCAAGTGGTTGTATTTGAGCGAGGTATGCTCATTTCGGGTAACTAGAATGTTTTATTAGCCTCGATGAAGCCCACTGATTCGATCTAGCAACATACTTTGGAACCAAAGAAGAATACAAATCGCTGAACTTCCAGCAACGACTGGCGCAAGGGCGAGATGCTCCCGTTTCGGTAGTTACATTGGATGGCTGGCTTGGCGTCATTGGCAGCTGGGCCGAAAGAGTGCTTTTGGCGCTCGGTGGAGCCACCGTATGTGTTTGGCCAGATAAAGCGAAATCCCGGTGTGCTGATATGACCTCAGTCCATACCCTTCTACTCGAAGAGCCTTACCGTTGGAGCGAATAACCTAATCCCTCCAAACGGAATCGGCGAGCTGTTTAACTATTTCGACACCGCCAAGAAGAGTACTCCCGTACGTCTTCTTGTGTTGTTGTCTTTGCGTTACATTTACACCAGTAGCTTTGGTTTGCCATCTTTGATCTCGCGGGAGGGGCGGTCAACGACGTTCCACAAAATTCAACCGCGTTCCCACACCGAAATACCTTGGTTCGTTTTTTTCGAGCTCAATATGCTTTCGCCACTCACTCGAGAGGAAAGTTTTATTTACAAACGTATGCAATCGGGATTGGCACCTTGTCCGACGTCACTGTCACCTTTTTGACCGGCGTAAGTAAGTTACTCACTCACTCTATGCCTGAGGTGCAATTCGGCGCCTATCCAGGTTATGTCGAGTATGGTTGCATTTCGTTCCATGTTCCCTTTCAACTAAAAGTGTCGAAACAGCCCCTTACTGAATGACGGGCCGAGGAAATACTGGGGCGTGAACCTAGAACAGCTGCAGAATATCAAGACGGCCATAGATCCAGGCGACTTGTTTCATAATCCACAATCGGTTCCCCCAGCTTAGATTGCCAGCTCTCCGACTGGCTCGTGATATATCTGTTTGAAAGAGTTACTTATTTGTATCTATATAATGTGGATGCAGGACTTTCTAATAAAATATGAACTCCCAGAAGGAACCAGCTCTTCATATGTCCGCCTCCTACACAGTTTGATCAGGTCTGGGCTTCCGCTTATTTTCTTCTTTTGGCATTCTCTGAAATCTCTTCGCGTCCGAGGCTACATTCTGCTGCATTGCCAGGTGACTGTCTATACTTAATAGCGCCAGTGAGCTCGTAATTAATTTCTGGGCAGACTCCCATACAACGAGGATGCTCTTTGCGACCTCAGGTACCCTTCATTTTTACCAATGAATACCACTCACGAGCACGAGGTTTGCGAACAAGGACCCCAAGTGGATTCACAACCGTACACTATCGGTGGTGTCTTCGTAAAACGAAATTCCTCTGATGCTGATGGCATCCTACTTTTCGGGTTAGAGATCTAAGTATATATATTCCACGTTCATGAAACATTTCCGTCCACCGAATAGCAAGTTCCACAGGAGCTACATTGACAGAAGACTAACCCTGCGGGTTTATTTAGTTTGAGGCGATTTACGTGCACCACATCGGTGCCAGCAAGACTTGCGAGCACACCACAGCAATGCAATTCGAGACCTTGGTCGCTATCTCAGCCGTTCTCCTCGCTTTTCTCCTTTATTCGACCCACCACCGAACTGGCTTACCCAGAGTCGGCAAAGGCGGTCCTCTAGGCTTTATCCTCATGGCTCTCAAGTCTATCACGTCGTTCACGGATTTGATCGACGAGGGGTTGAACAAATATGGCGGCAAGGCGTTTGTGCTGCCGTCCATGACCGGTTCGTTTGTCTTGGTTGGACCTGAAAATGTGGATGTGAGTTGTGTTGGCTTTGAAGTAAACTGTGTTGGAAAATTCCTCGCCAGATAATCAAATCCAGCGACGATACCGCCGTGAGTTTCACTGACTTTGGAGTACAATTTTCGGTGAATTCCTTGCACTGTACCAGATAAACCAACCGATTTCCATCAATGAGGTATGATCCATTTGTTCGAGCTACTTTGTAATTGAAGCGCATCAGAATCTTCAAACGATGTACACCATGAACTCCCGGATACAAGGGCCACATTTTCAGGCGGGAGTAGCCCGAACCGACGTAACTCGAGCGGGATACGATTTTATCCCAGAAGTTCTCGATGAGACACGTCTTGCGATGTCTGAAGCCTTCGCCCTAAATGCGGATCAAAGCGAGCAATCTCAATCGTCTTTCCCGCAGATCGTTCTGAGGATTTTTTAGAATCTACATCTGTCCCTCTCTTTCATACAATGACGCACCTCGTTGCTCGAATCACTAACCGCCCCATATTGGGCACATCCCTCTGTCGTAACAAACCATTTCTCCAGGACGTAATCCAGTTCACCGAAACCCTTGTGTACGCGCGAGCTCAGGTTGATTATCTCTGCGCTAACTAACCCCAAACACCCAGTGTATACGCCCAACTGCTTCTATGGTTCCCAAAAATCTTGAGACGGTATGTCTCTCGACCTTGATCGGTGGTTGTATTAATTTCGATAAATCACTGAACGCTGAACGCACAGACCACTCTACTTGTTGGCGAGTTCGACCTTCGGAGGTCACAAAGAACCCAACAGAGTACTCATCCCATACCTGAAGTCGCTCATTGCCGACAGAGAGGGGGGACTAGAAAGCTCTGTCAGTACCATATCATACTTTAGAGGACCTTGAAGCTAGATGATACTCTCAGAATACCATCGCCGACTTTCTTATTGATCAGGCTTCCGAATCGCCTGAAGAAATCGCAAATTTGGAGCCTTTGGCTATGCGAATCCTCAGTATCAGCCTAAGGTCCATACACACCTCGTAGGTTGTTACGCGACTCGAGACATGAAGATCAACTTCCATAGATCGATGTTCGGAAGTCATGCTATATTTCACCTAGCCACCCTTTCGGAAGCTGAACGTGATGATATCCGCCAAGAAATCATCGAAGCCGAATCGGAATGCGGCTATAACAAAGCTCCCCTCTCAAAAATGCGCAAACTCGACTCCACACTGCGCGAAACCGGACGTTTCTACTCCCTCGCCTCTGTTGGTCTAATCCGTCTCCTCATCAAACCCATTCGCTTGTAGACGGAACGGTCGTGCCCTCAGGATACAGCATTGCCGTCCAACTCAAACCCATCCACTTTGATGCGAGTGTGTATCCTGAGCCAGAGAAGTTTGACTGTTTCCGCTTCTCAAAATTAAGGGAGACGGAGGAGAGTGTGAAGCATGCATTTACGACCGTCGAGAACGACTTTTTGTTGTTCGGTCTGGGGAGGCATGTATGTCCCGGCCGATTTTTGTACGTTTGTCCTTGAAGAATGAGATGTCTGCCTGACAAAATCATATAGCGCGTCGATGGTGTTGAAAATTATGCTCTCTCATCTGTTGTTGAACTACGACGTTACCCTTCCGGATGGAGCGAAAGAGGTTCCGAAGCCGATGTTGTTGAGCTTGCTCGTCATGCCCAATCTAACTGGGCGTGTTATCATCAAGCCGAGGGTAGGACAGGCGGCGCAGGATCTCGAGCTCTAATTCCAAAGATGACCATTAGCACCGCAGTTGAATTTTCGATCAAATGATTTTTTTTTTTCGTGTCCAAAATGACCTTGGCCTGAGTTTCTGGCGTGTCGTGCACCTGTAGTTTCGTTCTGTTATTAGTCGGGTTCAAAAGACTTTTTATCGGGTGTGGGAACTTACCGTTCAGTATTTTGAATTTACATTTAAATTATTTGAACTAGATCTTAGTCCAAGTCGCAAAGCCTGCAGAGGCGGAAAAAAACTGAACCCCTCATCACCAATTGAAAAACTGTTTGATTGGAAGGCGTCGTGGCATTGTGGAGCATTGTGGGCGTTGCAGCTTGACGGAGTGTTCGAACAAGGAAATCCCGTTGATTGATTGACAAGGCTTCCTTTTACGGCATTCAAATCACCCTGTACCAACCATGGCTATATAATAAATACCAGAAGAGCGGGTGACTGGTTGACTTTCCATAAGGCATTTTCTGTATTTTCGAATAATTTGAGGTCTAAAACCGCAGGATCACCGCAATGGCATGACACCTGCCAGGACCCCATCGGGCCCGGATTTCTGTTAGAATATCTTCGACCCTCTTCCAGACTTGAAATCAAGTTTAATCTGGAGGGGGGGTCGCTACCCCCTCTTCAGACTTTTCTTTCGCTGAATAACGCGTCTTGAACGTTTTCGACGCCGCCACTTGTCAGCGGCCACCCCGGGCCGTGCATCCTGCAACCACATGCTTAGTCAACCAGCATGTGTTTACATTTTATGAAAATTGGAATACTAACGGTGTAATAAAAGGATAAGATAGTGTTATGAATTAGTGGATAAGACCGATGAACCGAAATCTACTCTTCTTTCGTTTTTTTCCCCCACACCACCCTCTCGACCTCGGCCTTCCGGCCTGTGATCGCCAGCCACGCCCCTTTCAGTCCGGTCACGACGGGACTGAACATGGCCACGCGCGCCTGGTATGCAGCGTATCCAGGGTATTTTGGTGCGGTGATCGACTCGGTGAGGAGTGTCGAGCAGAAGAAGAGCGTGGAAAGCGCGAAACCGGGCGTCAACGGTGCGATTAAACGCAGCAGATTCAAGCCAAATTTATCCGCAAGGAAGATTGAGCGGAGGTCGGCGAGAGATGGGTGCTGCAAGGGCGCGATGGTCATTATCCACCAGAAGGATTGTTCACAGGCACAATTGGGGTGCCGGGGCCGCGCCCGCGATCCGCGTGTCAAAAAGCCGCGCTTAGCATCCGCGGGGGTCCACTCGAGGCGCGCACCGATCCATGCGCGGTACTTGTCATACGGCTGGTTGTGGTTCTGATGTTTGAACATATGGAACGTGTACTGCTGGTTATCGGAGGTGAAATAGAGGACGAGGACCAGGAGGGAGAGAAAGATGATACCGTAGTCGTGACTGTTGAGCGGTTGGGGCGGTTGGGTCGCGGCAAAGTAGGTAGGGATACTGAGGAGAAGAAGGAGGACATGCTGGATACCCGCTGGGGACAGATCCAAATGAGAGAAGAGACACCGAACTCTAAGAACGGGCCCACGCACAGATGAAGATTATGTTCAGTATTTGGAAGAGAACGGGGTGCAGCCGTCCTCGGAGGACACCCCAGCGGTAGTCTTCATGTTTCCTGTTGAATGTTTAAGCAGGTCGCTTTCAACAACGTCAAAAAAAACACGTACAGATCGAACTCTCCGCGTCTGTACATGTGGGAGTTCAATCTGGCCAGGGTTAAGCATGGGACTGGAACGGAGTGAATTGGACACACGCACCTTAACATCCAGACAACGATGAGAGATAGCATCATTAGCGCTCGAGGATTGTACGCCCCTGGGGCGATTCCCAGAGAAGCGGGAGTGTAGGGGGCGAGGTAGAAGGACTGCTGCTGGGGCCAAAGAGGCAGGAGTGCAAAGTAGGCGGAGTAAATTGTCGGCAGGGAGGTCCAGAGGCGGTCGACCTGAGAGACATTGGATGTGATAATCGAGGCGAAGTAGGTTGTTGCAGAGCAAAAGATACAGAATTGAACGGGCCATTCGAATGCTGGGGGGATGAAGAATGTGTCCGTGGAGGTCGAGTGCAGCTTGCTTGTAGGTTTGACCAGTGGGGATGGTTTTGTAGCTTTTCCAGCAGGTATCTCGATCCGCAGCCGAATAATGCGGACAGTGCAACCATGTCTCCGAATTATTTAAAAGTTGACTCTAGTAGACAGCTGCAGAGTCATAACTAGTGTGAGACCCAGCTAGAGTGGCGTTGACGTGTTAGGTCTCCCCTAGTCCCCTAGACAGATGGTATGGACCGCCGTGGCGCACAAAGGGTTCAATCCACGTGATCCCGTATCGTTTCTTTTGATGCCAAGACCGCGCGCTTCTTCATCCCAATCTGATCCAACTCCGAGAAATCTTGGCCAGCGAGGCATGCAAATATACATTGCCAAGACCTCGTTAGTCTCCCTAGTCAGACCAGCACGTAATCTTCTCCTTGATAAGCGGAGTGCGGAGAAGATCGTTTATGAGACCTCGTAGGATTATACCGGGAATACACGATTTTTCTGATAGTTGGTCCTCTTTGAGCGACATTTTCGTGCAAATAAATATCCCCTCACTTGCAATCACATGGCAACCAGTGTATGAATGCTGGCCAACCCCAGGTAATCGGCTCCTTTCTTTCTGAACGGTCATGTCGGCCATGCCAGCGTCGAACGATGACGAACCTGGGCTGATTCTGTCCCTTCCGCCGCCCAAACCGTACTCGTTGAGGATCACCGACTTGACGATAGGCGCACCACCACCGGCAGAAGACCGCATTCCTCTAATTCTCGGATCTGTCCCAATTCCGTCTTTCCTACGGTCCAAGAAGGAGGAGGAAAATGGACCTGCCACTATTGTTCGAGCGGTATCGGGTACTTGCGGTGCAGGGGAGATGCTCGCAATCATCGGCGGCAGTGGTTCTGGCAAAACTACGCTGTTGAATGCCATTGCCGGGCGTTTACAAGGCCTCCCAATTCTTGATGGTCAAATCTCGTTTCAGCCAGCGGCCCAACACGGTCAAACCGTAGCGAAAGATGGAGCACCGAAGGTTTCTAAGATCATAGGATTTGTTAGGCAAAATGACTATTTACTTCCTCATCTGACGGGTACGGCTTTGCTCAATGGAATCTCCCTTGGATATTAATTTGCTCTAGTGAGGGAGACACTCACGTTCTCTGCTGCTTTGCGCCTCCCGAAGACAGTCGACAACAAGACGGTGCGGCAAATTGTAGACCAGACAATAGATGAATTAGGGCTGAAGGTGCGTTTTTAAAATCCTTTAAGAAGAAAACTTGAACTTTTACAAGGAATGCGCGGATACTGTCGTCGGTGGGATCTTCCGCAAGGGCATTTCGGGCGGCGAGCGCAGGTATGTTCCGAACGTTGCGAAAGGTTCCTGCTCAACTAATCCCGCTAGACGTCTGTCTATTGGCTGCGTTTTAGTCACCATGCCATCGGTTCTAATCCTCGACGAGGCCACAACTGGTTTAGACGCCACCACTTCTTTTCTGCTGCTCCAGACACTATCAGACCTGGCGAAAAGGCATCAACGGACGATCATTCTTTCACTTCATGCTCCCCGGTCTGATGCATTCGCGCTTTTCGACCAGCTCATGGTGTTGTCCAAAGGCAATGTGATGTACAGCGGTAGATCATCAGACAGCCTGGGTTGGTTTGAGGAGCACGGATGCGAGCTGAAGAAAGAGACGAATCCATTAGGCACGGACTTCAACTCTCGTAAACACTGACGCTGAACGTTTCACAGATTTTCTGGTCGATGTTACGAGTGTAGATAATCGCTCTGCGGACCGCGAAGATGAATCTCGAGCGCGCGTCGCCACTCTTGTTCAAGCATGGAAAGATCGGGAGCAAGAAAAGCAGGTTCCTCCTCCTTTCTCTCCTATCGCCCACACCATCTCCCGTGGCTCTCAAGCGGGGGACCTAAACCCTGATGCCAGCGGTGATATCTCGCGGCCTGGTCTTTTCAAACAGACAGCAATCTTACTTCGGCGCTCCCATTTGAACGTATACCGGAATTACGGGCAATTGGCTGGATTTTTGGTCCAGAGTATCGGAATTGGCGTGTTTATGGGACTCACGTATTACGATTTGCAAGGAAATCCCGCCGATATTCAGAGTTTGAAGGTACAGAGAGCGTCCGGGTCTGGGCAACTTGGGACTGACATTCCGTTAGGGAGCGGCATTCCAGTTCTTTCCCGGTTATTTTTATTTGACTCAAGTGAGTGTGATCAGTGCTGTCTGCATCGGTACTGACGGTCTTGCGCCACCAAGGTATATTGGATCTACAAGTTCTGTTCCGACTTTATAATTTTTGATAGAGAGCGAGAGGTATGGGATCTGTTTCTGTCGCATTAATTGTACCGACGAGAATCTTGGCAGGATCATCTTTATGTAGGATACGAAATACGTGTAGATGCAGCCCGACCTGACAAACCTCTTTTTTCAGAGCACATTCCCCTACATTATTGCCGACTTTATTGCGTATCTAGTGCCTACTATCGTTCCGCCCACCGTCTAGTAGGTGTCCTAGTTGCTTTCAGAATTTTCAGAACTCATCAACTCACCAGCACGGTCATTTGTGAGCCGAATCCTTCTGCTCTGGACTCATCTCAAGTCCAATACAGTTTACGCCATGAGCAATATGCGACGTGACGATTTTGCTGCCAACTTGTTCATCGTCGTGGCCAACGTACGAAATCTAAGCCCACCTTCGCTTACAACTAATCGAGGTCTGTCTAGTGCATCTGCATGCAATGGTCGACCCAAGGACTAGCCTTGTTGGCTTCGTCTATATTCGTTCGTTCCGTTTCATGTTGTCCGGATGCGGCGCTCAAACCGGCTATGTAGCGAGGTTTCCCTCAAGCTTCCATGGCTGCCAACGCTCTCTCTATGTTTTTCACGTAAGGTGTCGCTTTACATGTCCGATCCACTCAACAAATTATCATCATAGGCTCTCCGCAGGATTGTACGGTGAAACTGTGTGTTGATGGGCTGCCATTGATTGTCGTTCTACAGTTCTCTCACCCATGTGCCTGTTTGGTTACGCTGGATCAGATATATGTGAGTTATTCCTCCCCCAGCTACAAGAAGATAATCCTCACTGTGTCCTCGTAGTTCGACGACATTTTATTCGTTCCGGGTGGTCGCAACCACTCAGTTCAAGGGGCGCAAATTTTCATGCGAAGGAGTCACCGGTGTTGCACTCACGCAGTGCGACGGAGACAACGTTCTTCGCAGTCTAGGCTTCTCTGACGCACCCCTCATCGTCTATTTCGCAGCTGAGATTGGGATCATTGCGGCGTAAGTCGTTCTTTCTCGTCGTGTGAATGATTTAACTGTACAATCCCAGATTGTATCTTCTGTCTGGGGTTATTCTTCAGGTATCTGCATTTGAGTGGGGGAAGCTCGTATATTAATCACGTATTCTCCATAGTTCTACAAGCCAGGCGGCGTGAAACACGCTCCCGGTGGCGGGCCTGAAAGTCGAGGCAAAGAATCGGCACTGACGGGAGACATGGATATCGTACGGGCCAAGATCGACGTCGAGGTAACCACTTTTCGGCTGTCTGCTGACAATAAGACTGACGCCGACTTCTCCCGCCCAGTTTCGGAACATCGGTTTCAAGTGGATCAGGTCGGGCCTTCCGTTGGGATTGCGCAAGGCGGAGAACAAAACGATTCTCAGCGAGATCACTACCTTCTTCCCTGCGGGAGAGGTCTCTGCTATACTGGGACCTTCTGGTGCCGGGAAGTCAACGCTCCTCCAGCTGCTGGCCCACAGAAAGCTCAATGCAGGCCCCGGAGCGCACTTTGAGATGACTGGCGACCTTCTCTTCAACGGCATGCCTGCAACAGAGGACGTCCGTAACTCGATTGCTTTCGTAGAACAAGAGGACGACTACCATCTCAGCGCCTTGACTGTCCGAGAAACGTTGAGGTATGCAGCGATTCTGCGGCTGCCACCCAAAATGAGCAAGAAACGCAAAATTGCGCGCGCCGAGGAGGTGCTGCTGATGATGGGACTCAAAGACTGTGCAGACATCTATGTCGGCGGCGAACTGTTGAAGGGAATCTCGGGGGGAGAAAAGCGACGATTGTCGCTTGCTGTGCAAATGATCAGTGATCCAAGCATTTTGGTCGTTGACGAGCCTACTTCTGGCCTCGACTCCTTCATAGCCAACAATGTCATGCAGTGCCTCAAAGAAATCGCGCGAAGCGGTCGCACTGTTATTGTGTCGATCCACCAACCTCGCTCGGACATCTTCCACAGTTTGGACAACATGCTTATTCTGGCCAAGGGCGGCCATGCCGTTTTCAGCGGCAAGCGCGAGCAGGCCATGCACATCATGGAGAGCCAAGGGTACCCGCTTCCGTCGCTCTGGTTCAACCCGGCAGAGTATGTATACTCAATCTTCTCTTATCTCGAGTTATCGTAGTTCTGACTCTGCTCAAGCCACCTTCTTGATTTGGTGACCGTAGATCAGCGGCCGGGAAAGGCCGTCGACTCGCGTGCACGTGTGGATGGATTGATCGAGTTCTGGAACACCTACCGTGAAAAGGTCGATCGGGTGGAGGGACACCAGAAATCTGAGGCGACGACACTACAGATCATCCATGAGAGCCGGTTTACCCCGATTTACATTGCGTTTCCGGTCGTATGGGAGCGCATGTTGCGGAATCTCTGGCGGCAGAAGGATGTGAGGTTTTTGGATTGGGTATAATCCCTTGCTGACCTTCTTCAGGCATTTTGGGGACGGCTCACCCAGCCTCCTTTTGCTGCGCTAATGCTGCTTATGTTCTATGAACGGGTATGTGATGCCTGGAATCACAACTTTCTTATTCAAATTTTGTACAGCTCAAGTTTGGTCCTACCGGTGGTCAAGACCGGATCGGGTCAGTCATCATCCAGTCTGAATATCAGGACACTGAAACGTGCACTCAGTGTTAACCTTCAATCAACCGGAGGTTGGTTGCGTACTTCCAGATGGTAATCATAGTCGTGCTGAACCTTTCCAGCAATGCCTTTTATCGGGTTGATCTGCGGTATTGCGGTGTTGTGAGAACAATATTTTCGTCTTGTCTTTTCACAACTCATGAGCCCCTCAGCCCTCAAGACCGACAACTATTCATGCACGAGTACCGCAGTTCTGCGGCCTACTCATGCACCACCCTTATTCTAGCATATACCCTGATGGAGCTCCCCTCCCAAATCTTCGCCGCACTGGTAAGCTATTCTCTGGTTTCGGACCTGCCCAACGCTGATGGCAACCAGCTTTACGCCATTTTTGTAAGTTGCTCAAGCAGAGAGACATGAATCACCTAATGCAGTTCCAAGATGAATGTAGCAGTCGGAATGCAGACGAGTGCGCGAATTTATTTCGAGTACGCGGTGACTATCGTTGCGCTGGGAAGCATGGGCGAGAGCATCGCGATCATCTTCAGCGCGTTTTTCGACGGTGTAGGGATTGCGGTGTCGCTCGTGTCGACTACTCTATCGATGGTTGTGCAGTTCAGTGGAATTCGTGCGTGTACCCCCTTTGGATAGCCGTCCTCTCATATTCCTTTCTGTGTGCAGTCTCCTTGTCTGTCCCGTATTGGTTGTCAATAGTGAGTATAATCCTGTGAACCGGACTGCACCACCTTATCGCTTTTCAGATCGCATGGGGCACACCTTTGAAGGTGAATACTGCCTGATTATTTCCTGTGTTTGTGTGCTTACAGTGTACTATAACAGGCCGCACAGCGTCTGCAGTTCATCAACGAAAATCGAGGGCTGGAGTTCCATTGTTCTCAAGCCGATATTACCGCCGGAATTTGCACGGCGCAGTCTGGCGAGCAGCTGTGCGTATCGTTCCATTCCTCACCCGAGTGACTTGTCTGACATTGACACCCATAGGTTGGAACTATACTCTTTCCATGACCGCAATACCGCGAAACTTGTGGGGATTACGGTTGGTGTTGCCATCGCATGGAGAATTCTGGCGTGGGCTGCTTTGCGGGCGCGTATGTGGCGGGAGTGAGTATTATATAAGTTCGTAGATACTTGGAGGTCTTTGTTCTGGCGTGGGCCGCTTTGCGGGCGCACATGTGGCGGGAATGAGTACTATATTAGCTCGTAGATACTTGGAGGTCTCTGAATGAAGGTTCAAATAATTCTCTCTTGTCTGAGCAGCTCCGGCATGAAATGCCGAATTGATGTATTGAATCTCCGCTACTGGTCAGCTTCAACTACCGTGGGAATTTTTGTCACTTCGTCGCCAAAAGTCCTCTTGCCTCTTTCAAAACAGCCCTAGCGCTTGGTCGGTATTCAGCTTCTGCACGCTGCGCGCACACCCTGACCTTGCGCGCAGATCCCACCAACCCTCAAAATGACCCACGACGCTGTTTGGTTTTCCCGCCCGAGAAAGTACGGCAAGGGCTCCCGCCAATGGTGCGTACGGCGCTGCCGTCTCGGACTAGGTTTTTAAATCGGGGAACAGCCGCCTCTGCGCCCACCAGGCTGGTCTCATCCGCAAGTACGGCCTTGACCTCTGCCGTCAGTGCTTCCGCGAAAAATCCGCCGCCATTGGATTCGTCAAGGTGCGTTCTCTCGTTTACATTCCGTCGAGTGCGTGTACTCACGCGCTATTATCTCAGAACCGGTGAATGGTTTAGTCTCGCCGCCATTTCGTCCTCTCTTTGTCGCGTCGCTACAGCACATTTGTATGCACCCCATATGATATGTTAATGTCAAGCATGCAGTCTCAAGCTCATCTGCGCGCGGTCGTTTTTCGTTGTGTGCATTCGGAGACAAGCATTCGCACAACGCTGCTCGAAAGTACTGGCTGATGCCCACCGCCGCCGGCTGGGCGTTTGAACAGTTGCTTAAACTTGGATGTAAGTAAGATCTGGTGAGCATTCGCATAGTAAGTTACTCGCAAAACTCTTGTTGTACTTCGGCAGCGACTACTGAAAACTAAAGTCCAAGTTGAAATAGTGATATAATATCCGGTTGCAATATCTAATTAACGAATTTATACAGCGGGGTGGATGAGGAGTTTTAACTACAGAATGACAGACAATAGTGCTGCTGGAGGGGTGGAGACTATTAGACAGACAACCGTGTTACGCGTGTTGGGATAACCTGTACAAATGGGTGGGTGGGCGAAACAGTAAGAAGTGGTCAAACAGAAAGGAGCAGTAGTCTGAGGAGGAAATATGCCGGGGTGCAGGAGGATACAATGCGCGATGGTATGATAACTGCGGGCGGGTCGCAGTGGTAGATAATACGGTTGGAGACGAGAGCGAGGAATAGCAATTCAAAAAGGTGGTCGGTAAGGTAGATCGGGGGGTGGGAGGGGAGGGAGGAATCGAGAAGTAGACGCAACGATTTGGGCGAGGATATAGGATACTTGAGGACGAGACTTGAAAAGAGTGGCATGGCCCAAGGAGAGGTCAGTTGTGTGCATTTTACATTCCGTATCCGAACGACCGCTGGTACGGGTCGCCAGACAGAGAGGCCGTCAGCCCGGCACCGCCGAAAGGGCTGATGCCTGCGAACGGGGCGCCGGAGAGGCCGCCAGCGTGGTGGGACGACGTGAGGCCAATGTGGCTCGAATTCCCCTGCAACACGTAGCCGTCGATGGACTGCCCGAGACCGTGGTGCTGAGGTGCCATGTGCGACTGCCCGAAAGACGACTGCGCGTAGAGACCGCCCTGGCCGCCATAGATGTCCGTGAGGCCGTTGGTGTGGAGGCCCGAAGCCATGTGGCGGGCTTGCGGGACCATGCCTTGGTTTCCGAGAGGGGCAAGGGACTGAGGATGCTGATATCCCCCTCCACCAAAATGATCCATCTGCTCACGCTGTAACTTGTTTTGAATGCGCTTGCCGTACGGCGTGTTCCGAATCAAGGGGAGAACAGGCCGGATGCCTTCGACAAGCAGCGCGCGCTGGTTGGGTTCGGCGTAGTCCAAAGCGGTCTGGGAAGCGTCAGCTTTCGGGCGCCAAGACCGTCCCGGGTACAACATACCTGAACGCAGTAGTTGCCGTACGAATCGCGCAGCAGCTTCTCAAGCCGAGTCCGGTTCAACAATTCCTCGATAAGCATCTTCCGGGTGTTGTGTTCCGCAACACGAACACACTAGCGGGGAAATTGTCAGCAAGAAGCATCAGAACTGAGTGATGTGTACCTTCTCGATGACGTTGGAGCTGAATTTTTGGACAGACAAGGCGCAGACGTTGCCAGCGAATTGACGGATAACGGCATCGCTGAACCGGTTGTCGTTCAAGTCGAGAATGTATTGAACGACCTATAAAAGTGTTGAGTAAAGAGTCGCAGATAGCGGGAGGAAGAATACGGACATAGTTGCCATACGGGTCCTGGACGAGGGTCAGAGCGTTGAAGGTGATCTCGTTGACGAGCTGAATGCGTTGATGGTCCGAAGCATGGTCGATACAGCGCTGAAGAACGCAGCAGCCGTGGCGGTGAGTAGCAACCTCGATGCAGTTAGCAGCGACCGCATTGTAGATGAACTGTGGCGTGGAGATTAGCTGCTATCCTCGAAAGAGCGAACCTAAAAACACATGCCTGATTGTCCTCGGGCGCCAGCTTGTTCAAGCATTTCTGGATGACATGGTTTCCGTTGAGGTCCTTGATGAGAACCACCACATGGAGGCTGAGCGCGACGATGATCGAGTGGATCTGCGCATTGTAACGAGCATCAGCCTGAAAGCAGCTCGTTAGTCGATATATCAACGAGCAGATTGAATGGCATTCACCTGTCGGCGCGTCGACAAAAAGTCAATCATCTTCTGGACAGCACGAGTGCCATGCATGTTGAGCGAGATGTTGACAAGGTCCTGCGCGACGGAATCGCAGATGACATTGCGCTGCTCATCGGTGGAATACTCCAAGAGCTTTTGGCAGAGATAGTTGCCGAAGGGATCTAGGAGTGGATTGAGTCGTCGAAAGAAAAGATGAATGAACAATAGAGCATACCAGTCATGAGGTCCGCGAAGTGGCCGAACGTCTCACGGAAAATCATATCCCTGTGCTCGGCAGAGCCCTCTTCCAGCTTCTTCTGCAAGTACCGGCAGCCGTGCTGGTCCTTGCACAGCGCGGGAATCTCGCCTTGCAAGTCCTCGAGGCGCGTCCCCGCGAATCGGTTAACTGAAAGATTATGAGCACGAGTGGACCTATAACAACGATGAAGCCTTACATTCACGATCCATATCGCCGCGCTTGTGCTTCGGGCCATGGAGACCGTTCATCTTGCCATCACCGGCGCCAGAGTTTGTCCTCGCAGGGAGACCGAGCCCATAACGCGATCCATTGTGATGATAGAGCGCTGTCGAACCGGTACCGGCATTGGCGCCGCCGCGGCCAGCTTCAAAGCCATACGAATTGTACCCATTGCCGTCGAGCCCGTAAACCGAGTCCATTCCGCCGCCGTACTGTTGCTACGACGCATTGGATAAGCTTCCTTATAAACACGCCAGAAGAGCCTACCTGCAGGGTGTCATCCAGCCCACCAGATTGAATGGAGTTGAACGTCAGCGACCCGCCGTCGTACTGGCCCGATGGAAGCCTCGAGAGGGACGCCTGCAGATCGCCGGCATTGACCGCACTCTCACCGACGGAGGCGAGACGACCGTTCAGGCCCTGCGATTCGGGAGTGTGCGGCGTGCCTGGGGACTTGAGGATGTGTACCGCGCTGGTGGAGAGCCCGAGGGGCGTAGCGGGCACAGACCGGGTCGTAGCGTTCAGGCTTTCCAAGAGGCTGGGGGGCGAACCGCGACGCGAGGTAGGCAGCTGCGAATGCGTCGCGTGGCTGACAAGCTGCGGGTGCTGTTGGACGTGCGGGGTGGCCGAAGCGGAGACGGTGTTCAGTTTGCCGTTAGGGGCATCATTGGACGGCGCGGAAAGGGTCAAGTTCGGGTTCGTCACGGTGCGACGATCAGCCCTTAACGCCACCCCATCAGGGCGCGTCGATCCGGCGAACTGGGGCCACTCGGAGGACTTATCGCGAGTCTCGAGAGTACGGGTAGCGAAAGAAGCACGAGGAGACGTCTGAGAAATATGGGCCAGGTCCAAGGCGGCGGAAGAGGTGGTGATCTAATACTTCAATGAATATGCAGAATAATACTCATAGTAAGTGCATACCTTGCCGCCAGCGAACGAGTTGTACTTGTCGTCATCCGAGGTCGGAAGATTCCTCATGGCATCTAATATAACATTAGAGTAAAATCGTTAGATAAATTGATCGACACGTACTGTGCATCTCTTGGTCAAGCTGCTCATCGAGCATCATGCCAGGATTGTAGGTACTAGCATAACGGGCTCCTTCGTCGTCGGCGTAACGGCCTCGCGTCAAGATGGAAGCAGTGACCGGGACGGGCCCCGGCGAATTCCGCTCTCCCGCCATCGACAAACCCTGTAAGTGTCCCGCCAGCTCCTCGTCGTGCTCGCTCGCGGAGGTGCGGCGGCTAGCGGGCATGCTTTTGGCACCCGCCGCGCGACTGAAGCTGCTGTTGTGTGCGACACTACCAGTGTTCAAGTCCGGGGACAAGTTGACGGACGGCGCATAGGTTACCGACTTGCGCTTATCCGAGACCGCAGTCCCCACTGCCTTGGACAAAGTCTCTGCGTCAAAGTGCTGGGAACGGCGCTGGGGAGCCTGATGGGGTTCTCCGTTGAGCACGGCGTTCACGCGGGGAGGCGTGGTCGGCGCGGAGACCGCGAGGTGGCCCATACCCCCGTTTGCCGAGGGCGCATTGGCGTCGTACGGAAGACTGAGCAGCTCCTGGGCCTGCTGCTGCTCGAGAGCCCGCATTTGATCCTCGAATATCTTGCGCTGGAGAAGACGCTGGCGCTCGTGCTCGAGACGCTTGAGCTCGACACGCTGCAACAGAGTAGCATTAGCATATTCCTTCTACTCGCCCACACTCGCAGTGCTCACGGCGGACATATCCGGCAAATTACTGCCTAATCTCGCGGCCTGGCAAGGAATATGGTTCGCGACCACTGCGAGTAGATTACGAAGGAAGAGATGACGTACGGAATCAGCAAGGTCGAGGAAAGCTGGGGGACTCTGTTTCCTCTCGTCCGCGGGAGGGTTATTATCGGTGGGTGAACTTATAGAGTTTTCGAGAACGAGATTCATTTTATGCAGGGGCGGCGACTTCTCCAGGTGGTATTAAGGACAGAAAACAAAGCGAAGGGAGAAAAACGGCGAAAACGAGAAACCTATTGGCACAAGGGATGCTAGACATGGCACTGAGCGTCCGAAGCAGAGCCACCATCAGTAGACCGACCTTGAAGCTGATTTTGAGCCCGTCTAGTGGGACTGTTGTTACAATGCGGCGGGTAGGCTGTGGGAGCTGGTGAGAGCAGGAAGGAAGGAGGAGAAAGGACGGACCCTTTTGAGCGCTCCAGATTCCCGACAGTAAAAAGGGAGCGAAGGTGGTAAAGGAATAAACGGTCGTCACCTAAGCAGCGGCGATGCACCTGTGATGCCCTTTGTTTGCAGAATACCAAATTCCTTTCTCCCTTCACATAGTCACGTTGATTCTCTCCGTCCCCGAACTCCGCCCCCGTCTATCAATTCTACCTCGTTCTACGCCGAATTACCCTCCAGGGCAAGTCAAGGGCCGCTTACTCGCTGGTCTCACTCTTTTTTATCTCCACCAAGTTGCAAAGTTCCATGCGTGTGGCATCAATCCACCCGTTACGCGGTATATGCTCCATTCAACCCGGCCCTGGCTTTCGTTGGCATGATGGCAACCCTTTCGGTCTTTGCCACCTTTAGCCTGATTGATGGAATTTTGCTCGGCGCCCCGACATCATACGCCCTCACCCGGGTCCGACCTCCGGGCATCGAATCCGCCGCGGAGAAGCTGAGAAAGATGGAGAGCTCGCATTCAATACGTACAACTGTGTACAAGTGTCATTTAATAGGCGTAACCGGCGGTGGTGGTTTTGCGGGCGCAGGGACGCCGTCTAGAACCTTCTCCGACCCCTGTTCAGCCCCATTCGCCGCCGCCGCCTCTTCGTTTGCCCCATCACCACCCCGGATCGTACGACGATCCTCGTCATCGTCCGCATTCTGCCCGTCCTCCTCATTGACACTGACAGCGGCCTCTTCAATTGACGGTGCCTTCGCCGCCGCCGCTGGTGCTGGCACGCGGATGGCAGAAGGATACCTGGCGCGCAGGAACCCTGCAATGGGCGAAAGACCAATAAACGACCGACCCTTCTTCGCAGCCTCCGTGGTGGGTGTCGTGGAGCCACTGGCGGGCGGAGTGTTCCCCTCAGCAGGAAGCTCGGCGTTATACTCCTTAGGAGTAGCACTTCCGTTCTCTATAGGCGATTCCGCCCTGGGCGATTCTAGACCCGTAAGCGTCAGCTCAGGCGAATTGAATGCCCGCGGACCTCTGTCAAGTCGAGTTGTTAAAATAAATGTGAGACTCGAACAAACGCGAAGCGACGGTGACATACCTTAATTGGGCGCCCTCTCCGTCGGTTAGCGTTAATAACAAGTTCTTCAGGTTCGGGAGCGTATGCCGCATATCCAGGGCACGCAAGTCGCGGTCGGCCATCAGCTGCGAAAAAAAAAAACTCAGTCAGCGTACACATGGTAACCAGCAATACCGCGTAAATAAACTGGCAAGCTAAAAACCAAGTACAGTGAAACTAAAACCTCGACTCACCAGCTCGATATCCTTGTTCAGTAAAAACACACCATACTCAAAGCGGTAGGTGTCCACGCCCTTTGAGAACAACGGGAACCTAATAACTTAAACAGATCAGCTAGCCGTCATATATCACATCAACCCACGGAAAACGCAAGCCACGGAAAACGCAAACGACACGTAACGTATGGAAAAACGTACATTCGCGGTCCCACCATGGCAGAAATACCATCGCGTATCATGCTGCGGCTTCCAATGCAGGTAATTGGGTAGACTAGGCCTTTCCCGAGGTAGGCGGCGAGAAGCTGGACGACCTGTGCGACGTAGCCGAGCGCAGTCGCGACAGCGTCCTCCGTGACATCTTTGTGCGTCGGAAGCGAGAGCGGTGGGGCAGGGTCCGACGCGGTGAGCGGTATGGGGAGCGGCACGTCGAGGATAGTGTACAGTAGGTCTGGAGGGGACAGCAGTTCAATGGGGAATATCGTGGAGAGGCTGGAGATGAGTGTGGTGCGCGTTGGTGTGAAGCGACTCTGCAGAGAAACAAGTTCCGTTCTATGCATTAAGTCAATAATGGGCGAGTAATAATATAATTGAACGACTTGCCGTGCAGTCGACACCAGCTCATCCGTGTCGTCTTCGGCCGACAAGTCTTCATCTCGCAGTTCTTGAGCCAATGCAAGCATTTCCCTTCGTTCCTGAAGCTGCTGCCGCCGCAGTTCGATTTTCTCTTTGACTGCCATAGCATAAGAGGGTATTCTCGGAATTATAGTGAGGCTCACGAATTTCGGACTGGTCATACACCGCCGCAACATTCTTGCGCAGCCCTTGCACCAAGGACTCGCGCTCGGAAACTTCGCGTTTCTTTCAGTCTTTAAGTTGCAGGTCGCGAACAGAGAACGGGTGAGGGGAGGGTCGACAAAACAAACTTACGAGGGCGGACGTCACATCTCCTTCCAGCACCTTGTCGATCTCTCGAACGACATCGCTGAGGGAGACTTGATTGTCTTGTATGGAAGACTGCAGCATCACGAGTCTAGAACAGAATCCCAGTCAGGGCATTATAAGGAAAAGGAACAAAAAACCAACTTGAAGAGTTCCTGCCAGCCCGCAGTCTTAGACCGGCCTCTATCGGCTTCGTCCGCTCCCGCTCCTGCACCCCGCCGATGTCGCCTCCGACTCAGTGCAACGACATTTACCGCCTGGCTCTCGGACGAAAACTGCACCGTCGGTCCAGCGGTCTTCTTCGCGGCCCGCCCGCCCGACTCTGGATCCGACGCGTATCCTGCGTCTGCAGACGGGGTGGGCGACCGCCGGTCGGAGGTATGCAGCGCCGCAGAGGGAAAATAAAACGTCCGCCCCGGTGGGTACAAAGTGACCACGAGGGTGTTGGACGGCAGCTCTGCCTGCGCCTGCGGATGAAAATGAAATCTGTATCAGCAGAGTTGAGGATGGGAATCTAACGCGAGGATTTACGTCGTCCGAGAGCGGCACAAGCTGTCCCAGATCCAGCTTCCATTCCTCTAGAACCCGCCACTCGTCCTCCCCAGTGAGGTTATCGTCTCGGGGCTTCTCCTTCTCCTTGCCCTTGCCAGGTAAAGGGTCGTTCCTCAAATCCTCGCGTATCTTCCCCCACAGCTCGACTTTCAACTTCTGTCCGCTCGGATCGACCCACGAACCAGCCTGCGCGTCGATCGTAAATAGTGGATTCGTCGACGGGCGGTGTATGGGTGATAGATAATCCGGGAGCCCAGGTGACGTCGGCGAAGGGGAGGAGGAACGCGGTCTCGACGGAGCCGAAGGTGTAATTTGTGGAGACGCGGGGGGAGTTGGCGGGGGAAATTTACGCGACGAGGGTGATACGGTCCCGGCTTTGCCGTTTGGTCGCAGCACGGATATTGATGCTGACTTCGGCGTGTGTCGTGAAGGCGATGAAGGGGAGGCAGGCGTGTCCCGGCGAGCGCTGGCTACCGTCTTTTCCGTGGGGCTGAGCGGAGAAGGTTTCACGCCTTTCCGGGGGGCGGCACCGTTTGGGAGCTTCGGACTTCTGGGCGGCGGTGCGGAAGGACTGGAGGGTACGGGAGACGCCGGTGTTGCGGACGGAGGAGGTGAACTCGGGGCACCTGAATCCAGCGAGGGTTCGACCGAGACGGCAATAAATGTCTCAAAGAGTCGCGCCTTTATGACTTTCTCGAGGCCGGTCTGTGAATGGTCCGGCAAACTCGTGGTAAATGGAGCGGTCGACGAGGTCATCGTCGACCCTGGAAGAGCAGCGGACGACTGGATAGACGAGTTGAGAGAGGATGTCATAGAAGTCGTTCGAGGTCTGTGTCCTCTAATAGTTGGAGCCTGGCTGCCACCGAAGCGCGCTGCGGGGCTCCCTGAGCCATGAAAGCTAAGGCGGGAGCCCCGTATCCGTCTTCCCCTCGACTCCGAGAGAGAGTGCGTATCGTCGTCACCAGCGCTGTCATCCGATTTAAAGCTCTTGAATGTCGCGATTGAGTTTGCAGATATTCGCCTGCTTCGTTTCCTCGAGAGGGTTACATCGAGGTCGTCTGAGAAATGGCCCTGAGAGTTGAACTGGGGTTGTTCTGCAGGCTGAGAGAGCGCAGAAGCAAAGGCATCTCGGACAGGAAATGCAGTGAGATTGCGGACTTGTATGGCAGTTATGTGTCGGGCGCGCCGCTAGGGTGGGTTCAGAAAGGAATAGAGGATGTGGGAGAGAATAGACCTGAGAAAAGGCGGAGAGTTCTGCGGCCTCAGCCATACTGCCAGCCAG
The DNA here is from genome assembly GCA_029282495.1 of Mycena albidolilacea. Classification (NCBI taxonomy): domain Eukaryota; kingdom Fungi; phylum Basidiomycota; class Agaricomycetes; order Agaricales; family Mycenaceae; genus Mycena; species Mycena albidolilacea. The sequence continues at coordinate 1,094,237 of JARIHO010000008.1, read as the reverse complement.
CCAGTGGAACCAGAACAGAACTATTGTCGATCACGGCTAACGCAAATCACGCATCACTTGCCCTCGACTCTCATCATGGCTCCCAAACCGCGACCCATCCCAAGAAAACCGTCCATTTCAAAAGGTCCTAATGTTAAAATTGAACAAGATAAATCTATGCCTCCTCCACCTACTCCACCTGCTCCTGGTATCCTTGTTCCCGAAGTAATGGGTTTATCCACTTGCCTCAAGAACGCGGTAGTCAAAACTGGCCAGCTATACGCGTTTTACGCAGATACGCGCAAGCTGTAAGTGAAATTCGCTAGGGACGTGCAATTTATTCAACCAACTTAGTGGCATACAAAACTATGCTCCGGCGCCTCCACAATCACTAACTTCGGCACTGGGACGAGAGCTCGAGAAATATGACCAGCTATGTGACTCGATTGAATCGCAATTGGCAAGTCCAATGATTGTTTTCTTGGGCGCCAAATAATCCCAATCCAGCTCCGAGCCATCTCGGTTCTGCAGCGCGACTTAGTCCGCGAGGAGCGGCGCATAAAGGATGCGGAAGCAGAGGCTGAGGCCAAAGCAAATTCAGTAGCCGGACGAACGCGTTCCGCTTCTCGCTCTCCGACCTCGATGCGTATACCTCTTCCCGGTATCGACCTCTCAGCTACAAGCGGCGACGGCTCGCGTCCATCCACAGCGGACCCTACTCTATCCCCTCCGCTCTCAAACTCGTCAATAGTGGGCCGTCGCCCGTCCGCCATCTCAATATCCTCCCTGCACCGGCCGAACCTCCCTCTCAAACTCGACCTCTCCTCAAGCGCCCTCAGAATCACCCCCGAAGAAGCCTCCCTCTTCTCACAAGGCCTCTCCTCCCCCGTAACCCTTGCACCCCGCTCCGCGCGCCCCTACGGCCCCAACGAACTCCCTCCAGAAATAATGGCTGCCCTCGCCTCCGCCTCCTCCGACACGCAGTCCCGCCCCGTCGACATCGACCTCACGAGCCCGGACCACGCCACCGCGCCCGACGTCGAGATGACCGGCATCGGCAGCAGCGCGGACAAGCCCATTGAGCTCGACCTCGACGCGATGGAGATTGACATGGCCGCCATGTCCGACCTCTTTGGCGACGCCGATGCGAACTCGAACAACTCCGGCGCCAACTCGAACGCGGGCGAGGGGCTGTTCACGCCGGTTATTCCGGGGCCGGACCTCGCGCATCGTCTGGGCGGGGACGGGAAGGGCGGCGTGAAGGAGGAGAACGACGAGGAGAGCTTCCTCAGCGCGCTGAGCGGCGCCGCCGGCGGGGGCGACGACATGTTCGCGTCGCTCCGCGGCAACGCCGGGCCCAGCAACCAGTCAGTTGCGTCTGGGTCTGCCTCGGCGCAGCAGATGTCCGCGCCGTCGCCGGGCAGCCTCCTCGCCAGCTTCTCGCATCAAATGGGTGGAGCCTCAGACGACGCGTCTCACCACCACAACCCCGGTGGCGACGCCAGCGCGCAGGCCTACGACCTCGATGCGCTGGACCTCACGAATCTCGGTGCGGGCTTCTTCGGGGACGACACGCAGAACGCGGAGACGGATATGAATATGGTGTTTGATATGGAGGAGTTGCTTAACATGGGCGGTGGCAGTGGAAGTGGGGGTGACCACACGGGGGCGGGGACTGCGGCGGCCAGTGGGACGGGAACCGAACCGACGATGGACCCAAGGGTCAAGACAGAGCATTATGTGCCGGGCTTTGGAATGTAATGTATAATAGGCCGGATGCACCGACGAAGAAAAAACTAACCCGCAGCTCATGAAGGGCTCGTGAGCTCGCCCATCGATTTGTTTAGTTGTTTGTAGCGCAGCTATACCAACCTCAGTCCCCGGCGGGATGGTGCTCTCGAGAGACCAAAATTGTACTTGACGAACTCCGTGTCGTTTCTGGAAGAAAGGGAGTTGCATGATTGCTGGATTCGTGCACTACTTTCCTGCTGTTTCCGAAGTTCTATACATACAGCGAAAAACTATAATCAATTTGTATACAATAAAGGCCTCGTGAACTCAGGCTATGTTGGAAATAAAGGATGATTCAGTTGAACGCTGTCGATGGACTACAACAGTACTCTACAGAATTGCACCAACTTTTAGAGTCGTGGCATGAAAGGACACGGATAACAAACTTTGCACAAGAAATTCAGTCTGATACCAAGATTGGAGTTGTAAACAGAAATTAGCGCATGCTTCGTTTGTCTGGAGCGAAAATTCGAATCGACACGGATAATAAAGTCGCAGGAGAATTTACTCACGAACCAAGATTCGATTGCTCAAGTCACCATGACATCTCCACGTCCCAAGAACTGTCCTCGGTCCAGTCTTCAAGAGACGCTGGCGCACGGAGAAGTCGGATCTTGGGAAGGGGCTCTCCACGTTGGCGTTTCGAAATCACGGCGCCCTCGACGGCATCGCGCACGCTCCCGAGCGAGTCGTTCTTCACACCCAGCGTGATAACTTTGAGAAACGGCCATGGCTGCGAGGCCGGGCCTAACATGTCTTGGATCAAGTGATCCGTGTAGCATTGGTTGATCAAGGCGAGATGGGACAGTGCGGGAAAAACCCCCGGGGGGGAAGAAATTGAGTGAGAGGGGGGGTCGCCGTCCAAAGCCTCGCATGGACACGAACCCGTGAGAAAGGTCAAAGAGGTCAGGGAAGGGAAAGATGAGTGAGGGAGAGTCTTCAGGCTAAGGAGCAGGGCGATCTGGTCACCGTGGCTGCCGTGGACGATAAGTTCGGTCAAGGCTGGGGAGTGGAATAGGTCGACGACGCGCGAGAGGTAATCCGCTGGTTCATCTCCAATCGAAATGTGGAGGAATGACAAAGTTGGGATGTGAAACCGATTTGCGTTGTAGGCTACATGCAGGTGTAAATGTGTCAAGAAGGGGCATTGCGCCGTGATCGCGGCCAAGTTGTAAATATCTGGGTCGCTAGCGCTGTAGTCGAGGTGCGTCAGGGTAGCCGTCCACACAGGCACCGGTAATCTGAGTGTAATGCCATCGATTTTGAGGGACCTCAATTTCGGGGCTCCAGACAAGAACAGTGCACCAGTGCCCGCATCGTAGTCGGTGGATACAATCTCCAGATGCTGCAAACAGGGAGCCGCTACATCGCGGAAGGGGGCCAGCATTTTCGGATGTTCCCAGCCCACTGCTGTGAGCACAATCCTCAGCCACCGTATGCGATTGACGTGTGAAACAATATCCCCGACCCGCTCGTCCAGGTCCAGGAGACCCTCCTCGAGAATATAATATTCGCGAGGTTCCCGTAGGGCGACCGATATTTGACGTGCTCGGGAACGTTCAAGGTAGAGTTTGCGGATTTTAACCGACCCCTCGCTACCAGAGACGTCCGTTTCTATGGTCGTCCAAAGCTCGGGCGCACCGACAGTAATGTCGCGAAAACGTTGGGACACATGCGACAAAGTCCATTCTGATTTGAAGGTCGCGGACTGTGTCTTTGAGTTTAGATCTGCGACGCGGTCCTCTTGGCCTGCGACAGCAATGGCTACGAGGAGCTCGTTTGGAATGGACAATATTGTGCTTGTTGGGGCGCTCATCGCGTCGAGCCCGGGGCACGAGGATGTGGCGAAGAGAGAGAAATGTGATCACGCGTCTGATGCTAACTCTCGCTTTGACCACCACGACTCTGCGGCTCACTAAATTCTTTTAGTGTTTTGCTAAATCAAGTCTCTCCAAGAGATCCTTGCAAAGAGCTGGAACATGGATGACCGACGGATTGCGCTTGGCTGATGAACATCGCTTTGTAATGTTCTGAGTCAGGCCGGAGAATCTATTTCATTCTGGAAGGTGCTACCACCACCGACGCGCGTCTGCTGCTTACGCGTCCCGACGCGCGTCTTACATTGCAATGTATATAAAATCGGGCACAGTCCCGCTATCTTTTCCAACAACTTCTTATTCACATAACCACTTGAACAATGTTCCATCACTCGTTCTCGTCTGCCCCCTCATACCGGACACCCCAAATCAACCCTCGCGAGAAGTACCTCGCCGCCCTCGCCGAAGCCAAGGCCGCCGAGGCCGAGTATCTGGCTGCGGAACGGCTGCAGCAAGAGGAGGACCAGCTCTGTCAAAGGCTCGAGCAAATTCAGAGCTTGAAGCACCAGCCAAACGGTTACTACACACACACTCCGGCTTCCCAATACTCCCAGGCTGCCCCCCTTGACCTTGACGCGCTTCGCCGCCAGATCGCCGCCGAGGAGCGCGCGCGTATCGTCCGCGAGCAGGAGGCTGAGGCCCTCCGCGTCCAAGAAGCCCAGCGCAAGGCCCAGAAGCAGGCCCGCGAGCTCGAGGAACAGCGCATTCGCGAGGAGCGCAGGGCACAGCTGGCCGTGCGCGACTTTGAGCGCAGCCGCGCGCTCGCCGCCCAGCGCGCAGAACTCCAAGCCCACACTCAACGCGCGCTCGCTCCTTCCATCCGCGTCGTTGTGACTGAAGCTCCCCGCACACAGCATGTACGTCCCAGCAGTATGATTATTCGTCCATTGCGGGGTCCTGATATCCATATTCTTCCGAAGCGCCGCCCTGCCTACCGCTCCCCTTATCCTGAATTCCACGAGACGCTCGATCTGACGCCAACGTCTGCGGGCAAGCGCAACCATCACCATCAAGCCCATGGCTGCGGCTGCGAACGCAAGGCACATAAAGTACGGTTTATGCATCCTATTTTCAAATCTACGCATGATCCTAACTACAAACCATCTTGACAGGAGGAGACGAACTCTACCGCTGTAACTCTCGAGGACGTCTTCAGCCAGTTGTTTGGCGGCGGTCGCGTAGAGGCAAAGTCGGAACCCAAGCCTGAGAAGACCCAGGCTTCAGCTGAAACTGTGAGCGTCGAGCAGCTCCTTCAACACGTATTCGGCGGCAACACTCCTGCGCAGCCCAAGGCCGAAAGCAAGCCTGCTAAGGAGGCCCCCGCCCAGCAGGCCGAGTCCCCCATCACCATCGAGCAACTCATCAGCCACTTCCTCGGTGCTGCTGGCATCGAGGTCGAGCAATCGAAGGGTTCGAGTTCCAATGCCACAGCATCTACCCCTACCTCAACGCAGCCCTCTGAGAAGAAGAAGACCGCTCCTGCGCCTGCAACCTCGCAATCGGCTCCCAAACCCGCTCCAGTTCCCGCCCTCACTCCGGCCACCGCCCAGGCTCTTCAGCCCGTCGGCTTCGAGCACGTCATCAACCACTTCCTTGGCACTATCGGTGCCCGTCCTGTGGCTGCCACTCAACCCAATCAAGCCGGTGTCGAGGTCGATCTCCAGCAGCTCTTGAACATGTTTTTAGGCGGTGCTGTCCAAACTTCCGCGCCCACACAGCCTCAGGTACGAAAACTCGCTCCCTTCATTTGGCGACGCGCAGTTGCTAATCACATTCGTTTTTTCCAGGCGGGCCCATCCAACTCCGCGTCTGCTTCCAAGCACACCGAAACGGGACCTGCAGCCAACAAGACGACGCTGCAGGAGCGCGAGGAACGCGAGCTCGCGGAGGCCATTCGCATGTCGCTCGCCGAGTCTCAGCCTCAGCCCTCATCGACCACGAGCGAGAGCAAGGGTAAGGCCCCCGCACCCGCGCCAGTGAAGGACGTCGCCTCTTCGACCGCGGAGGTGCACGCCATCGACGCCTCCTTCGCCACACTCTCTAGCGAATTCGTCTTCCCAACCCAACTCGACTTTTCCACTTCACGCACCGCTTCGCCTACGCGTAATGGGACCGCAGAGGAGTCCGTGATGGCGAATCTGTCATACAGCACGCAGAACCAGCCCGTGCGGTTCTACCACCAGGCGCTGAGCGGGCTGCTCGCGCGCCTGGATGCGGTGGAGAGTTTTGGTGATGAGGGGCTGAGACACGGGCGGAAGGAGGTCGTGGGACGTGTTGAGGGGGCGTTGGATGAAATCGAGAGGGTAGTCGAGGCGAAGTGGAGGCGGTGGGCCGGGCGGGAGAGGGCCTCCACCCCGGAGCCCGTTCCTGCGCCTTCACCCGCAGTTGAAGAGGCGCCTGTTGTTGTGACGGCCCCCGTCGCCGAGCCCGTCGAGGTCGCCGAGTCAGAACCTGTCCCCGCACCCGACACGATCCCTGAACCCACCCCAGTGCCTGTTGTCGAACCTGAAGTAACCCCGTCAGCATCCTACCCTCCCGCCAGCGAACCCTCTTCGTCGTACCCACCTTCCGCCGCTGAATCCGTCGCGACGCTCCGACCTTCTTCTCCCGCACCCTCGCACGTCAACCCCGTTCCAGCCTCTCCCGCACCGTCCGACATCGACACCTTCCTCCTCCCCGCCGCTGCACCAGTGATGCAGAAGAAGCCTCGCGCCTCTGACTCGGACGCAGATGTCGATGTGGGGAGCGACTGGAGCGAGCTCGATGCATAGAGATAGGAGATCTTTGGACTTCTTTGCATAGCATATTGGCATGGTTTATCATTCATTATGATTTTTTTATCTTCTTGTTATGTATTGTGCAGTATAGTTGTATAATGGAATCACAGACTAAAGACACTCTTTGCTCGTCGTGTCTGAACATTTGAGCTACGAGTACGGCGTATGGAGTGTCCCGAACTCTTTGGAACTTGTTGCCCACCGTGAATATATTTATCGTTCTCCCAAATTTTGTTCGTTCGCGCCTCGGCGCGATGAATTTAGGCAAGTTTCGGTCCTGTCCTCTGGGATCCGAAAATCGTGTCTTATAGGTTCCACCTCTTCCACTTTATCAATAAAGTTGTTTCGAGGATTGAAACATGGCCAATAACTTGAGGCTGTCATCACGTCGGGCCCGGGCCCGCAGCTGTATGTGGCCGGGTTTTTGGTCAACATTCTCGCTGTCTAATAGCAAGGGGGCGCTGAGATTTCAGCAGAGGCAGATGCGAAAGCAGGAAGATACAATTTCATTAAACGTTGCCAGACAGAATAGTCAGTCGAGTTCAGATTCTTGTTCAAGTCACCACGAAATCTCCACGTCCCAAGAAATGTCCTCCTTCCAGTTTGCCAGACTCCACGCTGGCTCACAACCCAGTTGGACTGTGGGAAGAGACCCTCCGTGCTGGCGTTTCACAACCACTGCGTCCTCGATGACGCCGCGCACGCCGTCGAATGAGATGTTCTTCACGCCCAGCGTGATAGTTTTAAGCGGCCATGGCTGCGAAGCCGGGCCCAAGATGTCTCGTATTAGATCGCTGGTGTAGCATTGGTTGATGAGGGTGAGATGGGACAGTGCGGGAAAAATCCCCGGGGGAGAGGAAATTGAGTGAGAAGGGTGGTCGTGGTTCGCGGTATCACATGAACATTGGGATGAACCCATGAGAAAGGCCAACGAGGTCAATGCAGGAAAGGATGAGTGAGGGAGACTCTTCAGGCTAAGGAGAAGAGCGATCTGGTCGCCGTGGCTGCCGTGGACGATAAATTTGGTCAAGGCTGGGGAGTGGAACAGGTCGACGACGCGCGGGAGGTAATCCGCTCCTCCATCGTCTGAAATGAAAATGTGGAGGAACGACAAAGTTGGGATGTGAAACCGGTTCGTGTCCGGGGCCACGTAGTTGATGCGGAGGCGCAAATGTACCAATAAGGGGCATTGCGCCGTGATCGCAGCCAAACTGTCAATATCTGGGGCGCCAGAGCTGTAGTCGAAGTGCGTCAGGGTAGCCGTCCACGCGGGCGCCGGTAATCTGAGTGTAATGCCATCGATTTTGAGGGAACTCAATCTCGGGGCTCCAGACAAGAACAGTGCATCGGTGCCCGCATCGTGGTCGGTGGATACAACCTCCAGATGCTGCAAACAGGGAGCCGCTACATCGCGGAAGGGAGGTAGCATTTCCTCATGTTCCCAGTTCATTGTTGTGAGCACAATCCTTAGCCAACGTATGCGATTGATCTGTGGGACAATATCGCGAGTGACCCGCCGGTCCAGGAGGCCCTCCTCGAGCAAATGACTGCCGGAAGGCTCGTGTAGGGTTACCGATATTTGACACGCTCGGGAACGCTCGAGGTAGAGTTTGAGGATTTCCACCGACCCCTCGCTGCCGAAGTCGGTTTCAATGAGCGCCCAAAGCTCGGGCGCACCGACCACAACGTCACGAAAGCGCTGGGAAACATGCGACCAAGTCCATTCTGATTTGAAAGTCGTAGACTGAGTCTCTGAGTTTAGATCTGCGATGCGATCCTGCTGGCCTGCAACGGCGATGGCTACAAGAAGCTCATTCGGAAGGGATAATACCGAATGGCTCATGGCGTCGAGGTGTGAATTTCAAGGAGGCAAGCTCGTTGCACAGCCACTAGTTACTTCCATCGAATTAGAATAAGTCATGTCAAAATTGTCTTGTTCGTCGGTCGAAGATTAGTTCTCGTCGTGACTCGTCTTTTGAACTTTACAAAAAAATAACAGTCTAGTTGTTTTCGTATCTGGGGCACCCGTTTCTGGCCAAAAATCGAGCCTTCATCAGGAAAACCAGAAGTGGCTTGACAGTACGGCATAGCACTCCATAGCACTCCATAGCAAAATGTGGCTGTGATGTACCTATGGCCCCACTATGGACTACTATGGAGCACTATACAGTGCTGCCTAGTGCTGCATAGGCTCCCATAGGCCCCATAGGTACATCTCGGCTACGGTTTTCCTGATGCTTGTACGTTCGGATTCTGCCTCCCATAATGTTGCTTCAAGGTGCGCCGGGCCCAGCTGCATGTGGTCGGGCTTCGAACATCGTTATCGTTGTCTAATAGCAAAGGGGCCGGAGCTTTAATAGTAAATACGAAGGCAGAAACATACAAAGCTTGGGAGTCGCTTGCATATGCGACTTTGCAATACACAAAAGATGCACAACTTCATCCAATGTTACAAGACAGAGTACTTACTTAGTCAGTCCGAGATTCGAGTTCTTTCTTTGTAAAGTCACCACGACATCCCCGCATCGAAGGAAATATCCTCGCTCCAGTCTTCAAGAGACGCCGGCGCACGGAGAAGTCGGATCTTGGGAAGGGGCTCTCCACGTTGGCGTTTCGAAATCATGGCGTCCTCAACGGCATCGCGCACGCTCCCGAACGAGTCGTTCTTTATACCCAGCGTGATAACTTTGAGAAGCGGCCATAGCTGCGAGGCCGGGCCCAATATCTCTTGGATCAAGTGCTCCGTGTAGCATTGGTTGATTAGGGTGAGATGGGACAGTGCGGGGAAAACACCCGGGGGACAAGAGATGGGGTAAGAGGGGCGGTTGCTGCCCCAAGTCTCGCACGGACACGAATCCGTGAGAAAGGTCAACGAGGTCAAGGAAGGGAAGGATGAGTGAAGGAGAGTCTTCAGGCTAAGGAGAAGAGCGATCTGAGCGCCGTCACTGCCGTAGACGATAAGTTCGGTCAAGGCTGGGGAGTCGAACAGGTCGACGAGGAGCTCGAGGTAATCCGCTGCTCCGTCTGGAATCGAAATGTGAAGGAACGACAAAGTTGGGACGTGAAACCGGGTTGCGTCTGGGGCCACGTAGGCTACGCGGAGGTGTAAATGTGTCAACAAGGGGCATTGCGCTGTGATCGCGGCCAAGTTGTGAATATTTGGGCCACTGTATTCGAGGTGCGTCAGGGTGGCCGTCCACACAGGCACTGGTAACCTGAGTGAGATGCCAGCCATTTTCAGACAACTCAATCTTGGGGCTCCAGACAAGAAAAGTGCGCGGGTGGTTCGCATATCGTTGCGGAATATGATCTCCAGATGCTGCAAGCAGGGAGCTGCTACATCGCGGAAAGGAGCCAACATTTCTGGATCCAAGTCGGTTGGTCCGAGCATAATCCTAAGCCACCGTATGCGATTGATCTGTGGGACAATGCCACCGGTGACCCGCTCCTCAAGGTCACCCTCGTCGAGCATATTACTTCCGGGAGGTTGGCGTAAGGTCACTGATATTTGACGTTCTCGGGAACGCTCGAGGTAGAGTTTGAGGATTTCATTTGATCTCTCGCCGGAAAAATCCGTCTCTATGAGCGTCCAAAGGTCGGGCGCACCGACAATAACGCTGTGAAAGCGTTGAGAAAGACGGGACCATATCCATTCGCACTTGAAAGTTGTATAGTCAGACCGCCACCGGCCTGGCCTGTATAGATCTGTGACGCGATCCTCTTGGCCTGCGACAGCGATGGCTACAAGAAGCTCATCTGGAAGAGAGTGTATCGAGAGAGCACGCATCGACTGTAGTGGAAGCCGTGAGCGCCGAACTTCGGCCGAAGACAGAACGGATATATTTGTCACAACCAAACACAGAACCTTTCTTCTTCAACTCCCTCCTCACCTAGTAAGTTTCGTCTCTCTTTTCTTTTCGTGATGTTTTCTTGTAATTTGCGTTCGATCCCGACTGTCCTACACCAAAAGGATGGCTTGCCGGCCGTCCTGGGGCAGCGGCATGAGACAACTACTTTATTTTCTGAACTCTTTCTACCTCGTCTTTTTTTCGCGGTTACTGACTCTACCTCCTCAGCCGTCCAATTCATCGTGTCCATAGATGTAAGGAGCATCCTACGTCGAGCCCTGTACAATACATCTCTGAACAATCAATCGCTGTAGTACTTGCTTTGTCCCATCATCTATGTCCGAGCCCACCATACCTGAAGCCGGCACATCTGTGCCCGCGCCATCTGAGGTCCCGATAGATACCCGTAGTTCCAACCAGCCTGATGTGACTGAGCCGCACTCGACCTCAGAGTTGACTCCAGCGCCGACACCAGCGCTTACGCCGTCCTTCAAGGTCTACAAACCCTCGTCTTCCACAGCCCCGCCCCGTAAGACCTCGCTGTAGCAATCCGACGGATCTCGTCTCATCTACTGCTACGTGCCTAGCCCCGCTTCCAGACGACTACTTCACCCCCACCACCGCGGATCTCAAGCTCGCGCAGAGTGGGCTCATCGCACGAACCCAAGCACTGAACGATGCCCCGCTGCAGCTACGCACCGTCTCCGAGGCTGCGGCGAAATCGAAACGCGACCGGTGGCCGAACGTGCGTTCCATGTCCCCTTGTCTCGACACTAACTAACTAATGCAATGTGCTGTGCAGACAACGATCCGCATCCGATTCACAGACCGCACCCAGCTCGAAAAGGTCTTTCCCTCGAGCAGCAAGATCCGATCGGTCTACGCGTTCGTGCGCGAGTCGCTGAGGGAGGAGGTCAAGCCCGTTAAATTTGTGCTATGTGCGTGCCTCCCGCTCCCTCATGCATTCCGCGGTTTAGTGCCATTGTTACTGACCCTTCTATACAGACCAACCCCCGAAACGCGACCTGAAAGTATCCGACCCAGCCGTGCGCGACCTCTCCCTCTCAGATCTCTACCTCGCCCCGTCGTCGGTGCTCCTCCTGCGGTTCGAAGACGCCGCGCACCCGGATCAGGCGCGCGCGCTGAATGGTAAGTCACGCACCATCCAGGTTACTTGTATCTTATTAATGCGCACGCACGTCTGCGTCTCAGCCTCCACCGCCCCCGCCCCCCTCGCCTCCGAGATGCTCGCACAGGCGATCGAGCTCCCTGCCGCGCCAGCCGCTGCCTCCGCCTCCACCTCCTCAACCCCTGGCAGTTTGGGCTCGGGCTTGGACTCGGTAGCAGCGGATCTGAAGAACGGGCTGAACAACCTGGAGAAGAAGATGCCCAAGTGGATGAAGATGGGGCTGAGTGCGTCCTTTTTCTACTTGCTTTCGCTGTTTTCGATACGTGCCGTATTGTTTACTGATTTTTCTGTAGAGAAGTGATGAGGAGGGATGAGAGGTAAGAATGGATATGTATTGACCGAATCATATGTACATTTGTACGATAGAATTTCCAAACATTTCTGGGCTCTGTATATACGGGAGATGAAGACTGTCTCAGTCTGCCGCGCATGAATCGAGATAGTACAAAGTCTTAGGTCACGATCACCTTTTACTTCAGGTCCCGGTGAGGATCTAAAGGCTTCGCTTGCAGCCTGAGCGAACACCTGGATTGCTATTCATACAACATTCGTTACTTCCTCGACCTCAACGCATCCCTCTCCCAACCATCCTCCTAAACCCGGGCCCGCCCCCAGGCCCAAATATCTGATTCCTCGGCACAGGCGGGTTCGCATCCCGCAACGTCCCCCACACGGCATCCCTCACCCACCCGTCATTCTTCGCCGCCACGTCCCGGAAGTAGCTCTCCCCCCGCCCATCGACGTACGCAAACGTCTGCTCCGTCGCGCCCGTGCCGTTGATCGCGTGCCGCAGCCCGGGCCAGTCATCCATCCCAATCTGGCCGCGGGCGTGCTGGATGGACTGGATGGCGCGGTAGGGCCCGATGGGGGGCTGGAGGGCGCGGATGTGGGTTTGATTGATTTCTGAGCCGTAGCCGCCTAGAGAACCATGATACAGAATGAGTCGAGTTCTTGGCGATGAATGAGACGCGCGACGAACCGAACTGCTCCTCGTAAAGAGAATAATTGGAAAACACGCTCAGTGGGTAGCTGAACGCGTCCCGGAGGACCTGTTTCCCTTGATGCTTCGCTACTGTCGTCCCTACCGTGCTCTGCTGTCCCCACTAGTGCATTGCCATGAGAACTTCAATGCCGCTGAACGATTGCTTTTGAAGGACTTACTTGAATCCACCCTGCATCGGCGTATTGCGCTGTATTGACATAATCCAACGACTGCGAGAAGCTGACTGTCTTCTTTCCTTCGGAGGTAAGCAGCTCGCTCTCAATATCCAACTCCCGATGCGCGACGACCTTCGTCCAGACGGTGGTGTTCCCAGGAGTGGAGCCGCCAGTGGTCGAAATCTTCAGCGCGGGAGCGTTGTACGACGTGATCTTGCCGGTGGTCTTGGAGGTACCAGTCCGTACATGGATGCTGCCGCTGACGAACCAATCGGAATTGAATGAAGGCGCGGTGAGGCCTTGGCCGACGACGCGCAACGTGACGGTGTGGGTCGTCTGTTCGTCGAGCAGAATCGGGATGAATGGGGTGACGTCGACCCAATACGTAGGCTGGTCGTACGCTCCGTAGCTAGTCAGAGGTCGCCAGCTTCGGACTGCATTAGGTTTGAATCCATTCAGTCAGTGGAACGCATACTTGCTCGGGGTGATGCCTCCAGTATAGATCACAGCGTAGGGCCATACCACCCCTGCCAATTTATCGTCGACCTGCGGAGATTTATTATTCAATACTGCCACTGTCGTCTACGCCAGCTTACCAGAACTTGAATCTCGCGAAATGAGCCCTTTCCAATAACTCCAGTGGATTCAGGAAAGTCCTGCACAAACTCATCTGGTGTGTCTGAATTGAAATTCTGATATCAGCAAATGCAGATCAAGTACGTTAAAGTCATTTACTCAGGTACCAGAATTCCTCCGCCGAGTTTCCGGAGCAAAAGATCTCTATGTACGCTTCCACTGCGGAACTGGGCAATGTTACGTTTGTTATCCCTCCGATGTCGTCGCTAATGGTGAAGAAGTTTGGTAGGGTAGGGCTCAGATTTGAAAGCGGGATTATTGTATCCGATGATATAGCAGCCGGGAATTGCTCTGTTGGAACGTAGAATGTCGCGCTGAGGATGACTGGAGCCTGATTTAAAAACCGCAAGATCGGGAGTCGACGCATAGTTACACCGTACCGTCAAAAACACCGTCAAGCAGACTTGATGAACAGCGTCAGCGAATCCCGCAGAATAATGCAGTGGCACGTACAGGTCTGGCGCGATTATGTTACTGAAATCCATCATCAAGTCCCCGGGTTTCGCGAAAAGCGGGGTGAAATGTGTCACATCTTTGATACTTGGCAATTTTCAGCATATTGATATGGAACTGGGGAATCCCATACGTATTCCAGATGGTTCCAGTTTTTGTCGGTTCGGCGCTCGACGTACGCCAGACTAATATCATGCACAGTTTAGGGAGTCGAATACACGGAATCGCGGGCTTACTCACTCTCCGAGTGCGAAAGATAGATTGCTCCCAGTCTGTCATATTGCGTGCCGATACTGCAGGTAACGGTTTATGGTGTACACGCAGGTCGGTATTAGACCAAGACTGACGAATATACCGAGAGGTTCATGCTGATCGTTGCCCAATTGCCGACTTCCCCACAAGATGCATCCGTCGGTGGAACATAGGCAACAATCGCCGGTGCATTGAAAGATCCATCGCCTGCATATGCCGCCTCCTTGAGTCCGAACGGTGCGCAATGCGATCACAGCTCATACCGAAAGTATGGTTCAGCAAGATTACGGTACAACTTGTCCCTTGCTTTGGAACAGCTGGCGGCGCAAACACTTGAAGATCAATCAAGGGGGCGATAGTAGGGTCGTTGGTGGATAGCGGGACGCGTCGTTCGATTGCTGCTGGTTGCGCCTCAAGACCGGCGAGCAAAGGAGCGAGCTCCTCCGGACTCGGTTGGGCGGCACATAGGGTGGCGGCAAAAACAAGGGCTAGCCCGTAGAACATGGGAGGAGGACACAATCCACAAATTCCCAGCCCACATGGAGGATCTTTTCGAAGGTCGCTGCCAAGCGCTTTCAAGCGATAACGGACTGTGCTTATCTTATCGCACTGCTTTGCTGATTGCACTCTGAGTAGATCAGTCGATCACTGCGGCGCTCTTGACTGCGCTTGTTTGTTTCTTCTCTCTTATTTCGCCCCAGACTCCACCAGTTTTATCTAGATCTCGCTTAATCCCTGCGTACTCTATTCCAACCAATAATGGCAGCAAATCCAATTGCACCCAAAATTGTTGGAATAATTGGCTCCGCAAACGCGGGCCCGACTTTCGGTCTTCAGTTACTCTCCCACCCCATCTTAGCCTCGAGATTCAAATCCATTATCTTCGATAAATCTGCTGCCCTTCCATCCTCTTCATCGGACAAAGGACACGGTTCAATCCTCCCTTCAGCTGGTGCAGCAGTCGCCCTGTTCAGCAACGGTCTCTTCCCGCTTTACAACCTGAATTTACGCGCGCCTCTCGACGTCGCCAGCTCTGAGATGTCCTGCCTCACTGTCTGGCGGTCAGATTGTGGGTCCCGCTCGCCTGACGGCTCTCTTGAACCCGGCAAATGCCACCAACTCGACAGCTGCACAAATTAACATGGAATCAGGAGCTGCAGACCGGCGCGCGTGCGATCGAGCGCCAGACACTGCAGCGCCTCCTCGTATCCGAATATCTCCAACGCGGTGGAGAGGTGCAATGGGGCAAGAACGCGGTGTCCTTTTCACGTCAAGACTCGGGACAGATCCGTGTTCTGTTCTCCGATGGAACCGACGCGGTTGTAGACCTCCTTGTTGGAGCAGACGGCGGCTTCTCAACTGTCAGAAAGTTCATATTGAACGAGCGGAACCCCTCGACAGCGGAAGCGAGGTGGTTACCCGATTTTATGGGAATGAGTGGATTCTACGGAATTTCCACCCCAACACAGGCGTTGGCAGAAACGCGGGCAGATCCGCAGACGAAGGAGAGTACACATGCGATTTGGCTGGACAACGGGAATCTCTCTGTTGCGCCTTTGCCTGACGGGAAGGTGCGATGGGATTTAATGATCTCGGAGAAAACCCCTCCGGACTCCACAGGACCCGTCGAGCCTTCGTCAGCAGAAACCTCAGACTCTTCTGAGCCATGGGAGACGGCGATTATGCCCGGCATGTATCCTCGGTCTTCGAGTGTTGAGGTGTTGAGGAAACACGCGGAAATTTACCACCCTGTCGTTGAGACTTTTGGAAAGCTTCTCGAGTCTGCGGAGCGCATTATCCGGAGCCCGCTGCGGCAGAGGGTATGGACAGAGGAAGAAATTCAATATGAAAATGTCGCCCTCATTGGTGATGCGGCAAGGTTGATGCTTCCGAGTAGCGGTCAAGGCACTGGATTTGCTGTCGAAGACGCTACCGTCTTGGCCAATACTTTGCTGAACCATACTTCGGCCGGGGGAGCTGTCAGCAACATTCGTGCAGCGTTAGAAGAATATGCTGTACTAAGAGTGCCGAGGTCGAAGAAGATGGCCCTCGTGGCTTCGATCGCTGGCCGGGTTGGTATTGGGGAGCAGTGGTACTTGAGAGCCTTGAGAGACTGGGTTCGAGAATTACGGTTGGAAGTGACATGAAGTAAGCCACGGAGCTCGTCGTTTCGAAACAAAAGCTGACGATACTTATCTAGAGTAAAACAAGGCAAAGAGTCTTGGCCATTCAATGAGAGGCTGAAATTTGAACTGGCCAGAAATTGATACCTCTAGAACCTGCATTGTACATGTATGTAGAAACTTGGAGAAAAAGATGCGCCAAATCGCAATCTTATCTTATCGCCACTTCCGGACGGCATCAACTGACTTGTCCTGAACCATGACCACCAATTTGAACACGGCCCCGACATTTGTAAAGTTTCCTTCGACCGACGAAGGATGTTCTGCTACAGTTATCTTGCTTCATGCGAGTTAACCTGCTTGAAGCGACTCACCATCTAATCGAAATTGCAGGGTTTGGGGGACACACCACAGGGCATCCTCCGGCTCGCGCGCATGTTACGCTCACGTCCCGGGCTGGATCACGTCCAGTTCATTGTACCCGCTGCGTATGACATATCTGAGCCATGGTATCTTCTGCGTTTACCCTTACTGTTTGACCAGGCCTGTGCGGCGCTTGTCAGCGACTGGGCAAGAAACGACGGCTTGGTTCGATCTTTATTCCTTTGATCTTCTGTTGGACACTTCTACTCCTGGTTAAGAAGATGAAGATGGCATTCGCCGCAGTATAGCTTCCTTGGATGTGCTCTTATCCGAAGTCGTAGGGTCCGGCGTCGACCCCAGCCGTGTTGTGCTCGGCGGCTTCTCTCAAGGTGCTGCGATGACCCTGCTCACTGGCCTTACCACTGCGAAAAAATTGGCTGGATTATTCGCGCTAAGCGGTCGTCTTCCTCTCAGGAACCACATTAAATCGGTATGTATCTGCGACCTACTTATTATCAATCGACAATGATCGCCTGGCCAGATGGTTTCCTCGCACGCTCCATCTATTCCCGTCTTCTGGGGCCATGGCACAGCAGATACGCTGGTAACCCACGATCTGGGTCGGGTCTCAGCTGACTTTGTTATGTCTGAACTCGGGCTGCCACCCGCGCCTGTCGCCAGCCCCTCTACTCGGATTCTCAACTGGTTGGGCCCAGATCTTGGAGGGTCCAAGCAGCCTCAGCCTCCTACCGGCCTCGCCTTTCATTCATACTTCGGATTAAAACATGAACTCAGTGCTGAAGAACTTGATGATTTGGCCGAGTGGCTCAACGCCGTTCTTCCGACTAACTCGGAAACCCTGTGAAGATTCTACGCATCAAGCTCGGGACATCGGTGGAGTTCACGTCCCGTGAGTCTAGTCCCACTTCATCCACTTCATGACCGATTCTACAGGCGTCGGATAATCTTTCCGTATAGCTGAGCTGTGTACTTTTTCCTCCTGATGGTATCGAACAATCAATAATGGGATCTGCTTCCTGATCCATTTTTGGCGTGTAGGTAGGCAGCGTAATTAGACGGCACGTCCCGCTCAGGGACTGGAATACATCTATGGAATTAGTCCGATGACAATGACACAAACGGAGTGACTAAATGTTGGTCCTTGAAAAGGGGCGCTTTGTGGATGCAAGCATCTTCCAGTTCGATTCTCCTGCGCCATGGTCCCCAATATTCCTTCCTATATCAAAATTGACTCAAGCAGCCATTCCGCCACGATCATCCTTCTGCATGTATGTGCGCGATGGTCCAGTACTAATGCCAAGGTTTTACTAACCGATTTTCCAGGGACTGGGGAACTCTGTACGCACCGACCGACTGGAATGCGTTCGAAGCCTGATTTGAAGTTGGTACCAGGGCCGAGGCATGTACGCCACTGCAAATCTCTTCCACCAAGACCCCGCATTACAACATATCAAATGGATTCTCCCCCATGCGTAAGTGCCCGAATGACATGGTTGTACCATGGATTTTATTTGACGCTCCGGTAGACCCGTTAGACCCCTCACGTTAAACGGAAACCGCAAGATGTCGGTGCGTAGATCTATCTTCAGAAATCAAAAATGCTGATCTCGTCTGTGGCCCTTAGGCGTGGTTCGATGTTTACAACCTTCAGTTCGATGGCGAAGAGGATGAGGCAGGTACGAGTCTCGCATATATCTTTGCTCAAAAAACGCCGACCGCACCATTGAAGGCATGTTTGAAAGTATTGCGAGCATCGACCAGCTCATCGACCAGGAAGTCGCCTCAGGAATTAATCCGAGTCGCATCGTTCTTGCTGGTTTTATGCAAGGGGGAGCTCTGACTCTCCTCACTGGTCTGACAACACATAAAAAGCTAGCCGGTCTCGCTATTCTGTCTGGACGTCTGCCAATTGCCCAAAAAGCAAAACAAATGGCTTCCGCGCATGCCTCGTCCCTACCCATTTTCTGGGGTTACAACCTCGCCGACCCTTTGGCGAAATTTGCACTCAATCAGGGTGCGATCAGGTTTTTAACAGAAGAAATGGGCTTCCCGACTGCTCCTGCAACGGGAGAAGCAAAAGGGATCGAATTCCATGGGTATCAAGGTTTGGGAACGGGAATAAGTCAAGAAGAGTTGCACGACCTCGGAGTATGGTTGAAAAAAGTTTTGCCCACCCGGGTATCATAAACATTATTGTATATTATTTAATGATCGTGTTGTACTATCAATCCATTGCCTCTCGAGCGAAATTCTGAAGTTCTCAGTCTGTGTGTACGGCTGTAATTGTGAGCAAAATAGTCGTTCGACCCAATATGCCCACTTGAACCCTGAACAACTTCGGCCACTTTTGTCCGAAGCGACTAAGGAAGCGGCTCGGTTGGACATCGGACTCATGTGGATTATTGCATTTCCCGCAGCGTGGGGCTCTGACTCAGACTCGGGGCTTGCTCGGGGCAGGAAGTGGATATTTTGTATCTTGACGGTAGCTGGCAGCAGGAGCAGTGAGCAGACAGATTGTTTGATACCGTGAAGCGGACCGGTGTTACAAGGCGCCTGCCCACACTTCGATTGAACGAGTGGAATTGACGCGTTTGATTCGGCGTCGGAATATTAATTAATGCTTCATAGATGGACCTCAGACAGACGCAATGCTATCTAATTTTATGGCCAGAGCCTTGGTCATAGGGAGGTTGTGCAAAGCCGCATGCGGCTTTCGTGCATTTTGCACAGCCATCCGGGTTTCTTTTTAGCTGTCCTCAACTATTTTCTGTGCTCAATATACCTCAATGCCTTTGTAATTGTGTAATGCAACAATCCGAACTTGGAAGGGTTGGATGTGCTGCGCGCGACAGGAGGTGCCGACAACCCTCCCTCACCTCTATATACTCTACATGATTCCAGGTGGTGTTTCACTCAAATAATTCCCCGATACAATTGAGTTTTTTTTTCCGCGCGGCTTTGCACAATGGACGAAAGGCGCATGCGGCTCCATGCGGCTTCGCACAAACTCCCTCACATCAGATATCCAACGGACTTGTGCTTCTATTTCATACGTGGTTGTTACTCAGTCTTCTACAAGATTAAGATACAAGCTTCATCTTGGATATCTTACAATCATGTACATATGCGTGGTATCAACGGAAAAAAAGGTATTCACAACTTGGCAGCCTTCACCAGTTATTCAGCATTGTTTCTGCGCACTCCTGAAATGGAAATCAGTCATGGTACCGAAAACCGAACCCAAAAGGAACGAACCTTTAACCGGGGCAAACGGTGAACGATAGCAACATTGACTATAGTCCTGAGTTTTCTCCGGACATCTGCCTTGCTGAGAGTAAACTGGTACGCCCCGGAGCAATGACAATAACGCGAAACATTGTCAGACTGGATTTGCTGGCACCTGGAACACCGGAGATCCTGCTGGGCGAATGATCGTTCAAGGCCATAAACAACGTCCATCAGAGTGAATTCAATCGCATGCCGGTCGAATTCGCCGAAACAAGCATCGCACACCCAGCGGTCGACATTGTTCTTCGGAAACAGCCGCTCGTCCCTGCAGAAATCCATGTCTCGGATCGCATCGCAGTGCCGACAGGGAACATTGAACAACTTGAGCGGCTCGCAAGGATTCCGGAATACTGCCTCGGTAGCGAACTCGCGCACACCGATGAGTTCCAGCAAATTACGCTTCAAGAGACCCACTTCCACTTGGTACTCCTTCGCGAGCGCCAATGTGGCACACAGAGACTTGACGAGCTCAAGTACAGGGTTCGTCAGGTGGAGATGGGATCCCGGGAGGATAGGAAACTCGAAGTCGCCCATAAGCTCGTCGTTCATCATCGCATCGCGATGACGGTCCTGCGCGCCCCCGACGGTCTTCAGGAGTTTTCGCGTGAGTCGCCGGGCGATGAATTCCTGAATCACCTCCATCTCCTTGATCTTGGCGGAATCCCGTTGCGTGGCATCCGGCGGAGCATCGGCGTTGCGGACAATGCGAAGTGGAGCGCGACCCCCGCCGTTGATTCGCTGGCGAAGTTTGAATAGTTCGACGATGTAGTACTGTATGGCGGCGTTGAAATCCGGTTGGAGAGCGAGGGGAAGGAAGGCGGCGATGTTCCACTGCATTTCCATCGCGAGCTCCTCGGGCGGCTCGATAGCCAGAGGGTCTAAACACACGATGCCGCCCATATTAGCCTGGTCCATGAAGAGCAGGAAGTCGTAGAAGTGCTCGGTGTTCAGATAAATATGCTGGAACAATTCATGGGAATTGACGGCAGTGGTGATATAGGTGGCATATGCGTGTGCGGTTCCAGGTGGTTTGGACGTAGCGAGGAGAATTCGGCTGAAATCAGCGTAGACGACGTGCGATCCCAGGCGCTTAAATTCAGCCAACAGTTGTATGAACGTTTTCCGCATGAGACCATGAACGAATCGATGGATGCTGGGGTCATACATGTGTGAAGCACTGGAGCTGATCCAGCGCCAGAAGTGGTCGAGCGCCAGATTGGCTGGCCCAGCGAATTTGCTTTCGATTTTATCAAGGAGCCATGCCTTGATCATAGCGCGAAGGATACCAAATGTCTGGGTCGAGACATTCGATTCCCCCAGCGTCAAGTCGCGCTGAGTCTCTGCGTTGGCGTATTCGTCCATGGTGCGAGTGACAGAATCGAACGCTGTGGCCCCACCACTGCCTTCTAGTTCGTTGACAACAACGGAATGCAAGACCGAATTGACCGCCAGATTACGAACAACGATTTCGAGACAGACGTTGGAGTATGAGCCAGGCGACATGAACTCCGTTTTAGGGAAGTCCTCCGTGGGCCGCTTATCGTTCTCGATACCACCAAGATCTGGTCGTTCCCCAGGAGACCACCATAATACCATATCCTGGTGGATTAAACGACGAGCAAAACTGATGTCCGACATGAAAAGCGGTTGATCCCCCTCCACATGGCCAACTGGGACATCGTAATAATCTGCCAGCGAGACCATTCGATCGAGCCAGGTACCAATGGATAGATATCGACCAAGCATTTTCTGAGGGACGTGGGACTGCCAGGGGAAGACGTCGAGGGTATGCACATTCTTGGCCTGCGACATAGAGAGGACAGGGAATTTCGATAACTTGGGCACGAGCCGGTCGAAATAGGCCTGATCTTTGGTGGAGGAGATCACCACGATGAAGGATTTGTCCTCCAGTAAACCCAACTCGCGCGACACGGCCTTTAGCGCGGTCGTCTCATTGCCGTGGTAGGTTGTCGAGAACTCGAGAGACTCTGGATAGTCGATCAAGCTACTGGCCGCGTATGATTCCTCTTGAAGCTTTCCTCGAAGTTCCGCGTATGTAGATGCGAGACGAGGGATGGGCTGCCTGCGCGTGGCAGGATCGACGAGATGGAGTTTTACAGTACCGGTGGGAAGAAAGATCGCGAAGAGGTGGAGGGGGGCGTTGGCGGAGCAAGCGTGGTAGATGAAAATATATTTCTTGTCTCTGCCACCGTCGAGGTATTTCTGGCGAGAGAGGGACGGCCCCGATCGATCGACTTGACTCAAATCCAGGCCTATCGTCTGTGCTCGATTCAGAGTCAAACTGGAGTCGTCGGTCGAACAAGTCTTGCCGAGTTTGAGTACAGCCCGGACATGCAAGGGCAACTGGCAAGCGATTGAGCAAACGACACAATATCCTTCTATGCAAAAACGTACCTGTAGCTCGAACACCCCGTCGACGTTCGGATCGTTCATGAGATCAATAAAATGCTCGTGAATCTCTTGGTACACGTCCTCTCGGACGACGATTTTATAAAGGTTCGCACTCGTTAGATCTCGAGGGAGATTACGAGTGACCTTTTCCCAAGCGTAATGCTGGGACTGGAACATTTCTTCCTTCGGCGTCCTGAGATTGATATAGAACTCGCGAGGGATACGGAGCGGCAAGGAGATGATGTCCGAATCCACGGAAAGCCACAGGATATAACGGCCCAACGTTTTACTCGGACGAATTTGGAGTACATCCCATCTCCGGTTGGTTCGTACTTTGGTGTTTTTGAACATCGCAGGTACGATGGCGGTAGCAGAACCGGAGCGCATTTCCTGCCTGTACTTCCACCGGGGACGCATCGCCTTGATCCAGCCAGAATAATCAACGGATGGATCAGGTACGGGCTGATCAAGGACATCCTCCGGTTCTGGAGAGGGCTTGCGGGCCTTCTTCGTCACGACAGCTAGGCGCCGTCCGCCCGCTCCGTTCTCTGGCTCTCCAAAGTCCTCCATATCTCTGGGCTGGGTCTGTTGCGCTTGGAGCGCTCTTTCTTCCTCCGTCAAGACCTTGAAGAAATCGGTAACTTTGTTTTGCTTGAACTTGTCCACAGCGCCAGCTACACGGCGATGCAACCAATCTGGGTGTCGAACGCGCGGTACTGGGTTGGCGACCTTCTGCATCGCTGCCGGGATCGTGATCAGCTTTTGAATCACGGACCCTAAACGCTCGATGTAGTACTGCCAATCCAAGATGGACCGCAGTTCAAAGTTCGTGAGACTATTGTCTTTCAGCCATTTACGGAGGTATATGCGTTTCACGCTCTCCTCCGCAGAGAAAATCGCCACAGGAACAGCGCGCTCTGTGACTGGGGCACCTATAGGTTTGGCGGAGATGATGAACTTGCAGGCAAGGCCTTTATCCTTGACCATCTGATCACCAAGGAATTCAGCCAGGCGCTTAGCGGTGCTGATCGACGTCGACTTCTGGCCTCCATACTCTGCCAGCGTTCGAGACATGCTCCTGTTCTCGGCGATGAGCTCGACCAGTTCGTCGTCTCCCAAACTGTCTGCATGGCTGAAGAGCACATCGAGCCATTGATCGGCGACGTGGGCGACTGCAGCGTAGCACTCTTCCGTCGTCGTCCCAAGCAGGAACTTTTCGAAGATCTGCGACTGGAAGATCTTGATGAGCTGCAATTCGCCGCGTCGCTTGACCTCGAAACCCTTCAGCTCCGCAAGACTCCCATCGTCGTTGAACACGGCATAACGCTTCTTCAGCAGTTTGTCCTCCTCTTTCGAAGAGGGGAGGATCATGGCCTTGTACGGCCCGTCAAGCTCGAAGAAGATGGAGTTCTCGCTGTGGATAGCATACTCTCCGGTCTCAGGGTCGAGGTCGTGATACTGATGGTTCGTAAATTTGGCATGGACGAGATGGTTCAGCATGGTGCACGGATACGAGAAGCCGATCGCTTTGCCGTTGTCGAGTTTGAACTTGAAGTTCTCGGGAAACACGCCGGGCAGCATGCACCAGATCCCATCTGTATCCAGCTCCAGCGGACGCCCGATCTGCTCGACCAGAGCGCGCGCCATCTGGATGATGGTGGCCCCGGTCAAACAGGTGATTCCAGCCATCTCCATCGAATGCCACCGCGCGCCCTTGCGCATCACATAGCCGTAGAAGGAATTGAGGATGCACTTGTGCGCGAGCTGGAGGGAATCGTACAGCACGATCATCTTCTTCGCCTCGTCGACCTCCCCGAGCGACCGGCCTTCCCCTACATAGGTGTCGAGGTTCTTCTTCCACGTCTTGTGCAGACCCTTGTACTCGTATCGCCGGTCTCGGAACGTCCGCACGGTGTCGACGTAGAAAGGATTCTCTCTCTGGCACACGATGGCCTCGCGATTCTCGACCTTGGTGTCCTTTGTCTTTTTGTACACCTTACGGGAGTAATCGCCGAGGCGCTTGTGGAGGAGCGCGGTCTGTTCGACCTCGGAGAGATCGGGGAAGCGTCGTTGGGGGCCGCCGGGACGGCGCGGGGGGAAGGTCTCCTGGTTGAGCGCATGCTTGATCATGTTGAATTCGTCTCGGTGCGCAGGGAAATATTCTCCGCGCCACGCCCAGTCGAGGCGCCGGTCGCAAGTTTTTCCGGGGCGGTTGTAGTCGCAAACCGCGCAGACGGACTCGTCAACCATGGAGTCGGGCTGAAGCCGATTCGACAACATAATGTTGGGATACATGGCAGCGACATCTAGATGGTAAATGAGCGGCTTGTCCATGCGCAGCGGATTGTCGCGCATGACCTCGAGGGCCTTCTGGATAGCGTCTTTGACTTCGTCGTAGTTGGTGACGTTTTCCAGCGAGG
Source organism: Mycena albidolilacea (assembly GCA_029282495.1). Classification (NCBI taxonomy): domain Eukaryota; kingdom Fungi; phylum Basidiomycota; class Agaricomycetes; order Agaricales; family Mycenaceae; genus Mycena; species Mycena albidolilacea. The sequence goes on along the minus strand of JARIHO010000008.1, from coordinate 1,069,650 downwards.
ATTTCGACTCTTCTACGATGCAGAAGGTGAGAGCCGCATCTAGGTCGTCGATCAACTGCAGACGCTCAGTTGGGCTTTGTAATATATCGTGGAGACTTTACCTGCTGAACGGCAGAGGGCTCGATCTTGAAATGAGTCGGGATGTCGCTTCTGAAAACTCCAGCCTCCAACGCTTCGACATGTCCTCCGACGTAGGTCTCGGACGCCAACAGATGCCCCTCATGCATATTGCCATGGGTCTCCTCGTGTCTGTTGGGCATGATGATCTGCCCTCGGTAAGCCTCAACCTATACACAACGAAATCAGCATAACGCAGAGACAATAAAAATGCACGGACCATAAGCAAGGTCTCGCAGAGCGTTCCACTTCCTTTGCGAAGAACCTCGTCCGCTTTAAGCGGAATGATATTGCACAGCGAGAAGATGAACGGGTGGACGTATTTCATGTACAGATAATACGTCGCCACGGCGTCGGAGACGGAGTATTGTGCCAATACTTGCGGCTGTTCCAAAGCATATCTATTCGCGCATCAGACTCGTTTTCAACAGAACAAAGAAACTGCGTACGGGGTCATGAGTTCTGGATCGAGCTCGATGGGATTGTATCCCAGTTTCGCCGTCGTCACAGCTTTCAAACCTTGGCTTCCCTGAGGCAGATACGAATCGCGCTTCACCCAGCGGAAACAATCCATGTGAACACATGTACGGCTCTTGTATTCGTCTTCCGAGTCTTTCGCGAAGCCGATCTCGAGGAACATGTCTATGCCATTCGCCTTGGCCCGGGCGTCGAGGAACGGGAAATCGAAAAAATCGCCGTTGAAGGTGGCCATGACCGTGGGCTTGACCTCTTGAATGTGGGAGAAGAAGCGCGTTATCGTTGCAGCCTGAGGAAATGTGAGTAACGGCCGACAGTCCAACACCGACCTTACCTCGTCCGCCTCGTTGAAAATAATAAACGGACCCTCGTATCCGTCCTTGGGGGTGTATTCAAAGTCTTCGATATCCTCGTTCACTATCTCGCGGTTGGTTATGAGGTATCCCTGCCCGTCGACCATGTACGAAATCATCATGACCTGGTCGATGGACTGATCAGGAAACTTGAGCGGTGCCTTTGTCGTCTCGATATCGTACGCCATAACCACAGGGTCGGCACGTTTAACACGCTCGACAATGCGCTTGAAGGCAGGCTGCCCTGCGGTGAACGTGACCGAGTACCAAAGCCCGACGCGGATGTCGTTGTCGATCGCGACGCGCAGGTAATATGGCACGTCGTATTCGCGGACATCGATAATCCCCTCCCGCGGGTCTTTGTCGCGCGAGCCCTTGCCATGGCGTCCGCCCGTGTCCTCCCACCCTCCCTCGAAGTCAATGTCCATGCTAGCGCCGGCGGTCGCGCTCACAACCTCGGCGTACGCGTCGACTGCGTCGCGTTTGGCACTGTTGGCAAGCGCAAGCGGAACAATCTCGCGACGGACAGCCAAGAGATCGGAGACATTCCGAAAACAGAGCTGCAGATATAGGCGACGGTGGCCCATCAGGTGGTTTGGCAATTTGAGGTCCTCTTTGCGCTCTCGTGCGATGCGGCAGATTAATCCCTCGTATTTCTTCATGAGCCATTCCTCTATAGTCGTTTCTGTGCCGCTCTTTGAAAGGCATGATTAACAGTGTCAATGTAGATGTCCATACAACACACCTTGCAGCAGATGTAGAAATAAGGCTCGTACTGGTACGTGCACTTGAACATCCCACCGTCGTCTTGGATAAAGTAGAAATCAACTGCAGCCTTGCCAGACGGCCATTCTGCATCCTTCACCAGCGTCTGTGGTGCATCATAAGCTCATGATTCAACTCAAAAGGTGAGTAGGACATACCGGATGCATATTGACAAGCCACCCTTCCTTTTGCAGACCCTCTTGTACTCGCGCAAACCCGAGCTTTTCGTCGAGTTCGTCGGAGACCCGGACCTGTTCGAACTTTTCCGCCAGTTGAGTTCCGTCGTCCTCGCGCTTGGGGGCACCCTCTCCTGCCTTCGCCCCTCCTCTGCCACGGCCACCACGACCGCCGCGCCACGACCCACCGCCACGATATCCACGAAATGAGCCCCGAGAGCCGCCACCACGAGCGGAGGAGAGTCCAAAGTTTCCACGGCCGCGAGCCATGCCAGCGAGAATGTGTGTGCTGGGGGAGAAAGGAAAGACGCGTCGGTCACAAACGCGTTACATCACACATCGGACTTTGCCGTTCGGCGGCCAACGGTAACCTCCAGTCAAACTCTGTCAGGTTTGTTCACAATGCGAGGAAACTGTATTTAGTTCCATCCCAATTGAAGACTTGTGGAAGACTTAAACCTGGACTGAGGTCTGACACACTCAGATACTTTTAGCGCTTAACTACTGCAAAATTCAATGGCTTCCCTGCTAGAAATTCGTATGTCTCGAGTCGATTCGCCTCCCAATATTCATACCTTGCAGTCAAGATTACCGAACATTCTCATGACTGGCCGCAGTCCAACCATGAGGTTGAACTCTTGCTCCTCCGCCATTATGGGGCACAGATGACTGGCGCTTTCCTGGCTTTCCAGGACACTGTCTATGGCGTATTGTCCACATTTCATCCCGCGCGTCTGCTCCAGCTCAACCGATTCGTTACCGCGGGATTAACGCCCTCGGGCGACGTGAACGGATATCACCGTTCCTTCAGAAGCAAGATACAAGCAGCCATGAATGCAAACATTATTACAAATGGAACTAAATATTATACAGACACGCCAGAACACCAGGTAAGTAGATATTTACATTATTAGACCCATCTGAATCCTCCTAGTCCATCCGTTCGATTATTGAGGCTGCAAGCGTCCTCGCTCTCGATATCCGCACGAACCAATATTTCAAAGACGGCAACCACCGGACGTGTCTCCTCGCTCTCGTCGTATATCTAGCGGAGCACGGCGTCACGCTGACCTCTTCATTCCACGTGTACAGAGCGTACACCATAGTGAGCGCACGTTTCCACCCCGGAAACGAGTCGAACACACTCAACGCGGCCGCCCACGCCGACGCACACCGGCGTATCGTCAAGTATCTACGACGCCGAACGGTCCGGGGCACAGCCAATTCCGAATACCTGCGGACATTCGCAGACACAGTGCGCCAGCTTCCGATCATAGTGTCGCACGTCGAGGAGATCGGGGCGCGTCTGCGAACACAGTGGAAACAGAGGAGTCGAATCTGGAGTGAATTGAATTGGGCGCAGAAGGTGGTTGTGAGGTGGACCTTTCCCGACTTGAACAAGGGAAGGAACAAGATGCGATAAACCGCCTTTTCTCCGCGTCAGTCCAACTTCAATAAAAGCGCTCTCAGACCCACGTCAATCGTTCGTTCCCCACTTCTCCCTGTCATCCCACCTCAACTCGTCTACCTCCTCCCACTCGATGAGCGCAGCCTGTACATCTATCCACCAACGCTTCTCCCGCACGATTCGAACTCGTCCGTCGTTCTGCGCCAGCCGCATCAATTTTGCGTGCTCCGACCCGGAAGCTGCGGCATTGCCAGGTGGGCTGGGACTGCGGCTGCGGCGCGACGTGCTCATCTCCATAATGAGGCGCGTCAAATTGCGCAGGTCAGTATCCTCCAGCGCGCACTCCAGTTCTTTGCGTGTGCACGCAGTGTGCGAAATGCACAAGTGCGATAATCTCGGTGCCGCAGCAGCGACTGTCCGGAGGAGTACCGCACCTCTGTGCGGGGATGTCGGCGGAGGGGCGAAACGCAAACGCCGGAGGTTCGGCAAGGTCGAAGCTGAAGCTGAACTTATCCGAGGAGGACATCGGAACGGCCCGTGAAGGACAAGGACCCGGAGATGACGGAGGGGAATGGGATACAGCGGTCCAGGACGTTCCAGGAAGGTAAGGTGCGTATGGAGAACACGTAGAGTACCGGCAGTGCGTCCGAGAATCCGGACGACTGCTTGCTGGATAGCATCGGTATTAATCTCGACCGTGTGGGTGTGCGGGGTGATTCCCAACTCAGGGAATAGGCGGTCCGTAAACGCCAGGCCCCGCGAGTGCTCGTCCGCAAGATCTAGACGAGAGCATGACCTTGAGACCAGACGCAAGTTCGGGCAGCCGATGAAGAGAGACTGCACGTTGCGCAGACTCTCCTTGGTGGTTTCCAGAATACAGAGGAACCGCAGGATGGGTTTAGCGCCGACGAGCGCAATGGACTGGAGCTTGAATGGAGCCGAGATTATACGCCAATCCTTCGAGACGAGTGATAGAGCACGACCCGCAGATCCGTCGTCAGTGCATGCAAAGGCATGTATCTGCGTCCAAATCTCGACTGGGAGGGCGCTCATGGTTGAGAACAGTGAGCTGCGGCGCTTATAACAGAAGATACGATCGTTGTTGCGCCTTGTGCGGAGTAAACATCAAAATGAGAGTCACCAAGCGCCGAGCGGCGATATCGGATAGGGGTGAGCGCTAAGCGGCATCAAGGCATGGTCGAGCGGCTGTGCACGGCTTTAAGCTTTAAGCCTCGACCTTCCTCGACGCAATGCGTGCTCTCTCGATACACTCTCTTCCAAATGAGCTTCTTGTAGCCATCGCTGTCGCAGGCCAAGAGAATCGCGTCGCAGATCTATACAGGCCAGGCCAGTGGCGGTCTGGCTCTACGACTTCCAAGTGCGAATGGATTTGGTCCCGCCTTTCTCAGCGCTTTCGCGGCGTTATTGTCGGTGCGCCCGACCTTTGGACACTCATAGAAACGGACTTCTCCGGCGAGAGATCAATTGAAATCCTCAAACTCTACCTCGAGCGTTCCCGAGAACGTCAAATATCAGTCACCTTAAGCCAACCTCCCGGAAGTAATATGCTCGACGACGGTGACCTTGAGGAGCGGGTCACTGGTGGCATTATCCCACAGATCAATCGCATACGGTGGCTGAGGATTATACTCGGACCAACCGACTGGGATCCAGAAATGTTGGCTCCTTTCCGCGATGTAGCAGTTCCCTGTTTGCAGCATCTGGAGATCATATTCCGCAACGATATGCAGACCACCGGCGCACTTTTCTTGTCTGGAGCCCCAAGATTGAGTTGTCTGAAAATGGCTGGCGCCTTACTCAGGTTACCAGTGCCTGTGTGGGCGGCCACCCTGACGCACCTCGAATACAGTGGCCCAAATATTCACAACTTGGCCGCGATCACAGCGCAATGCCCCTTTTTGGCACATTTACACCTCCGCGTAGCCTACGTGGCCCCAGATGCAACCCGGTTTCACGTCCCAACTTTGTCGTCCCTTCACATTTCGATTCCAGACGGAGCAGCGGATTACCTCGAGCTCCTCGTCGACCTGTTCGACTCCCCAGCCTTGACCGAACTTATCGTCTACGGCAGTGACGGCGCTCAGATCGCTCTTCTCCTTAGCCTGAAGACTCTCCCTCACTCATCCTTCCCTTCCTTGACCTCGTTGACCTTTCTCACGGATTCGTGTCCATGCGAGACTTGGGACACCAACCGCCCCTTTTACCCCATCTCTTGTCCCCCGGGTGTTTTCCCCGTACTGTCCCATCTCACCCTAATCAACCAATGCTACACGGAGCACTTGATCCAAGAGATGTTGGGCCCGGCCTCCCAGCCATGACCGTTACTTGAAATTATCACGCTGGGTGTCAGGGACGTATCGTTCGAGGGCGTGCGCGATGCCGTCGAGGGCGCAGTTAGCTCGAAACGCCAACGCGGAGAACCTCTTCCCGAGGTTCGACTTGCTCGTGCGCCAGAATTTCTTGAAGACTGGAACGAGGACATTTCTTTCGACGCGGAGATGTCGTGGTGACTTTACAAAGAAAGAACTCGAATATCGGACTGACTACTCTGTCTTGTAACATTTAATGAAGTTGTGCATCTCTTGTCAACTTGATTTTCCGTCTCTTTCCGCCTTCGCATCTGCCTTTGTTCCTGGCGCCGCCTTGCTATTAGACAGCGATAATGATGCCTAAAAGCCGGACAACCTCAAGGTAAGTCGTTGGCTATGTTTCATGATCATTTCTTGAAAGCAACATTATTAATAAAGCTGGAAAGAGGTGATACCTATAAATTTAAGACTCGAATTTTAGACTTGAGAGTACAGGTTGGAAACTTGCGTCGGTTCATCGGGTCGAGGCGCGAACGAACAAAATTTGGGAGAACGATAAATGTATTCACGGTGGGCAACAAGTTCCAAAGAGTTCAGGACACACACCATACGCCGTACTCGTAGCTCAAATGTTCAAACACGACGAGCAAAGAGTGTCTTTAGTCTGTGATACCATTATACAACTACACTGCACAATACATAAGAAGATAATGAATGATAAACCATGCCAATATGCTATGCAAAGAAGTCCAAAGATCTCCAATCTCTATGCGTCGAGCTCGCTCCAGTCGCTCCCCACATCGACATCTGCGTCCGAGTCAGAGGCGCGAGGCTTCTTCTGCATCACTGGTGCAGCGGCGGAGGCGGGGAGGAGGAAGGTGTCGATGTCGGACGGTGCGGGAGAGGCTGGAACGGGGTCGACGTGCGAGGGTGCGGGTGAAGAAGGTCGGAGCGTCGCGACGGATTCAGTGGCGGAAGGTGGGTACGACGAAGAGAGTTCGCTAGCGGGAGGGTAGGATGCTGACGGGGTTACTTCAGGTTCGACGACAGGCACTGGGGTGGGTTCAGGGATCGTGTCGGGTGCGGGGACAGGTTCTGGTTCAGCGACTTCGACGGGCTCGGCGGTGGGGGCGGTCACGATAACAGGCGCCTCTTCAACCGCGCGTGAAGGCGCAGGAACGGGCTCCGGGGTGGAGGCCCTTTCCCTCCCGGCCCACCGCCTCCACTTCGCCTCGACTACCCTCTCGACTTCATCCAAAGCCCCCTCAACACGCCCCACCACCTCCTTCCTCCCGTGTCTCAGCCCCTCATCACCAAAACTCTCCACCGCATCCAGGCGCGCAAGCAGCCCGCTCAGCGCCTGGTGGTAGAACCGCACGGGCTGGTTCTGCGTGCTGTACGACAGATTCGCCATCACGGACTCCTCTGCGGTCCCATTACGCGTAGGCGAAGCGGTGCGTGAGGTGGAGAAGTCAAGTTGGGTTGGAAAGACGAATTCGCTGGAGAGTGCGGCGAAGGAGGCGTCGATGGCGTGCACCTCCGCGGTCGAAGAGGCGACGTCCTTCACTGGTGCGGGTGCAGGGGCCTTACCCTTGCTCTCGCTCGTGGTCGATGAGGGCTGAGGCTGAGACTCGGCGAGCGACATGCGAATGGCCTCCGCGAGCTCGCGTTCCTCGCGCTCCTGCAGCGTCGTCTTGTTGGCTGCAGGTCCCGTTTCGGTGTGCTTGGAAGCAGACGCGGAGTTGGATGGGCCCGCCTGGAAAAAACGAATGTGATTAGCAACTGCGCGTCGCCAAATGAAGGGAGCGAGTTTTCGTACCTGAGGCTGTGTGGGCGCGGAAGTTTGGACAGCACCGCCTAAAAACATGTTCAAGAGCTGCTGGAGATCGACCTCGACACCGGCTTGATTGGGTTGAGTGGCAGCCGCAGGACGGGCACCAGTAGCACCAAGGAAGTGGTTGATAATGTGCTCACAGCCGACGGGCTGAGGAGCCTGGGCGGTGGCCGGAGTGGGGGCGGGAGCTAGAGCGGGTTTGGGAGCCGATTGCGAGGTTGCAGGCGCAGGAGCGGTCTTCTCCTTCTCAGAGGGCTGCGTTGAGGTAGGGATAGATGCTGTGGCATTGGAACTCGAACCCTTCGATTGCTCGACCTCGATGCCAGCAGCACCGAGGAAATGGCTGATGAGTTGCTCGACGGTGATGGGGGACTCGGCGTGCTGGGCGGGGGCTTCCTTAACAGGCTTGCTTTCGGCCTTGAGCTGGGCAGCAGTGTTGCCGCCGAATACGTGTTGAAGCAGCTGCTCGACGCTCACAGCTTCAGGTGGAGCCTGGGTCTTCTCAGGCTTGGGTTCCGACTTTGCCTCGACGCGAACGCCGCCAAACAACTGGCTGACGACGTCCTCGAGAGTTACGGCGGTAGAGTTCATCTGCACCTGAGAAGATGGTTTGTAGTAAGGATCATGCGTAGATTTGAAAATAGGGTGCATAAACCGTACTTTATGTGCCTCGCGTTCGCAGCCGCAGCCATGGGCTTGATGGTGGTGATTGCGCTTGCCCGAAAACGTTGGCGCCAGATCGAGCGTCTCGTGGAATTCAGGATAAGAGGAGCGTTGGGCAGTGCGGCGCTTCGGAAGAATATGGTTATCAGGACCCCGCAATGGACGAATGATCATGCTACTGGGACGTACATGCTGTGTGCGGGAACCTTCAGTCACAACGACGCGGAACGAAGGAGCGAGCGCGCGTTGAGTGTGGGCTTGGAGTTCTGCGCGCTGGGCGGCGAGTGCGCGGCTGCGCTCAAAGTCGCGCACGGCCAGCTGTGCCCTGCGCTCCTCGCGAATGCGCAGTTCATCGAGCTCGCGGGCCTGCTTCTGGGCCTTGTGCTGGGCTCCCTGGACGCGGAGGGCTTCAATCTTTTGCTCGCGGACGATGCGCGCGCGCTCCTCGGCGGCGATCTGGCGGCGAAGCGCGTCAAGGTCAAGGAGGGCAGCCTGGGAGTATTGGGAAGCTGGAATGTGTGTGTAGTAATCGCTAGGCTGGTGCTTCAAGCTCTGAATTTGCTCGAGCCTTTGACGGAGCTGATCCTCCTCTTGCTGCAGCCGTTCCGCAGCCAGATACTCGGCCTCGGCGGCCTTGGCTTCGGCGAGGGCCGCGAGGTACTTCTCGCGGGGGTTGATTTGGGAGACGGGTGTTCGATACGAGGGGGCAGACGAGTATGAGTGATGGAACATTGTTCAAGTGGTTTTTGTGTGAATGAAAAGAAGTTGTTGGAAGAAATAGCGGGACTGCGCCCGCTTTTATACACATTGCAAAGTCAGACGCGCGTCGGGACGCGTAAGCACTGCAGTAGACGCGTGTCGGTGGTGGTAGCACCTTCCAGAATGAAATAGATTCTCCGGCCTGACTCAGAACATTACAAAGCAGTGTTCATCATCCAAGCGCAATTCGTCGGTCATCCATGTTCCAGCTCTTTGCAAGGATCTCTTGACGAGACTTCATCCAGAAACGGTAAAAGAATTTAGTGAGCCACCGACTCGGAGTCGTGGTGGTCAAAGCGAGAGTTAGCATCAGACGCGTGATCACGATTCTCTCTCTTCGCCACATCGTGCCCCGGGCTCGACGCGATGAGCGCCCCAACATGCACAATATTATCCCTTCCAAACGAGCTCCTTGTGACCATTGCTGTCGCAGGCCAAGAGGATCGTATCGCAGATCTGAACTTAGAGACGCAGTCCGCGTCTTTCAAATCAGAATGGACTTTGTCGCATGTGTCCCAATGTTTTCGTGACATTATTCTCGGTGCGTCTGAGCTTTGGACGCTCATTGAAACGGACTTCGGCAGTGAGGGGTCGATGGAAATCCTCAAACTCTACCTCGAGCGTTCCCGAGCACGTCAAATCTCGGTGACCTTACGCCAACTTTCCGAAAGTGATATGCTGGAGATTGGTCTGGAAGACCGGGTCACTGGCAGCATTGTCCCACAGATCAATCGCATACGGTGGCTGAGGATTGTACTCATCGACACAGAACATCCGGAAATATTGGCTCCTTTCCGCGATGTAGCAGCTCCCTGTTTACAGCATCTGGAGATTGTATACACCAAATACAATGTCACGGTGGACGCCGGTGCACTGTTCTTGTATGGAGCCCCGAGATTGAGTTCCCTCAAAATCGATGGCTTCACACACAGATTACTGTCGCCCGTGTGGACGGCTACCCTGACGCACCTCGACTACGGCGCCAACGACCCAGACATTCATAACTTGGCCGTGATCACGGCGCAATGCCCCTTGTTGACACATTTACACCTGCATGTAGCCTACGTGGCCTCAGACGCAACCCGGTTTCACATCCCAACTTTGTCATTCCTCCACATTTCGATTGGAGAGGATGAACCAGCGGATTACCTCTCGCGCGTCGTCGACCTGTTCCACTCCCCAGCCTTGACCGAACTTATCATCCACGGCAGCCACGGCGATCAGATCGCCCTGCTCCTTAGCTTGAAGAGTCTCCCTCACTCATCCTTCCCTTCCGTGACCTCATTGACCTTTCTCACGGGTTCGTGTGCATGCTATCCTTCGGACGGCAACCGCCCCTCTCACCCCATCTCTTGTCCCCCGGATGTTTTCCCCGCACTGTCCCATCTCACCCTAATCAACCAATGCCTCACGGAGCACTTGATCCAAGAGATGTTGGGCCCGGCCTCGCAGCCATGGCCGCTTCTCAAAGTTATCACGCTGGGTATGAAGAACGACTCGCTCGGGGGCGTGCGCGATGCCCTCGAGGACGTAGTCAACTCGAAACGCCAACGCGGAGAGCCCCTTCCCAAGGTCCAACTTCTCCGTGCGCCGGCATCTATTGAAAACTGGAGCGAGGACAGCTCATGGGACGCGGAGATGTCGTGGTGACTTGGGAAAGAACTCGAATCTCAGACTGACTAACTAGACTCTTGTAACCCACTAAAATCCCAATACCCCCTTACTCTCGGACAGCGATAATGATGTTCAAAACCCAACCATATGTGGGTGCGACAGCCTCTTGTAAAACGTTGGCCATGGCTAACAAATTTCCTTCCTTCATGTTGAAGCAACATGAATATCAAGCGACGGAGCTTACAACACTCGATTTTTGGGTAGCAGCGGGTGAACGGAACGATTGAATAAATAATCTGTTATTTTGTTGTAAAAGAGTCAGACACAAATCGCGACAAGAACTTGACAATCGAAGGTTGGAAGAGTACAAGAGCGCGCCCCAGCACTTCGTTTGGACGTGTTACAGCCTTTTTCAAAAGTTTAGAACACATGATGTGCCGCAAAAAATGCGACATTGATACAACGAGAAAGTGAGTACGATATGTAGGAGTGTCTGTAGCATAGTATACTCTAGTTTACGTGAGTGGGCGTTATCGCTATCGAAAGCAAAAAGAGAAGAAGAAACATGCATGATATCCGGCGCGGTAGATGATCTGGGTATATTCCCCACGTCGGCCACCCCTCCACCACTCACTCACACAAGCCCGAGCACAACGCAAGCCCGCAGACTCACCTCCCTCCCCCTCGTGCCCGCAGCTGCCTCCGCGCCCTCCCCAACTTCGATATACTCCTCCGTCCGCAACGAGCTCGACTTCCACCCCCAGCTCTGGCTCACCGAAAACACATCCGGCGCGCTCGCAAACCGCGTCTGGCTCGCGCCTGTTGCGCTCGCGCAGCTGATCGTAAAGTACGCCGACACCGACGGGCGGGGGTCACGATACGGCGCTGCCGGCACCACCGGCGCGTGCAACGAGTACCCCGCCGAGTGGAGCGCGAGGTTCGCGAGGGACGCCCCCATCGCACTGGTGCTGGGGAGCGACGACGAGACGGTCGAGACGGGGGTGGTGCTGCGTGTTAGCGGGTGGATCGACGGCGAGTAGTGCGCGGGGCTCGGCGGGGCCATGATTGCAGGCAGCGACGGCCCGCGCGCGTGGGCCTGCCCTCGCTCGCTACCGACGAAGCTCCCGTGCCGTTGCCGGGGCGCTGACGATGCGGACGCCGGCGGTGGTGCGTTTGGAATCTCACCTCGCGGTGAGCTCGCGCCTGGAATGTCGAGCGTGCTCTGGCGGTGCAGGTAGATGCCTAGCTGCACAGCGGCCTTCTTGCGCACGACCTGCACGTACGCGTTGAACAAGCTCCCACCGCACCACACTGTGTGCGAGTACAGCCGCGCCTTCTCCGGTAGCACCTCTGTGTCCCAGAACTCGGCGGCGAAGCGGAACGGTGGGTGCAGCGTCCAGCGGGCGGTCCCCGCCGGGTCCGCCGCAACGCATCCGCGCGCGGTGTAGCGTCGCGTTTGGATGCCGAAAAAGTTGGCTTCGCCGACAGATGCGCGCGCAAGCGTGCTCGGTGCGTTAGGCTTGGCGGTGACGGGCGAAGTTGGGGAGTTCGGCGTGAAGGATGTTGTGAAGAGGTCGTCCATTGACAGCGGTGCACCGTCTACAGACGGAGGGTGCACACTACTGCCGTTGTCGCCGATACGCTGTGAGGAGTCGGTAGGCACAAAGTAGTACGGCCCGTTCTGGTCGAGCGAGGGATCGGCGGCGGCCAGTCGCGCCCCAATTTCGGCGGTGGTCTGCGTGATTCCAAGCTCCTTCTCGCGCTGAACCGGCGAACCGGGTGTTGGTGCGGGTGACGGCCGCATTTCGAAGGAAGAGGACGCCGGGCGGGCAGTAATATGTTGCCGCATTAACGAGTTTTGCCAATGCGCAGCCTGCAGCACGGCGATCGACACAAAAGGCTGCTTGGTAGTCGGTGAGCTATCCTTGGAAAGATCTATCACATCTTCCATGGTCTGAAGAAGACTTGAGAAATGCACAAAGGATTGACGGAAACATATATACCATGTGGCAGTAATAAATGCCCTGCTCAAAAAGAGTCTTCCACGCGTCCTCTTCGTCTTGGAGGATGCCATGCCGCCTCCGCAGCTCAACGACAGAGCGCGCAAAGTCGTACCGCGCACGTTCACCCCGCACAAATAACGTGTCCGCAGACGCGAGCGCACAAACCCAATTAACGCTCAGTCCGCCGCGATCCCAGATTGTGGGGACGGCGGAGTAATCGGACGCTTCGGGGATTCTCCCGCGGCGTGATAAAGCGGGTTCGGCTGTTCTGATGCCCGCCTTGCGCTCCTCGAAGGCAAGCATGTCCGGAGCCCAGCGAGCCAACCAGCAGGCGGCAGCCTCCCCAATCTTGTCGGAGATGGATCCATAATGAAAAACCTTCTCGGGCGGGTCGTATGTATCCGCTGTATCAGCAGAGCTGATGATGGATGCAGCGGAGGACGCTTCATCGGGTATATTGTGTGCGATGTGTTCGAGGCCGACGGCTGCCTCTGGCTCGTTCCACTCGGGCTCAGGAGGTCCAATCGGCTTTCCAAGGGCAAAATCGAGGTACTGCAGGACAGTGTATGGACCTATTGTGTTGAGGATGGAGGCAAGCGCATTTGCGACCAAAGTTGGTATAGACAGATATACGGATGTTGCGAGGAGAGAGAGCAGAAAGCGCGGCGTGCCAGGATGGTGCCCCGACGGAGTTGAAGGGTGGAGATCCACAGAAGTGAAGGGGAAAGCTGAAGTTAGTGGCTGCGAAGTGGACGGAACCAAAGATGGGAAGATATGAAGAGGCGGGCCGCCGCCATAGAGTCGTGCAATGCAAAGCCTAGTATATGATTAGTCAAACCCGGGATAAACAGGACGAGGATATATTACTCGAAAGCTGGGGAAGAAACGGTCACGATGTGAGCAGATCATTTAAGACCAAATTAAAGTTGCCGTACATACCTGCGCGTGTTATATTGCTATCGTCGAACCTGACATGAATATCGTCGGCTTGCGAGTGTTCTGCAAAGCCTCCAAGGAAGAGGGAGGAGAAGAACCCTGCCTGGATGAGGATTACACGGTGGAGCTTGTAGGTCGCCTGCCAACTGGCGCGAACATGTAGGGTAACGTCGGAGGTTCTGCCATGAAGGAAGGAAGCATAGAGATGTCGCTGTATGTCGTCTGCGGAGCGTGTCATAAACCGAGAATGAGCAGAATATTCCACCCCAGGGGACGCTGCTAAAAGCTGCGGCAAAGCGCGCAGATCAATGCTCGGCCGCTCGGCTGAGCTTGTAGCCGCCGCACAGCCATCCCGCCTTGGCGTTTCCTTCTCCTTCGATCCATTCCACCGTATCCGAAACATGGTAGAGAACAAGTCCTTTAATTCCAACTCTACGCTGGCCGTCATCAAATGCAGTGCGTAAGACCTCGGCTCTGTCTCGAACCCTGAAGCACCCCCCAACGGTCGACTGTCGTCCTCATCCCATCTAAACGCAACGTGTACGCACGTAAATTGGTGTACTTCTTACGGCCGCAGCCAACTACGATTCAGACTTGCAGCATCCAGGCCCTTGCCCCGAGTTTTTATGGTCACAAGTAGAGATTTTTTGGCTCAGCGTCAATTTTTGGAAGGAAGCTCCCGATTTCCGGCCTTGAGACAAACTCCGAGCCGAACCTCGCAGTTTTCATTGATTCTGGGCTGGTAGTTTGCTCAGGCGATCGGGAGTCGCATCCGGTTAACAGCTTGGCTTGGAGGTTATCGATTATCAACCGCGCGTCGTTACATATTGAACGTCGGAGCGAAAAATATTCGGCCCATTATTCAATTCAATACAGCCAGAATGCTGGTGATGAGTGTTGAAAGTTGAACTGAGACGCAACTCATTCCGCACTCGTTCCGTCCCTTTGATCGTTCTTTATAATTACGCAGACCCCTCATCACCAGCATTCTGAGTTGTAACTTCATAGTTATAATAGTCGAATATGTACATGCTGGACGGTGTGCATTGATAACGAACTATGGCCAAAGTCCAAACCTATGCGCTGACCAGTATGCTAACCCCTAAGACGGCAAAGCCGACGGGACTTATCTAATCTCCTACTTAAGTCCTTCATGGTGCAAGTCAACAGTCTCGACGTGTCTCCGCCACTGGTGAATGCTTCGTGCGCCTGGGCCTCCGATCTTGGCCAACTTCAAGCGCTCTTCGATTCACCGTACACTGGCGCGGTAGTGACGCGAACTTCGACTCTTGCTGGCTTTGAAGAGGACGACTCGCACACAGTCGCGTTCGCGTCCTCGTCCACGACGTCGCTGAATTCATATGGCTACAGCCCGCATAAGCTGTCGCAGTACCTCTCCTGGATCGAGTCCATCCTCGGCGCGGCCCCGGCGGCGAAGCGAAAGCCATTCATCATAAGCATCACCGCGTCGTACCCCGATGTCCTAAAGAGCACAATCGGCGCGATTCAGGAACTGCGCAACAAGGGCCCAGCGTTCGCGGACATCGGGATAGAGTTCAACGCGAGCTGTCCCAACATACGCGGCGCCGTGCCTTGGGGATACGCGTTCGCGAACCTCGTCCCGCTGCTGACCGTCCTTGTCGATGCATGGCGCGCGGACAACTCGCTGACGCTAGGTTTGAAGCTCCCGCCGTACGTGTACGCGGCGCAGTTCGCCGAGGTGCTCGCCACGCTCCGTCAGTTCTCGGCCAAAGACGACCTCAATGGGCAGACGCTGAATCCAATCGCCTACATCGCGTGCACCAACACACTCGGGAATGCGCTGCTGTTTCCGGAGCAGATCGTTGGTGCATCTGGCACTGAAGAGCGCGCGTTCGCGGTACCAACTGCGCTAGGCGGTATCGCGGGTGACTCGCTGCATCCCCTTGCGCTGGGTAACGTATATTCGTTTGCCCGACTGCTCGAGGCGGAGGATCTCGAGTCTGGATTGAAAAATCTGGTAATTTTCGGCATCGGTGGGGTCACAAGCGCGGAGGCGGCGGCGCGGATGCGCAAAGCGGGCGCTTCGATTGTTGGGAGTGCGACGCTCTTTGGTAAGGAAGGAGTGCAAGCCTTCAAGATTCTGAGTGGTGAATGAGATATATATGGGTTGTGATTCGAGCGTGTAAGATACATGTATGTACTGTGACTGAAGATAAATGCTACAAGTGGATGACAATATTCATAAGAATACGGATAAGGACTGCAGATGCGATTAAACCGTGGCCACCATTGACACCATCGGTCTGTCGACCACGTTCTCGTAAAGCTCTACGAGGACACGCGGCGGGCTGCTCGGGCGGCGGAGGCTGGCCATGGGATCCCGACGCTTGCCGGTGTAGCGATAGTCCCACCCGGAGGGGAGGGCGGCCGAGTAGTTGGGCGCATACTGGTCGTTCAGCGGTAAGAGGACTTTGTGGGGAGTAGGCGCGGCGACGTCCTGAGGGGGGATGATGTCAGGAATGGGTACCGTCTCCGGCAGCCCATCGTGCGGCACCCAGCCGCGAACCTCGGGGCCGCGACGCACCGGCGAGGGGGCGGGCGGGGGAGGAGGGTGGGAAGCGATAAACTCCATGGCAGGCGCCCCCTCGTCCAAGGTCCTGACCGCCTCCTCGAGCTCGTCGCCCGCCTTCCCAGCGAGAATGAGCTGCGCAACCTGGCGTGAGCGCTCGATGTCCTTCGCTCCGTTGCGGTGCACCTTGCGCTTGAGGGGTTTGGTAGCGCGGACGGTCGGCGTGAAGCGATAGTTGGGATACATCCGGCGGTGCTCCAGCTTCTCGAGCTCTGCCATGATATGGTAAGGCTTCTTCTCCTCGTCAGAGAAGGCCTTCCAGACTGCAGCGGCGGTGATGCTGATGTGGCGATTGTCGCCCTCCACCTTTTTGCTGATTTTGCCACTGGCGCAGAGCTCAGATCTGTAATAAATCAATGAGTATTCTGGTAATAGCGCGATGTGCATGGAGGACGAACCTGAAGATCATGAAGGCATTGCGCGGGCGCGGTATATGATCAGGACCGCGGCGGCTAGCGCGCTTCGGCCGTTCAGTTGACGCGTTGCCGCTATCGGAGGAAGGAGTAGACGGCGGCGTTTCGGGACATGGGATAGACTCTGAGGAGGACGCGACGGTATCGTATGCGACGAAGGCTTCAGGGAAGACGGAGTTGCCTCCAGCAAAGTCGGGGGCGCTAGGAAAGTCGGGGCTGGCGGCTAAGTTCCACTCGACTCCAAATGCATCCTGGACCGGAGGATAATAATTCGGGACGTTGTAGTGGAAATCCGTGTACTGGTCGTGCCCGGTGTCATCTGCGGGAGGTAAAATAGTAAATAAACGCGTTGAACGAAAGAACAAAGACACGAACAGGGGCTGGACCGAGAAGGGTTCAAATGGGCAGTTCGCTGGGCGAGGAAAGACATGGGGGGCGGGCCAGTGCGGGGGGATTTCTTGGGGTATGGGACCCATGCATTGTGAGGACCTTATATACCACCAGAAAGCCGTTGCGAATACTCGGTAGCTGAAAGAGGAAGGTAAGAAAACCCGCCATCATGCCTAATCCAGCTCTCCCTCGCTATAATCACAGTGGTCACGGACTAGCTACTCGCTAGGCGGCGGCAAACATACCTTTCGGCAAAATCCGTAAACACGACCCTCGAGTGCGACGGTGCGAGCCCCATTAGTTCGTCGAACCCCCACAGTGCACGGGTTACATCCAAAGACACCGGTACGGACCTCCGCGGCCAGGGAAAATATTGTAGAATTGAAGAATTTGGACTCTTGCTTAGATTTAGCACCGAGATGCATCCTCGAGTCCTCCGAGGAAACGAGAACTTCGGGGGGTAACGAATGGCCGAATTGCGTTTGCTTTTGGTTTATTACCTACCGCCAGTTCAAGGCCCGTGGGAGTCGAGCGTTGCACTCCTTGGATTTGATTCACCGATGAAAAGATAACACTTCGAGGAGCAGCCCGTCAGTTCAGTCGTAGTTATGGTTTTGTTGCGCGGGTGCAAATTGTGCGGCCATACGCTTCTTGACAGTTCGCAGTACTAGTCAGAAAACTTGGTACCGTCAGAAAAAACCTTTGGCAGAAATCTGCAGTCAATTTAGTTCAAAGCGATTTGGTCGGTTCAACGCACGACTGGCAGCGTCCTCTGGCAGCGTTCTGTGGAACAAAATAATAAACTGTTTTGATTCGCAGGAAGCTTGTGAAGATTCAAGCCTAGTCATTCTGACTGTTCGGCGCCCAGAGTCAGTCGAGGCGGGAGCCAAGGCCCATCAGCTCACGTTACCGCGGACCGTGGTAACAATTCGTTTCAAAAAGCAACCAGGCCCCCGCTGTCTCACTTCTCCTTTACTTTCACTCGCGTTCTTTTTCAACAGTACTAGACATGCCTCCCAGAAAGAAAGCCGCAGATGCAGACGGTGCTGCCCCTGCGCCCACCCGGGCCAGCACACGCACCAAAACTGCCCCCGCAGCCGCCGCCCCAGCCGCCACGACTTCCAAGTCAAAAGCGAAGCGTGCACGCGCTGAATCCGACGAGGAGGAGGAAGATGACGCGCCCGCCCCAAAAAAGCCTGCTGCCAAGAAGGCTGCGGCGAAGAAGCCCGCGAGCAAGAAAGCCAAAGTTGCTGACGACGACGAGGATGAAGAAGAGGATGAGGATGACGCGCCCGCAGCCAAAAAACCTGCTAGCAAGAAAGCCGCGGCTAAAAAGCCTGCGAGCAAGAAAGCCAAACTCGCTGACGACGACGAGGATGATGAAGATGACGCGCCCGCCGCCAAGAAGCCTGCTAGCAAGAAGGCCCCTGCCAAAAAACCTGCAAGCAAAAAGAAAGCCGTCGCGGACGACGACGACGACGACGCCCCCGCGCCTAAGATGGTAAACTGACCCAAATGTCAAGCGCACTTAACTTAGCTCATTCGATAGGTCACTGTCCTCAAAAGAGGAAAAGCCCCCGTCGACAAACTTTCGGGGAAAGTTGGTCAGTAGATTTTGTTACCGAAGGTGAACAACTTGTCACTGACACCGTTCAGATACACACCAGGTATACAGCAACGACGAGGGAGTGTGGGACGCGAGTCAGTCGAATTGTGCTATGGGTACCCATAACGCGACTTATCTCCCTTAGTGCTCAACCAGACGAACATCGATGGAAACAACAACAACAACAAGTCGGCCCTATCTTATCCGTCGTGGTCCTCTGCTGAACGTATCTCAGGTTCTATGTGATGCAACTGTTGCATCCGATTGGGAACGACTCTCAGTCAATTTTGTTTACGCGTTGGGGACGAGTTGGAGCTGATGGCCAGACCCAAGTCAAGGTACTCGCTCCATTGCCTCGACATCACGTATGCTAACCGTGTTTTAGGGCCCCTGGCCTGCGTCTACTGCCATCAACGAATTCAAAAAGCAGTTCAAGGCTAAAGCTGCCGTCAACTGGGAGAACAGAGTCGGCATGGTTGCCAAGTCAGGTGAGCAATATCCCGCAGCATTCTGCAGAGTCTAAGTCAGATCGTCTTGGCAGGAAAGTATACTTGGCTCGGTACGTTCACGATCATATCTCAGGTGAAAACAAGGAGTCTAAGCATCGACTCAGAACGGGATTACGGTGACGATGAGGAAGAGGAAGAGGAAGAGGAAAAGTCCAAGGGCGGCAAGAAGAAAGATAAGGCGCCGATCCCTGACTCTTCCCTGCAACCTGAACTCCAGGTACGCTACAGTTATTTCTCGGTTTCTGATCCAGCTAATCGACTCACAGGAATTCTGCAACCTGATTTTCTCCACAAGGTACGCAGCTTCGACTATGCGGCGGTTCGTAGCTACCACTGACACTTTATTCAAGTATCATCGAGGCAACTTTGTCGTCCATGAATTACGATGCGAACAAGCTTCCTCTTGGTACGAGTGCGATACTATTTTGACGTGTTATTGCTCACTCCGGGAAAGGTAAATTGTCCAAATCGACGATTCTGAGGGGTTTTGCTGCTTTGAAGGCCGGTCTTAATTTTTTTCTCATTAACTATCCTTCTAAAGCTGTCTGCTAGACACTCTCTGAGGTTATCGATAAGCCCGATGGCGAAACTGCTCAGCAGAACGGCGGCTTCGCGCAAGCTTGCTCCAGCCTCAGTAGCGCATATTACTCGATTATCCCTCACGACTTTGGTATGAGGAGGCCGACCAACATTAATACCAAGGCCCTGCTCGAAAAGGTTCCTCCTTCGCCTGGTTCATATACACCACATTGACCGCCTGTCACCCAGGAACTCGAACTTGTCGATGCCCTTGGGGACATGGTAAGCGCTCGCCCGTATCTTCTGTTCTGATCTTCCTAACACACACAACAGGAAATCGCTTCGAAGCTCATCGCCTCCAACCAGGACGAGGACGCAGAGGGCAACCCGGTTAACCCCATGGATGCGAACTTCCGCTCCTTGGGGCTCTCGACCATGGATCCCATCCAGAGGACTACAGACGAGTTCAGCGTCCTCGAGAAGTACGTGCGCGACACGCACGGGCACACGCATGGACATATCAAGGCCAGCGTTCTCAACGCGTTCAGGGTGGAACGGTAGGCTGGATTTTTCCTCTATCTGCTTCATGACCGCTCATATTTTGTTCGATGTGCTTCAGTGGCGTGGAAACTGCTGCCTTCACCGAGGCTGGATATGATCAAATGGCCGACGGGGAGCGGCTGCTACTCTGGCACGGATCGAGGAGCACCAACTTCGCGGGTATTCTCAAGCAGGGGCTGCGTATTGCGCCGCCTGAAGGTGAGCTTCTCGTCCCCGCAGCGTTCAGCTGCTAATACCGGGGCAGCGCCCGTCACTGGATACATGTTCGGAAAGGGCGTCTACTTCGCCGACATGATGTCGAAGTCAGCGGGTTATTGCTACCCCTATCTCAGCAAAGGCATTGGTATTCTCTTGCTCTGCGAGGTCGCGGCTAAACCGTTCTACGAGCGCACCCACGCCGTGAGTTTCTTCATCGTTGGAGCACTTGATTTCGTTCCTCAAAGGATGGCGTGTCTTGTAGGAATATGACGCGGACAAGGGTTGCAAGAAGAGCAAGAGCAAGTGCGTGTTTCTCCTCTTCGTAGGCTGTCTGGATCGGTGTTGAATGTTCGCAGAGCTACCAAGGGCTTAGGGAAGACTCAGCCTGGACAATGGAAGGACGCGGGCAAAGCTCTTGGGAACGACGAGCTCATGTGGGTTCTTTTCTGATCATCTGAGTGTTATGTATTCATTCAACCCTCGCAGTGGATGCCATATGCCCGACGGACCTGGTGAGTGTTACTGCCTTGTGTCCTTCAGCGGTTGTCGCTGACACCACGCTTAGGCCAAGATACTCCCATTCCCAACGGGGTGATTTCCGAAATGCTCTCGTGGTATTATTTTTTGCTGACACCAGGCAGGGCTACCTCCAATACAACGAGTACATCGTCTACGACGCCGCACAGATCCGCCTCAAGTATCTGCTCATGGTCAAGATGTCATAGGCAATAAAATAGCTCGGGTCTGGGGTTTGCTTCGCTCGATCTTTTGTACACTCGTTTGATAGCACGGCCATTTGGTCCATATTGTATTGGCGGGCAATTGCATCGCGTTAATCATTTTTGGAGACTTAAGCTGATTGGGAGATTCTCCGGATTTGGACATTCTGGCGTGGGAACCTTACCACTCGTTAATAGCACGCAGTCAAAACTGAAATGATGACCACGAAGCGAAGAATGGAGCATACGAGGGTGCAAATAGAAACCGGCGGTACCTGGAATGTGTCCGGAGTGTCAGGAAAAGCCTGGATGTATTTACAGAACTACATACAAACTGCCGATAGCTAGAAGTGGCTCGCAGTCGCCGGTCGTATCCCTTCGCTCTCGCATATCCCCAGGTAAACATTCCGCGCGCTCACGACGCATCCCTCCAGTAGTGGGATACCCACATGCGCGTACGATCCGCAGAGCCAGATCCCCGGCCGTGCGTCCGACTGGCGTCGCCCTGCGCCTTGTAGGTCGCCGAGCGAGGACTCTGCCTCGGCGGAACTCTGCCACCACGCGCGCCGTGTCTCGCGGTACAGACCCTGCAGTGCTTCCTTCGCGGGCATAGTAAGCACCGCCCGCTCGAGCGTCGCGACGCTCAGGATGCGATCTTCGTGCACTTCGACAAAGGGATTCGTCGTCTGGAAGACGGGAACAGCGACTTCGTCCTTGAGCGCTGGCGGGGGGACGAGGATCTGCGTCGTCATCGTGTAGGCGGGTGAGACGCGGTGCGGGGACCACGAAGAGGAGGCCTCTGCCTCCGCGGAAGATGCTGCCGCGGTCACGAGATTGAGGTCGCGCCGGTCGCGGGGGTCCGGAGGCAGCAGAGCGCCCGAGTCGTCTGTGTGATTGATGACAATCGTGCGGATGTAGTTGAATTGGTTGAGACAATTCATCTGCGCCATTACCGCGTGGCGGGCCGGCGAGTCGGGCGGCAGGGAGGTAGCATATGAGGAAAGGAGGGGGCCCACGCGATTTGCCTGGGTTGCGAATACGATGTGATGAAACCCTTGGTGGGTGGTAGTTCCCTTCGTCGTCGTCACGCACTCGATGGACGCGACGCGCGGGTTTTTGGGATCGGCATGAACGCCAACTAATCGCGAAGAGAGATGAATGTGCTTCACATTCATTGTTAACCGCGCAACAGCATCGCGCACTCCTTTTATTATCACGTAGTGCTACAAAGCCGTAAGCTTCATGTTTAAAGAGTCTCGAAGCACGCACATGGGTCCCGAAAGTGAGCCAGATGTAATCTAATTGCAGGGTAAGCTTCATTTTGGAGGAGCACGAAACGACCCACCGAGAAAATCTTCGACGGGGTGCGCGTTAACGGCGTCTTTTGGCGCCGTACAGACCGCAGAAAATCTGGTGAAAGATACATTGAGAAGTGTCATATCATAAATTGAGAGTGTGATCGTACGCACAGTGGTATAAGTATATCCTGAGTGAACGATATCCATGTGCTATCAAAGCGCAATAATCTCCAAATGAAATTCCTGGGCACCGTCTCTGCAGCCCACTCTTCGAAGGTCAGTTCATTATGCCGCTTTGAGCGTACCGCTGGAAGCGCAAAGAATATTAATCGCATGTAGCATACGAACAGCTGGATTGTTGAGAGAATAAAGAGTCCCAGTGCAAATGCACGCGTAACGACGCGGTGTCCTTTCCGGTAAAGGTGCAGATCTTGCAGCCAGGCAGGCATTCCGACACCGTCACGACCGGACGCGCCGTTGTAAATCATAGTCGTGCGTAGAGGTTGCGTTTTTTCTGACCGGCAAGAGAGCGAGAACGAGTAGGAGAAGTCCGCCTGGCGGAAACCCACACCGAGCTGGGTATACAGCGTAATGAGGCGGGGATAATAACCTCCCTGGAAGGATCGCATTGGAACATCTATCCGCCATTCCTGGTCCTCGTTGCCAATTGAAACAGACGACGAATCCATCCCGATAGTAGGAGTCTGACGGAGTCTCAGAGACTTTTCGTAGAATAAATATAGACCACCTTTTCAAAGAGATGCACGTCGAACTCGACATCTTCAGAGTGCGAAGACGCCAACAAGTACGCGGTTGTAAGGCCGGCCAGACCGCTACGTTCAAGGTCATTTTGGCGCAGTATAGGCCGCGTGCATACGGGACTTACCTGCCTACGACTGCGACTTTAACTTGCCTAGTCATGGCAAGTGGGTACCACCTGTGAATTTCTCCCGATCAAAAATCGCGTCCATATGTATAATGTATGCACCCGGCGTTTATGATGGCCGAGGCTTTTGACCGGAAACTTGCCGGGAACAGTGAGAGCGAGAACGCACTTGAGTTGGATAATTTGACATGAGTGCAGTAGTAAATGGGCGATATTCTGTATGAGGACCGACAACAATACAAATTCGGTGTCATCTCAAAAGCCCGGTGTAAAAATCTGATTCGACACTAATTCGACACATCCTTTGCCCGAAAAAATCGCTGTTAGGTCCTGTTTCTGGCCTCCTTCACAATCTCCAACAAGGTTCCTAGGGCCAAGAGTCCAAAGCTACAGGGACCGAATGAACTTGGGTCGTCATCCAGCGCTTCTTCGGCCACGAGCCACGCCGCCCAAGCGCGCTCAAATTTATCCCGTCGTTTCTCCTCGTCCCCAGCGATGTCCTCCTCCCCATTCTCTGATTCATCATCATCCCCCTCATCGTCGGCCGCCATAAATTGTGTTTCGTGATAGTCAGGCGACTGAAACTCGTGCCTTATCGCCTTGGCCAACTCCCCGGTCTATATTCCATGGGCTAAGGCGGAGATGCACCAGGACAACTGTCACTTACTTCCAAATTCATGGCTGATACGGCTTCCCTGCGCTTTCGATGATCGCTGTATCTCTCTTGAATGGTCCCGCTGACTAGCTCTGCCTCGGATAGATGGGCATTCGCGCGCTTCGAGATCGTGTGCGTTTTGGCAATGGTCATAAGCTGGTCTGAATACTCATCAAGTATATTCCGCATCTCTTCCAAGAGATCTTCCTCAGGAAAATCCAGGCTAGGAAGTCCAAGCCTACGAGGGCCAACAGATGCCAGCGCGATTCGGATTTTTGCTCCATCTGTACGTTGCTCCTCGAGCTCGGACGGGTCAGGATAGTAATCTTCATCGGGCACGCTTCGGTAAAGCTGTCCTAGGATTTTAGGACTAGGGTAGTATGTGTCAACCATTGACGCGGCCGGATTGACACCCTCGCCAGACAGATAATCCGGTTTGAGTGTGCCTGGTGGCTTGGGAAGATCTTTGAAGTTTACTGGCACCTGAAATGTCTTCTTCAGAACCAGCGGACCTTGTGAGGGGAAATTACTAACTCCCCGTTTGCAGAAATCGACCGCATGCGATGCATGTTCGGCCAATTTCAAGCAGGCTTCGCACCCAGGGCCGTTAGGGTCCATATCTCCAATCCTCAAATGAAGGATGGAGATGTAACCCACTAAATCGGATTTAATCTGTAGGACAAGTCAGTCGTGGGGATCGTCACGATTTGGGCACACATACATAGTCGATCACAAAGTCAGCTACATCTGAGACGCGACAAGGCCACGACGTTTCTTTAGGCGGAAGGGCTACGTATTCACCGGGAATAGCCGTGAATTCCTTTGGCGGATACAAATTCTCCTGAAACGATAATTTAATCTGCGAACCTCAAGCTTTAGTAGCGGTGTCCTCACATCGAGAATTAGGTTGTAGATGTCTCCTGCATTAAGCCGGTCAGAATATATGGTCCAAATTGTAATCTGAGAAGTCTACCGTCGAGATCCCCGCCGCCTAATTGGGAGGGTAGACTTCGCGAGCCTCTATAATGCCAATAATTGGGACGTAGGAGAACAGAAATCTTGAACCCCACCTGCAGGAGAAAACGACCACGTTTTGTAGATGTGCCAACTGCGGCTTTCGGACAGCCGTAACAAACTGGACATCACCCGGGTGTATCTGGGGACTCCGGGTGATCAGGATTCGCCCAGTGACGGCTAGATTCAGCCCTGCGCGGTCGTCGACAACTGTCGCAAAAACCTCTCCCTCTTTCAGACAATCCCACTCGTCAGACACGCCGATAAGAGTATAGGATCCTGGGATGATGATATGTGCCCTATGCTTGATTTCGCGTAAAATGTGGGTCGTAGCGTAGGCCAGCGCAGTTTTAATCAGGAGATGCCGGAAAACATCGGGGCTACCGTTCGACCACTCCCCAATCTCGAATTTTAATTGGTAGTGGAGGTTATTGAACAGGGAGGGCAGTCGGAACGACGCGCCCAAGCCATGCAGCGAGAACAGTCGGGATGCCGACAGAAGTGAGCCCTTGATACTCTGCCCCTCTTCAATGGCCAATTTCTGGAGGGCCATGAAGGCAGCTGGCGGTGTACCATGATATTCCAAAAGGGCTATCAAGGGTCGGTTAAGGTATGCGAGAATTGGCCTAGACGATGTGGCGGCAATGTCGAGGGTTCGAATATCAGCGGCCTCAAATTTCGTTTGGGATGGGCGAAAGAACAGGGTCTTTCCCGGTAAATCGGGATTTTGGACGAGTACACCCTTGGCACCTCCGCAGCGAAACTGGTATGCCGACGGTGGTCTGGGAATTCTCTGGGAAGCTCGCAGTGCTTTCCAAACTGGCCGGCAAAGGGCCGTGGAGATGGACGAGCACCCGTCAGTGAATAGAGAACCCGTGGCAGAGCAGAGATCCGGCTGTTGGACAATCTGATCAGCCTCGAGTGTGACTGACGGGTCGGATGAGGAAAAGGCCTGGCTCCAGCTAAAAACGACAATCAGATCTGTATTGATTGAGGAAAATTGGGATGCGAACCGGGCCGCCAGCAAGGCTGGTCTGTATAAAATCTTTGAAAAGTCCCCCTATCGCATTGTCATTCATAGAATAGTAGCAATGAACGCTGCACTCACAAGTCGACCTCTGATGGTTTCCGCGTTGAGTGTCGTCCCTTCGAATTCGAATGGGGTGACAAAAATGAAAGAGTATTGTTTCAACCCGCTCATGGAATAACCGAGGAACTCGTATGATCGGCCAGCAACCTGTAACCCGTCGTTCAGAGGCTTCTTGTATCGCTGTTCCAGTAGCTGGTCGATGGAGAGTTTGGGGTCGCGTCGAGGGGGTGAACGATTTTCATCCTGGAACGACACGCGAAGAAAACAATGGTGGTTTTGAAATCTTCTGAGAACGCTATTGGACTGATCCGGAAGCGGGCCTTCCAAAATCTGAGAGGATGGTGTAAGGATGAGTGTGTATGATTGATATATGCCGGCGGCTGAGGGCGTGTATCTGCCTTTGGGTCGGCGGAGCTCAGCAATATAAGCCTCAACTGCTTCAGCTAATTTCTTTCGCAGGTCCACCAGAGGGGACTCAGCCATCTGTTGTTTCCTGGTTCTGCCTCGACGTTTCCGCTTCGACGCTGGAATCGATTCCAAACCAGGAACCCTCAGCGTCGCGAGGAAATATCGGAAAATAGCGGCAGTTTCGAAGCCCTGCGTTTTCTGCTCCAGTTCCAAGAGGCTGTCCCGTATCGACACCACCTCGTGGGGCTCGAGAAGGCCATCCCACACCGCCTTTTCGACCTCGAATGCGAGCCCAAAGTCTTTTATGGACTGAAGGGAAGCTTGCATGGCCGTTATATTGTCCTCGGAATAAATGTTACGCTCGATGACAAGGACGTCGCGACCGCGGTGCACCGGCTTGGGCATCGAAGGCAGAGACCGACATCGGGCCAAAAACGTCTCCAGGTCATCGTGCGACTCGAAGACAAGACGCAGGCCTTGGGATGCGCGCGAAGAGACCCGAAAGTCCGCATCGCTGAAGGAGGATGTACGTTCGGGTAGGGGTTCTTGATCGATAAGAGCAAGAGTAAAAAGATTGCTTCCTCGGCGCTCGAATAAGGGAGGTAAATTTGACTGCAGGAACACCTGGTATTCCGAGGCCGTGTGATTGGTTTGAACTGCAACAGCGATGATTCTGTTGGAGGAATAGCTGACGAGGTGCGAAGGAGAAGGGCGGTCGGTGAATGACATGGTGTCAAAGATTTGCCCAATAAGTACATCGAATAAAGATGAACCGGTCGTTGCTGACTCGGACTCGGAGCGTTGGTCGGAATCGAGGCACGGTCCGATAGCTTTACCGCGCCTCTTTATCTCGATCCGTCGGCTCTCGACATTGCAGGCCACCAATCCAATGTAGGATGCTTCAGGAGAGAACACCCCATCTCTGCAGAAACGGCCAAACGAAAAGCTCGATAGGCCGATGGACCCGGACAACCGCGCTCTTTTCTCCCGCTCTTGTCGCAACTTAAGTGGATCGATCCAAGGCGTAGTGCGAACTGCTTCAACGAGGCCCCGGTCGACCGCCTGTGTGCTAACAGCGAATTTCACTGCGCGGCCTTTCACAGGGATACCGCGCAGCCCAAAGAGAGTGAGGAACTGCTGCCCAGCCTCGGGGGACGGGAGCGTCAGTATCCCGATTCCACGGTGCTCCTTCCTTCGTGAGCCTCTTTTAGGAAAGAGGTGTACGTGGAAATTGATCGGGGGGTTTGTCGGGAACGGTGGGGAGTGTAGCGGGTGCGCGAGAGCAGTTTTGATATCATCCTCGTCCGCAGCGAAGGAAATGTCTCGCATGAATATCTGCATCGCGAATTTTCGGAGGTCCGGTAGGCGAAACTGCAATGCCAGAGAGGTTACACCAAGGCTACCTCAAATTGGCTGGGGAGACCCTGACCTAGTGCACAATCTCACAATCGAAGTGGAACAGAAGAAAGAGATGAGGGCCTTCCAAAACCACCTCGAGTTAAAAAGGAAAGGCAATAAGCGCTAAGATGACCCCGATTAGCTCCAGATAAACGCGCGAGAAGACGAGGAACCTAAAATACACCGCAACAACATTAAAGCTTGCTTCTCGTACAACACGCTGATCATCCATAGAATACGAGTACTGGAGGAACGCGCACACCTCTCAGTATAGACGCCGCCGCTTTTCGCCGTGGTCGCGCTCTGCAGACCGCGACCGTGACCGCCCAAGGGAGCCCCGCGGCCGCTCCTTCCACCCCCGATCATCGTCCCGCCGCGCGTTTCGAATCGGGGGCGAGCGCGATCGCGAGTCCGACCGCGACCGTGAGCGTGAGCGCTGACGAGAACCGCGACCGTCGTAATGGTCTCCGTCTCGCCGTTCGGGCCGCCGGTCGCCCCAGCCGTCCCGGTCTTTGCCTCGGTCACGAGAATCCATATCGCGCTCTTTCCCCGCGCGGCTCCCACCGCCGTCGCGTTCCCTCCAGGTGCCACCGCCAGAGTCCGGGGGGGCACCCCAGTTTCTTCGGGGACCGGTCGGAGCCGCGTTCGCGCCCGATCCAGCGAGGGATGTGAGCGGACCTGTGTTTTGTGGGCAATCTACGAACAAGTTCAGCTACATTTTTTGGAAGAGGGAAAACAGAAAACGGGCGCATACCCTTCTTGAGATGAGGGCCGCCACATGTGAAACACCCGCCGCCCTCCAGGGACTTCCCGCCCGCTTTCACAGGAGCGCTGCCACCAAACCCGCCCGTAGTGACGGTGGTATCTTGGTCGAGCAAATGCGTGTACTTCGTGCGGCTGCGTTTCCCGAAATTCTTGACCTGCATGACCGAGGGCAACATAGAGACATCCACCGTGGACTCGGTGGCCTCTGTGTAATCGCGTTTGTGGAGGATTTCCTCGTCCTAAATATTGAGAGTGAGCTCCAAGCCGGGCTTGAGAGAGAGACAAGCTACTGGCCTGATGGAAAGCGCCTTTGTGCCAGTATTTTTGAAGGAATTTTTGGGAGCCCTTTGGTTTCTCGTCGCGCAGCTTCTGCGCGCGCTCGAGGTCCTCCTTGAGCCGCTGTTCTTCTGGTAGAGCGCGTCGTCGTTCGATTTCCTCGCGTTCTTGTTCCCGAAGGAGCTCTCCCTCCTTCTCTTTCTTTATTCTGCCGAGCTCGCGCAGCCTCCACGCCTCGAACTCCGCCTCCGGGTCCAGTCCATCCGTATCGTCAATGTCAGGGATGTCATCCTCCTTCTCCTCTGTTGATGTGTGAATTAAACCGCGAGAAACGAATGAATGAATCACTGACTTTCTGCGAGCTCCCGTCTGATGCTCTCCGCGACAAGGTCGTGGCTTTGTTTCCGGCGCTCCTCGGCCTCTGCCTCCCTCTTCCGTTGAGCCTCTTCTGAGTCTTCTGCCTCGCGTTCCGCAACGGTTACGCGCGCACGTCTTCGAGGACGGTGAGTGTGAGTCGCACCACGGAATAATATGATATTCGTACTTGGGTACAAACACCGGCCGAAACTGCACTTTGGGCTTCTCATCTTCGGAGTCGGTTTCGTATTCACTTGACTTGATGTGGAAATTAAAATAAAACGATTTCAGACGCGTCTGGTGGACGTACCTCGTCGGATTCGACCTTTACGGCGCCCGGAGCTCGGGGCTTGCCTTCATCATCTTCCGACTCCTCCTCGTCCGACTCTAGAATAAAATAAAATGAGACAGAGTTCGGACGCACGGACGCGCCATCGACCTACCCTCCTCCTCATCCTCCATCGCAGTCCGCCCAGACTCCTCCCGGCCCGCAACGATGACCTTGCCGTCCTTCGAGATATTCACGTCCCGCAGCGCCACATTCATAGCTTTCGCTGCGGGTTTCTGCACCGCCGGTGCGGGCTTCACATCCTCGTCCCCGTCCCCGTCCTCCGAAACGATATCCTGGTCTCCGCCAATGTCGACATCACCCTCTTCTGCGACCTCTTCAGCAAGTTCTTCTTGGTCGGAGTCGGAGTCGGCGTCGGCGTCAACACCCTTGGGGGCCTTGCCCTTCCAGTATCGCACGGCTGGTCGAGCGAGTCGCTGGGCCTGTTTCCGGGGAGCAGACATGGAATGAGGAAAGTACTCTGGACGATACGTATACAGAGACAAACTCCCGCTAGTGGGCCGAAAAAGGAAGGAGGGCAAGTGATCGACGAGCATGTAAATTGTTGTGGGCTAACAGTAATTTCACACTACAATTTCTCGGTGCCAGGGCATTTTCCTGACAAAAATGTAACACAAATCCATGAAGGTCTGAATCGGTGTGAAGTCAAAATTCTCGATTTAAGAGCTCAGGTCGGCGTGGACCCAGAAGACGGGGTCCTCTATACTCAATTCCTAGGTCGCACACACTTAGGCCCGAAGTTGCCGGTGGTTTCAATCAAGGAAGAAAATGAATGGATCAGACGCGTATAGAGATTTACAATTTGAGTTTCTTCTCCATGTCCCTGTGAATATTCTGGGGGGGCGTATCCTCCATTCCTGGGAGCACATGAGTACGAGGGACGGAGTAAAGACGTTCAACTCACCACCAAAGATATCTACAGGCTCTATTGTCTCGTCCCGGCCCATCAAAATATCGAGGTGCACGTTGGACTGGGGGAGTGCCGGCATGTGCGGGTTCTGCAACAGTATTTAGGATACGCACAGAAAGAGGATAGAACAAGTTACAGCTGATACGATCTTGCGCTCCATCAAGAGACGCATGGGTGCGTGCATGCCATAGAGATTGCGCTGCAGAGTAAGTTTGAGGTTGTCTTGCGTTTCCTCCCACTATGAGCGCATTATGAGTCGAGCTGTGAAGTATCGAAGCCTCAAAACGAACGCTCTCGAGCCGGCCTTGTAAGCCGCCCTCGGTCTTGATTTCTGCCGCGATACTGCGGGGACCATACTGCATAGTGTCGTGTAGGCCGAGGCTATTTGCGGTGTCCTTGACGGACGCGGTCTTTGGGGCATTTGCGGGAACTAGTCTGAAAGAGGGATCCTACAGAAGGATGAGCGAGGCGCGTAGATTGAATTTAGGACACACACCATGGTGGAAGGAAAGACGCGTAAGGCGACCGTCGTGACGGGTGATCCGGTCACAACCTGATCCTTCTCCTTGACTTCCCCACATTGTCGAGGGTCGTCCCGGGCATTCCAGGCCTTGTATTCCGCGGCACCCCGAGCTATAACCCGTAGCTCGTCCAGCCATGAGTACGCGCCAGTCTAGATCCGCAAGCATCCCAATTCCCAGGAGTTCCTCTTCGACCTCTCCCGCCCGTAATATCGAGTCTGTTATATCAATTCCATTCACTGCTTCATACACCGCACCCCCGCGTCCTCGTCTGGCTACCGCCCAGGCCATACCCATCTCTCACCACCGCAGCGGGGACGATCCCAGAGCCAGCGTCCGTGGAGTGCGCAACAGTGCTCCCAGTATTTCACCGGCCAGGCCTTCTGCCCGGTCCTTCACCCACTCATCACCTGTTCTACCCGTGAGATCCTCCCCGAGGTCTAATGGATTCGAGCCTCGGGTTATTCGTGCGGATTCTCCCCGGAGCGCTGACCCCGCATCTCTCCCGTCGTCCTCCTTGCCGCGCACGCGAAAGCCTAGCGCGACCGGACCTAGAACGCCTAGCTCCCATAGAACCGTCTCTGGGCCCTTACCACCGGCATCCCCGCCACGTCCTACTTCGTTCACACGACCAGCGTATCTGGAGCACTCCGCCCTAAGACACTTGCTTCAGACGGAAGCTCCCCCTGCCCTCCCCCCCAGCAGAAAGGCGGGACCGTCGCGGAGGTCTTTGAGTCCCTCCACAGACAGCGACGATGACGGCAGCCCGCCTCCCCGTCGGAATCCGACTGTCAACTCGTCGCCTCAGGTGCTTCATCTGCCTACTCGATGGAGTGAGCGCTACCGCCACGAACTCCTCAGCATTTCGCCTGATGGGCGTGATGTTACCTATCAAGGTTAGCAGACATCTCAATAGTTCCTGTCTTCCGACTCACTAATTCAATAGGCGCATCGTGCAATGGTGACAAGGACGCTGCGGCTGCGCGAACGACTCATCCGATTCCACCCGCATGCGGTATCTATTATTACGAAGTTGATATCCTAAGCAAAGGCAACAAGGGGTAAGTCAATTGCCCATTTCTCCGACCAGTCGGCTAAAATAAATTATTTTGCAGGCACATCAGCATTGGGTTCGTTGCTTTCTCCACAGACGGTTGAATATATTCTCATGTTTGCCCAGGTTCGCTGGCAAGGATGTCCGACTGTCTCGCCTTCCTGGGTGGGAGCAAAACTCATGGGGATATCACGGAGATGATGGCTGCTCTTTTGCGGCGGAGAAGAATGGCACGCCATTCGGGCCCACCTTTGGCAGTCAGTCCAAATTCGGTGCTTGCGCTTCACAAATTGACCATCCACGCAGCTGGCGATACCATCGGATGTGGAATCGATTTCAGCACCTATCAGGCGTTCTTCACCAAGAACGGCACTCTGATAGGTATTATATTCTCCGCCACATCACCTGGACTGTGCTGACGTTGCATTTTTTCGCAGGCTCCGCCTTTAAAGACATTGGGAAATCAACCGACCTATATCCGTCAATTGGTCTCCGTCATTCCGGTGAAGCCGTTCGTGTCAACTTTGGGCAGGATCCCTTCAAATTCGACATCGAGTACCACGTCCACCAGCAACGCCTCCAGGCGTGGTCCAATATTCTGACAACGCCAATCGACCCTGCCTTGATTGCTCCTGAAGGTGGCCCCGCACCCTCAAAGGCTAAAGCAGAGCCCGTCACCGAGGAGCAGGCCAAGGGCGCGATCAACAAATTGGTGCTGTCGTATCTCGCTCACCATGGTTATGCGAAGACGGCGCGCGCGTTCCAGAAGCAAAGCCTCGGGACCTCGGACGCGCCAACAGGTGACCACGATGTCGATATGGACGGCACCGGGTCCAGCGGCGGCCCTCTGAGTTTCGACGGCGATATGGAGCTCCGGACGCGCATCGTCAATTCGGTAGTCGCGGGGGACATCGACGCCGCGTTGGCGGAGACGAAGACGCACTACCCGACCGTGCTGGAGGCCGACGAGGGGCTGATGCTCTTCAAGTTGCGCTGCCGGAAGTTTGTCGAACTCCTGCTCGAGGCCGCTGAGCTCCGCAAGCGGATGAAGAGAGAGGAGGAAGCCGACGACGACGAGATGGGCATGGACGTCGACGACGATGCGGTTCCTCTGGGCTCACCGGTCACGCCGCGGTCCAAGCACGTCTCGTTTTCGCCTGGCCGGGGCTCTAGCAAAGCCCAAGTTGAACACGCCTTGAACCAGGCCATCATCTACGGCCAAACGTTGCTCAACGACTACACCTCGGACAAGCGCCCCGAGGTGCAGAGCATGTTCCTGCGGACCGTCGGCATCGTCGCGTGGCCCGACCCGATTGCGCATGGGGGCGTAGCGGCCGAGGTGGCGGGGCCGGAAGCGCGGGTGGACCTTGCTAACGAGCTTAACCAGGCTATTCTACGTAGGCTTTATTTATTCTCTCATCCTCGCATTTAAGGCCGTATGCATATTCACTGACCGTATGTATGACAGGATCCCAAGGCCGCCCGGTGCAGCCCGCGCTCGAGACCATCTACCGCCACACCGCGGCGTGCGTGTACCAGCTCGGTGTAACGGGGGTGGGCGCCGCCGCGTTTGCGGACATGCAGAAGGAGTTTATCGATGCGTGATTTAGCTGCTGCTGTTCGCTGTTTGCTGTTTCTCCCGGACTCTCTCTCCTCTTTCGATTTTCCTGTATCTTGTTGGCTTTACTAACCGGTAGTGACGAATCCCGTCCGTGTATGAGCAGTGTATCTGATGGACGAATGTAATAGCTCCCCGCTCACAAGCTCGTTGTATGAGCTATGTTTATCTTGTCGATGTAGGAGAGCAAGACGAGAAAAACTGACCTCTCCATCTCGAATGACGCGCTTTCTCGATCATATTCGTTCAGAACGAGAACAGTCCGTTTCAAAATTGACTAGTCTACTGGAGCGCCATTTACAATTCTTCTATCTACTTGGGGACAGGACAGCGAGACATCAATTGCAATAGGCGCGCGAGTTCATGAGCGGGTACCAGTCAAACGCGTGTCCGGGGTAGTGCGAGCTGGTGGCCGGGTTGGTGGGGATTCGAGAAAAATTTGATGTGTGGCATGTACTGAGCGCAGCATTACGATTGTGACTGGGTGTGGTTTTATAAACCTTGGAAGGGATTGAATGGGAGAGGGAAAGTGGTAGGAAGCAAGAGGATCGAGACCGCGGACTTCGGAAGCATCAGTCAAGTTCAAACTCCGCCGTCAGTCGCGGTCACGTTGCCGTGTATATTTCAGTGATCCCATCAATTCGATCGCGACGTCACGTCGCGATCGATGGTCTACGGTAGACCTCCGGGATGATTTCAGAACGTTCTCATTCCTCATGTGAGCTCTCGAGTCCGAGGAACGCTTGTTAGCTTCTTGCTATGGGCCGATTTCAATGGTAAGTAATTCTCCAGCTGTTAGATATCTCTGAGAACTCGGCGACATATTATTCATAATACATCACCGTCCCCGTCGCTGGATTATTATATAACGGCACTGCCCTAGCTTCCTCCAGCTCATCTCTGTCGATTGGCATCAAGTCTGCCAACCGTCTTCTCCAGCTGTTAGATATCTCTGAGAACTCGGCGACATATTATTCATAATACATCACCGTCCCCGTCGCTGGATTATTATATAACGGCACTGCCCTAGCTTCCTCCAGCTCATCTCTGTCGATTGGCATCAAGTCTGCCAACCGTCTTACACAGTATGTTCATATTGTTGCGGCAGGCATTCACTCAGACTCGCATGGACTAGGATATCACCGTAGAAGAGACCCTGCAACCTTTTGGCAACCTTGCGCCAACTTTCCGATCGTCCAAATTACCGGCCCCGTTACCTTTGGTACTCCTCCAGTCCAGTGAATCAGCACTCGCGTTCGCCAGGAATACGTCTGCCGTGCCGTCACAGCACAGATCACTGCATTGGTGCTTGAGATGAAATCATCAACTCTGAGCAGAGTTGCCGGGAAGGACGGCCAAAGTCTCTCCGGTGAGGTGCCAGTTGGATTTCATGGGGGGGTAAAGTGTATCTGTGGCGACCCTGGTAAGTCCTTGAAATTAACCAATAAGGAATGCGTGCTGTCTTCACGAGCTGTCAGATCTCAGCTCGCGGCGCATCATCCAATGCCAGGTATGCAGATTCTGGAGCCACATCGACTGTGTGGGTAACCCGGGAGAATTCACCTGCAAAACATGTACCGCGAACAACCGGTTGAAAGCTCTGAGCTATATCGATGCTGTCAAGGCCAACTTTCACGACCGCCCTGGCGTCTACAACACCTTTTTGGAGATTATGAAAGACTACAAATGTCGGATGTATGCATTATAGGTTCCACTTTTGATGTCTTCTCATTTGAATTCAGAACCGACACCGCCAGAACCATCGAACGTATATGCCATCTTTTCTGCAACGACCCTGTCCTCATTCAGGAATTCAACATTTTCCTCCCTCGTGGCTACCAATTAGAATGCTCTCAGGACGCTAACGGGACCAATTGCATTACCATCACCACTCCCACTGGAACCACGACGTAGACGACCAACAATGCCCCCGGACAGGGAGAGAGTCGAAGTCGACCATTGCCCCGCGCGAAGGCGTCCGAACAAACGTGACAGCTGAGCAGTGAGGGTAGAGGTTTAGTGTAATGTCCCCCGTCGCGGCGAATCACTATAACAATTTGTATGTCGGAAGCGTCCAGCGGCATTTCCTATATAGTCTACCGTAGTCAAACCCAATGACCAAAAATTCTGAAGGTCAACCGTGATTACCTTTTTACCATCATGTCGAGCCCACACATACCTACACATACACATGCGCATTGGCATTGTTGGAGATGGAATTGGAGGACGCAGCCTGGCTAGAGTTCTCCTCCAGCACTCACACCTAGAAATCGATGTTTACGAAGTGAATGAAGAGTTCTCTGAGCGCGGTGCTGCCGTGGGACTCGGACAAAAATGTACAATTAGCACTGCGAGCCTTCGACCGGTGATACCAGAGATGTTTGAGAAGGTGAGGGCCGTGGTCCCCAAGGGGGGCCGAGGGGCCGAGGACGCGCTTCCCCAGCGCGCGTGGAATTCTTCACTCCCGCTTGTGCGGATTGATTTTTGTCAACCTACCAATTAAACGAGTCGCCGGATGTAGGGATAGGTACTATGGGAGCCACTTGGCAAGGTCTACCAGAGGCATTGCGTGTTTTCCGGACACAATCCTGATCCATTCCAAACGCGGGTACAAAAAGGCTCAGTGATTCGGAATCGGCCGTAAGCCCTCAATCTCGACAGCATACATAGTGATGGTCTCCTTGCGCCGAGGGAAGCCTTTGTCGCCATATGTAATCGGTTTGTCCGGAGTGGAAAACAAAATAGTCTGGAGTACTCTTTCATGAATTTCGGTCACTTGCATTAGATATCCTCACCTCCTCGTTAAGCTCAGCGAGGTCAAGGTGGACTTCTTGATTATATCGCTCGACCGTAGGCGTGGGGATGATCAGTGATTGAGAGGAATAATTGTAAAGGAAATTCACCAGATTAAGCTCTTGAACTTCTTAGCTTCTTCGGGAAAAGACAGATCGGACTTCGCGACATATTCCGGAACTGGATCGATGATCCCGCCGATGGTTAAGCTATTGCTGAAGATGACCGCGCCACGAATCAACGGATCCGAGACAAGTATGACCTCTGTATGTCGAGGTCAGGCTTGTGCGAGATTTGACAACATATGGCGCACCGAATGCAGGTGTGTTGATCTTTGCCTCCATTCAGCCAAGTCTGAACCAACCAGGCATGCCAGACTTACCTTCATGCCATTGTAAAGACGTACTTGATCGTCCTTTCGGCAAACGTACTTCCAGAAACCAGGCTTTTCGGGGTGTGGCAAGAGTAAGTCCTCGGTGGTAAATGCCGGGACATTATTGTGGACGGTGTTTGTCTGGGTAGGCCTGTGGAAGGGTCCCGTCTTTCGAAAGATATTTTTAAACAACGGTAGCCATTTATTTCGGTTTGGCTTTGACTTGCCTTGATAACGAATTCGGATAGATCGCTGTTCTCTTGCGGAATAGATTCTGGATTGACGAGAGAATAGAAGGAAAAGAACTCCCAATCCGGTCCGCGATTGTCTGTCCAGGGCGTTGAAGAAATCATAGATCTGCAAGCTTTCGGCATGCTCACCAATGACAACCTTGGACATCAACCCGCCCTCGGACCTAGAATCCCAGTTGAATATGGAGTGAAAGAGTGCGACTAAATGGTTCGACATACGATCCAAAAAAACTTAGCAAGTTGGCGCCTTCGAGTGCCAGTTGATCTCCGACAGCTTTTTTGAGGGGCCCACCACCAAAACACCTGAAGTCAACGAACAAGTCAACGATGGTGTCCACGGGAACGATGACTACCGTACAACTCCTTTCAACTGTGCCAGAATTTTGCGTTTTTCTGGATCCTCGCTAAAGATCTGTCGAGTGTTAGTTCTACCGCAGCTTCGCGTGAGATACGGGCATGGATCTTACATAGATGAATGGCTGTAATAAGAACGCATATGTGGCTTTGGTGTCAACGATGGCCTTCCACACGTTCGCGGGATTCAGCCGAGTAGCAGGTGTTTGCGGTTTGAGACCAGACACGATTAAACCAGAGGATGCCTACGGACATTAGCCCTGGTTGTTTGCAGTGGCAGCGAGTATATTACCGGGAACAGCGCCAGCATCACACCAGCAGCCCCTGCCATGGGCACTGACGCTGCGGACATCGTGTCCCCACAAATGTCAAGCTCTCCATACCCTACCCTGAATTAGCTAGAGCGTCGACAAGGAGAACGTACATACAAGGTTGCCAGAGTGTTGTAGCCACCATTCGGAGAGTATAAACATTCAGCCTTGGTAACTTCGTTGAACCTAGAGTCAGTTATGCGTCAGTGAATCGAAACGCGGTCAAGATAAAAAATATTGACCTGATGAATGCAAGATGACAGAGGCTGATTCCAGATCATACGGGGGCACGATAGGACCCCCCTCTACCGGAGTTTGACTCGAGAAAATTTGAGACCACTGGAGCTGGGAGATGATGGCTGTTTGAACGTTGTTGTTAACGGCGACTACTGCAGAGTACAGTTTCGAATGTAAAGCAAGATCGTCCGTGTTTGTGAGAATCATTGAGACGCCACTGGTTTCAATGAGATGCTTCAATGCTGCAAGCGACGAATATGGGGAGATCAGAAACACAGGATAGCCTGCCCGCATGATTCCAAGAATCGAAAGTAGGTAAGTGAATGAATCTTTCCATATGTCAGCAAGAGCCAAAAGATGCAAAGGCTCTTTACCTGACGTCGAGCAAAGTCCAATAGTGGGGCGCAGCTCGGAAGTCTCCAAGGCTTGGACATTCTGAGTCACGAAATGGGAGATACGGTAGATCCCCTGAACGGCAGTTTTCCAAGGGACGGAGGTGACTTCATCGGTCGCCTGGTCAACGTGAATGTAAAGCGTATGGGATTCACTATGCTTGTAGTGCCAATCGCATATTTCCGAAACTGTAAGAGACTTTGGGGGAGGCGTGAAAGTTTTGCTGTTTAAGCCTTGTGGGCAGAGGGCTGGTAGATGGGCCATCTGATAGGTGCTAGCCCACAAGGACACACAGAGAAATTTATGTTTTCCGCCATGTCGTGGGTCCCGCAAGCGGTTTCTCACATTGATATATCGAGTTAACCCTTGGTTCGAACTCCGCTCAGAGCTCGGAAAGACGAAATGCAGAGCCCAAGGATCACGAGCCAGAAAGAGGGGCTCTGATAGTATTTTTTCTCTTCGTCTGGCTTCACGCCGGCAGTCAAAGTCTCAGAATTGGGGGACGACATTTCATAAAGACCTAGCGTATGATTGTCGCAGTTTTGTAGGCAGGTTTGCAGCAGCGGTCAAAGTTGGGCCCGATTGGTCGTGGATCAGGGATGCAGTTCATTTCCATATTTACCGTGTCCCCAGCGCGTGTGCCCGGCCGTTCAGGCCCATCAGAAAGGGAACGGGAGACGGAAACGACAGTTTGGATTTGTGGGCGTCCTTGGGATTCCCTTTTTACTTCCTTTTTCGGTGTTGGGTGTGGACGAGTAAGGATCATATTAGTCACGTAATTGTATTCTGTAAATAGAAAGCGCCGCTCTCGTCTGCGGACAGCAAGAGGTCGGCTTGGACCCGGGCAAGATGAAAGCGGCATTGGCGAGTCGGTATACGTTCCTCTGGAGCCTGGACTTAGCAAATTACAAGGAGGAGGCGCTTCATAAAAACGCGAGAGTTTGGCGGAAAGTGACCACAGGCCGTACAAGACCGTATGGGACTTTGTTTCCTGCCCTGCATTTTTGCCTTCGAGTTTGAATCGCGTGGGATGGTGAAAAAGGGTGCTGCAAGTGAAGAAAACCCAAATCAGTTTCTCAAAGCGATCGCGCTTTGTTTGATCCATCTCTGTGACTGAATCATATTTATTTTGTACTTGTACTTGTCAAAGCGCTCGCGAATCGATGGGATGCACCAGCGTCATCTTAACCTTGCCCTTCTGCGTGTTCTTGTCCTTCTCCACCTCAATATTGACGACCACCTTGTCAAACACCGAAATCGTCACGTCCCTGCCGTCCGCGACAGCAGTCGACGATCCCGGAATCGTGACGGTGTAGTTGTCCGCGTCGAATTGGGTGATGTCCCGCTTGAACATCACCAACCCTTCGATGCCCAATCTGCGAGACGCGACGGAACCAGTCAACTGGGAAGGCCGCGCGGCGGGAGTGAAGCAAAACGTACTTGGACACAAAGACTCCCAGCCCGTTGCTGAACGTCCGAATGACAAAGGCTTCTTCGGTTACCTGCCGTCCTTCCCTCTCCCCCCGCCCTTTGAGTGCCAGACCGACATAGTACTCGACGCTGGCGCGGCCTGCCATCTGGGCCATCCGGTGCCGGCGGTTCACGACCTCCAGGATACGCTCGACATGAGGTTTCGAGTGCAAGGACGCATGCAGCGGGGAATAGCCGATCGCCGCTGAGAGCTGCCGATGGGCCAAAACATCTGTCGAAAAGTAGCACACACGGCTCGCTCCAGATGCAAACGGACCAACTGACCAGCGTAGCGTCGAATCGGACTCGTAAAATGCGTGTAAATGGTGCTGGCCAGCCCGTAATGGCCGAATGTGTCGCGGCCGACGCTGCCAGAGCAGAAATACTCCGCCGAGAGCATGCACCGCGTAGCCATGATCCGCACAAGGGTGTTGAACGCCGGCTCGTTCGCGTCGATGCACTTGTCCAAGCTGTCGGCCAGCGCGCCCGAGCTCGACACGTCGAGGCTCATGCCCTTCCGCTTCTGCAAGATATCGTTCAGCTTGTCGAAGTTGGTCCGTGGGGGCGGCAGATGTCTGCGCAGGACAGCGGTCGCCGGGAAGGCCTCCCAGATCTTGCGCGCCACGCTGATGTTGGCGAGAAGCATGAATTCCTCGACCAGCGAGTTGGTCTCCCGCATTTCCTTCTGCTCCACGTCGATCGGGTCGCTGGACTCTGCGCTGTCCAGGTGGATTTTGACCTCGGGGGATGCAAGGTTGAGGGCACCTGCTGCCATCCGGGCAGCTTTCAATTTCTGTGCGAGCGTGTTGAGAAGTCGGATGGCGGTCGTCAGCTCATCTTGGCGGTTACTAGAACGTCTTAGTTAGCAAGCCAACCAGGAAGTGTCAGCACGTACGGATCGTCCTTCCGCAACTGAGCCTCCTCGTAGGTGAATGCGGCTTTCGACTTGATAACTGACTTGGTGAACCGCACATTGACGATCTCTGCCTCCGGCGTCAATTCCTAGGTAGCGGGATGAGATTCGACGTAACGATCAAGGACGAAACATTACCCAGATCGCTGAGAACGCCAACCGCTCGACGTTTGGTCGCAGAGAGCATAAATTCGTGCCAAGAAGCGCGGGAAGCATGTCGATACGCTTGTCAACCAAGTATACTGTGGTTCCCCGCGCGGCGGCTTCGGTGTCCATGGGCGTATCAGCGTGGACGAAGTTAGACACGTCCGCAATATCTGGGAGGGGT
The DNA here is from genome assembly GCA_029282495.1 of Mycena albidolilacea. NCBI lineage: Eukaryota > Fungi > Basidiomycota > Agaricomycetes > Agaricales > Mycenaceae > Mycena > Mycena albidolilacea. Next base: position 1,028,667 of record JARIHO010000008.1, on the reverse strand, counting down.
GTGAGACGAGTCGGAAGCGTGTGGTGAGCGCAGACTCACGAACGCCTGCCTCGATGTTTCCGTTGGGAAGGGGCCGTGCATGTAACGCGTCGTCGATATCCTGGCAATCTGCACCCCCAAGTCAGCGCAGGCGACAAAGACAAGATCGAGACAGACTCGGCGGATCGATACTGCAGATGGTCAAATCCCTCAGATCCTCCCTTCCTTTCCACGCGACGTGGTCGTCGCTCTTCGGCGGGACGACCCACGAGTCGCCCTCAGGAGGCAAACAGCCCAATATGGCACTGCCGAACGCGCCGTAACTGATACCGAACTCGAGCATCAGTCCCTCCCGCTCGGCGTCTTCCCCACCGACGTCGCCCAAGACGCGCACAAAATGGCCGTCCGGGTATCTAGAGGTCGAGGCCCAGGCATCTATCGCGACCAAGATTTTCTTGTTCACGAGTGCAGGCCCTTGCCGCGTACGGATGCGGATCCGAGGGATGAGAGTAGACGTAGGATGGGCCAAGAGGGTCTGCGTCGAGAGAGTGCTTGCGCTTGTGGATGACGCAGGACCCGTCGACGGAAGAGCAGTCGCGTCAACATGGCATACAACCGGTCGCCAGTTCCGCTTGACAATGCCGACAACGCGGCCCGTTGGCTGCTTTTCTTTTTGCTGGGCCAGGGCCTCGGAGGCTCGAACGGCCTTGGCCTCCTGGCGTATCACATCATCGTTCTCCTCGTCTTCGTCCGAGTCCGCGTCGTCGTTTTTGAGTGTGGCTAGGAAAGGCGGTTAATACCGATGAAATATCGGACAAGGTAGCAGACCTTCTTGATCGACGACCTCGTCTCCCTCTACTCCCCATTTGGCCTCATCCAGAACCTCGATGACGACCATATCGCCATGCACCGCTCGGTTGAGATTCTCACGGCCGATGAGTAGGACTGGTTTGGGATATCCATGAACAGATACCGATCCTTGAAGGTAGTTATAAGTGCTGGCGTTGAAATGGCCCTTGTGAAGCTTCCCGGTGGAAAGGCCGGCTTGAAGGACCGATTCCGACAAGTACTACTTGAGAGATAAGACCAGATAATACGCTAACGCGAGTGTACTCGCCTCGGGATACATTGCCTGCCTTCCGCCAGCCGCTCTCGTGGGCTCGATGTCGTTGTCATCTGCAGCGGACAGCAAGTCCAATAATTGTGCAGCTACCGATTCAGGGAGGGACGAAATGTATTTGCGAACTACGGAACATCGTCAACGACAAGTGAGAAAGTGCCAAAGTGGTGGCTAACTAGATGTAGCGGTGATCCCACTCTGCTCTGCCTTATTTCGGTTGGCGGCGTCCTCGGTCAATAGCACCACAGTGGGAATCTGCGGTTTTGCCTGCCCCCGAATGACGGGACGACTGAGTGCAATGTGTGTATTGTACCATTCTGTTGCTTTTCGTATCCCGCGGTCGTTGCGGTCGTTGGGGGACTCGTTATCCTCGCGTATTATAGCAGTTTCTCTGAGAATATGGTAAAAGATTGTACAACGGCGGCCGTAATGGACTTACGATCGGTACTCGTTATAAAACACCCACACTCGCTTGTCGTCCATGCGCACCAGTGCTTTGAGGCGGTTGTACAGAGGAATAGAGCGGTGCCGTACTTCTTCCATCACAGTCTGGAGGAGGATAATCGGAGGCTTAAAGAGCGCAGATTCCATGAGGTCCATTTGCGACAAGAATACATTTGTATCCGGCAAGACAAAGTGCCCCTGGGGAAATGATTTATGCTGGGTGTCGCCTGAGAAAGGAAGTGTGTCGGCCGTAGAGTTGTCGCAGGCCGAGCAGTTCTGGATTCCACATCCGACGTCGTCGCGCAGATATCGTTCACGGAGGACCTTGATGACCTTGCCCCGGGCAGTCTTTTTGAAGAACTTGCGCTGAGTAACGACCGCCTCCGTCCTAGGTCTTTTCCGGATCGTGATGTCGACCATTTAAGAAAAGTAGCGGACCCATCGATTCGAAACAGTCACAAGCAGAGTCACGAATCACTTGACCGCGTTTGTCAACAACGACGCGTTCACCTTCCCTCCATGCCTCCCGCGAATATCACTGGCGCAGACCTCAGAGTACGCGACAAAGCCATCGAAGAAAAGCACTCCAAGGAAGTAGCTGCCCTCAACGCGAAAATCCAACGCCTCAGACACGCATACGACGGCCGCTCCGACGAGTACTTTGCGTCTGTCAACTATGGACACAGAATCGCCGACCTCCTCGGATTCCGCTCTCTGGATGAAGTTCAGACATTTATTGAGCTTGCAGACGAAGTAGTCAAGTACAAGGACCTCGCTAATCATGTCGACGAGCTCAAGGCCGAGCTCGCGATAGAAAGACGCGACAAACAGGCCATGGAGCACGACCTGATCGATGTCACGGAAGAGAGAGATCTCCTGAAAGTCGCTCTGGCCGAACAAAGGTGCATCCCTTCATGCCACCCACCGCTTGCCTCTCAACGCTGCACAGCGCTAAACTTGCCGAGTCATCTGCGGAGGCCCTGGCCAAAGAGCTCGTGGCTCTTCAATCCCGTTACAATGAAGTGTCCGAGAGAGCCAACCGTGCCGACATCGAAATCAAAGACAACATGGCCAAGTGGCGAGCGTTCAAGAAATGGATGCAGAACGACGAGAAAGAGTTCAAGGAGAAAAAGAAAAGCCTCAGTTCCGTGGAGAGGATGCGAGAACGAGAAGCTAGCCAACTGAAGAGACGACAGAAACTGAAGGAAGTTGGTTTGGACAGAGATGACGATCCTCGTGAGTCCAATGGTTATCATGCTCACTGATGGAATATCGACGTTTTTGGTTATCTAGCAAATGAACTAGTAGTGGTCCACGAAACACCAATCCAGAAAACAACCCGCTCAACTATGCCACCGACATTTTCAAGCTCCCCGACTGTTATCGCCTCTGAGAGGGCAACTCCAGCAGCGAAAGACACTGGGAAATCACCTGTGGCTTCTTCTACTCGCACTCCCCTCCAATTTGTTCACATTCGGGGACAAACGACCACAAACCCACAGTACGTTCTTGCATCCGTCTTTCTCCTCGTCCTTCTTATCTTTCCAGCTCGTCTCCTCTCCCCCCTTCCTCGCCAATGCAGTCGAATGATGTGATAGATTTATCAGAGACTCAGGATGATTCACAAGGTCAGCCATTTGAACTCAGCCAGCACTCTGCGGCTTATCAGCGTTCTCTAGGTCCCCTCTTCGCCCAAGAAATCCCTGCGAGACCTGAGGAAGATGAAGGTGAAGATGAAGTTATAGGTATCTCATTTCCCGCGACCCCTGCGATGAAGCAAAAATCCCTGGCTGCACCACACCCGGCATTACCGGCTCGCCCGAATTTCCCTCAGTTCGGTGTCGACCACCCGAGAAAGCAGCAGCGCATCACCGACGTGTTCACTGCCGCCCCAGCTCGCGCTCGCGCACGTCCGGACAGCGAACACGCCGACCAAGAACCGCCACGCAAAATCCGCCGGTTCAGCAGCCCGGTTCGTGCTCCGCTGGGCGTCACGTCTCCGAATGGAGTGCGTACCTCGCGGAACAGCGTCGGCGGCGGGACGAGTCGGGGGAGCGAGAATCGGGCGGGGCGGCGGGGGAATAAGGACCAGGCGCCGGCGTCCACGCCGGCGAACACCAGCGCGAGCAAGCAGCTGGCCGATTATTCGGCGTTCAAGGGTCGAGGGCGGTACGGGAAGGCTGCAGCGTGCGTTCAATTCCCTTGTTTCCCCGTTCTTTTAATCGACACAGATTTAATCGTTTTTTTTTAGCGGGAATGACGCGATCAACTCGTCGTATGCCATTGACCCGGCGCGGAATGGGGGAGTGGATTTCCAGTACGACGCGGTCGTGAGGGGTAAAGACGACAGGAGGAGGATGGACGGCGGAGACTGCGAGTGCTGCCGCGATGTACGCTGTTCCTCCTTCGTTCCGTGCGGGGTTTCCTACTCACACCGTTGTGCAGTATTACGAGGCCGTCGGTCCCATGCCCAGCCGCCTCCAGCCGCCGCTCTGGCGCAGCCCCCGAAAATCCGGGTCTACCGACAACGACGGCGGCTACAAACCGTGTCGCAACGGAAATGGCAGGGGCGGAAGGGAGGAGTCCATCCAGGCGCACAAGCAGGCGATCTCGCGCCACCGGCACGACTGGGCCCAGGGAACGACCCCGCCGAGCTATTGGAACATCGGGTTCCCGAGCACGCAGGAGGCGCAGATGATCAACGAGAAGGCGGCGGAGATGCAGCAGCAGAAGATGAGGATGGTGCAGCAGGAGGCGGAGAACGGGGGGCGGTATTATAAGACGAGATAACTCGTGCTATACGACTATATGTACTATGCTATGAGATATTCTGCCTCTGCGCTGGGTTCTGCGCCAGAGGTTACTCCTCTTTGGCAGACTTGGTACTGCGCACGAATAATTGTTTATTAAGCGCGTCGCGCGAGTTGACGCTCAATCCCTGGATTCTTGCTTCCCTTTGCTCGGAAGGGCCACGGACCTGAGAATTTCTAGCTGTGTATCGAGAAAATACGAATTATGAAGCATCAAATAAGAATCATACAGGATCGGCCTGTGGCCTAAGCTAGAATAATGTTGGTGGTGATATGTAGCGATAAAGAAGCGTACTGTAAGCATATCTAGCAAGATGATTTACTTGCGATCTGGGTGAACGAATCAATGGACATTTAGAGTTTTTTCTCGCAAACATTTTTGTGGACGTTCCAATCGAGACGCTGTAGTGAAAGCTATCAACAAGCCAGCCATGGAATAGGCACTGAGATTCACCTGATGTGCTACTGAACAATAAAGAACCTCTTTGCATCGTTGGCAACGCATTAGTTTGTCGCTGTCCTGACAATGTTGGACTTCACAGCCCCACAGATTGCACAATACACGTTTGGGCCCCGCAGTGTCCCACTTTCGGACTAGATTGCTGTTGTCGACCAAGGATCGGGATATCGACATGTCGATCGGAGCGCATTCGATTTCGGTGCAGTTCGGACTGTTGCACGACGTGGGCAAATCTTGGGTGAGATACGTTGGAGGAAAGTGCGAGGGCTTGGTGAAAAGCACACAGCTATTCCCTTTCGGCAGCACGGAGTGGAAGATGATGTACGGCGGTACGTAGCCGACTTTGGGGTCAGAGAGGAGTGCTCGCACGAGGAGGTCGGCCTGAGGAAAGCAAGGCAGGATACGTCTACAAGCTGCGTCGCATTCGTTGTCTAAGAGGATTCAATCAGACTGCGGGTCTGAAAAAGAGCCAATTTCATTAAATACATCTTGAACGCTGTTCTTCTTCGGACCATTCTCCTTTGCTCAAATCAGCCCAGTAGTTCATAGCTTGTTCGAGACGCTCGTCATCCCAGGCGGTTAAAATGAACGGAATATCTGCTCCTCCTGTGTCGTGCATGTTGCGGAGGACAAGGATCTGGTGGAACTGCGACGCGAAAAAATAAGTCAGACAAGGAAAAAAAATAAAAGGTTCAACATACATATGATGAAAGGGTTGGGTATATCCACCCCTTGCGTCCAGAGTCTATGGCATCGAGCTTTTCCCAAAAAGAGGTGTGCGCGTAGAATTGCATGCGAAAGTCGGCTAAGTACATGGGCAGGAGACGGCCAGTGTCGACGGTGCGAAAGAAGAGGTTTTCGGCATCGAATGGTTTGCCTTTTTTCCATGCGATGAGGCGGGAGTTTTCAAAGATGCCCTCTTCGTTGGAGCGTTTATCGACAATTGCGTCCTTGCCAGTCGCTATGCTTCTGTACCACTTTTGATAAGGCGAACCTCCGGCTCCCCATTTTTTCTCTACGGTGTCGAAAGTGAGCTGGATCAAGTCGGATACGGTGGCCTCCCCGATCTCATGGTTCACGAGCTCGCACTCGGAGATTTGAGCTGGTTGCATGGTAGCACAGAAAGTTTTGAAATTGGGAGTGTTGCGATTAAGTGGATGACCGCGTGAGAAAAGCACGGCAACGTGACGGCGTCTGACGGCGGAGTTTGAATTTCAGTGATGCCTTTGGCAAGTCTTGCTGAAAATGAGTCATCAGAACCTTGCGGTCCTGTAGCTCATTTCTGCGGCATTTAGTCTAACAGTTTCCACAAAAGTTTCAGTGAGTCTCTGGTAATTACTCTGACCTTCCTTTGTTGGTCTCAATCTGCAAATACAATTGCAATCACCGTCTTCCATCTGCAATTACTTACCTCAAGTATCTTATCTCCAAGAACTCTGGCATCCTTATATTCCTGCACAGTAGCCCAAGAAACGGCAGCAAGTTGTAGATCTGGATATATCCAGTCAGAAATAATGAACTTCTCCCTAGACCCTCAACTTTTGTAAGGGTCAGGTGCAGGGCAAGGTTTTTTCCAGACAACCTTGTTGTTGATGTGTTACTGTCTCAGAGTCCAAGTCAGAGTGGCAATGTGCATGCTGCATTGAGATCCCTGACCCATGACAGACATTATGACTTGAAGGTTCTATTGCAACTTGTGATTCAGTTATCTTTTATGTGCCAGTACTTCCACCCAACTCGGTCTCTATTTGGCCTCCTTGCTTCTTTGGTTTTTGTGCCACAACAATCACAGTACCTACTGCCTATTGAGTTGTCACTCTGTTCTGTAGTACAAAATCTGTGGCTGTGTCTTGGGCATAGCCACCCATTTGTCAGGGGAACCCCTGCTCCGGCCGCTTTTCCAGCTGCTTCTCTGGCTGTTTCTGCTCTTCCGGCCAGATCCGCTCCAGACACTTTTCTGCCCAATGCTCTGCATCCTGTCCATCCATTTGTTCGTCCAGCTGTCCAGGACATCCCTCTGCTCTCGCTGGCACATGCTATGCAATCAAGCCCGTGATCACTGTAGATACCTCCAGACATGTGCTACCGGGTAGTTACTAATTAGTATATAAGGTTTCACCTAGCATGGGAATCCCCATCCTTTCTTCTCTTTGGATTCCCCTGCTAGGTGCGTAGTATTTCTGCTCATGTATTTAGTACTGATATTTATACTTCGGATTCCTCTGCTAACTTCTGCACCCCACACCGAGCTTAAGGTTGCCTATACAGCAGAAGAAAGGATCTAAGGGATCAACCGGTCAAGATTGGGAAGTTTGGTGCAGGTACGGACTTGGACCACTACACCACCATTTGTGACAGATGTTTTTAAAACATTGCGAAGTTTGAACATTCTCACAATAAAGTAAAGCCAATCCCTGGAGGATTTTCTGAGATTATGTCAGAAAATATCCGGGAGACATTGCTCAAATATCATGTAAACCTTGTCTGAATGTTTTTGCAACATTTTTGTTGGAAATATCTCACAAATGTCTTCTATCAGCTCAGTCACATATTTCATACAACATCTGTGACATATTTGACTGGAAATTTCAGAAACATAGATCACAAATGGGGGTTTACTCCAGTGCTCCATCCTCCCCCACTTCAAATCTCAACCCCTCCTCCATTCCGATGGACCAGCCACCTACTCCCAGCACCGCACAACCCGAGATTCTGAGCACCTCCGCTCTGGACCTGGCTTCTGACCCCATGAACAGGCTGGCTGCTGTCAAAGGCTCCCTCCCGAGCATTCACCAGATGCTCCAGCAGCTATTGCCCAACACACAAAATCCCCCGTCTGCCCCCACCCCTGCTGCACCGGCTCCAGTGCCAGGTCCAGACTTCTCAGCCCTCCACCCAGCCACAAAAACAGTCCTCCGACTAAACCCTCTGGCCGTTTTCAATAGCGACCGGACACAAGGACAGATATTCCTCCACTCCATCCTTACCTACTTCCGGCTGGTTCTGGAGGCCTTCATGGCAGACAAAAATGTCTTGCAGGAAAAGCTCGTCCAGTTCGCCATGTCCTTCATGTCGAAGGACGCGGTGTGATAAGGACCGCGGTGTTGGTATCGAAATGTATATGATTCGAATTCGACTGTGTTCATCCTCTAGAGGGGAAAGTATAGTCAAATGATAGTGAGGAAGGTTGGTGCACGAATCCGGTATGTGTGTGTGGTGTATGTGTGTGTGTGCATCAATGGTGATTCGTGGAGACCATTCGTCTCCTGTGTACGAGCGAGTGTGGCGGACTTGTTGTTAGCCAAATGAGGTAGAGAAAGAGAATATACTAGACCTGGTTCCCTGCATGAGTGTACCGGAACCCTAAATGTGTTGCCCTGCCTGCTTTCCTTGGTGCACTCTTCCCCCTTAGAACCAGCACTGGAGGTATGATGGATATTGCACAGACCATGACACCGACGTTGTTCGGACGGTGGGTGAGACAATTGGTCTCGACGGGTACAGACAGCAATTTGGGTGTGATGGCTTCTCTCCGGGCCTGTCTTCTACAGAGTGAAGCTCGTGAAAACGGTGATCCTAATCGAGGAAGCCTGGATATATAACACCAGGTCCGGTGAGGAGGGACCCTGCTAATGGAGGTGCGGGAGGTGAGATGCTGACGAACGAGCAAATGTAGGAGATGTGGCCTATCTCCGGCCATGAAGGCAAGGAAGAAGGGTGCACGGGGTGAGGTACGAGATTGGGGGAAGGCTGGGAGTACCCCTTTAGATTGAGTGCGAGTGGTACAGTTAAGTGGGGAAAATGCCCTGGAAGCCACTTCTGCAGGCTGGAAGGTACTGACTACTCCTACTAAATGCACTCCCTTTTATACCTCCTTGACGACTTCCCATGTTTCCAGAGGTGCCATACGGGTTGCAGGTATCTCCAGGGGACAAGGGACGTCATGAGGCGTTTCGGGGTGCATATATGGCAGGAGACTGGCCACCTCTGCTGAGGAGACCGGTCGTCTTTTGGGTGTACGAAGGGCACAGCAAGGCCAAGAAACCTCAGAATACTTTCAGAGCTTCAGGGACGGCCAGGTTGTCGCGTTAGAAGGTGCTCAAGTGTTCAGGAAGGAGGAGAGATGAACGGTCTACCTTGGCTAGTCAATGTGTTGTGTGAAGTGGGAGAGAAGGTAGTATTGGGATAAGCTCTGCCTCGTCTGCTGGGTTGGTGTCAGGCACGGGCTAGGTCTGCCCAGTGCGTGGAACCGTCTGGAAACAGCAATGGTGGAGGTCGTCCGTGCATTGCGCCACAGGAGGTGACCAGTTGTACCCTGCCAATGACTACAGGACACTGAGTAGGGACATGCACAATCCGTGTGGTAAGGAGAGCATTGGTCTCGTTCATCGGGGATGCGTATACAGAAGGTCACTTGCTGCCCACGCATCGTCAGAGCTGTCTAGTCCTGGGGAACAGTCGTATCCTGCTGTTGATGGTGTGGGAGCGAGTTTGAGTAACGAGAAGGTGTTCCGGATGGTGGGGAGAGTGTTGGTCTCGCTCGGAAGCTGCTTCTGGTAACATAGAATCCTGTTATGGAAGATCTGTCGCATACGTCCGAGCTCGTCCCGTCACTTGTGCAGATGGTTTGCAGGGGCCATGAGGCAATGAGCAGCATGTAGCACACTTGGAGACCTCACAGCGGCCACTCAGTGGGCCAAACAATGTTTGTCGGCCATTCCCCACCCTGGACTGGATTCGAGGCCGAGTTCTGCCTCTGGTTCATAGAGGAGAACAAGCAGGACCAAGCCCTCACCAAGCTTGAGTCCCCCTCGTACTTCCAGGGCTCCCACAATGTCTGCCAGTACATGGACAATTTTGAGGAACTGGCCGTGATGACTGGTTATACGGACACTCTCATCTGGGTCACCAAGTATTGCTCCGGCCTCGACCCATGGATCAATGTTGCGGTTACGATGTCCGGAACTGCCCCCAGCCTCACTGACTATGCGGGATGGCGCAACCGAACCTTCCGGCAGTATGAGGTGTTTGCCCATGTCCGGACCAGAAACACTCTGGCCTACTCTCCGGCTGCCTTGCCCTGGTCATGTGTGGTGGCCATATTTCCGGTTCCAGTGCCCACATGCATTCCGGCCACATTTCTGCATGTGCCTGCACTGGTCCTTCCGGTCATTCTTATGAACATCAACCAGACCCAGACGTGGGCCTTCCCCTGCACCTGCTTCCATTGCAGGGCTGCCAGACACCTTGCCTGAGAGTGCCCCATAATGTTTGACGTCTGACACACGGACGTCCTTGACGAGGTCATCCACCAACTCAGTGATGAACTCCTCGACAAGCTGTCGCCCGTCTCTCCCTGGAGATGGAAACCCACCCTGTCTCCAAGCCGAGAACGAGGACAGGCTTGCTCCGGCACGTTCATTGCCCAAAGTGGGAACAGCGACTTCCCCGGCAGTACATCATCGACTCTGTTGAGGGCCAAAACTCCCTGCACATCCCGTTGGACTTTGAGTCTGTTGAGACCACCATGCGGATGTCAGTGAAGGCTCTGGCCGACTGCGAAGTGACCGGAGACTTCATCAACTTTGAGTACATCATCTCCTGCAACCTTCCAGTCTGGCGTCTCTCACAGCCCATCCTGGTTCTCAACGTGGATGGCAGCCTGAACCAAGCAGGCAGCATCTCCAGTGTAGTTGATATGGTGGTTGACTACAAGAGACACTCTGAGCGTATCCAGCTCGCCGTGACATGGCTCGGCAAGCAGCACATCATCCTCAGTTACTCCTGGCTCCAGAAACACAATCCAGAGATCAACTGGGAAACCAAGGAGGTTCGCATGATGTGCTGCCTGACCAGATGCCGCACCTGCCGGGACAAGTTGCGGGCTGTCTAGAGGAACAAGAAGCTCGCTGCCTCAATCCTCCGGCAGCTGCGTGAAGGTCTGACCTCGTCCATCTGTGCTGTCGACTCAGAGGAATATTACGGAGATGATGGGTGTAAGGGCAACCTTAAACTCGGTGCAGGGCGCGGAAACTAGTGGGGGAATCCGAAGAATAAATATAGGTACTAGAATACAGGAGCAGGAATACTACGCACCTAGCGGGGGAATCCGAAGAGAGGAAAGGATGAGGATTCCCACGCTAGGCGAAACCTTATATACTAATTGGTAACTACTCAGTAGCATGTGTCTGGAGGTATCTACAGTGATCACGGGCCTGATCGCACAGCACGTGCCAGCAAGAGCGGACAGATGTCCCGGATGGTTGGATGGTCAAATGGATAGTCGCAGGAGTATCTGGAGCACCAGGTGGAAAAGTGTCTGGGGTGGGTCTGGAAGCATCCAGGGCGGATCCAGAGGCTCTGGATCCAGAAGCGTTCAGATGAAAAGGTGTCCGGAGCAGGGGTTCCCCTGACAATGGGTACAATCCGGCTGATGATGACGACCTTCTGGACCTGTTCCCGAACTCGGATGATGATGATGACAACGAGGACAAACTCGAAGAAGGTGACCACATTCTCTACACCATGTTTGCCCCGGTCGAAGAGATTCGCGCCGGCAGCACCATCTCGCAGTGTCTCACAGAGGCTTACATATGAAATTCCATGCCGGCCAGAACCGAGATTCCGTCCTGGGTCGTGGATTTCTCAGATGTCTTCAACAGGGAGTCTTTTGACTCTCTGCTGGAAAGGCGGATGTGGGACCACACCATTGAGCTCATCCCAGATGCGACACCAACCAACTGCAAAGTCTACCCAATCTCTCCGCTCAAACAGAAGGAGCTCAATGCCTTCATCACAGAGGGATTGAGTACCGGCTGCATCTGCCCGTCCAAGTCCCCGATGGCGTCTCCAGTCTTCTTCGTCAAGAAGAAGGACAGAGCACTCCGGTTCGTCCAGGATTACCAGGTGCTTAACAAAATGACTGTGAAAAACCAGTACCCACTCCCTTTGATCAACGATCTTATTAACTGTTTGAAGGGAGCTCGGTTCTTCACAAAACTCAATGTCTGATGGGGGTTCAGCAACGTCCGGATCCAGGAAGGCAACAAATGGAAGGCCATGTTCCGTACTAACTGGGGGCTCTTTGAGCCGCTGGTGATGTACTTTGGCCTTACCAACTACCCAGCCACCTTCCAGACAATGATGAACAACATCTTCCAGGACCTCATTCTGTCCAGAGACATCATGGTCTACCTTGACAACATCCTCATCGCATATTCTGACCTTGCCCATCACTGTGAAATCGTCTGGGAGGTGCTCCGTCGGCTCTGAAAGTACCACCTTTTCCTCTGTCTGGAGAAGTGCGAGTAGGGCTGTGACCCGTAGGCCCGTACCCGTTTACGGGTACAGTACGGGTATTTCCGGGTAGACCCGTTCACAGTACGGGTTGCTACGGGTGTGCTTGAGGCCCGTACGGCCGGGTCTCATAAGCGCATTTTGGCGCAGGGATCAACCTGTAAACCCGTATACGGTCGGGTACGGGTGACCCGTACCGTACCCGACCCGTAAGATTCTTGCTTGAGAGGCGCTACGGCCGGGTCCCGTACCCGTACGACGGGCCGTGAACCCGGCGCTTACGGTTACGGTTCACAGCCCTAAGTGCGAGTTCAAGAAATCAACGATCAAATACCTTGGCATCATCATCTCGCACAATCACATTGAGATGGACCCTGTCAAGGTCGCCGGTGTCACTATGTGGCCTACGCCTGAGAACGACGTGCAGCAGTTCCTCAGCTTCACAAAATTCTACTGGAGGTTCATCCGGGCATTCTCAGATGTAGCCCGGCCGCTCTTCGACCTGACACAAAGAAGGGTGTGGCCTGGACCTGGACCGCTGCCGCGGCCATCATGTCCCAAGCACTCGAGGACGCAGTGACTGTTGAGCCCATCCTGGTCCTCCCAGACAAATCTCAGCCATACCGGCTAGAAGCGGACAGTTCCAACCGGGCAACTGGAGCCATCCTGTCGCAACAGGGCATGGATAGAAAGTGGCACCCTATTGCCTTCTACTCCAAAAGCTTGAATGATGTCCAGCAGAGCTACGTGATCCATGACAAGGAGATGCTTGTGATCGTCTGAGCCTTAGAAGAGTAGCAGCACTTCCTCCAAGGTGCACAGCACCCGGTTGAGATCTGGACGGACCACAAGAACTTGGAGTACCTTCCAGAAGTCACAGAAGCTAAAGCGGTGGCAGGCCAGGTGGTCCCTGTACCTGTCCTGGTTTGACTTCGCCCTGTTCCACCAGCCAGGCCGTCTCATGGGTTGTCTGGATGCACTCTCCCACCGCCCCAACCATGGAGCCGGTTCTGAGAACTTGGACATTACACTCCTTCGACTGGAGCTCTTCCAGATCCACACAATAGAGGGAATCGCGGTTGACGAACCTGAGATTCCCCTCCTACACGACATCCAGAAGGTGTTCACAACCAAGCTTGAGGACCCCGTTACGCTTATCGCCCAGGAGCTCCTCAAGAACCAGAAGGCCCCGTCCCCCTGCTCAACCGAATGGCAGATCTCGGATGGACTCCTCCTGTTTCATGGTAAGACTGTCAAGGACCTCCGTCGCTGGATTATGGAGCAGCACCACAACACATGGGTCACCGGACATGCTGGCCACTTCAAGACATTAGAGCTCATCTCCCAGAACTACTGGTGGCCCCAGTTGTCCCGACACGTCAGCCAGTACATCAGAACCTGTGATGCGTGCAACCGGACAAAGGCACTTCGGCAACTTCCCCATGGTGAGCTTCATCCGACTGAGATTCCAGACAAGCGCTGGGACACCATCTTGGTGGACTTTATCACCGAGCAGCTCCTGGGAGCATGTGGCTTCAATGCAGTCATGGTTGTAGTTGACATCGTCGGTAAGTGGGCCCACTTCAACGAGTGCCACATTGGCCTCAGCACTGTCAGAGCTGCCTGGTTGTACTACCAGAACGTGTGGAGGCACCACGGGACCTCCTGGAAGTACATTTCCGACTGCGACCTGCAGTTCATTGCTGAGTTCACTCGGGAGCTGTGGCGCCTCATCGGTATCGAACCTGCTACATTGACCACTTACCACCTGCAGACTGATGGCCAGATTGAACGTGTCAACCAGGAGCTCGAGCAGTTTGTCCGTATCTTCACAAGCTCCAGACAGGACAACTGGGATGAACTCCTCCCGGCAGCCGATTTCACCCACAACAACCACATCCACTCCTTGACACAGCAGGTTCTGTTCATGATGGATACCGGCCGCCTCCCTCAGATGGGTTTTGAGCCGAACACCATGCGCTCTGCCAACGAGTCTGTCAACGAATTCTGTGACCAGATTGCCGCTGGGGTTCCAAGGCAAAAGCCACGCTCGTTGAAGCCAAAGATGAGTTCAAGCTCTACTACAATCGCCGATGTGTGCCCGTGCCAGAGATCAAGGTAGGCGACCGAGTTTGGGTGGATGCATCCAATATCAAAACGACGTGTCCGTCGCGTAAAATCTTGGACAAGCGGCTCAGACCCTTTAATGTCATAAAGGTCATGGGCAACAGTGTGTACAAGCTTGAGCTCCCACCATGCTACTCCCAGCTGCATCCGGTCTTCCCGGTGGTAAAGCTCGAGCTTGCGAAGCCAGACCCATTCTCCAGCCACCACCCGTCCTCCAGACAGATCAGGATGAGAGGTGGGAAGTTGCCAAGATCCTTGAAGTGCAGGTCCGCTATGGCAGTCTCTAGTACATGGTGGAAGGGTTATGGACTGGAGCACGATAAGTGGGTAAAACACTCTGATGTCTTTGCCAAAGACGCCATCAACACCTACTATTGTTGCTATCCTAACGCTCCCTGCTGGATCGCCTCGGCCTCCTTCGGCTCACTCTCTTTCCAGAGGCATGACAGGGCCATCCGCTTCATATGTCAGGACACTGTATTCCAAGGGGGGGGTGATGTCAGGGGAACCCCTGCTTCGGCCGCCTTTCTGGCCGCTTCTCCGGCTGTTTCTGCTCTTCCAGCCAGATCCGCTCTGGATGCTTTTCTGCCCACCGCTCTGCATCCTCCTACATCCATCCATCCGTTGTGCGATGGATTTTAAGTTCCTCTTAAAGACTCAAGAAATGTATTTATTTCTTAAAATCCTCAAGTGTCCTTAATGCCTCAACAAATCTCCTTATTAAAGGAAAACAGTGCGTGAATTCAATTAACTAACAGGTGGCTTACGTAATCTGAAGCGAACGTAAGTGTCTCTGTAACGGCAACTGCGGCTTGTTCTGCAGTCAGGTCAGGTGGTCGGAACAGATCAATTGACAGACTTTGAAATAGGCTCAAGAACTCAAGAATTCGGACAAAAGCAGCAAGGAAGTCAATAGTGATCTACCTAGTACAGAGCGTGAGTGGTAAACTACTTCCATTTTGCAGATGCGCTTCTCTTTATATAGATTCCTGGTGTTTCCTTATATAGAATCTAGTTCCCTCAAGAAGTGCACGCTTCTTTTGACTCATTCTGACTCACTCTGACTCATTCTGATTGAATCACTTTCCTTATGACTCATTCGTGATCCCATGATCATTAGTCATAACCGATTACTAATGAGCCTTGAATATTTATTTTTTGAATTTCTTTACCACTCTTTATTGGGCTTGCGCGCATGTTCTTGTCAAACATATTTCATATGGCACATCCGCGGCGGACAGAAAAAAAATGACTGCCCTCAGTCACTCCATGTGTGCAAGGCCAAGAAAAAACTACATGTTTTGGGAAAAGAAGCAGTATCAACCAAGGTAGTTCAGCAAAGTCAAATAAAAAGTACTTGTGTAGGATATGAGACGTAGTCTGGAAGGAGCGATAGGTGGACAGCATGGTAGTTACGCATTATCCAAAAGAAAAACACACCGCTCCAGTGGAAAATCAGAGTCCTCCATCATGCCTTTTGGACTTCTTGGGGCGGTGGCGAGATGGGGATCGTAGGCTCAAGGCAGATTTCACCTTGTGGATAGTCTTGGATCGCCAAAGTGGTAGGGTGGAAATAGCAAGCTGCCATCTTCAGAATGGTCTCCTGACCAGTGGTCTCATCGCGAACCAAGATGTATACCCACTCTTCCGGCTCCGTTGTGCTCGTGATGTTCCATCGATGACTACGTCTCTTCTTTTCCACCATCTTCCAAATCCCTTCCAGCATCCCATAGCAGTCTATTTTGTCGCCTTTCTTGAAAATACGGCTGGGCGACCCTCACAGTTCGAAAAGATCAGGTTCATCTGCACTGCGCCAAACGAAATCCGGAAAGAGTGTGGTCTCGCGCATCGAGGGATTAGAGGCTGCTGCCGTATTCAAAGTCTTCAGATGCACAATCATGACCTGGAACGACTTCATCCGCCATACGATCTCGGCATCGGAAGTCAAATCGTTGGGCGGATGAATTCTAGCGACTTTGTGGTCGGTGGGGTGGATGTTGCGGAGGGGAGGCGCAAGCATCTGGATGGGCCCTGGAGAGAGCCGGTGACAGCGCAAAGCTTCCTCTTCACAAGCTGTTCGCAAGGCTTCAGGGCTTCTGGATTCGAGGTATGCCCCAACGCTATGGAGATTGGTGTGCTGATCATCTTGTTCAGGGGAAGGCGACCATATAGATCGTTCGAGATTGGGAGGCGCTGATGCGAATTCGTATCCATATCCGAACGGATGAAAGAAAGGAGGGTTGGGCATGAAATGGTCGGCATAAATCGCATCACGGTGCCCAGTGGCGAGGGTTGGTGAAGAATAGTGACGTGGCTGAGAGACATCGAAATGGTCAGGTCCTGGGAGAGTGTGCTGTTCGACAATCCGGTGATGAATGTACTGTTCTCCCTCCAAATATTTGTCCTGTGGACACAAAAGAAATAAAGGTCATGATGGTCGTAATCAGAAAATATAAGAGGCATGATTACATCGCTGTTGGTTGGCGTTTCTTGTCTTCCGGCAAGAGTCAGAGCTTTTCGCAGACGATCGGGGTCAGGCGTATAGATATCCATGGCTGGTTATTTTGAAAAGTAGGGGATTCAACAGACAAAAAAATTCGGAATGATGAGTAGAGTTTTTAGAGACTGAGAGACAAAGGCAGAGAGACGAAAAATTTGTATGTGTCTATCTCTGATAATGTTTTATATCCAATGCCTTCAGGTCTTCTTCTTCCGTAAAATGCACTTTTGTTTTGAATTTGATGTTGTCTGTTTATGTTAATCCCCGCCATCCTTGCAATGTTCTATCTTTCGTAAATTGCCTGATCCGCCCTAGTCGTCTTCGGAAGAATCAAAATAGTCTTCCTCTTCTTCTGATTCTTCCGTGTTATCCTCCAACTCGTTTTGCCGCATAAACCAATAATTCCGGTTTATGTAGGGCAGCAACCTGAATGCGGCTGTGGGATTGCGTCGGAATAATGTTCTGTCCAGCTCTCTCAGGATGTAGGCTCCGCCACGATTCTTTTGTTCCACTTCATACGGTCTGAAATATTTATCATCTGTCTTTTTCTTCGAGCTGACCTCCATTTCGATCCCAATGTTTCTTACCAGCACCAATTCACCCTTCTTATATTCGTCCCTCTGCAACTTCTTGATGAATTGTCTTTCAAATTGTTGCTTCGATCTAAACCTGGCCTTTTTCAAAGCTTCAGCAGCTCATTTAATGTCCCTGGGATGTTTCGACAGTTGCCGAATTCAGAGAGTCAATAATTCGGCCGTCGTAAGGCCAGTGCGAAATCCGCTTACCATAAAGGTAGCTTCTGCAAGATCAAAAGGCAATACGGGATCAACTCCATACAATAATTGAAATGGCGAAAAACCTGTTACCCGGCTCACAGTTACTCTGTCTGCGAGTAGTGCGGCTGCGAGCTTCTCTGGCCACATATGAATCTTTCCGCCACATGACTTGGTAATTGCTTCCCTCAATGTGAAATGTCCTTGTTCCACCACTCCCGAAGCATGTTTATTATATGGTGAGATTTTTACGTGCGGTATGTTCATGTTTTTCATCAATACTCAAAATCCCACTTTAACTTCAGATCTGTTATCTGTGACCACCTTTCGCAGACATCCATATCAACAATAAATGTGGACCCAGAAGAAATTCGCCAAGTCCTCTGCGGTCTTTGTCTTTAGTGCCTGTGCTTCACAGGTCCCGGACAAATCATCTCTTGCCGCAACGATCATCTTATATCCGGCAGCTTCAGGCATCATCATAATGTCAATATAAATGGTTTGAAATAATACCGCAGGTGTCGTAGAAGTAACTGGTACTTCCAGTCTCCGGGTACTCCTTACCTGACATTTATGGCAGGAAGCAATATGATGTTTGATATTGTTATAAAGCTTAGGCCAATAGAATCGGACTTTCAAAAGATCCCAAATTGGCTGGATTCCGCGGTGTCCTAGCTCTTCATGTGATTGTGTGAGTATTCGCAACCGCTTTTCTGATTCCAAGATAACGTTCAAAGGAGGTCCTTTCCTGTTGCGTTTTAAAAACTTCCCTTCATGAATTAAGAAGTGAGTCGCTTGTTGGATGAACCATGCGTGCTTCTGAGGCGAATCAAAAATGGGTGCCTCTAATGTGCTTAGGAACCGAAAAACGTCCTTGAGAAAATCTTCTTGTCCCTGGCGAGCTAACATGCAAGATGGTAATGATAACACCTCGCTGGGAACTTCTTCCCAGTTGATCTGTATAAACAAAGCTATTTCGTCTAGCCAGGAATCATCATCACTTTCAACTGTTTCATCCTCTGCTGGCTCGCGTCAAGAAAGTGCATCGGGTCCCTGAAACTTATTCGCAGGTACGTGAATCAATGCAAAATGAAACATTAGTATTCTCTGGATCCACCGGTTCACTGCTGCGTCTGGCTGAAGGTCAGGGTTATTTAGAAGACCTTGAATGTATTTGGCATCAACCTCCACCTGCAGTTTCTTGGCTCCAATAATGTACAGGCGCCAATGCTGAAGGGCTCGATACAATCCAAACAGCTCCAATTTCGGCTGTGAATAACAAGATTCTCGATCACTCATGGGAATTGATCCATACCTGGCTGGCCTTCGAATTCCACGTTCATCTAGCTGAGACAAAATCATTCCTGCGGCTTCTTTGCTTGAATCAATGGACAAGATTATGGCACAGTCCGAGTCATAGTCAATTGGACGCAAAGCTGGCGCTGATGCAACTAAACACTTGATCCGACTGAACGCCCATTCGCGCCTCTCGGTCCATTCAAACTCATGACTCTTTCGATACAACTCAGTGAGCAGCCGAATAATTTCTGAATACTTGGGAATCCATATTCTGACTGTTCCACATAATCCTAAAAACCGCCGAACCTCCTGAGGTGTCTTCAAGACTGGCCAATTCATAATTGCTGATACCTTCTTCACGTCTGGAGTTCTTCCTTGGGCAGAGCACTCTTGTCCAACAATCAATGCTTTTGGTCTACAACATTGTACCTTAACGCCAGAAAAAGTTGCTCCTGCGCATCCGACTTTATGCATAATTCGATGAACATCTTGTGCATGCACCCATATGAACCGTTGGATTCCTGGATTTTCTTCAAGCGTTTCTGGCTGACCATCAGCGTCCAGATATGCCGTGGCAGGTCCTTTAATGGGTAGATCGTCAATGAATATGTTAGCAATCCTGGGGATCTCGTCACGCAATATGAACACCATGCACTTCTGAAATTCTGCTGGTGAATTGGTGTATCCCATAGGCATGGATGTGATCCTCAGCAGCCCCAATGGCGTCATGAAAGCAGTCATATCGCGACTTTCAGGTTCCATTTTTCGTGCGTCAAATCCCCAATATAGGTCAAAGACGGTGTAGCACTGGCATCCCGCAAATCCTTCCACAAAGTCGTCCACTATTGGCAACATTCCTGCATCCCGTACTGAAACTTTATTTAGTGGCTGCAAGTCGTGAACAATTTGGAGCTTCCCATTTTTCTTCAGAACACAGAACCATCGAGATCGGTAAGAAGATTGACACATTTCGTAAACACCTGCCTCCATCTTTAGTTCTAAGACTTCAATCACCTTGTGCAGAATGCCAGGCGGAATCGGAATGTTCTTGTATTCCCATGGCACATACGGAACAGTGGCGGTCTTGTAAGGCGAAAAATATTCATCACGAAATGTGCCTCTTTCGGAATCTTCAAGCGCCAACACTTTTTGATTCAACTCCATTACTCGGACGAATAACTGTTCTTCTTCCTTGGACAAAAACCCATCCTTGTTTATCTCTAGCATTTTTAACCGAGTTTCATTTAATTTTTCGCTTGGTTGAAATGCCGGTGGACAAGACTCAAGAACAGGTAATGTCAACAACGGGTCCTCTGAAATACATTGTTTTACTTTGTAATCAGGGGAAAAGGTAGTTGAGACTGGCTTAATTTTCTTGTCAACTCGCTTATACATAGTGAAAATCTCAAAATTTGTTCCCGTATTATGAGCAACTTCTACGGGATAGAACTCAGAATTCTCCTGTATTGTTGACTCTGATTTAATCTTCGACTTGGACCCCTTTCTCTGATAAAGCGTAAATGATTGATATTCGTTTTCATTCTGGTCGTAGACTTGTACCGGGTAAAGCACAAAATCATCATCTTCTTCAAGCCCTTGCCAATCTTGTCGCATTTGTTCTTCATTCATTAACTGTTCCACCCGATACTCTCGATTGTCGCATAGCCTGTTATTGAACGCGGTGAAACGGTGCACTTGATATACGACTAGAAATAGCTTAGATTCGTGCTTGCACAAAACAACCACAAAACCACCACTACAACAATCTATTCCTCCAAAGATGTAAGTGCTTCTCTTTGTGAGTTCGGGTCCGGGCCGTAGTATGCGACCAACGGGTTTGGAACAAACACAATTCGACTGCTAGACTTCAACAAAGCTGTTCAACAACACGCTAGCACTACGCAGCTGCCAACAACAATACCGCTAGCACCTGGGATGGGCAGGGTTATATGGGTTGGATACAAGGTGACTGGATCGCTAGATCGAGGGCACCAGGGCAGAGTATGTAGGTTTGTGAAAATCCTCGCAATGGGGTACCCAAAGACTATTGAGGCTAACAACAAGGGGACTTCAATCCTCAAGCGACAAGGCAGTCCTTAAGCCGCTGACCTATTCCTTAACCAAGAACAGGAACGTTTCCACTTTGTATTGGCAATAGACACTATAAGCGTCCAGCTAGCGACCCAACACACTACGACAGCACTTCCGTCAATATCGGGGTGAAGGCGAAGTAACTGACAAGTTACAGTCGGTCTAGAGGTGGGGGCACCTAGTCCGTCTTCTTCTTAGTGGGCTCGAGTCAACACACAATCACCTAGCAGGCGATCCAACACACTACGAATATATCGGGGTGAAGGCAAAGCTGCTAGCGCAACTGCTAGCTGGTTCTCGAAGAGAACACCCTTGGTTTTATACGTGAAGACTCCGCGAGCCAACAACTTAGAACCTCAACTTAAGATCTCGACGTGTCCAGAGTCAACAGTATTGATTCCAATAAAGCTACTACTTGTGAAGTGTGTGTACAATCTCCACTAGCAACCTGAGACCACCTGCACCAACTTCGTACAAAGTCGGGGTGTAATAATCTCCGGTTCTAGCCTGCTCTGTGCTCCCTTTATACTACTGAGGTCCATGATACATGTGATAAACAGAATGAATAATATAAATGAGTGAAAATGATGTGATAGATACAACAGCCAATGAAACGACTGCTGTTGGGTTTTATGATGGGTCTATGCCAAGCAGAACAGCCACACTGATCCGCTAGCGTCCATTTATGGGTATCGTGAGTGATCCCTCAGCTTGCCATCAGCTGCTGGAATCACTATCCTGACGAAGCGGAGTTGAATCTGCCGCCTGGAGTCATCTAGCACGAGTCAGAGCACCGGCTAGCAGTCCGTTTATCCGTTACTGCATATGTGGTGACCCGCGCATCCGCACCAATAGCCTGCTAGCTATTCCTCTACTGTCTACTTTGTCTCTGTTTGTGACTCGCGACCGCGTCGCGACCATCACGTGCTCGCATCTGTGTTTCGGGTCTCGGGTCGATCGCTAGAGGGGTTCCTCACGCTAGCGCCCTTGCTAGAAGGCTACTAGCGCATAGATTACTGCCCTTCAGATCCCAGACTCGCCGCTCGCACCTCCAGCCAGCGTGCTCGCAATATCCCTCTTCTGTGTCTCGCTTCCTAGGTGCTAGCACCTTGACTGTGTAGGCTTATGGTTATTTCCCCATGGTTTGTGCCTTCAGACCGTACTAGCGCGTCACCCTAGTCGTGTCTGATGCTACAACCGGCAGCTTGGGCTCACTCCAGTTCTCCTTTATATCACCTAGCCAGAGTCCTGAGTGCTAGTAATAGCACTTCAGAAGTGCTAGCGCTTTCCCGTTGTATAAATACTGGTCCTAGGAAATCGCAACATAGCACTAGATGCCGCGCGCTCTTGTTACGGCGTTTCAGCGGCTAAACAAAAATATTCTTTTCCCTTCTTATTTCGATTCAAAATTTTTGTTAGCCAAATTATGATTGTTCGGAAGGCCAACAAGCTATACCAGATAGCAAATATGAAAGAGAAAAATATCCTACATGCATTGTTCGTTATCTGCAATCCTTCACATCCCCAGCTTCGTAACTGCTGTACAACTGTTCCAACGGTAAGACTCGGGAAAAATGGAACACAAAATGAAGGCAGCGTCTGGGCCCCCATCCTCCATCGATATTGAATACCAGTTACAATCGACTCGGCGGTGCGAAACGCAAGACTCATCCAATTTCGATCTCCATGTTGCTGCTGTCATAATACAACCGTGCCGGCGGTAAGATTCATCCATATTCTGTTCAAAAGCAGGTCGAAGTTTCTGCACTGCATCAGCACCTCCGCGACGAACAGAAAAAGCCACATACTCTCAAACCGAGTGGGCAACCCGAAAGTAATCCCACCCTTGCAACGCTTCATAATCCTCTCCATCACTGAATTCAAACATCTCGGAGTTAGCATCAGACTCGTGTTCATCAGCAGGAGGGGTCGCCACTGGTGGCGGCATCGGAGCCTCGGTACCCTCGTGCAACAACTCGTGATAATCTTCTCCAAATTCGGGATAATTCGTGTCCAGAAATCGAGCGTTGAGAAGCTGGGGTACTGCGTAGTCATCGCGAAGACAAATGGCGAGTAGATTGTGAAGGTTGCTAGCCATTCGAGACCTCCCGTTGCGCCGGAGAACATCAAGAATGGTGAGCATTTTCGCAAGTTCATATTCATGGAGCAGCAGGTGGCAGAATAATTCGGTCGGAAAGGACTGCTCACTAATCCCGTATAGTTTCCACACAATATCCTCCATACGTCGTGCAGTTTCGATAGTCGCCAGTTGAACTCCAGCGAATTTGCGGATCACATCCGTGTCCAAAATTCCGGTGGCTTTGAAAGCTGCGCGTGAAACGGTACTCTTTTGAAGGGATTTGCCTGCGAACTTACTGAATGCCCGTTGGCACTGTCCCTTCTGATTGTCAGGGACCTTGCGTTTGCTGCCGCTGTTTCGTCCCATCGCCGACGATTCTGCATGTGCGTCCTGTTCAAATAAATCCGCCTCGCGAAGATCCTCTTCTTGTGACAAGGGCTCTGCCTTGAGCGGCGATGGTAAGCTGAAATCCAACGATGTGGGCGACTGCGTGGGATTGGGCCAGATGAGTCGCTGGTATCAGGCGTAAACAATGCGGACGATTCAAAAAGGCCTTCAGGGATGATAGAAAAATTCGCGACAGAGTTTGGAAGGGAACTAAGTGGCCTGAATGGTGTTGGAGGATGAACTGCAAAAACCCTTGGACGATAGGTCTCCTCGGTAGCCATTGTCCCATAGTCGATGAATCGTTGGAGAGATCCATGAATGACGTGTAAAGCTAGCTCGGCAGGCTCAGACCCCTTCTTGTCTTCATAACGTTGTGTGTCGATTTGTCGGAGCGCTCCATCATAGGCCCAATAATAAAGTACCGTATGAAGTTCCATCATTTCTCCTGGCGGTGGGTTGTATTGCGGCACTTTCTGCAGCGGATCAATAATACTGTCCTCCGTACTAGACGAAGACGAAGCACTGGAAAAGATGGCGCTATTTGAACTTGAACTGATGTCAGATTCGGAAGGGTCGTTCCCTGTAATTTCATGGATCCAATGAGATATAAGCGGACTCCAACGAGCCGGCTCGAGGGCTGTTGAAGCATCTGGTGGGACATCGCACGTACGCCTTACGAACTCGAAAGATTCATCGGTAGAGTCTTGTGGGGACGGCGATGAGCTAGACCAAGTTTCCTGAGTGACGACTTGTCCGCGTCGTGTAAGAGATGGTGGAACCACGCAGGCAGCTGCTGAAAGGTTACCGGCCCAAAAAACCGGAGGCGGGGCAGAGGTCCGATCAATGGTGATGCGCGGATCAGCAAGTGGCTTCTTCTCTTTATTCTCCTCGGTGTCTGTGTTTTGCTTTACGAAATCTTCAAACGCACTTTGAAGTACAGCTGGCGACTGGTTAGGGAGGAGCAAAACATCGGAGGAGTGGGATTCCAGCCACTTTATCAAAAAGGCTTGCCTTTCTGATTGAGTCATCCCATTCAGCTGGTCCGCCATCGCCTCCGAGATCCCCTGGAGCGGGCATTCCATCACTGACGCGTGTTGGCGGTCGAAACAGTAAGGACAAATCCCCATATCACTCAACGATCCCACTTCCTCCAATTCCGGCAGACTGCCATTGCTATCAGTCAAACTTGAACTGCCACACTCCAGACGCAACACGAATTGATCTTGGTCGCGTTCAAGAGATTCGTCTTCCAAGCTCTTCTGAACGTCTACAACTGTTTCCAATCCCGCCTTCTCTTCAGACTTAATCGCGGTCAGCCTAGAAACAAGCGCGGGGTTCATCGTAGCCGACCTCTCATTCATTAGCTCATTCTCGCGGACAGCGTGCATACGAAACATATTCTCGGGCAACTCCAGATCCACCTTCGCCCGTTGAAAAAGAGGAAGCATGGGCGGCCATTCTTTTGTGGCATGCTTCGGAAACATCACCTCTCCCCATTCAAGAGCATCCGCTGGTGCCATGCTCGCCATCGCCTCCTTCATTTGTGCATCAGACGGATAGCAAAGCTCCAACTGCCGCGCCTTCTGCAGGTCATTAGGTGCGGCCAAGTGGAACGTGAATTCGTGGCAAGCAAGGGTGTAAGGACGGCCCATCGCTCGGTTACGAAAAATTAGGAGAACATTAGCAGCTGAACTTCGATGAAGGATCTGGCCATCCAGAAGCTTGGCCCTCCCATAGTATTCGGACTGTGGAGCAACGGCGAAGATAGGATCGACGTCAAGCGGTTGGCGATTGATATATTTCATCCACTGACAAGCCGTGAAATCCTCCACAGTGGAGATGGGTCCAGAAGCGTTAAGAGCGGCCACAGGCATAGGTGGTACGTGGTATACTTGTCGAGAAAGGTACTGAATCTCTTCAAAGGAACGAAAGTGAGTCCCGCCATTGTTAAGCAAGACTGGATCAATGGGGATGGTAGAGAGCGACATTCGAGGCACAGGTGCAGGGATTGACACGAGCGAACTCTTTCGTCGTTCGCCGTCTGCATTAAAAATCCCAAACGGTGTGTTCTCACCATTACAGAGCTCTTCCATTCTTTTGCATGCCCTCCAGAATGTCGCTGCAACTAACTTCCAGAACGTTTGAAGCCACCATCCAATCCTGCTACACACCACGGCCCAAAATTTACCCTCTGGATCTTCTTTCCACGGGCGCCATCTTGACATTCCATTCTCACTTCCCCGTCAATCATGTTCAACGCTGGCACTCCTGCAACACGAGGCTTGATCTCAAAAGTTTGGTACAAAGATTTCTTTTTCGTTTTCCAGACTAAGAACTTGCTTGTTTAGGAAGAATGTCTGATAATGACTAGCGGGCCATTCATCTTCCTCAAAACTTCCGTCATGGGGTACCGCCAGGAGTTCAAAACGGGGAAGTCAAGTTTCCCGGTCTTTAAAAATCAAGTACGTTCCTTCCTCATGCTCGTCAATACTCACGAGGTTCCCGCGCTGCCAGGGCCTTCCCAATAACATTGTAAACGGCGCAATTTCCGAAACCCACAGGTCCGCGACAGTAAGTGCATCTCCACAGCGCAAATCCACATCATTTATCCTTCCTTGCAGCTGCGTGCAGCCACCATTTGCATCACTCATGTTAGCTGTCTGATGCATGTCGATTTCTCTGTGTAAACGCGTCTTTGCAATATCCGTTCGGACAATATTCAATTGTGATCCCGTATCAATAATAGCGCAAATATGTCGACCCGCTCCCGTTTTTACTTCAATTTTTATAAGAATACCTTCTGTACACAGCCAATAGAAATTCGCAATTAATGGATGATCTCGGATGTTGCCTAAGTAGACTGCTCGAACATTCTTGACTTTGATTAAGTCTTGTATGTCCGAACAAATTTCTTTTGAAGTGATCATAAGTTCTCGGAGAGACATAGGAATTTGAAGATCTAAAATTTGATTTACAACCTGTTGCTTGTCCACTGTGGCCGTTAACTCAGATTGCCATCCAGAAATTTTATTACTGGCCTCGTCTTTCTTCTTTTGGCCGGATTGATCGCCTATCGTTATTTCGTTTCTAGATTCTTTCTTACCTTTCTTGTCATTTCTCACATCTTTCATTTCCACGTCTTCTTCTTCTTCTTCCATACTAGCCCTTGGTCTTCCGGCCTCAACGGGCCTGGGTTCTGGCATCTTTACTGTCGGGTCCGGTGAAACGGGTCTTACCGGAGTCTTCTTAAGCTTCTCTTTCTTTGCATCCACCGCGGCAGGAACTGGACGAGAAGATAGTTCTATATTGGGTTTGTTTCCATCTTTGGGGACATGTGAATCTTTTGTCAAGTCTCGCATTTCTCCCGTTCGGAATTTTTCCCTCTTTGGTGGATAGACCCCATCAAAAACTTGTTTTCGAGCTTTCCTAGTGTTGGTTTCCGTACGTTCTGCTGGATAGACTTGATGGACTGTTTTATTTACAGGCTGAGGTGCCGACAAATAAACTTTGCGTTGGCTAAAATTATTATCAACGTCTTCTGAACCTTCCGATTCCATGTCTTCTTCACTCATGGAAGTATGTTCTTCAGATGTCACTTCTTCAGCCCAGACCTGCTGTTCGGCCTCATGATAGAAGCTTTGCACCGCAGTTCACCGTTCATTAACCGGTTCCAAAAACATCAACATCACTCGTGGAGTGTTTACACCCGCAATTCTTTCAGCTGCCTTCACTAATGACTCTCCTGCATATCGTCGAATAAATGAACCGTTTTTCATGACCAATCGGTGAGTATCTTCATGATATTTAATAATATTGTCGGATAATAATTTGGTTACAGCTACACAGTCTGACATTTGGTGACCAACTCCTTGACATCCATAGCATGTTAACTCATCCCTTCCAGGTGCTTGTGTTCCCAGAGGAATATTATTTGGATACGTAGCTGGAGTTTTCGCATTACTGTCTCCTGATTCTCGTGGAGGCCCTGTTCGTCCATAATTTAACTGAGTGGGTGGTGCTTCTTTCGGGGCAATTTCTGGAGGCTTAATACATTTCTGTGCCATTCCGCTTTGATCCATAGTCATCACTTTATAATATACCGGAGCATACTCAGGGTCATCCAATCGCATGGTGCTGAGCTTGCGGATCATTGACATGATCTCCTCCTCCTTCCCCTGATATTGCTGCGTACCTCGCTCCCCAGTCTTTTTCTTGGAAGTCTCCCGTTTCTTTTCTTGACGCTTCTTCTGCACTCGCTGTTTCCTCTTCCGCCGGAAATCCTCATAATCTGATTCCGAAAGTTCACTATCAGATGAATCGTCACTGGTTTCTTCGTCTGACTCTTCTTCCAGTTCTTCTCCTAGATTCGCAGCTCGAACCATCAGGGACTCGTATTTATTCCTGCAGAAATACCATTCAGCAGCACCATCAATTTCCTTTACGGTATATTGATCAACGTCGCCCTGGAATGGATTGGATTGTAACATACGATTTTCAAGTACCTGTCGCAATGGTCGATGAATGCTGATCAAAAAATATGCATTATAATCTTCCCGGCTGAGATGCCCCTTTGTAAGAGGGCCACCAGCAATCGTGTGATATTTTGTATAGTAATGTCTCCATTGCGTTAAACTATGGCAAGGAACATTACGCCGCTTGGCTGCAAATCTTTCCACATCAGCTGGCTTGTGCTTCTGGAAAACTCGATCTGCATCATAATGTCGGAGGATTTCTTTCTTGAGCTTACTCCAACGAGCAGCCTCATATCCTTCGAGAGTCTGAATTACATACCGTACGTCCACAGAACAATACATCAATATATTCTGGCACTTCTCATGGTCACTTTGAACTCGACACTTATTCAGCAAGCGCTCATAGTGATCAATGAAATTTTGTACCTCCATGTACTTGCCTCGAAAAGTCTTTGGAGCTTCTTTAGATCCTCGTTGAGGCAAATCATACGAAGTACACAATGGGGCATTAAAGTATGCAGGCGGGGGAGCTTGAGAGGTCATACGCAGTGGATGAAATGAGGTAGAACTATCATCAGAGTCAGATGATGATGACTCACTATCCTCTGATACTTGAGGCAAATGAACTTTACTTTTATGAGTACGTGATTGCCTTTGTCCAGACTCTCGGGCTGCAGATGCGTTCTTCAACTTTGGAATTCAGGAAGATCCTGCATGATTGGAAGTATCTTGATTGTATTCCTCTTCAAGAGGCCCAATAGGTCTTCCATGTATTTCTTCATACTTCTTTCAATCTTCTTCATTGTCGAAAGCTGATTCATACTGCTGACGTTCCGCCCAAGATGAAAAAATATACAGTGGGTTCGTCGTTGTCTGAGTCATGTTATAGTATCTTGTTGAATATATCTTGGATAGGTAGCACTTATCTGTCAGTTAGGTAACACTTGTCAGCGGTAGGTAACTCGGCGGTAGATAACTCGGCGGTAGGTAACACTTGTCGGCAGTAGGTAACTCGGCGGTAGATAACACTTATCGGCGGTAGGTAACTCGGATAGGTAACACTTGTCGGCGGTAGGTAACTCAGGTAGGTAACACTTGTCTGTCAGTAATTTATAACACCAGTAATAATTTTTTCCGAAACAAAGAGATTATAGGATATTGAAGCTTAAAAATCCCTCGCAGTGGGCTCCAATGATGTGCAATGGATTTTAAGTTCCTCTTAAAGACTCAAGAAATGTATTTATTTCTTAAAATCCTCAAGTGTCCTTAATGCCTCAACAAATCTCCTTATTAAAGGAAAACAGTGCGTGAATTCAATTAACTAACAGGTGGCTTATGTAATCTGAAGTGAACGTAAGTGTCTCTGTAACGGCAACTGCGGCTTGTTCTGCAGTCAGGTCAGGTGGTCGGAACAGATCAATTGACAGACTTCGAAATAGGCTCAAGAACTCAAGAATTCAGACAAAAGCAGCAAGGAAGTCAATAGTGATCTACCTAGTACAGAGCGTGAGTGGTAAACTACTTCCATTTTGCAGATGCGCTTCTCTTTATATAGATTCCTGGTGTTTCCTTATATAGAATCTAGTTCCCTCAAGAAGTGCACGCTTCTTTTGACTCATTCTGACTCACTCTGACTCATTCTGATTGAATCACTTTCCTTATGACTCATTCGTGATCCCATGATCATTAGTCATAACCGATTACTAATGAGCCTTGAATATTTATTTCTTGAATTTCTTTGCCACTCTTTATTGGGCTTGCACACATGTTCTTGTCAAACATATTTCATATGGCACACCATTCGTCCAACTGTCCAGGACATCCCTCCGCTCTATCTGGTACGTGCTATGCAATCAAGCCCGTGATCACTGTAGATACCTCCAGACATGTGCTACTGGGTAGTTACTAATTAGTATATAAGGTTTCACCTAGCGTGGGAATCCCCATCCTTTCTTCTCTTTGGATTCCCCTGCTAGGTACATAGTATTTCTGCTTGTGTATTTAGTACCCATATTTATACTTCGGATTCCCCCACTAGCTTCCATGCCCTGCACCGAGCTTAAGGTTGCCCTTACACCATTTTTACCACAGAATGGAGCGGTAACTCAATAGGCTCCCTAAAACCCTTCCCTAAAAGTAACAGGAATCATCTGACATTCAAAATAAATAGTGCAGTCATATCTGGACCCTGACTTGAGAAACTTGACAAAAGGCTCTCATGTCTGTGTGGCCCAGTGCACAAACTTACCTGTTCCATCAAAAGAATCTATGTTTTCACTAACTATCACAGCCAATTCATTTGCACATATTGGAATTAATGGTTAGATAATTGTTTCAATGGTTGCAGCCATGAGTTCATTACTGTGTGCTACTGCTTAACAGTTTCCCAATCTCCTCTGTATAATGGCCAGATCACGCATGGTACACAGGGTGTCTAGATGCTTGTCACCCAGTCGCTGTTTTTGTTTCTTCAGCACAATATCATAGAGTTCTTTGGCTTTTTTATGCTCTCCCAGGTGTGAGTATGTGCTGGCCAGATTACCCATGGCAAGCAGGGTGTGTTGATGGTTGTCACCCAGAAGCTGTTTCTTTTTCTCCAGCACAATAACCTCAAGTTCTTGGGCCTTTTGATGCTCTCCCAGGTCTGAGTATCTGTTGGCCAAATTATACATAGTACGCAGGGTGTGTGGATGGTCTTCACCCAGAAGCTGTTTCTGTTTCTCCAGCATAATAACATTGAGTTCTTTGGCCTTTTGATGCTTTCTCAGGTGTGAGTATGTGTTTGCCAGATTACCCATGGTATGCAGGGTGTTTAGATGTTTGTCACCCAGTAGCTGTTTCTGTTTCTCCAGCAAAATAACCCCAAGTTCTATGGCCTTTTGATGCTGTTTAAGGTGTAAGTATGTGCTGATCAGATTACCCATGGTACACAGGGTGTGTGGATGATTGTCACCCAGACGCTGTTTCTGTTTCTCCAGCACAATAACCTCGAGTTTCTCAGCCTTTTGATGCTCTCCCAGGTCTGAGTATGTCCTGGCTAGATTACCCATGGTAATCACCGTGTGTGGATGATTGTCACCCAGAAACTGTTTCTGTTTTTCCAGCACAATAACATTGAGTTTTTCAGCCTCTGAACACTCCCTCAAGCGTAAATATGTGCTGGCCAGATCACCCATGGTATGCAGGGTGTATGGATGATTGTCACCCAGAAGCCATTTCCGTTTCTCCAGGACAATAATATTGAGTTCTTTGGCCTTTTGATGCTCTCCCAGGTGTGAATATGTGTTCGCCAAATTACCCATGGTATGCAGGGTGTCTCGATGTTTGTCACCCAGTAGCTGTTTCTGTTTCTCCAGCACAATAACCCCAAGTTCTTTGGCTTTTTGATGCTCTCCCAGGTCTGAGTATGTGTTTGCCAGATTACCCATGGTAAACAGTGTGTGTGGATGATTTTCACCCAGAAATTGTTTCTGTTTCTCCAACACAATAACCTTGAGTGCTTTGGCCTTTCGATGCTGTCCCAGGTTGGAGTATGTGTTGGCCAGATTACCCATGGTAAACAGGGTGTGTGGATGATTGTCACCCAGAAGCTGCTTCTGTTTCTCTAGCACTTCTTTCAGTAGCTTCTCAGTTTGTTTGTTATTTCCAGCTTCCCACAATATCAATACATATTGAGTACTGAAAACCAGAGCCACTTCTGTGTTCATCTGTCCAGCTAATTCCACATGTGGACATAATACCAGACTTGCTAATTGAATATTCTGCCTTGGACGTTCTGAAATAGCCATACCAAGTATAGATCCCATGGTGGACTTGTATCTTTCTGGATTGCAGGTTGTTGCTCGACTCCAAGCATGTACTAATGGATGGATAGAAAAAAGTTTCTTCTCTACATCAAAGCTAATCAATGAATAGGCTTGGAGCTCATTGGTGACCTGCCAAAACCGCAGAGAGTCCCATTCACCAGTTGGCTCCAGAAAATGTGAGAGGAATCCCAGAGGTGCCTGGAGTTCTTCTTTAGATAAACCATAGGGAAATATGTGGTTGGCTGCATGGCTGAAGATTTCCTCTGAGATTCCATTATGATAGATGAATGAACAAAGCCGCAAGAATATGGCAGCTGGTTGCTTGAGCCGGTCAACACTCATTTGCCATGTTGTGTACACTGTCCAGGCATAACGGTCATGAGACTGAGCAGGCTTTTCACTGAGTAGCTGTGCTTGGTTCTTTGTATAAAGAGCCAAATAGCCATCAAGATCCTGAGATTTTGATATAAATCCACCAGCCTGAACAATTGCAAGAGGTAGATAGTACAATGCCTAAGAAAGTATCAATGTCAAAACTGAATGAGTTTCGAGGCTCAGCTGTCTGACCTTTACAATTTCTGTTGCAATTTGTATAGTACAAATTGTTTCTTCTTGTGCAGCACTCTTGAGTAACAATATCACTGCATCTTTATCTTCCATATCTGACACAAGAGAATGTGACCCGGCATAAACACACAGTCCAGGATTTCGAGAGGTAATAATAATATTCCCATGATTGCACTGAGGAATAAAATCATTCAGATTGATGCTTGGGTCATCTGCATTGTCAAAGACAAGAAGCCATTCTTCAACTCTGCTAGTCAGCCATAGTAAGCCATCTTGCTGGGAATCCCCAGAGTTTTTCACAGCAGCTATGTTCTTGAAACCTGCATCAGTTGTTGCAATGGTACTGGTGTCAATAAAAAAAATGTCTGAGAAGCTGGAACATAAAACTGGATCAACAAACATTTCTGGGTGGATAATCAAGCTCACCGAGATGATGACTCGTTTATCAATTTCAGAGCAATCTGTGTCTTTCCAGCACCTCCAAGTCCATATAGCACATAAATCTTTTGAATCCCCATTTTAGATGTGAAAAAATGATGCATTTTGTCAAGGATATTCCTCCTGCCCTGAAATATTCTTGATAGAGGAGGACAATGGTTGGTGATTTGAGATGCTCGGATGTTACGAAGCTGGAATGCTTGCTCCGCACCGAGCGTGGCATGCATATTATATGCAATTAACTGTTGGGCAGTGATGTTCACATAGGGACCCAATGCAGCCCCACCACAGCCACCAGTACCATGTGAGTATCCCTGACCCCCAAGACCACCTTGGCCACCTACTCAAAGTGAACAATGATTTCAGCAGAGTAACATATTTTTTTCCCACCGATGATGTACAGTGCTCGGGAATCATCTCGGGAAGACATGTTATCGTCAAGTTGTTGCTAGAAGATTGTTGGAGATCAACGTTGTGGAGATCAAGGGTGTGGATCTTTTCAGAGGCATATCAATCACTGCTCAAGTTTCCACAAGAGCCAGGGCTGACCGAGGAAAAGGATCAGGACGACGTATTTTTGCAGGGAGCTTAAGAAGACGTGGCAAACACAGCCACTGTCATAAGTGCGTACATGCTTGCTTTGGTGGCATGACGCCGCGGCCATCACAGAAGGCTCCGACCACCATCCTCGCCGCTCGCCCCCGCCTCAATCCCCCGCCTCGTAGTGCTTTCCAATGGCAGTCCCAATCCCAATCCCAATCTAATCCTACTCCTAACCCCAATCTAATCCTACTCCTAACCCCAATCTCTTCCATTCCTCCTCTTCGCCGGCCAGTTCTCAGCTAATAAATGTTGCTTTATATCGTCTTCGATTCGCTCCCTTGGCTACTGCAACATTTGAATTCTGCTTCTCCCTTGGCCGAAGCTCTTCCCTGCCCTTCTGCCCACCATTTCCGCCTTGCTGGACACGACTCGCGCGGTGCCGACCTCCACGCGCCGCAATCCCTTCAAGTTCGACATCCAATGCACCGTACGAGGTCATCGCCCCCGCGCATCGTTCCGAGCCCCGACTTTCATCAACGGGCTCATTCCCAAGGTGCGTTTGCTTTCTCCATGGATTTTTTGCTTCACTTTCATTCAATCTTCCTTCTTTGTCTTGTACAGACATCTGCTGACCCAGCGGTCTCTCCCGCATGTAAATGCACGTACTTTGCTCGCTGGATGCTGAAAGGATCGAGCCAGAAGAGCAGTTGGCGTCGGTCGTATCCACGGTGCATCGCCTATTATCATCCTTCTGCTGTTATCACCGGCTTTTTCTGCTCCCAACGCGCGTGATGCGCGCGTCCCTACTAGTCCTTATCGCAGTGCCACTTCGAGGTCGTGCAGCGGCATCTCTCGCGCTCCTGACCAACGACTTGGTCTTTGGGAACCCGGACTGCGTATCCAGATCGCGAGTGCATGTGCACTTACCTTACCGTTACTGCAATTGTCTCCTACATAATCCCGAGTCGAACGAGCGAGACCGTGCCGACCGCAATCCTATCAGACCACTCTGTCTTCTCTTTTCCATCGCAGCATCCGCGAATTCAACGCTTTTGAGCGAGATAAGGGTTTGTTTCTCCTCCCTTTCTTTCCTTCTCCTTTTCCTCCCTTTCCTCTCCCCTCTTTTTCCTCGCCCTCCCTACTCTCTTCTTTCCGGCTTGTGGTGTATATACTGACATCGTCCTCAGCCATCCTGCGCTCACCCGCACACCCTTCCGTAGCGCCCGTGCTCCTTCCCGCCTCGCACGAGGGTCGTGTGCGACATGCACCGCGACCATCCGCACAGCCCGCGGCCCGCGCTGGCCTTCTGCAGCATCACGGCATCGAACGCGATACGCTCAGCGACTACGAAGTCATTCGCGCGTTGACCTCTCCCCCGACGCCGTACCACGCCGACACCCTCAGCGACAGGCCCCCGCGCTTCTCAGATACGCCCCACAGCAGTCGCTGCCGTTCCTTGACGTGCGTGCTGCCCTCGTTGGCCCCAGGCGCAGCGACGATCCATAGCGGAGTCACCCCCTCAGTGTTCTCGACGCTCGCCTGCGTGCACCACAGCTGGGATGTGCGATACCACCGCCGTGCGCTGCGCCTGCTACGTCCATTCCCCCATCGCATAGACCCCTTTTTCTCGCCTCCCACCCGCGAAGACCATCCTCGGCGCAGCCCCAACTACCATACCCGCGTGCGCAGTGCTCGCGGGGACTACTCTTCGTCGGCGGCGCCGCGTTCTGTTTCTGCCCTTGCACTACGACGATTGGCATATCACCCCGCCGCTTCCCCGGGTTGTGACTATCGACGCAGAAGCACCCTCACACACCCGACGCCCTACCTGCGTACACTGGGAGCCAGACGCGCGGCGCCACCGGCATGCACAGCGCTCGACACCGCTGTTGCCCCTCGAAGGCGCCACCCCGCCCGCTGCTAGACCCTCGCCTCGATGGTGCACCCGAAGTACTACGGGCAAAAAAGAACAATTTTTTATTGACTACATACATATACGATATGTATCCGAACGAAAACGAAAAAATTACTGGTAGACCTACATCAGTAAAGTCCATTCCATTCGACCCCACGTCCGATCTTGTACACCCCCGCTCCGCCGCCCGACCGCTCTGAGACCGACACTCACACCATCCGCAAGTGCGCCCGCGCGCGTACCCTCCTATTCTCTCCGCCGAACGACTCCCCACACGCGCTGCCTCGCGCTGGGGCGGTGGATGACAGCGTGGATGAAGAGAGGCATAGTGTCGCGGTCGTAGCGCCCCCGCTGAAGCCACGCGATGCGCCATTTCGTGCGCAGCTCAGGTGCTGTCTAGTATTTGAGAGGAATAGGGACCGAAGAACAGGCGAGGAGGAGTGGATGACGAGAGGGAGGGCGAGGTCGAGAGGGAGGGCGAGGTCGAGAGGGTCGGTGGGTAGATTAAGGAGGACTAGAGAGGGAGGGGGAAAGGAAGGTACGAAAGGAGAAGGACAATGAGGCTTCGCAAGAGGACGGAACGGGACGGAGGTACAATGCCGGACGGTGAGGGGAATCGCAACGAATGAGAAGGGGGAGGGAGGTGGGAGGACGAGGGTGAAGCGGAGGAGGTAGATGGCGATGAAGCTTCGAAGAGAGAATGCATCGTCGGTGCTATCTTCCAAGCTGAGGGCGCCGTGTGTATCCGATTTGATAGCAGCATAGACAGAATATTGTAGATGGTACTGTATTCATGTCAGTCATTTCTAGTGGGTTTACGAGTTCAAGTCCTCCCTGCGGCTTTGCACTATGCTCAAAAGCCGCATGCGGCTTGTGCGGCTTTTGCACAATCTCCCTAATATCACCTATCACCCAACGGCCGCGCATGCACGCACACCAAATTCTCTTCGAGACAGCGATATATCCGCCCATTGACCAGCTCGCCACTCACCCATTGACACCTACTCATAAACTCGCTAAAATCGCCCGCTCACCGATGTCCCTTCCCGTCTTGTCCCCGAGTAATAGATACATAAGAGTAGGTAAATGTAAATTCTCATCCGAAATAAAACAGATGAATGTAAATTGAGATGAGACAGCCGGTAATTTTACATCTTGATTTAGTTTTTTTCCACAAGTTGACTAGATCCCTCCGTATCTCCAGGATGCCGCCGAGAGCAAGTGCCGAGCGACCTTTTGAACTGAGAATTCCCGAGCTAGTAATGGAAAACTGGGCAAGGCTTGAGGCGGCACATTGCGTTTGATTAAGATTTAACTGTTAAAATACATTTCTAGTAGACCGTCATATCATACAGACATGTACTGCGCCATGCTACCGAAAAATCAGCAGGCCGGCCAAATCAGTCAAGCCGCGGCCTACCCTTTCGCTTTGCTTCCCAGACGTTTCTCGAGTTTGTTGAATTCGTCTATCGCAATCTCCTCCTCCTGATCCAAAATCTGCCGGACGATAGTTAGAATATGAAGATAATGTCATACTCATACTCACCTGCAGGACGCCTTTGACTTCCGGGATATAGTGCATAAGCATCCTCTCGATTCCACTCTTCAGCGTCACGGTGCTTGAATCGCAGCCTCTGCAGCTTCCCTTCAGCTTGACCTTCACCAAAGCATCCCCGGCCTCGTCGAATCCTCGATATTCTATATCACCCCCGTCTTCCATTATTGCAGGCCGAACTCGTGTCTCGAGTAGTTCCTTAATCATCGCGACGGTTTCCGAGTCGGTATCAAGGATTTTAGTGTCTTGAGGACCAGCATTCTCCTTTTCCTCCTGACTGCGGAAAAGAGCCTGACCAGAGGAAAAGAATTCCATGAGGATAGAATAAATCTCGGGCTTGATGATCGCCCATGGGTTTTCCGAATCCTTCGAGACGGTAACGAAATCAGGGCCGTAGAATACGGCCTTCACGCCCTCGACTCCCATAAGCCGAATTGCCAGAGGGGAGGTCAACGCTGAGCGTGTGTCTAGGAATTCCGCGGTCCCATCGCCCATGACGTCGACGCCAGGGATGAATTTGAGTGAATCATCGTTCGGCGTAGACTCGGTTTGTATGAACATGGATCGGCCTGGACGCTTTTAGAGGGTCTCAGGGCCACATTTGTATCTGCTCACTGAGCGACGGCGCCGGTTTGCTGGTGGATGCATGCGGCCGTGGCGGTAGGACGTTGGAAGCAGTAGCAAAAGTTGGGCCTCGCTTCAAAAATAAGCGGGGAAGAGACGAGGATATTGTCCGGTGCGGCTGGAGTAGAGCCCGCCGTGCAGCCTTGGGTTTGTTCAAAGCGGTTCTAAGGAAGGAGGACATGGTCCGTGGAGAAGTGCGAAATGCTTTGTCAGTCGCGTCGGCGTCCCACCGGCTTTCTCGGCTTTCCAACTTGAGCTGTCCTCATGTTTACCGCCAAGGACTCTTATGTGTTCATTCCGCGTCTAGTGGCTACCGCAATCATCCTCTGGCTGGCTTGGAAGATATGGGCGTTCCTCAAGCCAAGAAACGCGCACACTATGCGCTCCGTAGTAATCGTTGTACTGGGCGACATTGGACGTAGTCCACGAATGATGTACCACGCAGAGAGCTTCTTGGAAAATGACTTTTTCACCGACATAATAGGCTACGGCGGTACGAAGCAGTCCAGTTATGAGCCGGCGCTGAACCTTGCTCAGGATCTGCGCTCATCCCTTCGTTATTGAGGGCCAAAATCCGGTACCTTCCCGAGCCCACCAAACTCCCAGACTGGATGCCCCCGCTTCCGTTCATCATCTCTGGGCCAATTAAAGTCGTACTTCAAGTTCTGTACATATTTATCGAGCTATTCACAATCCCCAACCCGCCTGAATTTATTCTGGTTCAAGTTGGTGTTGTTCATTTCATTGCCGGAAAACAATATCGTGACGGTTTCCTCCCCGCGACAGAACCCACCGAGCATTCCGACTCTCGCCATTGTTTGGATCGTCGGACGTATCCGTGGGAGCAAAGTCATTATCGACTGGCACAATCTCGGATATAGCATTCTCGCAATGAAGTTCCCAAGGCAGGGCGAACGGCATCCTTTGGTCCGACTTGCAAAGTGGTAGGCACCACTTATTGAGTCGTATTTTTGTATTCTCATGTTTCCAGGTTTGAAATGTATTTCGGTCGAACGGCCTACGCGCATTTGTTTGTGACCGAGGCTATGCGGGATTTCTTGGTCAAGGAGTGGGATCTGCAGTGCGTTCACTCATTCTTTTGATACATCCATAGTGATACTCGATTTTTCCAGAGGTATAAAAGTCGTAGTGCATGATAGACCCCCTCGGCACTTTCACCAATCAACTCCCCAGGAAATACACGACGTATGATTTTGTTATTTCAACGATATCCCACTAACAGTCAACAGCTCTTTGCTGTCAAATATCGAGCCAAAATATTATCGGAACACTCTTTGAAAGGTTTCCTCCCTCGTTACGATACTCCTTACTCGACTGCTTTCACGGCAACCAACGCCTCGGCGTCCGATCCAATAAAGCGCAATACACTGCCCCCACCGGCAAGCGCAATTGACCCAATTTATTCACAAGTAAAGGCCCCGTTCCTGCGCGACGATCGACCCGCCTTGCTGGTTTCGAGCACGTCTTGGACTCCGGATGAAGACTTCAGCATCCTCATCGCTGCTCTCGACAAATATAATGCGCGAGCAGCTGCGTCCAACAAGAAACTCCCGAAGCTCCTCGTCATTCTGACTGGAAAGGGGCCGCTGAAGGAAAAGTACATGTCGGAGGTCGGCGAATTGCAGAAGAAATGGGACTGGGTGCGGTGCATAAGTATGTGGTTGGAGGTCGAGGATTATCCTACGCTTTTGGGTATTCGTTTCTTTTCCCTTCAATCTGGCTGCATGTCTGAAGGCTTGGACAGGTGCGGCGGATTTAGGCATAAGTCTGCACGCCAGCTCCTCCAACCTGGACTTGCCGATGAAGGTGGTCGACATGTTTGGTTGTGCCCTACCCGTCTGTGCTCTCGACTTCAGCTGGTTCGTGGATTGTGCCTGGTCGAGGGCGAGGGCTTACCTTGAATAATCCAGTTTGGATGAACTAGTCAAACACGACAAGAATGGGCTCGTATTCAAAGACGCGCCTCAATTGGCTCAGCAGATAGAGGCAGGCCTTATCCCCTCTATACAGCTGTTTGATTAACATTTTCAAAGACTCTTCTAACCGGTTTCCCCACCTGTCCGCGTTTAACGGAACTACGGTCCAATCTGCTACCCACATCTGACAGACCCACCTCCCCGCCCTCTCGACCGTCTTCAGCTCAAATCTCGGACGACGTCTGGGAAACATGGGATGAAAACTGGGCGCGATATGTCCGACCATTGATTCTTCGCGACGTTCGGCGGAACGGGATTTAAATTCTAAAATACAGTAGTGTACCCTATACTTTTCCCAGAAACAACATCTAAAATACACTCATGCAGATCCCGCGGCGGCAGAAATTGTCATGGTCTCTAATCGGCCTCGCCCCTTGCACTCCTTCTGCAATAAGTCGTTGATGACTCGGAATTGACCAGGGTCGATGAGCATGATCTGGAAACTTCTCAGCTTTGTCGTTCGGCGTCCGAGATTCAAGACCCACCACTTCCCACTCATTCTGCCCCATCTCTTCTTCCTCTACGGTCTCGGCACCCTCGGTGACCTTCTCTCTTAAACGCTTGCCGTCGGCCGTAGGCATTGTGACTCGGACGCGCATCCGAGACCGTTGTATAGGCAGTGTGGAATCTGATTGCAGCTGCTTAATGCATGCAGAGACCTACCAGCAATCAGTCCGCGTGAAGGAACAAAAGAAACATGCGAACCTGGCTCTTTGCAGTCTTGTCCTGTTTCACACTGAACCCCGCTTCAGACATGGCCTTTTCTATCATGCCAACAGCGTAGGGCCGCCCAGTCGCGGGATCCTCGCATTTCTCTGCGACCAGCGTCGCGATCTCCTTCCGCAGAGCTGTTAGGTCGTGGTCGCGCTCCTTCTCCCCGACCTGGACCTCCCCTTTCTTGAGGATCTGGGGCACGCTCAGCTGATTGCATAATTCCGTCGGAATCGCGGTCACCTCTTTGACGATCTCTGCGATCTCCGTCTTGCCGAATGCTTTCTGCAAGTCGTTCGTCTTGGAGACTTCACCTTTCGAAACGTTCGTGAAGACATTGCTAATCTGTAGCACGTCGTCTAGATTTGTCTCCCTGCAATATTATCTCAGCTTCAAATGCATGAACGCGCGAAATAAAACTGACACCCCCGTTCTCCACTCCTGCACTTTGTTCTTATAGCAGGCGATCTGAGGGCACAGACATTGAGCTCGCGTTTTTCGTCAAGGGGAGCCAGTGACTACCTCAAATCGCTTCCCGCCCTTCTTGAGGCGTACGATCGAGACATTTGTCAACCTAGGAAACCCGTTTAGACCGTCTTTGCCTGGTTTCTGGAGTAGTGGTACTTGATTTGATTTGAGGGTTGGTTTATCTTGGACATCCTGGATGTAGAGAGCACTAAGCAGTTTTAGCGGACTCAGAATTAGACGGTTCCGGCCAAGAGCTTATTGATCGAGGCTGTGTATGCTCGATCAGTGACTGCCGGCGCCGCGCGACTTGCCCCAAACTCTCATCCGCGCGCAGTATAGGCCCTCTTGTCTTAAATACCCCGCCGCCCATCTCCCTTGTAACTTGCGCTCATCATGAAGGGCTTCACGAAAAGCATCAAGCGGTAGACTGGCACAGACAACTGGAATTCGCCTCTAATGTAATCCATTGCAGAACACCGTTCAATGTAACCAGCAAGATCGGATTCGCCAAGAGTGAGGACTCCTCACCGATATGACGCTCGCGCTGTATATCTGACGGATGATTTCATCCTTCAATTATTCGTAGAATCGACCGACCCCGAGTTTGATGACTATCAACGCCATTTCGGGACCATGGAGAAGGCTACAGAAACGCTCTTGAAAGATATAAAGTCATTCACGGACGCCATCAACGGCACGCGACATTCTCTGCGGATCGTCTACTTTCGTTGACCATAATATAGGTCTATTCACCTCCGGCGCCGGGTTCGCGACTCACTTTTCGACCCTTTTCCACCCCATTGCCGGCGAATACGACCTCATTGGGAAAAATCCCGATGCTGCGCAAACTATTCGGAGTGTAACCAAGTACGAAACTGCGATGGAGGAACTACGCACGTCGATTGGGCCAGAATTGGACCTCATCGAAAGCAGAGTTGTCGGGCCCGTGAAAGAGCTGCAGCAGGTCATGAAGACCATCAGGAAAAGTATAACAAAGCGGGATCACAAGGTGCGCCCGGTTGAAACTTTAGTCTCGAATGCCACCTATATCTTGAACTAGCTTGTCGATTACGATCGATTCAATAACTCGTTGACCAAGCTCCGGGATAAAAAGGAAAAATCCTTGAGCGATGAGAAGAATTTGTTCAAGGTTTGTTGATATCACTTCCATACGCGGGTCTGAGGAGTAACGAGAATATCTTTAGCTTGAACAAGATTTCGAACTCGCGACGAACGAGTACGACTTTCTCAACAACGCCTTGAAGACGGACCTCCCACGCTTCATGACACTTTCCACCCAATTCATCGACCCTCTGTTCTCGTCATTTTACTATATGCAGTGCGTTCATTGTTTTTCCGCGACTTGAGCAAGCCTTGATCGTAATTGCAGATTAAACATATTCTATTTGATTCTCGAAAAAGTGAACGGCTTCGCTGAAGAGA
Organism: Mycena albidolilacea; assembly: GCA_029282495.1. Taxonomy (NCBI): domain Eukaryota; kingdom Fungi; phylum Basidiomycota; class Agaricomycetes; order Agaricales; family Mycenaceae; genus Mycena; species Mycena albidolilacea. Next base: position 986,762 of record JARIHO010000008.1, on the reverse strand, counting down.
ACAAATATGACGTTACCAACGTTCCTGGCTCACAAATCGCCAACGATTACGAGGGGAAGCGCACAGACGCTTGGAGCTCCATTGAGGAGCTGCATATCACCAAAAGAATTATCTCAGTTTGTAAGTTCTTTCTTTGCGGAAAGAGTGGCACGATAACTAACGCGTCCTAGCCAAAATGGTCCAGGCGAACCGGAGTCAAACCGGCAGCTTGGGTCGGTCTGCCACGACCGCATCCACTGCCAGCTCTAGCTCCCTCACTCCGTCCCGAACGACTCCACCCGCGCGCATGCCCTCGAATCCTAATCTCAAAAAGGTGCCGCCGCCAGTTCCTGGCTCAAGCGCAGCCGCCCCGCCGCCGCCATACACGCCCGGCGCATCAGCCGCCGCAGCGACGAAGAGAGCCCCGCCCCCTCCCCCGCCGTTGAAGCCGAAGCCCAAAGTCGCGCCTAAGATCCAATACGTTGTCGCTCTGTACGATTTCGCCGCGCAGGTAAATATTCCCGTTCCCTCGCCTTGTGACCTGCTCCTGAGTTTCGCACAGGCCGATGGAGACCTGTCGTTCAACACCGGGGATCGGATAGAGGTTGTTGAGCGAGGGGCGAGCGCAGAAGACTGGTGGACGGGCCGGGTGCACGGTCAGCAAGGAGTGTTTCCGGGTATGTGTCCTCTTCTCTGTATTTAGCTTGACTTGACGTGCTCCATCGCAGGGAACTATGTCCAAGAGTCCTAGGCTGGCTGTCACGGACAATATATACCTACCCTACACGACAGGAAGCTCTGTCTTGGGCTGTATTTCTCATCACGATCGATTTTCGGACTGTATTTCTGTGTAGCCAGTTATAGGTTAATTGACCGACTATCTTCTGGCTTTCGGGGGTGCTTGATTGGCGATAGGATGGATATTGCATGCCGGTAGGTGATTCTGCTCGCTCCTTCCTGCTCGACAAGACTTGGCTTTCGGAAGGCGCTCGATTGGCGAATGGATATTCTTGCATGTCGGTATGTGATTCTGCCCGCTCCTTCTTGTTCAACAAAGAATTGGCTTTCGGGAGGCACTCGATGATGAATGGATATTCTTGCATGTCGGTAGATGACTCTGTCCGCTCCTTCCCGCGCGACAATACTTGGCTGCTGCGTGATTGACTTTACAAATTGAGCGTCAAGCGAATTATAGCTCTGGCTATCTTCTCTTCTCGAGTCCCATAGAAATGCACAGCCGCGTCCCGACGGGTTGACGACGGCGCTCGGCTGCGGTGAGTGCGGGTCTCAATTGCGAGGCACTGCGCTTTCGGATGGCTGTAATTTGTCAATACAGCTTTGACCGAGGGCCTCCGAGCGCTCCGCGTCCTATTTCTACAGCGCCTATGTATGCTGACGTCGTCGTAACCATGCGCAGATGCACAGATGCGCAGCATCGCCCCATCTGTCAACAGCAATTCACCCTAAAGTCTCGCGGCTCCACCCCCAAGCGCCCGCTGTGCATTGATGACCGAAAGTCGCGCAAGGGTTCAGTCGAGCACCTTCGATGCCAATACCACCTTTGCGGCCTCGTCCCTCCATGCTCCTGAGGACGTAAAGAGGGCGGAAAATTAACAACGCATGGGATGATTCTGGCTCGAGGAATAACGTGAGGCCGGTCCTGCTCTCAACGCACATTTCGGGGAAATCAGTTTCTCAAGTGTGGATTTACAGAAAATCCGGGGCTTGCCTCCGATACGACCGGAATATAGCAAACCTAGGCAATCCTCCAAATCAGGCAGTGTTCTTGATAGATTCGGCCGCTTCCGTGTGCCTCAGCGCTTAACATTCGCGTAACACACCGCTATGTCCCCAGAAAAGGCAAATCTGTGAGTCAGTGTAGGTCATTTGGATATTTACGGGACTACAGTGCCCCGCTCGCGCGTCTAACTATGACTGTTAACACACGCGATACCTGTAATCGGAATGGCTTAAAGCGCATCGCTGTGCGGGCTTGATATCCCTCATCCCAACCGTACCCAAGTCCTCATCCCATCTCCGCACCAAGGACACTTTAGCAACAATGCCTGGAAAGACCGTCCGCTTCTCCGAAGACGTCGTCTTCCCCCCTACCCCTTCCCCGACCTTCTCCAACACGTCGCTCCCATCATCGTATGGGCCCCTGACCCCGCCCAACGCATTCAACAACTACGCCCAGTTGAATGCGGGTGAGCAGGGCACCATCCATCCCGTCCTCGAATTCCGAGGACCGGCCGCCCCCTATCTCTGCTTCGACGTCACGCTGCCGCAGCAGAACGTTACACCGTCGACGAAGATGTCCTCGGACGTCCTCCTGAACGCGGCGACGAAGGAGGGACTCTCAACACTCATCCTCGTCCACCCCCGCCTCGGCGCCTGGCACATAACCGTGCGGCCAGCCGAGGGCAAGGTGGTGCTCGTGCGGGATGTCCTCAGCGCAATATACACGTCGCTGCGCCAACCAGCCACGGGCGCCGACTTTGACTCGCTGCCCCCAGCCGTGCAGCGCGAAGTTGGAGCCGCGTTTGCCCGCCGCTGGGCCCGAATGCCCCCCCAAATGCAGAATGCAGAACGGGCGAAGGGGCTCAAGAGGGTGGACTTTTTGGGGTCTGCGGTTACGTTCGCTGGGCTTTCGAAGTCGCAGATGGCTGGCTGCTGGAACCTCCTGCTGGCATGAGGAGGATCAGCGTTGCCCCAGACGAGCGAGTTATACCCAGCTACCCTCATACCCACCCCAACCCACCCCCACTGTATTGCTATCCAAACCCCACCTCCCATCCCATGACTGTCTTATTAGTGTTGTACCTTGTATTATCAACGACACGTCTATTCGACGGACAATTCTCCACTAATGAAATATTATGATTCCTGAATTGAAGCTCTGGACTCGGAAGATAAGATAAGAGCGAGCGTCGATCATCCGGTAAATACGCGGGCTGTGATTGGTCGAGCAAGGCTGTCTGGGCCAAGCACACTGCTATGTCACTGCCACATTACATAATCATCTGGCCTTGCCTGGATCCGTAATCGGGAGACTCTCGTTTTCTCGTCCACTCCACCATGTCCTCTGTCGTTCGTTTTGCTCGTCTGCAGCATGCATCCCGCTTCTCGTCCCTCCCTTTCCTGTACCCGTGTCTCGCAACCGCAGCGGGCCCCGCAAGACGGGCCATGATGTCAGCATACCGTCCTCAGGAAGACGGACAGACCCAACCCATACCGGAGGCACCTCCACTAGTTATCCCGTCGCGCACGTCGCTTTCTCCGGATGCAGCAGCACCCCAGACCGCCGCACGGCCGCCTCCGCTTCCAAAGGTCGAAAAACCCCGGCCAGTTCTTCGGGCAACGAAAGCAGCGTTAACAATTGTTCGTCGTTCTCTAATCGAATCTTGACTCGTATTCATCGCAACGAATACCCAGACACCCGATGCTGTTGTGCGGCTGCGCGCGCTGATGAACGGTCCAACGCCACAGCTAATACGAATTGGTGTTCGTAACAAGGGCTGCGCTGGCCTATCATACCACTTGGAATACGTGGAAAAGCCTGGGAAATTCGACGAGGTCGTGGAGCAAGATGGCGTCCGCGTCCTCATAGACAGCAAAGCGTTGTTCTCTATAATAGGGAGCGAGATGGGCTGGGCGGAGGAACCTCTTAGGTTGGTACCAAAAATCCAAAAATAGCTGTGCGGCGTTTGCTGACGAATTTCTCAAGCTCCAAGTTCGTGTTCCAGAATCCTAATATCAAGGACGCGTGCGGATGCGGCGAGTCGTTCACTGTAGGGTCATAATAATTGTATCATTGCACGCAAGACGAATCATTACAGTACAACTTTTGTATCTATATTATATTGGACCAGACAATTTAAACCCCGCGTCTACCTGTCCTTTTTCTGCGACTTCTTCTTGTCGTCTGGAGAAGACAGTAAGAATGTGAACAGCACATAAATGCCTGCATGCATACCTTCTTCGTCCATGGATTTTCGAGGTGTGGTTCGCGGTTCTCAAACACCATGATCTCGTCCACACTGCACAGTTCTTGGGCCGTAAAGTCCCAGATATCGTGCCGGCAATTCAAGCTCCTCGGCGAAATAACGAGCCTCGGGTCGTCCACCAGGAACTTCGTGAGCTGTGTATTCTGATCCTCCGGGCGGCAGAACGGTATGAACACGACCAGCACCTCGAGCCGGGGACACTCTGCCAAGATCTTTTGCAAAACGAGCACATTACTGGGCCGGATCTGGGTTTTATAATTCCGGAGCGCAAGGTGCGTCAGCGCGGGGAGGCCGGCGAAGGGGATGTGCGGCCAGCGGTGCGGCGCGTCGAGGAGGTGGAGGTGCGTAAGGCGTGCAAAGGCCGGGTGGTGGAAATAGCTGCTGTCCTCGGCCAGCACGGGCAAACCGTCGATGATATCGAGGCCGATACACATTCTCTCCAGCCGGAGCTGGGACAGCACACTGAACGGCGTCCGCCCCTGCGAGAGATCGACGAGGTGCACGACGCCGGTGCATATCGAGAGGATACGCGCGACCGCGGGGTCGTTTGGGAGGAGATATGGGTCGATCTGAATTTCTTTGATCCATTTTGCGGAGCGCGCAGGACGCGCCTCGATAGTCTGCCGCAGTGAGGGAAGACTCCAGCTCGATTGGCACACGAGCACGGAGCGGTAGAGCAGGGGTTCGATCCTTCGGGAGCACGCAGTCAGTACACTGCGGTGTGGTGAGCTTCAATCAATCAATAATGCTCACCAGGCGCGACACCGATGCGCGACGAGAATAATCCGGAGCGCCGTCGGCGGGTCTCTATGCGCCGCCAGTTCGAAAACGGTGCGCTCGAGGTCGGGGGGGAGCCTGGGCTCGCTGCCGCTGGACAGCATGGTTTTGGTTTTGGAATTGGAATAGGGTGCAAAAAGAAAATCATAATCATAATCAGGCGGAAGCAAATTTTGAGTCAGGGGCAAACGCGACCCGTTCGGGCCCGCCAGAAATTACGCGGTTCAGAGCCGCTCCATGACTAGGGTGCAGGGATGGAGAGGTTGATTGGTGTTCGAACTCGCGACGCGTTGATTCAGGTTGTGTGGTAAAATGGGCAATTTCATTGCCGCGTCACTGTAATCAACGGCCGAGAAAAATGGTATATGGCTAGCCATCCATCCACCATCTCTCGAGAGGGACGGCGTTTAGCAACGTTGCGATTTGTCCGGGCTGGTTCCACCCTGTCGCCGAAGAATCTTCAAACGGTCAAACAACTTTTCCCGGTCATTGTACAGGTCTGGAAGTCGATTCAGCTCGCATAAACTCACAGAGCAACCGCACAGTACCTTAAGTAGGGAGCGAGGGGGGTTGTTGCAAGGCCGTTCGCCAGAAGCTGACAGAGGCCGTCGAGTCGCCGATGAACAAAGGTTTGCGGTTTCAAGGTTGAGAAGGTTCAAAGGGCGAGACGCAAGTCCAGACAGGATATAATTCCACCCATGCTGTTCTTTTCGACTGGCTGCAAAAACTCTGGTGTGATCCTGAGGAGAGAGTGGCCAGAAGAGCGAGAAGAACTTTGAGCTGAAGGCGAAACAGCTGGGTGAGATGGAAGTCAATTAAATGTGCGAATAGAATAACGCGATGGAATCACTTACCTCGCTGTACCCTCTCCTCTTTACATAAACTCGGGTCCACAGAGGAATATAGGGTGCAATCAAGACGGGGTCAGAACGTCATGGGTATTCGTGAGGCGTAAGCTACTAATATAAGTGGTACATATTGTGTGCACAGTGTAGTGTATTGTATGTATGATGCGAGTGAGAGTCAAGAACAATCGATGGGCTGCGCGGTACCTAGCGTGCCGCGGTGCATGTGCCCCGCCGATCCGATCCTACCGTCGTCGCGCAAAGACGCCGACGAGTACGACGAAGGGAACGTATGTGAAGAGAGCCACGACAGCCATGATGCGGCAGCGCTTGCGCCATGTACGTGCGTCTGCAGCAGGTGATTAGCGACGAGCTAGCGACGGCGGCGGACGTACATACCAAACTCGAGTTGCGGGTCGTCGAGCACGACCTGCTGCGCCTCCTTGCCGACGCGACGCGTGCGCAGGACGCGCAGGAACGAGGCGGCCCACCAGACGGGGAAGAGGACGAACCCGATGAAGAAGAGCCACGCGTGGAGGGGGCTGCCGCCGGCCTCGGTCCAGCGGCGCCATCGGTCGGCGCCGTGGCCATCTAGACTGCCTACTGAAAGGGCCCAGCCGGTGGGCTGTACACGAGGGGGCTTGTGCGGGTCGCGCATGTGGTATGCGGTATTGCCGGAGCGGGCTATAGAGGGTGCGTGCGGGGAGATGAGAGCGGAGATGGGGATGGAGGACTGGGAGATGATGGAGCGGCGTGAGGGTGCGCGGTGAAGGGACCCAGTTTTAGACTGGATGGATTGGGCGCCGCGGGAGGATGGTCGAAATGACTTGCGACTCGACCAGGAACCTACATTGGCGGCGGTGTCGCCTGAAGGCTCTTGTCCGGCAGAACCAGGGCGCGACTCGGTCGGGGTCGAGAGGCGGGCCCGTTTTTGGCGATGGAAAGACGAGGGCGCGTGCGACGAGTTGACTGTGGTCGCATTGGACTGACGCAGAGCTGCATTTAATTTTTGTTTGAATAAAAAATTAACAGGGCATCGCGGACGCTACCCACGGCGGGGGCCGACAGCAAATGTTGCCTTTTGCTCGCGCTCCTTTTTGACGTCGGGGGGCGTATTACCACCCTCTATCTCTGTTGCCTTCCGCTTGCCTTTTGAGCTGCCAGTTGAATTCCGGCGGGGCGGGGTGTGGAGGGAATCGGGGTTGGCGGGTTCGGGGTGGGGGACGATGGGGGACGGGTTGGGGGTCGGGGAGGTAAACGAGAGGGACGGCAAGTCTAGCCTGGTGGTCATCGTACAGGTACAAAGGCACCACTCCTTGTGCTTTTAATTTGATTAGATTTGGCAAGCTGCAGCATAACACCAACAAGTCTTCCAATTCCCACTGAAATCTCTCACGTTACAGCTTAGGAACAAATGCATTTGCAAACGCGCCAAATTGTCTATTTCTGGCTCGTATGACGGTGGCGCTGGATTTCATGTTGAGACTGGCTATGTCCTTGGATTGAGTGCTTCTCAGAATCCCAAAATCCCCCCCGATGGCTTTGTCGCGTGCTCTGGGGTCTGCTCCAGTATTCACGGCAGGCATATAGCGAAGCTTGAACGCGTCGTCTGGCGCGTCGTCTGTGCACAAGATGGATAAATGCGGTCAAGTGACTGGTGTCTATGCGCCACTTCAAATCGGTTTTTACCATGGATCTCATAACTTATACCTGCGCCAACGAATCACTCTCTCGATGCTGAGATATTGCGTTACGATCGAGTTTATGGGGAGATTGGCATTGCCTTGTGGCAAGTTGTTTCCTCGTTTCGAGCGCATACGTTGGCCAGTCGATCAATTCTTCGATCGCTGCTTAAAACGGATGGTCAGCAAGACAGGAGAACCTATTTCTTCTTTGAAACCACAACATCCCCCTCAGGTTTGTGCTTTATTCACTCTTTCCTTAGTTCTGATAGCGAAGTAGACTTTACTAGATCATAACCACATGTCGCAGACATTAACCGCCTCGCCTCCGCTCATGACCATATGTATTTATCGCGGCATGGACCGCCTCGAAGCTCCTCTCACTCAAGTGGTGCGCGAGGCTATCGCCGGCCTCTTGAACTCCCCGCCCTTCATGATCTTGCTGGCACGCGCCATAGACGCCTCGCCTTCGGACATCGCGGCTGCGGCTTCCAAATTGTCAACTCTCTTCCAAAAACACTCCCCGCTGTTTTTATCGCCAAGACCATTTGGCAAAGCATCGAAATATGGCAAAACCAAGTTTTCCGCGAGCGGAATTTCAATTCAGATATCCGATTCCCTCATCATGGCCGTTGAATCAACACCTACATCCGCCGACAACGCTCCGTTTCTGGCGACTCTGGCGGTGGCCACCATTACACACCAACTTGCCCACTGGGCTCGCGGGCACCTAAAGCTGCCCATAACCCCGCCAACGTTGCATGTTTCGCGATTCTGCTCGACAGTCACCGAAGACACTGGCGCGCGCACCATCCACGGCGAATCCGGATACATCCTCGAAACAGCGGTGTGGGGCGGTGTCATTACCGCCCTCTTCCAGTAAGCCTTCTGTTGAGGTACTCCAATATTTTGTTGCTTATCTATTGATTTTAGGCAGAAGGAAGGTACCGAAGATCCCGGAAATTTCTCGGCGATGAGTGCGCTATGCGTCGAGGCTGGCCCTGTATGGACCGTTGAACAATATGTGGACGATAGCGGGCCACCCCCCACCGAATATCTTCTAGGTGAGTTGTTAGATGGCAGTGTTCAACTATCTTGACTCATCACTCCCACACAGAGTCCCACCGGCTCGCGGAGGTATTGCGGCAATTGGGGGAGGGGGAGGGGTTCAGCTTTCCGTTGTTCTGCGTAGCAGACCTGTCCGTGGTTGGGGAGGAACACAGCGGTTATCACCGGCTGCGCGCGCATTGCGATGGAGAGGAACGTACAAAACCAAAGATGCTGTTTGGTGTTCGCCGCCCTTCAAGCTGTTGGGACGGAAAGGAAAGGGACCCAGACACATTTTCGGTATTGGTGTAGGTGGCGGAGTGTTATTGTCATTACCTTTTCTGTAGTGGCACCGTTACATAACATTTGCATAACATGGCTTTATTCATCCGCTCGGAAAAACAAAACAAGATCGAGCTGGCCCTCGAGGCGGTGCTTGATGAGTGTGAGGTTGAAGGAGTAGAGGAAGGGAAGTGAATGGGAGAGGGAAGGTAGTGGTAGGATAGCAAGAGCGGACAGTAACGGCTTGCCGAAGACATTACTGGAATTCAAACTCCGCCGTTGAACGCGGTCACGTTACCGTGCCTTTCTCACGCTCACAAATACACCTCGATTTGTCTACCATCATGCACCGAGCCAAAATCTCCGACTGCGAACTCATAAACCATGATATTGAGGAAGCTACCATCTCCGAATTGATCGAGCTCATTTTCGACTCCGTGGAGTAAGCGTGGGGAGCCGATGGTTCGCCTCTTACCAAAAGTGGTACAGAAGCGTAGCGACTGGGAAGGACGCAGTGGTCAATAAAACGCTCTAAAGAAGAGGGCATCTTTGAAAACTCCCGCCTCATCGCTTGGAAAAAAGGCAAACCATTCGACGCCGAAAATCTCTTCTTTCGGATCGTCGACACTGGCCGTCTCCTGCCCATGTACTTGGCCGACTTTCGCATGCAATTCTACGCGCACACCTCTTTCTGGAAGAGGCTCGATGCAGTAGACTCTGGATGAACGGGGTGGCTATACCCGATTCTTTCATCCTTTGTACGTCGGTCGGGCGTTACACTTTTCTTCTCATCTGACTTGTTTTTTTTTCGCGTTGCAGCTGCACCAGATCCTTGTTCTCCGTAACATGCATGAAAAAGGGGGCGCAGATGTTCCATTCATCATAACCGCCTGGGATAATGAGCGTCTCGAACGAGCTATGAACTACTGGGCCGATTTGAGAAAGGGAGAATGGTCTGAAGAAGAACGACGTTCAAGATGTAATAAACTCGGCTCTTTTTCAGACCCGCAGTCTGATTGAATCCTCTAGACAACGAATGTGACGCAGCTTGCAGATATATCCGGCCTTGCTTTTTTAAGTCGACCTCGTGCGAGCACTCCTCTCTGACCCTGAAGTCGGCTACGTCCCGCCATACATCATCTTCCACTCCCCCAACGGAAAGAGCTGTGTGCTTTTCGCCAAACCTTTGCACTTTCCTCCGACCGATCTCACTCACAACTTGCCCGCGTCGTGCAACAGTCCGCACTACACCGAAACCGAATGTGCTTCCATTGACATGTCCATGTCCCGATCCTTGGTCGACAACAGCCTCCTGGTTTGAAGTGGGACCATGTCGGGTCCAAACGTGTACTGTGCAATCTGTGGCGCTGTCAAGTCAAAAACTCTCAGGACGGCGTCAAACTAATGCGCTGTCAACAATTCAAAGAGGTTCTTTATTGTTCGGCGGAACATCAGGTGAATCTCAGTGGTATTCCCTTGCTGGATTGTTGATGGTTCTCAGCGCCTCGATTGAAAAGTTCACAAAAAGGTTTGCGAGAAAAGAACCTAGATGGCTCTTGATTTGTTCCCAATTCGCAAGTAAATCAATTCGATGCGTATGCTCTTTACACTGTACATGTTCTACCCTAGACCACAGGCCAACTTTGAACGATTCTTATTTGATGCTTTTCGACACACACAATTTTTACATTTACAGACAGACTGGAGAAAATTCTAAGGAACATCTAGAATGCGAATCATTCATAACTCGCCAACGCAGGGTAGTCCGTGAAGCCCTTCTCAGCGGGCACTCCGGGATGTCCGTAGAACGTTTCAACGTCAGGGGTGTTATCCAAGGGCTTGCCATGCTGGACGCGTTTCACCAAGTCTGGGTGGGTAAGCCACAGGACACCGAAAAAGACACCGTCGAGGGTGCCCGCCGAAACGAGTTCCTCCGCCTCTTCTGGCGTGAAGGCCTCATTGGCGAAGACTTTAGTGTTCTTGATGAGCGGCCTGGAGGGTAGTAACGAGAAAAGCATTAGATTTGAAAACAGCGTGTTCGAATGAAGCTGGCCTGTAGGTGCCAATCACATCGTGTGGTATCCCGCGGCTCTTGCCTACGAGCCATCCATTAGCACCGGTCTGGGTACAGACGACATTGACCAACCTTCGACAATGATATCCGAGGAGGGAACGAAGCGAGCCAGGCAAATATACGAGAGACCAAGTTTATCGGCCTCAGAGATAAAGTAGCTGTACGTCTCGATCGTTTCTGGAAGGCATTAACCGTCAGCAGATAAGGTCGGAGCTCATGAGAATGGACACTTGCCTTCCAACGGCATTCCCATATCGCCATATCCCCCCGCTATGTACGATATGAAATGTCGACTGAAGATCATGGTGCGACAGTCACGTACCAGGACTCAGCTTCACAGCAACATCCGCGCCGAACACTTCGATCACCGCTTTGAGGACTTCAAGCCCAAAACGCGAGCGGTTCTCGGCGCTGCCGCCCCATTTGTCCGTGCGGTTGTTGGAGGTCGAGTCGAGAAACTCGTGAACGAGGTATCCACTTGCGCCGTGGACTGGGAGTTCCTCGGGTTACCAGCCAACGGAAGAGCTGAGGTACAGATACGCACGCTCAACACCATCAAAGCCGGCCTCTTTGGCGTTTATTGCGGCTTCTTTATAAAGCAAGATCAACGATGTCGGGTCCTCAATCTCGGTGGGCTGCAATAAAATGAGAAAGAATTAGGATTTGCATGGATCCCAGACACACCGTCACGTAACCGGGGATTCCAGGAATAAAACGAAACTCCCCCTGGCGGGCGGATAATGCAGAAGGGGCGTACACAGGCTGTGTTGCAATGGTAAGAGGAAGCTCAGTATACAAAAGTGAATACCGACCACGCCAGCAAGAACCTGCTCCGGAGCGTCGGGATGGCTGCAACGCCCCACTGTGATTTTTCCCGAGGTTAAATGAAAGAGCAGGTAAAATAAAATCAACGCACAGTGCCAGAGCTAAGTGGTCGACAAGTCAGTCATTACAACAGTATGAATAACGGCCACCAACTTGGCAGTAAATCTTGGTATCCGTGGTATGTACCGCGTCCACAATGGTCTTCCATGCGGCTTACAGGATGTCAGTCTGATGGGCTTGACGCGTCGCGGTAACATATGTGCACACCGACTTGCTCCTTATTCCAGATCCCGGGAGCCTGGGGCCATTCTGTTCTGTTGCGCAATGTTGAACAAAAGACAGAGTTTATACGAGCTCAGGACACGCACCCTTGGCGGGTGATGAGTGTCCCTTCGTTGACAATGAGCCCACAGCCCCCGGTGGCGCGCTGCAAATAATATTCTTTCATGAGTTCATTGGGAGTTGTGGACACGTCTGCGCGGTTGCGTGTTAAAGCGCTCATCCCTGCGTCCTTTCAGCAATGCGCCGTTCAATTCGACGAGTAACACACCAATGCGGTTGGAGATGGTCGTGCTCCCAAGTTGGAGGGGATTAAATAATGCGGGCATTCTTGTTGGAATTGCAGTAGGGTAGACCGAGGGGTGATCTGGCATACGTCGGCGTACTCATCACCAAAAGTGTCCGAAACTGGAAAGCACTTTGCCAAGCCCGATCAAGGCGGTCGCAAGGGTCATCCACCGGAAGATGCCGAGACACAGCCCGGTCTGGGACCCCTTGTTTCACTTTTTGGACAAAGTTTCCAAGCGCTTCAAAATGTGTTTGCACACAAAGAGAAAAAAAAACGGGCCTTTTTTTCGGGTGCTTTGTGCCAATTTTTGATTCAGACAGGACTCCCAGAGTTGGTGCAGGATCGGCTATGCCTTTGGCGGAAGTCTACCGACCTGAGACCGGAGGAGTATATTCCATGTACCGAAAAGACGAGAAGACATCAATGTTTTCTCACGACTTCCTTTTTGGCCACTACGCCAGCACGTGCATAGCAATCCCAATAAGGCAGCTTACTTCAAATCCACCGAATCCCGTATACAAGCAGCGGATATGTGGCATAAAAATTGCATGAATACGGTAGAACTTTTTTTCTTGCATAAGCAGAGTCAGAGGACGAAACGCGCCACATTCTCAATTTAACAAATGAACAACTACTAGGAATATTACGGCCGGTAAAATGAGTAAACAGTGATGGTGGCGGAAATTGAAGCAGTATTAAGTACTGTGAAAGGGTCATAAGGATCTGTCAACAGGAGACCATAATCGAGACAACCTTGTTCAAAATTTCCAGTCATTTTGACAGCCTCCGACGACCATCTAGGAGTGGAAGACGACGAGGCGGGGTTCGTAAGGAGCGTCCGCCAATCCGTCGGACCGGCTACCAGAGGAGCAGCTGTTGACAACGTCGAGTAATCCGTTGCCGGCGTCCAAGCAGTAATCGCAGCCGGGAAAGCCGAAGGCGCCATTGGAGCAGATGCCCACGCATGCGGTACCCTCACACCACATCGTCGTGCAGAAGGAACCACCCCCGTTTTTCTGACAGCGACAAACTAATGGGCTCTCAACAATCCAAAGAGGTTCTTTATTGTTCGGCAGAACATCAGGTGAATCTCAGTGAATATTTTCTTGCTGGATTGTTGATGGTTCTCAGTGCCTCGATTGGAAAGTTCAAAAAAAGGTTTGCGAGAAAAGAACCTAGATGGCTTCTAATTCGTTCCCAACTCGCAAGTAAATCGTCTTGATGCGTATGCTCTTCACACTGTACACGTTCTACCCTAACCACAGGCCAACTTTGAACGATTCTTATTTGATGCTTTTTGACACACAAATTTTACATTTACAGACAGACTGGAGAAAATGTTGGAAATACGGCTGTCACGGGAGCGTGCGGGACACGATCGGGGTCGTCTCACTTGCCCGGGTAGAGTAAGAGTTGCTCTGAGGGCAACCGAGTGAAGTATTAGGCAGTAAATACTACAATATATATACTTTGTACTCCGGAGGCAGTGTCCGGACTATATGCAGACCCGGTGGCTAGCGTGAGTATCGGGCGTGTCTGGGTACGACGGCTAGTGTAGTAATCGGCTATGTAGTACTCGAACTGAGTCAATATTAATTAATATTCCAACAGAAAATTCTAAGGAACATCTAGAATGCGAATCATTCATAGCTCGCCAACGCAGGATAGTCCGTGAAGCCCTTCTCAATAGGCACTTCGGGGTGTCCGTAAAACGTTTCGATGTCAGGGGTGTTATCCAAGGGCTTGCCGTGCCGGACGCGTTTAGCCAAGTCTGGGTGGGTAAGCCACGGGACACCGAAAAAGACACCGTCGAGAGTGCCCGCCGAAACGAGTTCCTCCGCCTCTTCCGGCGTGAAGGCGCCGTTGGCGAAGACTTGGGTGTTCTTGATGAGCGGCCTGGGGAGTAGCAACGAGGAAGGCGTTAGAATTGAAAACAGTGTCTTCAAATGACACTAGCCTGTAGGTGCCAATCACTTCGTGTGGTATCGCGCGCCTCTTGCCTATAAGCTGTCCATTAGCGCCGGTCTGGGTACAGACGACATTGACCAACCTTCGATAATGATATCCAAGAAGGGAACGAAGCGAGCCAGGCAAATGTACGAGAGATCAAGTTTGTCGGCCTCAGAAATAAAGTAGCTGTACGTCTCAATCGTTTCTGGAAGGAATTGGCCGTTAATAGGTAAGCTCTGAGCTCATGGCAATGAACACTTACCTTCCAACGGCATTCCCATGTCGTTATATCCCCCCGCTAGGTATGATATGAAATTCGACCGAAGGTTATGGTGCGACAATAACGTACCAGGACTCAGCTTCACAGCAACATCCGCGCCGAACACTTCGATCACCGCTTTGAGGACTTCGAGACCAAAACGCGAGCGGTTCTCGGCGCTGCCGCCCCATTTGTCCGTACGGTTGTTAGAGGTCGAGTCGAGAAACTCGTGAATGAGATATCCATTCGCGCCGTGGACTGGGAGTTTCTCAGATTACCAGACCAACGGAAGAGTTGAGGTGCAGATACGCACGCTCAACACCATCAAAGCCAGCCTCTTTGGCGTTTATTGCGGCCTCTTTATAAAGCAAGATCAATGATGTCGGGTCCTCAATTGCGGTGGGCTGCAATAAAATGAGAAAGAATTAGGATTTGCATGGATCCCAGACACACCGTCACGTAGCCGGGGATTCCAGGAATAAAACGAAACTTCCCCAAGCGGGCGGATAATGCAGAAGGGGCGTATACGGGCTGTGTTGCAATGGTAAGAGGAAGCTCAGTATACAAAAGTGAATACCGACCACGCCAGCAAGAACCTGCTCCGGAGCGTCGGGATGGCTGCAACGTCCCACTGTGATTTTTCCCGAGGTTAAATGAAAGAGCAGGTAAAATAAAATCAACGCACAGTGCCAGAGCTAAGTGGTCGACAAGTCAGTCATTACAACAGTATGAATAACGGCCACCAACTTGGCAGTAAATCTTGGTATCCGTGGTATGTACCGCGTCCACAATGGTCTTCCATGCGGCTTACAGGATGTCAGTCTGGTGGGCTTGACGCGCTGCGGTAGCGTATGTGCACACCAATTTGCTCTTTGTTCCAGATCCCGGGAGCCTGGGGCCATTCTGTTCTGTTGGGCGATGTTGGACGAAAGACAGAGTATATCAACTCAGGACACGCACCCTTGGCGGGTGATGAGTGTCCCTTCGTTGACAATGAGCCCACAGCCCACGGTGGCGCGCTGCAAATAATATTCTTTCATGAGTTCATTGGGAGTTGTGGACACGTCTGCGCGGTTGCGTGTTAAAGCGCTCATCCCTGCGTCCTTTCAGCAGTGCGCCGTTAAATTCGACGAGAAACACACCAATACGATTGGAGATGGTCGTGCTCCCAAGTTGGAGGGGATTAAATAATGCGGGCATTCTTGTTGGAATTTCAGAGTAGACAGAAAGCCTATGTGAGGAACATCTATCGCTCTGGCTTTAAATACTTCCATGGCGCCGGTATACTATAAGTGGATGTGGTGTGATAAATGAACTAGATGTGATAAATCGGTTCGCTTGAGCTCAGTTATTCGTCAATTCCCTTCGGAAGTGGACCAAATCAAAGCTACGGGTGTATCCTACTGGAATATAAAAAAAATTTGAAGAAAACGGGTGAGAACTGAGCGAGAACGCGCCCCGAGCGCAAGATTCTCTTGATGCCAGTGAAAAATCCGATGCCCTGTTTTATACAACCAACCGATCTTCATGGAATTTGGTGGGTGTATCCAATTGAGTTATAAAATGCCTGCTCAAAATTTTTCTGGGCAAAATTCGGGGCGAAACGGCCACAGTGCATGCGCCTCAAGACGAGCGTGACATCACTCGGCAGGCGGCACCATCCGTGACATTTTGTGACTGCATCTTATAATCCCTCGTAGCTCGCGTTCCGCCCGGAGTTTCACCCAGAAAACTTGTGAGCAGGCATTTTATAACTCAATTGGATACACCCACCAAATCCCATGAAGATCGGTTGGTTGTATAAAACAGGGCATCGGATTTTTCACTGGTATCAAGAGAATCTTGCGCTCGGGGCGCGTTCTCGCTCAGTCCTCACCCGTTTTCTTCAAAAATTTTTATATTCCCACAGGATACACCCGTAGCTTTGATTTGGTCCACTTCCGAAGGGAATTGAAGAATAACTGAGCTCAAGCGAACTGATTTATCACATCTAGTTCATTTATCACACCAAATCCACTTATAGTATGGTTTTCTGCGAGATCCACGGTCCCCATGTATAGGCCGACGATTGATCGACGATACGGAGAGGAGGGCCTTGCAGATCTATGCAGATAACCGCGTATCATCTTTGGTCGGATTCTCTCTTATCCCCGCGCACGACCATTGATTGAGTAGGCCGAAAAGGAGGACACCAGAGAAGACCGGAGGAGTATATTCCATGTACCGAAAAGACGAGAAGGCATCGGTGTTTTCTCACGACTTGAAGGCTTCCCTTTTGGCCACTACGCCAGCACGTGCATAGCAATCCCAATAAGGCAGCTTGCTTCAAATACACCGAATCCGGCGTACAAGCAGCAGATATGTGGCATAAACATTACATGAATATGTCTGGCGCTTTTTTTCTGGCATAATAAAGTCTCAGAGACAAAACAGGCAACACTTTCTCATTTGACAAATGAACACTACTAGGAATATTACGGCCGGTAAAATGGGTAAACAATGATGGTGACGGAAATTGAAGCAGGATTAAGTCCTCTGAAAGGTTCGTAAGGATCTGTCGACAGGAGACCATAATCGAGACAAACCTTGTTCAAAAATTTTCAGTCGTTTTTTGACAGCCTCCGACGATCCTCTAAGAGTGGAAAAGGATGAGACGGAGGTCAAAAGGCGCGTCTGCCCATCCGCCGGACCGGCCGCCCGAGGAGCAGCTGTTGGAAATGTCGAGCAATCCGTTGCCGGCATCCAAGCAGGTGTCGCAGCCGGGGAAGCTGAAGGCGCCATTCGAGCAAATGCCTACGCATGCCGTACCCTCACACCACATTGTCGTGCAGAAGGAGCCGCTCTGGTTGTTCTGGCAGCAGCCATCGTGTTCACTGGGGTCGAGGCTCTGGATGTGTCTGGCTGCGGCAACGGCGTCGCCGGTAGTGGGGCTACCGCCACTCGTCTCGCAATGAACAGAGCGCTTGGAGAGGGTGCCCACGCTGGTCGCGTTGTGGTGGTATTGGGATGGCACCGGGGCAGCGTAGTCGCACCGCAGAGGGAGGCGACGGCCGCGAGAGTGAAGAAAGAAAGAGATAGTTGCGTGTTGAACTGGATTTGTGTGGGTTGGATGTGGAACGAGTGGCTGTTGTTCAGGATAGCAGTGGCCTTTTATATGTTTTCACGAGAGGACTCCTTGGCTCTTGCCACTGCCAAGCTTTCGCCGGGGCTGCTCCTTCCAGGTTCACAGCAATATTCCAGAGCGTCCAAGGTTGGCTGCAGGGGAGCCAAGATAATAAAAAATGGCCGAGGTCATATTGCAAGCCGCCGCTGGCCGCTGCCTGAGAGCCTCACGTATATGATTGGCGACAGAGGCGATTCTGTAAGGAGAATAAGGATGGCCGAGGTTGACTATCGCAGGGACGATGATGCAGGGGAACTGAGGAGAATACAATACGATAATCCAGCGAGTCAGTTTCAACCTGGGCGGCTCAAATTGAACGCGTTCTTGGCACAGGACGGCACCACTACCTGTGTGCCAATAAATGAAGTCGCTGTAGTGTATATAAAATGATTCCACGGAAAGCAAATGGAACAGTGATGGGAACCTCGCAGTGCTCGCCAAGTCCCTGTAGAATTCGGCGTCGTGTTTGTTGTACGTCGTCTGAGAGCGACGCCTTTGAGTGATAACCTGAACTTGTGTTGAAGTTTGCGTTGTTAGAAATACTGCGAGTGGTTCTTGCTCCGACTTAAGCCCGAGGGTCGACCGCCGAAGACACAGTCATTGGTAACCAGGGAAAGGCCCAGAGCGGCTCAAATTTAGAAGGCAGACATTACGAAGCATCATTTTCTCTAGACCAACAAAGCTGCCTGTAAAAGATTTCCAAGAGAATCCGCTCATGGGTGTCAGAAACAACAACAACAACAACAACAACAACAACCACTACCACCATCACCCTCGGTGGATTGTCGTTGTTCCGGCCGCATCGAGCATCGGGCACTCGGTCTACGGTAGGCGGGATGGTCGAGGTTGGATTTGACTTTTGACATTTCCGATCCGACAATTCCGTAACTGGTGTCGGCTATTCAAGTCATGCAAATTGGCTGATTATGCTCTCTCTCTAGGTGCTCGTTAATGGTCAAAATGTTAATTGGACTCAATATTCAATGCACCAGCAGTTCCAAAACCTGTGTTTTGATCATTTGTTCCTCACGAATGGTCGTCGGCCGACAGCAACCGATCAGTAATGTCGAATGCAGACTCCGAGATTGCCGTTCAAGTTACGTTCAAAGTCTGAACTTGAGTTGGATCTAGCTAGAATTGGAGAATGTGGATGAGTAACAACATAAAAAATTAACTGAATTCAGCAGGAGACATAAAACACCACCAAAATTCAAACATCTTCTATCCAACCGGCATTAACGGCATTGTGCATCCGATTCCACCTCTGCTGTCGCGATCAAGCCGAAGTCAGTCAAAAATTCGCTAACACACATAACTTTCGCCGTAGGCGATAGCCTGTGAACTGGGTATCATATTTTAACTGAAATCAATATTTTGATTGATATTCTTGCAAAGCTCATGCCCCTAAGCAAGAGTTTGTAATCTCAGGCCTCGGCCTATTCTCGGCATTCGGCCAAAATATTCTCACGCTTTGGGATTATGCACGGAGCAATGTTTCTCGTTCCCGTGAGCCTCCATTCAGCCCGCCACAGCTGGTATATGCCGGCAGGAGAGTTCTCCGTAGCATATGTGGTCTGTTCATTCTGCATCTCCTTTCAGCAAATACCGTAATATCAATGTCAAATGTCACAATCGAACCTCGACCATCCCGCCTACCGTACCGCGCTCGCAGATTCCACGCCATATGATCACAGCGGCCCACGCTCACATCCCGTGCCGCCTGCGCCCGTTACCGAATCGGCAGCAGATCCATTCGGGCCCATATCGCGCTGTCAAAACGGCTTGATTGCATCGAAAAACGCCTACAGCAGCTTAACACGCGTCTCCTACTCTTTCTTGACTCCACCACCCTCATCCCATTCGCCGCTCTCACCTCCATCGCTCACGACATCCATGACATCCAGCACGCATCCAGCCTCTGTCGCGCTCGGGCAGCCGCTAATCGCTCCCACACCCTCCACGAGATATTATCGCTGTCTTCGACCCTGCTTCATGCCCCTCTGAAGCTCGCGCCCCCTCCCGCCGCGCCCTCGTCGATTTCGATGGATTTTTTCGATGGATGATCGCACGATCACGTGGTACTAGCTATTTCGGCGCACTCCGTTTCTCTATTTATTTTCCGTTTTTGTTTCTATTCATTCTGCGTTTCTGTTTTACAATTGTACCTATGGCCCGCCGGGTAGTTTACTACTTCAGTCATGTATTTGATATAGGCGGTGTTCACAATAGTAACATAGTAACAACCAAGTAATACGGCAGTGATGTGACACAATTCCGTGACCGTTTCCAACTTGAACAACCACCCCGCCTTTTCACAGGGAGGTACATACACACGAATCTGAGCTCAGATGGTTATCATCGTGTTCTTTTTTTTTTAGTGAAATTATCGAAATTATATGCTACGACTCAAAATTTTTCTCTGGCAACTTTTTACACTCCCATCGCTATCCCTCTCCAACAGCTTTCCATCCGGTCCCCGCCAAACGCGCTGTCGGCCCGGGCCGACCAAAAGCTTATTGATTAATTCCCTGTCCGCAACCATCCACGGCGAATAGTCGTCGAAAACCATGTCGTGCCGGCGCTTATTGTGGAATTGCATATGGTATTGAACGACCGCGGGCCATTCAAATAGCTCTTCCAGCTCGATCAGGTGCGCCATGTATTGCAGCCCGCCGTGGCCGATGACCCTGGTCGTCTCTGCATCACCAGAGGTGGCGTCGACCCCCGCCTGGAGAACAGCGAAGTAAACAGAGACAGGCACGAGTAGCGAATGCAGCGACGGATAATCGTCCAACGAGCATCCGCTCGCAAACTGATCCCAACGACGCCTTGGGTTCAGCCTCGCCAGATCAATGGGTTTGAACTCGTGCTCCACAATCTTGGAGATTGTGGCTGGCAAAATAGTCGGAAACATTGTGTGCAACGACTGCATGTCCTGCACACTGTGTACCTCGGAAACTGGGCTTGCGGGCGGACTCGTAGTCGTCGCGACCGACGAAAGGGTCTCTTCCTCCTCGCGAGCCAGCCACTCGATGAAATCCACTATGGAGAGCGAGCGCTCGGGCAGCGGGCTCGAGGGCACCTCTACCGGAAGGAAACCCTCCTCGTTCAGGCTCTCGTCGCTGTCGATTGTCTCCCCGGAAACTCTCAAGACTGGGCTTTCGGGCACCAGATCTGGATTCGGTGATGCCACCACCGCAGGCAGATTTTCGTCGTCGAAAAGAATTCTGTCCCATCCTTCCCAAACAGAGTCCGCTCTTCCGGCCACCGAGCTTTGCTCGGGCGGCTGCTTGGGTCCCGCCACTGCAGGCGGATTTTCCTTTCTGCGCTTTTCATCCTCGTGAATTTGGTTCAAGCGTCGCCTGTAAGCACTGATTTCCCGCTCCTGAGCAGCCATTGCAGACTTCATTATTTCGGGAGGAAAGCGGTATTCCTTCACATCGATAGGGCTGGTCGCCGGTGCCCTTGGATAGAGGTAGGCGAACATGGATGTGAGTGGCAAGGAATGAAATAGGTTCACAGGGATGAAATGCGTCCAGGCTCGACACTGCAAGCGAACGTGGTGAATTATGGGATGATACGAGTTCGAGCCACCGACCTGAGCTCGTAGAAAGATGTGGTACTGCGGGAGAGCACATTGCGTTACTTTTATTCCGCAAGAACAATGCATCAACAAAGCGTTCAAAGCGCGTCGAATCTAATTGCTTGTTTCGGTGCGCAGGCCACGCGATGTTACAAATCATAAAGAGACTAAGGAACCATGGTCACTGGCCAGAAATTCAAACACGCGTGTTAGTTGAAATGTCAATCCTTTCGCCTTCAACTATGCTCAGGGCGATTATTTCTTGTTGGTGGCAAATACAAATACAGCGTGTGTGTGTGCGTGCGGGGTACGGATACAAGTTCCAGCGAAGGCCCAGAAGTATGGTAATTATTGCGATATCGTTGAGTGCGTAAAAAGAATAAAACGTGTAGGAGTAGTAGAAGTAGCAACAGACAAGCAAGCAAGGAAACGCAAGAAGGGAGAAATGTGAGGTGCGAGAGACATGTATGTGGGTTGGGGCAAATTTAAGAGAACAGTTTCGGAACGCGCGCCTAAGGTGGCGGATAGGTCGGGAGAGGGTGCGCGTACTCGTCCGCGCTCGCTTGCTTCCGCTTGATGCTCGGCCGCTTCGACAGCGCGAGCTCACCTTTCTTGTCCTCCTTCGGCAGCTCCGTCGGGCTCGCCAGCCGCTTCCCCGTCGACGACGTCTGGCTCTGCATCTCGTCGCTCGACACCAAAAACAGCGCCGGGCGCGTCGGCCGCCCCATTCCCATGCCTCCTCTCCGCGGCGCGTGCGCAGACACCCGCCACGTAACCCCCGCCCGCGCGCGCTCCTCGTCGACGACAATCAGCGCGCCCTCGATGATCGCGGCGTGCACAAACACATACTGCCGATAGCTCTGACACAGGCTCATCCGCTGCTCGCGCATGTCCTGCACGACCTCCCAGATCGGGTCCTCGAACGCACTCAGCCGCACCGGCCGTGCGCCCCCGCGCCCATGCAGCGCGCGCGGCTCTTTGTAGTCCACGTGCTCCTGCGAGTTGTGCGACGCGGGCTTGCCGCCTCGCTCGGGGCCGCCGCGCTCGAGCGAGTGGATACTCTGCTGCGACGGAGCCGCCCCGCTGAACGGCGACATCGAACGCGGGCGATCGGGCAGCGGTGAGTTGGCGAGAGGACGGTCGAGGAGGACTTTGCCTGGGACCGGCGAGTTACTGGAGGCCTTGGGCGGGATCAGCCATGGTGCGGAGCCGCTTGAGGCCGATGCAGGGGGAGCGGCGGCGTTGGGCGCAGAGAAGGTGCGCAGACGGTGGTCCGCATACCCGCGTCGCACCGCCAGTGGCAGTGGGCCGGACCCAGCGACAGGCATCTTAAGCGGCAGCGACGGTGACTTGTTCTCCGGATTTTGCGAGGGCGGATTGGGCGTGGGGAGGCTGTTATGTGCGCCGGGCAAGCTGAGCGAAAACGCCGTGCGATGCGTAGAGGGCTGGAACTGGAACGGCGAGCCCAGCGTCGATGAGGGCAAGGACGCCGGAGCAACGCCGGCCGTCGACGAGGGGAACGCGGTCTGTGGGAGCGAGGCCGGCGCAAACGCAGACAGGACCTTCGTGTCCGCAACGCCCTGCGCCCACCGACGGGTCGTCTCGTCTAGCCGGAGCTCGATCTCCGCAGCGTCGACCTGCATCGGGGTGCGCATCCCGCGTCCCTCGTGCATGTCTATGTCCTCGACCTGGATGTCCACGTCCATCTGGTCTTCCTCCTCGTTTCGGTCTGGGGGCGCGCCGCCGCTGATCCCCGACGCACGCATCCCCGCGCTGATACCGCCGACGTCAATGCCCACGCTACTCCTTCCACTTCCATAACTCGCCTTCCCTGGACTGCCCCCGGGACTCGACGCACCGGGACCGCCAGCAGCATACAACTCCCTCGCCTCCTGCCTCACCGCATCGAGCACGGCGTCGACCGCAATGAAGCCACCCGTGCGCCCCACACCCGCGGAGCAGTGCAACAACACGGGCGCGGCCGCATCTCCAGCGCGCAGGGCACGCCGCAACACACCGGTCGCGCTGTCCACCTCGCTCTCGCTCTCACTCTCATCGCTGGACACGGGTGGCGTGTCAGGTTCGCGCTCCTTGTCCTGATCCATGGCGTCCCCCGCACTTCTTGGAGCGCGCGGGGAGGCTGCAGTTGCAGGCGCACGCACCGCCCGCTCCGCGCTCTCCCTCCCAACCTCCTCCACCACCTTCCCCAACTCCCACACCAGCCCCAGCACGCCCCGTGCGTCCTCGGGCACATTCATATCCGGCCACCCGAGGTAATGCAGCTGCACGATGCGGCGCGGCGGCGCGTCCGGGTATGCCGCATGCGTGAGGCGCAACGTGCGCCTGATGAGCTGCCCCGCGGGCGGGCTGTTCGGCGGCGGCGACAGAGGCGTGCGAGGGTTATTGAAGAACCCCGCGCCACCGGGCTCGGCGCCCGCTTCAGCGGAGCATCGCGGACACACGCCGTGGCACCCTTCCGCTGCGCACCCGAGCAGGTCTACTCGGAGGGGCCCGTACGTCCCTGGATGCCAATACGCACCGCATTTGATCTGAGCAGCCATCACCTCGGCATTCAAAGAAGAAAGATACAGAAAAACGGAGATGAACGTACCATCGCACCCTCGATTTCACGCGTGAGCATCACAACAACGTGTACATTTTGCTGCCACACGAGGCTGGAAGCAACGGAATTAGCACGGCGCACATTCACTCCGAGCGCGAAACCACAAAACTCGATGGAACAGTGAAGAGCGAAGAGGCTACTCACGTCCAAAAGTCGCCAAACGTGGCCTCCAGCGGGCCCTGCGTCGCGATGTACCGCCGCCGCGTCCCCAGGGGTTGCACATGCGATGCGTTGATGTAGTTGTCGTACTCTCCCTCCTCTACGTCTGCCTCGACCGTCGCGGCCTCTGCCTCGGAGTCGGCGCGCGACGGCGGCGGGGCGACACTTCCTTGGTGGATGCTTTGCCCTTGATCCTGCGCGGAGGGCTGCTTCTGCACGCTCGGATACGTTTGTGCACGTTCCGTTCCTCCCGACAACGACGACGCTGATGCGGCGACAGGCACAGTCGCAGACCGCGCGGCCTGGAGCCGGTGCAGTCTTACACGCGCGTGCTCGAAGGGCCAAATGTTGCGGTACCTGGATGTGGCGTGCTTGTCAGGCGTAGGAACGAATGAAAGAACACCCAAACAAGTCACCTATTCTTACTCCCCTTCTCCACGCCCGCTGTGATGCTGAACGGGAATCGTCCGTGTCGCTCCTTTCCTCCACTTGATTCACTTCCGCCTCCTGCTGCCTTTGCACCACTCCCACTCGCACTTTCAATGCCACTCATATACACGCTTCCACCACCGCTCCCACTCCCACTCCCACTCCCGCTCCCGCTCCCGCTCCCACTCCCACTCCCGCTCCCACTCACGTTGGCGCTCCCCCCACCCATCGCGCCAAAGATCCGTCGCCTCCGCTCACTCCCACTCACGCTCCCCTTCGTGCTCATGCTAGCATCGGAGAGAGACGTCACATCCGTCTCACTCGTGCTCGCGCTTGTACTCATACTCGTCCTCGAATCCGTCTCGCTCGTCGTCTCTCCCCCCCCCCCCGCTTCTGTTGTGATTGCACCCTTCGTGTCGTCCTCACCAGCGGTTTTGTCCCCACCATGCTGATCCACCAAATCAGCGCCCTGAATCCCGCCCCAACCGCCGTATGCACGACTACTCACAACCGCACTCTCCCTCGAGTGATGCTCCATGACGCCCATCATGCGTCTCTGTTCCGCGAGCTCGATGCGGTAGAACTGCATCGCGAGGGCATCAGTGCCCTCGGCGACGTCTACAGGCCGCGCGAGGTGGTGCGGGTTGGCGGCGGTGAAAGATGACGATGCTACGCGAGGTTAACGTTAGTTGAGCAAAGAGGACAGACAATACGCACCGCTCGAATCGCTGCTCTCGTCCTCGCTGGACTCGGGCCGGCCGCGAAACGCATCCGGCGCGATCTCTGGCTGCGGCGGCGTCACGGGCGCCGCCTTCCGTGCAATCTCGCGTAGCCACTGGAACGGCAGCTCGCTTACCCGTCGTCTGACCCTCCTCGGTAGCCGCAGCGGAATGCGTTCGGTGATCCCATGAGAGAGCTCGGTGTTCTGGCGGACGGCGTCATAGAAGGGGTTGTAAGCGGCCTGGGGGTTTTTGGTGCTGCTCGGCAAAAGTGGTGCGCCTGGCGGGGTCGTCCTCGATAAAGCGTGTCGTTGCAGCAGGGAGCGAAACTTACCTGCACGGCGGGGTGCTTGAGTCGTGCTCGCGAGGGCGAAGGCCGCGCGGGGGAGGTTGTGGGCGCGCAGGATCGAGTCGGCGGCGCCTTCGTCGTCGTCCTCGGTCTCTGTCTCGGGGGTCGGAGGGACAACGTCGAGGACGTCGCGACGAGTCTCCCA
This sequence comes from Mycena albidolilacea, assembly GCA_029282495.1. Lineage (NCBI taxonomy): Eukaryota > Fungi > Basidiomycota > Agaricomycetes > Agaricales > Mycenaceae > Mycena > Mycena albidolilacea. Next base: position 961,297 of record JARIHO010000008.1, on the reverse strand, counting down.
GATGGCCTGGAAGCCGCCTTGAACCCACGCGAGGGAGATAGAAGGCTCCTCTGCGCGGAATTTGCGCAACAATCCCTGGATGTTTGATGAAAGTGTAGTGGAGTCGGCGTCGTACACAAGGATGCGAGGAGCAGCGCGCCAAGCAGAGAAGCGGGTGCGGGCAGCCGAGGAGGGCAGCATGGCCGACAACCTCTGCAAAGAGAATGCGGGCCGTTTCAACAGAGTGGAAGGCACAGACAAGGAAACAGCACGGGCGATGCGGGCCGAGGAATAAGCGGCATGGGGTCGGATATCGACGACCAGAGTTTTCGGATCATCGAGCCACTGAGATAGATTAGACGGATGGACGGCAGTATAGTCGCTGGTAGACGCATCGACGGGCTGAACGGCCGCAAGCTGGAAGCTGGAGCGAATGGGCAGCAGCCTTGCGGTCAAGTCGCCCTGGCCCTGGCCGAAGCGGGCAGCAATTGCCTCTGCAAAGGTCTTTGTGTCGTCTGGGAGGGTGCTCGGATTCTGTGCTGCATCTCCGACTGCGCTGAAAAAATCGTTCATCGAGGACGGAAGAGAGCTGAAAAGATCGCCACTGACGTCATCTCGCATCACTCTGAACCACGTCATGCCGACTCTCCCACGGTTCATCAATTAAATTTAAAACACCACGCCCACGGCCGAAATCCCGCATACAAGGACGAAATTTATATTAGATTCTTCTTTGGCCTCTATCCGAAAATCCGGCCCTTCTCATTCACCCACTCGCTCGTCCTCAATACCAGGTGGGCGGGGGAATCTCTTGTGCCCCTCGCGCTCGGCCACGGCACTGATTTCTGTTCGGTGCAAATCAGCGTGGCAGAAAAGAGGATGGCATAAGGTGGCGTACCCTCCGTGGTGTAGCCGTCTGCGATCATGCGCAAGTACCTGCTGGTCACAAAGTATGCAACCGGCATTGAAGGGCCTGCGTCTGGGTGCACCACAGACATGACAAATGGTTCGGGGTCAGGCGAGTCGGTGGCGCTTGAGACCGGAACTTCGAGAGGCTCTGCAGAGTGACGGGGAGCGGAGGAAGGCGCGTCGGGAATTGTTCCACTGCATTGCTCGGGCTTCGGAGTGGTGTCATCGTGCAACTTGAAGTCAGCTGAGGAGGGAACGCGAGGCGACTCAGGTGAGATAGTCGGTGGTGAAGGGGACGAGGAAGGCGGCACTGCGTCCTGCGGCATGTCCGGTGCGTAATCCAAAGTCGACTGCGATCCAACCTTGTCGTTCGCCAGAGTTAAGGGCTGGATTGGGGTCGATCCGGAGGTCGACATGAAAGAATATATCTTGAGCAGCCGAGAAACGCGCTACTTATACGTCGGCGAGTTTGAGCCAGCCATGTCTTTTGTCTTCTTTTCGTCTATTGTCTACTTTCACAGTTGGCAGTTGTGGTTCAAAGGTTCTTGATCCGATCAAATTGAGTTGGACAACACCCTTTTGTCTCAACCACCGCCTACCGACCGTATTGTCTTCCCCAGCAAGTTCTGTGTCTCTGGACACAATATACAAACTATATCCTTTTGGCAGAATTCGAATACAAGGATGGGCCCGAGCACGGCGGACCTGGACCGGTTTTCCTTCATTTCAAGCTGGTCCAAAGCGCGGTGTCGGCGGTTTGAGTCGATAACTGCTACTAGCACCAAACGTCTTTCTCCGCGCATTCGGAAGTCTGTGCCAATGTCCCAGGTGAAATGAAGGGTAAGCGACAACCGTGGTCGTTTACATCTTTTCCCTCCCATGCGCGGGATAGTACCTGTCGAGATCCATGGCCAAACCGTAATTGGAACTGCCCAGACCCCACGCAAACTTCAACGCAAGTTCAGGTCATCACGAGGTCCCGTTCTGTCAACACTTACGACGTACGACAAAACACGGCGCCGACCAAACTCGGAAGTTTGCGGCGACTCAGCGGCACTGAGAACCGAGATTCCGTCGACTTTCCGTCTCATCATTTTATTCCAGCGACGTCGGAGCCTCTGCCAGGAACGCGCTCGAGAGGTAGTTATTCCGAGGTATTCCGGCGCGGCCCCGTGAAGAAATCAAACGGCGGTCGGCTACGTTGAAACTGCTCGCTGCATACGTTCACTTGGTTACAGTATTCCACTCAATGCCCCTGAATTCTCGGAATCTCGTTCCTGCAATAACCGACGTGACCTGATAACGCCTCTGTCGCCAATCATATACACTCAGACAGCGACCCCGCAGCTCCCCACAGCAGCTTGCAATACGACCGAGGCCATTTTGTATTATCTTGGTTACCCGATTATCGCTCCTGCCGCCAACCATGGACGCTCTGGAATATTGCTAGGAACCGAGAAGGACCAGCCCCGCAGACAATAGCAAGAGCCGACCAGGGCAGTCTCGCAAAAACATATAAAAAGGCGCTGCTATCATGAACAACAGCCAGTCGTTCAACGTTCAACCCACACACATCCAGTTCAACATGCAATTATCTCTTTCTTTCTTCACTCTCGCCGCCGTCGCCTCCCTCTGCGGTGCGACTGCGCTGCCCCCCGTGCCAGCGAAGTACTGGAAGCACAATGCGATGATGTACGATTGCTAGGCTCTATCACGACACCTGCTTGGATGCCAGCAACGGATTGCTCGACATTGCCAACGGCTGCTCTTCGAACGGCCTGTCTGGTGGATGGGCAGACGCCTCCGTCTCATACTTTTCCACTCTTAAAGGGTCGTTGGTTTGTCTCGATTACTTATGCTCTCCTGTTGACAGATCCTTCCGAACATTTCACAGGACTTGATCCCTGTTTAATCGCCACCATCATTGCCTAACTATTATACCGTCGTAATATTTCTACCAGCGTTCAATTATCAGATGAGAAAGTGTTGCCTGTTTTTCAAGTTTCTTGAGCGAGAACAAAAACTCTCGCCGCTGTTTGAACCTTAAAGCCGTTGTCCGAAACAATAGATGAAAGAAGCGGACCACCGTCGATCTTATCTCATACTTACATTTGTGGGTCCAAAAGTGGGTGCCGTGATCAAAATGTCCAAGCGCTCGGTCCGAAATAGAAATTGATATACAATAGTGAAGTAATATGCATATGTGATGTGAACGTGAAGTGGAAATGTACAACCGCCCCGGGAAAAAGCTCGACCAGGCACAGGCGCGAACTCGACTCTAATCTGCAAAGGGATGTCCCGTGGTGAGCGGCGACGAAGTAAGAAAGTAAGAGGAGGACGCACATCCGCGGCCATTGGAAGGGTATCGTGGGTCTGCATGAGATTGCGGACGAGGCGCGTGTTGTGAGTTGACTGTAGCAAATGGCTCGGTACGATTTCGGGGGGGAGACGAATATGGCTTACCAGTGGAAGGAGACCGTTGCATCCTGAGAATCGTCGCGATACTCAATATCGATTGAACGTCGGACGAAACAAGAAACACTCACATGGACATGGGATGGCCTGAGACGCCATCTGGGGAGTGCGGCACTGGCGTAGGCAGTGATTGATAGCTGGAATTGGGTTGTTGTGAGGGGTTCGGGGTTGCTGAAGATGGGTCAGATGCGAAGGCCAGGATGAGAAGGTCGATAACGTACAGGCCCGTAGCGGTTGAGGATAGCTCGTCATCCTCTGCGAGGTCGTGTGTGATGGTGTGCGTTTAATGTTGCCGGATCCAGCTACACTGACTCGTCAGCTAGATTCGTCGAGGAGGTTGATAGCTCACTATAGGAACCGGGCGGCGGCGCGAACGACGGAGTTTTGTGGTGTCGACCTGAACAAAGGAAGTTCAGACACGGAAGGAAACTCTGTGAGACAAAGCAATCACTAGGAGGTCGCGGCTCGGGTATCGTCCCGGGGTTTCCCATTCGGATGTCCAAAGGACCGATGGGCGCTGCGCCCAAGTCGTAGTTCGCGAGGGGGAACGGTGCATTGAAGTTGGCCTGGTACTGCGAGCCCCGTCTGTGCTCCTCCGGCGACCATCCCGAGGCATCGACTGTGACTGTCAAATCGTCAGAAGGGAGACGATGGATTGGGGAGCCAGAGCATACAGGTGACGGTGTCGACGGACCGCCTGCTACGTCCGTCGCCCTCGAACTTCTTGTTGCGGTTAGATCCTGGTGCAGACATGGCGAATAATCTGAGACATTCGTCCCAAGTTGCTCTATTATACCTTTGTTCGCTATATCTGCCTTGAGGCACGGCTAGAGGACCCACAAAGTTGGCTTCGGGGTATCAGATCCCTTTGAGAGGTATCAAGATCCCTTTGAGGAGTTTGAAATTTGTGCTCGCGGAGATAATCTGGGGTCTTTTCGATCTGAATCACCTCGAGGCGGCACTTCTCTGTCCTAGCAAGGACAGAGCGGGAAGCAAGTGCTCGACTGGAAGTAGGTCCAGGGTTGACCGCTTTTTTATGGAGGGATTTGCGCTTTGACCATTGGCAACAAATCAGTGTGATTGCCGTGGTCAGCTGGAGGTAAAAACTCTAACAGGGGGCTTCAATTGACGATTTCAACTTGGATGGAGCGGTGACATTTTCTTTCTTTGAGGAAAACGGGAACTACAGATAAAGCGAAGGAAAATTGACTTGAAGTTTTCAAATAATTTTGAGACTTTCACGGCTCGAAGTACACCCCCAAGTCATGAAGATCCTCAATGAGCGCGGGTGGATTATCCAGGCCTGCGAAATGGCCTCCGAAATCGTGCTCTTGACCGCTGGTCAGAGATGGTCCTTACAGTATTTATTCCGTACCTTTGTAAAGAACCAAATTGCTCGCGCGCTCCACATATTCCCTTGGCCAAAGCATGATATCAAACTCGAACAAGCTGAACACCAATGGGGCGTCAGTCGCTGGTTTGAGGTAGTTCGGCGAGAACGTGTTCGGGTTCTGAGCGTATAACCACACAGACGACTGGAAAGTCTGTGTCAGATAGTATAGCGAAACCATCGTGAGCAAGGTCTCGTCGGTCAGCACCGAGGGCGGTGTCCCTGCGCGTGGGTCAGACCCTGGAGCACGGTCAGTCGGGATTGCTTGCAATGAGAGACGGTCGTACAAAGCTGGATATTACCGCCGATCCAAGCCAATTGCCCAATCGGATTGTCATAGAGAGCAAGGCCAATAGTGTTGGGCTAGCGTGATGCTATAAAGCAGTATTGTGGCGAAGGAGAAAATACGCACTTTGAACGTCTGTTCTGTGAAATATCCCTGCCCAGTAGCTCGGTTATCTGCCGTACGCTGCTCTGTTACCTTTGCGATATCTGACAGTGTAATATTGTTTGCTGCGATATCGTCCGGGGTTGGAGCGACAAACGGGATGGACTTCAAATTGGCTGCGCGCACGCTGGTGTTGAATGCACTATATAAAGTATACCCTATCACCGAGCCCTGACAATGGTGTAAGGGACAAAGAACGCGAACTCGGCTCTAGAGTACCCTGTCCGTGCCATGTAAGGCATAGGTTGAGTATCCGAGAACGTTGACCATGAGCGTGTTGAAAATACGCGCAGTATCATTAGTCGTCCAATTTTGAGGAGGTGGAGAAGAGAAGAGAAATCCGGGCAGGGAAGGGACGATAACATCGAACGATATTCGTTTGCCGGTCGGACTCTTCCATAACTTGGTCAACGGTTTGATTACAGGTAGAAATTCTTGGAAAGAACCTGGAATGAGAAGTAAGAACAACGGTGACAAGAAACCGGAGTTCGCATTTACCAGGCCAGCCGTGCATCATTAGCAGCGGGATCCGATCAGGTTCCTTGGACCTTGCGTGCACAAAATGGACCGTCAGGCCTTCGATTTTTGCGGTGAAGTGGGGAACTCTTTGACAAGTGGATTATTGGAACCGACCAAGAAAGTGCGAATGCCGTACTTGTTCAGGGCAGCCTCCTGCTTTGTCCAGTCGAAGTCATTGAGCCATTTCATTTGCAGGTCGCGCAGAAAGTCCAATCGGATGCCAAACTCAATGTCGGCCGCAGGATACAGAGTTGTACCAGGAAGTCGTGTGTTCTGTATCAGTGCTTTCATGTGAGGAACTTCATGCGCCAGGTTAACACGAAAGGGCTGAACGTCGAAATCGGTGTCGCGGCTCGTGGCAGGTAAGAAGAGCGTCGACACCGTTATCACGCACAGACAGAAAGAGAATATCATCCGAGGCATGTCGAAGTATGGTTCTCGACGGCGAATTCAGCTCTGAGAGAACTTATATACAATGGCTGTCGGGTCGGTGATAAGAATAATAGGCCGTCGGGTCAGAAGACGCGGTTTGGGAAGGCGTAAGCTTTCAGGTATGGATAGATTCATTGTTGCCGGTGACACTGGGTCGATGGGACAAGGCATGCCGTAGCGGGGAACGTTCTGAGTTTTTCGAATGAAATGGCAAGAGGCGTAGTGGTTGACACACGCGATCACATCATATCATCGGCATCGGCCGCCAGGCCGTCTGCTTCAACTCAACAATAACAACGGCGGTCGTTCTGCACTTGAATACTGTTTTTTGAATTCGACATGTCTGAGCCCTCCACCTCATCCGCTTCCGCGCCCGAGCAAATGCCTCCCGGCGTTATGGAAGCACTCCTGCGTCCATCGGGAAACAGACCCGCATCGCGTACTCTCGAATCGTTCTCCGACGGGGTCACCGAGGTTAGCGTGGTCGACTCAGATTCCCAGGTCAACAAGTACGATCTGCTGTGCCCACGTCCTGGATGCGGGAGTATAATTCTCCGCACCGGTGTCGGTAAGCTCGTGGAGAAGCCCAGCGTTCAGGTGCGCGCGCTCCTCTCCCCCACCCCGCATTAGGTGTGCATGTAGACCACTCAGATGGAGCCCGCGGACTGCACACCATCACTCCTCGCGCCCATGCCTGAACCTCCCGCGTTGACCCACTGGTGGTTGGTAGCGCCGTCTCCGATGGAGTTTGAAAACATCGGGTTCTCAAAGCCACTTATCAACGGCATGTCCGTTACTTCTGCATGACATGGGCGCAAGTCTGATATTTGCCCAGACGCTGGCCCACAGATGAAGCTTCTTATCTGCGCCGAATGTGATTTGGGACCCGTGGGTTGGAGCGAGGTCGGCGGGACGGAGTTCTGGCTGGCATGTTCCAGAGTAGGCTATCGCGCTTGAATGGACCAGTATAAAACACCGAGTCAAGTCGCTTGAGCTTTCTTCTACTTGAATCTAATTGATGAAATGCTTCTTCTGTTCGTATGGGGTCTTCCTAACAGCGTTGATAGACGCCGCCGAGCGTACGCGTCCACGGCTGCCCAACGGCTGAGCGTACGCGTCCACGGCTGTTTAACGGCTGAGCATACGCGTTCACGGCTGAGTGCCTGGACAGCCGCCCGCTGCCGCCCGAGAAGCTCGGAAAAGTGGGATATAAACACAATGTGGTTGAAAACCTGCTATTCTTCACAGACGAGTACTAAAACTAATACATGGCCACTTCCAAGACAATATTCATCACCGGGGCCTCCAGTGGTCCGTTCATCGCGGTTCTTTTTTAGAAATCGGTTGATTAATCGACTTGCTTTAACAGGTATAGGTCTAGCATCCGCCAAGCTATTCTATTCCATTGGGTGGAATGTCGTCGCAACGATGCGTAACCCAGCCGCCGACCATGAACTAGCCAAGATGGGTGACTCTCGGATGTTCGTTCAACGACTGGATCTGCAAGATTTCGCATCCATCAAGCCAGCGATCGACGCCGGCATCGAGAGGTTCAGCACCATCGACGTTCTTCTCAATAACGCTGGCTATGGACAGAGCGGCCTGTTTGAGGCCATTCCGCGTGAGAAAGTACAGGCGCAATTCGATGTCAATTTATTCGGTATAGTATTGTCTCAAGTTGGTGTGCGCTGGACTCATCTTTCTGCGTATCTAGGGCTGATGGATGTTACGCGCGCCATTCTGCCCCACTTCCGCGCCAATGGTGGCGGCGGAGTTATAAACGTCAGCTCTGGTGCGGGGTTGTGGTCGCTGCCCATGACTTCGATGTACGTGGCCAGCAAATTCGCACTCGAAGGCTTCACGGAGGCGTTGTCGTATGAGGTGGGAGGGCAAATAAGAGATTCAGTTGTGGCTTGACTGTAACTTTCCTCAGCTCGCCTCGCAGAACATATTCGTCAAATCCGTCATACCGCACGGCGGTGTCACTGCTACCGAATTTGTCACTCGGTTCGGAGCCTCTGCCATGGGCGAGCCAGATTTGAGTTCGTACCACGAGTTCACGGCACATATTGGAGAGAGGTAAGAATGTGCAACCTAGTTGTGCTCTGGCGTAACCCCCACCCGCTCAGTTTCCGCAAAATGGTCGCTGGCGCATCTGTGTCCTCCGCCGATGTGGCCGAGACTATTCGCATAGCTGCCACCGATGGGACAGACCAGTTGCGGTATTTCATTGGTAACGACGCACGGGGTTTCCTCAAGGCGAGATACGAATCTCAGTCGGACGAGGAGTATATGGCACATATGCGTTCTTACTTCAAGTAATCTGGTAGATGACTTAGCCAGCGAAAAATTGAACCGCTAGCCAGTCGTTATCACAAATTTTATGACAAGTTACCTATGAAACGGTCCTCGAAATTCGGTACACCAAATATTTCCCTTTCCCACACATAAAGATCAGAACTGAAAACGAGACTCATATCCTATTGTTTTTTCCGCCGTCCTCCAGCATCGAACACGCCAATATCAGCGAGAGCCGCGATACCACCTGGCCATTTGCGGATTGCGCTCAGTGCAAAGCTCGCGTCGGCGCGGGTGCCAGGTTCGCTGGCTCAAATAAGCTTGGGGACTGGATATACGCCAAGTACTCACCATAAGAGAGCCATGAGCTTTCCGTAGACATTGACTTCCAGAATGGCCGGCGCGGTGGACTCGTGACCGGCAAGCCTTCCCACAAGCACGCAAGTCCATTTGCTAACGTTCAGATTCGAAGATTCCAGTAGTGCGGAGAGGCTGTCTAGTGTATTTGTCCGCACAATAGCGTGCGCACCGCCTACCCATACGGCGATCTGAGCCCAGTAATAACTGGGGAATCTTTGCCGCTGTTCGGATATGAGAATTGCGTCCCAAGGAAATGATACAAACTCACGACATGAGGGACATCAGTCGTTCATAGGGTTTCCGACGTCTTCTTCCAAGCTCTCTAAGCTGCTGGAAACGCGTGAGAAGACAGCGAGCGCGCTGAGGCAGAGGAGCGCAGAGGCAGATCTAGAGCGTACTGCTGCCTCCACCTCAGCTCGCGGCAACACGAACTTCAGCCTTAAGCCCTGAGCCCAGAAAAGGGTGAGCAAGTCCACCCATTCAGGGTAATACTTCATTATTTACCCGATCTATGTAATTGGTTTATACATTCGTATCTTCAACTTCAGCTCTGAAATAGGCGCAAGCTAATAAAATAAAATGTACGATAGTGGGCAAGGATGAGGCAGTAAACCGAAAAGTGAGGGCAGGGAAGTCGCGCTAATTCTTCGCGGAAACAGACTCGAGGTGTTGGTCAGGAGGGTGCGCCGGTGAGCGGAAACCGCGAATTCGAGACTAGGTCCGGCATCAAAACCAGAAAGAATAAGAGCAGCAGAACAAACCTGCAAATTGAAAAAATGAGGCACGAAAATAAGGCGCGCGCACTCCGTGATTTCTTCGTCGGTCAGACGTAGGAGTATGATGAACTCGAATGAGAGCATGTTGAGGATCAATCCCATGATGATGATGGAAGAAGGCGTCAAAGTGAGGGTGCCCATCGTGAGTGCGTTCGAAGGAGAAAGCGAGACAACAGAATAGGTATGGAAAACTAATCTTCATGGTTGATCATTTATATGGAAATTGGTAAGGAGATACTTACACGCAGAAAGGAAGTAGAGCACGTAAAGGTACTGGAGGTTTTCGAGATTGGTGGTGAGACAAGAAGCGGTTACGAGTAGGCGGTTGAGGAGTGTGGCTGCGACCCGCCAGGCAAATGGGGTCGGTAACGGGATAAAAGCGACTGCAACAACAAAGGCGGTCATGGGGACGACGTTGGTAATGGACCTATGTGCGAACAGGGTGCGAGCGCCAGGAGATTCAGCGTTGCTGGAAGTATTCATCGCGGTTCAAGACCAGTTAGGAGATCCCCAAACATTCACACACACTTTGAAATGGCAGACACCGTTTTATCCTCTACCTGCAAGGATGGTGGGGGACGTATCCACTCCGGCCTATGTATGTGCCCCCAGGATTCGATGATCTACCAAATAAATGGAGCAGCGCCGCAGGACACTTGAAAATTACCGACGCCCTTCAGCAAAAGACCGAACTTGGCCAGCTCCTTATGCCCACGGGACCTCTCGAGGGTCGGAGGAATACGATGATACGAACCGGAAGACGGCGAACTCCAACATGAGGAAGATGGTTGAGTCCCAGCTGGAGACCCTCGCCGTTGCGCTACGGTCCTGCACCACTTTTGAATGACGCTCGCATGCTCGTTCCCAATTCGTTTCTCACCTTTCTGACGACCGTCTAAGCCTAGGCGTCGTCTTTACATGGTGCGTTCTCCGCTCTCCTTACATATAATTACCTGAAATTTTGCATCTAGCTCGGTTCATGAATCTCATCAACGTTGACCTGGATCGCCATTGCATCGATAACCCGCGGCGGCAACGACGTACGGGGACACCGGGGTCGTAAGGACGTGCTGGAGGCTGTAGAGTGATGGAGGGATGCGCGCCCCATGGCCAGTGGACCTGTTCTTCGGTGTCGGTCTCGGTTTTGCTATCCACCGAAACCGGGTGTTCCGCTGTTGGTTCTTTTGGAGGTGTGTTCAATACAAGCACTCTCACCGTTCTAGATCTTTACTTACATTTTCCCACGGTGCGACCTAACCGGCCCCGTGTGGACGCGGGGGTGGCGAGAGAAGGCGAGGCTCGACGCGGAGAAGGACGTGCCCGCCACATAAGGGAAGATGGGTTCATGCGCTGTCCAAAGGACGCTTTAGGGACCTTCACCCGCACTTCCTGTTCTCGTTTTTCGAATCATAGACCATTTTACATACCATTCTCCATCTCTCCAGCGCCTTTAGGTGTGTAGCCGGTAGTTCCTAATTCTTGGTCTGGCGACTCGAGCACAAAGGAATAATAAGTGGCTGTGCAACACTAACATCACCAAATCAGGAAAAAGCTTGCGAGCGAAGATAAGCGGTTGCGATCCGGACAATCCATACAATCTTCACAATTATTGTGACCAAAATCACAAGTCCTTAGAATCGAAAGTCTGCGTGTGTGACGATCGTCGAATCAAGTATTATTGTGAAGGTTGTAGCGCTTGTGATCGAATATAAGGGCTTTTCTGGAAGCCGACAGTGTGTCCACAGCCTCTCATGCTTGATTTGGACTTAAATGTGTAAATAAGGAGATAAGATACTTAGATTGCGTAAAGCATTATACATGTAACATGTTACTACATAGCGAGCGAGCACCCCTGCTTATAAACAACGCGGTATCCCCCGCCGGTCGCCCGCTGAAGAACCGTAGAAGATAAGATGTCGTCAACGGGAGGGGAGGGGGAGGGTCGAATGCGGGGTGAATTTGCATAGTGCGAAGCAAAGACGCATACGGTCAAGTCAAGCATCTGTCCCACAAGGCCCAAACAAGGCGGTTGACAAGGCCGCTTGCAGCTCACGCGAGACAGGGGACAGGGCTCCATGTTGCTTGCGGCTTTGGGATCCCAAACTTGTTGCGACGACGACTTGAGACCGCGGCTTGAAGATTTAAGTTGAGCCTTGAATAGTTTGAGGTCTTTCTTGAAGGGTCGGCCTGCCAGGACTTGAGACCGAAGACGTGACGATTTGAAGTTTGAAGACCAGCTTGAAAAGGCACCGGAGCCACACACAGATCATTGGACAGCTTGAAGAGAGTGGATACAGCTCATGAGTTGCTTATACAGTCAGTTGTGGAGCCAGGAGAAGGCGAGTGCGGGAAATGGAATGGACGAAGGTGGTGGGCAAAAGACAAGAGGTGACGGCAACGTACGTTAATGCATCAGCAAAATCTGACGTGCGCACGGACCTTGTGTTGAAACATTGATGGCGAGGGCCGAGACCTCGCTTGGACTCCGCTTTGGATGTTTGCCGTTGCACAAGTGTTGCGCGCACACTCTTCCCCTTTGTTCCTGGTGTTACCTTTATTCCTGAGTTCAGCGCTCACCCTCATTAAGGAATCGAGGTTTTCACTCGATAGCTTGATCGCTGGGGTTGAAATAATCCCGGTCACCCTATACAGTATACCGAATTAAATTGTACTAAAATGACGTTAGAACAAACAAATCTAATGGGCAGAGTATCATGGACATAATAGATTAAAAACCCACTCACTCGCTTGTCTGCCATCCCGAGCAGGTTCTAACAATTGTGGCTGCAGACGACGCGTCCACAACCATTGCGCGAGTGTTGCGAGCGCTTGTAAGCGGTTGTGATCCTGGGCAAGTATTGTGACAGAATCATGATCCTCACCTGGCCAAACAAGTTTTTTCTCGATTTGGTGATGAAGCACTTGTCTCAACCGCGATGCTGTGATCTACTCAGGCAACTCTCCACGAAAGTTGGCAGCGAATTGTTTTTTTCCGTAATGCCGAAGAGATTCACTGGAAATATCAATGGAAACACCCGAAGTATTCAAACGTAGCGCCCGAACGTGGAGACAACAGCTGCGCGGGACGGAGGCTGTACCGATCACTTGTATTTAACAGCGGCGCCGCGACAGGGGCACTGTGCAACCACTCCCACAATGACCACCACCAACCCCCCTCCGTTCGAGCCCTCAAAAATTGAGCTCAAGTCCATTGCGGACAGTAAGATCATTGCCGTGAGCCTGTACTCGACGCGCGCCGAGATCACCCGGCTCTTCAAGTTCGCGGTCAAGACGGGCCAGAACCAGGTCCATATCGCTGGCCTGCCTAATGTCCTAGAGACCGAATCGCTCCGGTAGGTCCCATTGTCTCAAGTACGCGAGAGCTATATCTCACAGCTGATGCAGGGTCGAAGGCCGCGGTGCAGCAACTATTCACGATGTAACGGTGTCTATGGCGAAAGGGGAGCACGTCCCGACGTCCTCTGCCAAGCTCTCCGAGCTGTTGAAAACGCGTGAGAAGACGGCGAGCGCGCTGACGCGATGTGAGAAGGCATTAACGTCGCTTGAGCAGTACCTCGGCTCCCTCACCGTCCAACACCTTGAGGTGTCGCACTTAGACAAGGTGTTGGAGCAGTATGACTCTACGGGAGGGCGGCTGGATGCCAAGAAGGTGGAACTCACTGAGGAGCTACGGCGCCTTGACACAGAGATCTCAAACGAGCGCGCACTGATCACAGTCCCGCACGAGGATAGCAAGCTGCAGATGCAGGCGGCTATTGGGGTATTTGCAGAGTCTGAGGGCCCTGTCGAAATTGCGTTGATATACGGTGCGGCTGATTGTTGTTTCTATGGCCATTGCTGAACTGCATTTAGCCGTGCCATACGCTACTTGGACTGCATTCTATGATATCCGTGTGAACATGGATACAAAGGAGAACCCAGTTACACTTATTTACAAGGCCGCTGTGAAGCAGAGTACAGGAGAGGTGTGCATGCAGCCTGTAATTTCCTCCATAATTACTGAGCAGCTTGTTTCAAGTCTTGGGACGACGTTCCGCTACAGCTCGAGACGTCCACCCCAACTTTCGGCCTCGGAGTCCCTACACTCTCTCCATGGGATCTCAATGTCTATCGCCCGGCTCCGAGAGCCACTCTCCAGTCGTCTTTGTCGGCGGCGTCGCCACCAGCTCCGATGGCCAGACGACGTATGCGCAGTGTCAGCCTGGCAGTCCAAGAAGAAGAAGAGCCTGTGATGGCATATCGGAGCGCGGCCGTGACGTCTAAGGGCAACGTGAGCGCAACATTCCGCGTCCCTGGTCTGGTGGCCATCCCGTGCGACGGCGACACGCACAACTTCACCATTGTGGAATTGAGCCTCACGGCCGCCATGTCATGGGTGTCCGTGCCAAAGATCGACCCCAAAACTCATTTGAATGTGCGTCCCATCATTAATTTTTGTGTGGAACTCCGAGGGTAACATTTCGCAGGCGCGCATCACCAACGCGTCGGAATATACGCTGCTGACCGGCAGCGCGAGCGTCTATGTTGACGGCAGCTTCATCTCGCGTTCCGTGGTCCCCGCCGTGAGCCCACAGGAGAGCTTTGACTGCCCCCTTGGGTGCGCGTCCTCTCTTTTCTCTCCAACTCTTTAAGTTAACGCGCATTCGCCCACAGCTTAGACTCCTCTATCCGAATCACCTACCACCCCGTCCTCAAGACGCGCTCCCAGTCGGGCTTCTACAACAAGACCGCGACCCACGTCTTCTCGCAGCGCATCACCGTGCACAACACCAAGGCCGTCGCGATCGAGCGGCTCAAGGTCGTCGACCAGATCCCTGCCTCGCAGGATTCGCAGATCGAGGTGAAGCTCGTGGGCCCCGCGCTCACGCTTGCTGGGGAGGGCGGCCTTGCGATTGGCACCAGCAAGCGCGCCAGCGTGGTGCCGAAGCCCCAGGCGTTGAGCGTAGCCGATGGGATTGTGGCACAGTGGGACGGTGCGGACGAGCCGGCGTGTGATCTGGAGGCGCTAGGGCGCGACCGGAAGTTGAACTGGATTTGTGCGGTGCCTGCACAGGGCAAGATCAATTTTGCGTTGGACTGGGAGGTTTCGGCGCCTGCAAATGTGCAGGTTTTGGGTCTTTAGTTAGTTCTATTTCCATCTTATGGCCTCAGACAGTGCAGTATCCTTGTAACCTGTAATTTTAATCCCAGTTTCCTTTTTTCAGTCACTAACGCCGGCACGTGCATAGCAATCCCAATAAGGAAGCTGTTATTCTGGTCTCCATTGACTCAATCGGCTCGCTGTATGTGATGTGACGAAGCTTTGGTGGACATGGTTTACGTTTTCTAATCGGGTACAAGAAATTCTAATACTTGGAAGACAGACAACACTTATTTGCAAATTGATACATGAATGTTGGTATAATCGAGACAACCCATGTTGAATTGAAGTCGTTGGCAGCCTCCAACAATTATTTAGAGTGGAAAAAGATAAGACGCAGCTCGTAAGGCGCGTCCGCCCATCCGCCTGAGGAGCAAATCTCGGCAATGTCGAGCAATCCGTTGCAGGGATCCAAGTACATCGGCGTCGCAGCCAGGGAAGCTGAAGGTGCCATTCGAGCAGATACATGCGCATGCGGTACTCTCACACATCATCGTCATGCAGAAGCAACCGCCGCCCCGTTGTTCTGGCAGCAGCCATGATGGACATTGGTTGGAGAGCTCGCTCTTGTCCGGACGTTCATGATCAGTACTACTAGGTCGTTCGGCTTCATGCAAGGAAGTTGTAATTGAATTTAATTGCTCGGCGTTATTTGTCTCTGAAATCCCATTTGGGCCAGTACGCCTGCACGTGCTTAGCAGTCCCAATTGGGAAGCATATGTCTTCTCGACCCCAAATGGCAGAATCCGACAAATAGCACTGGTATTCGTACAATTACAATGCTGCGCATGGTCCATACTTCGCATTCGCGATGTGAGCGGCAAGCCCCGACGACGAAGAGGAGGCGGTGAATACTAGAAGGAGATAATCAATTTCATGGAAGTCGAGAATAAAAAAGACTGTGAACCTGAACCACCCTGGCTAGGAGCATACCAGACACTGCCGATATCCCCAGAGCCCGATGTTCCGTAATAGTATACACCTGAAGCCTGAGCGTGAAGGAAGCCCGAATATTTGGCGACGCGTGCGGGGTCATTAACGCGGTCCAGGTAGAACTGCACGTTCCTGAACGGCAGGGATCAATATATTTCAGTGTAACGGCCAAAATAGCTCACTTCGTGAAAATGCCCTATGGCCACGCGGAACTCGTTAGTCGCAGACATGCTGAAAAAAAGACGGAAATAGTGACCTTGAAGGCTTGCTAAATATATCGTACCATGCGTAAGAACTTCAGAATCATATTAAATGAACTACAGACCTGATCATTGTTACATTTAGCTCCTGACTGAGTCGGGTCGTCGCAAGACTCCTTGAGAATATTGTTGCTCGTCAACAGTCTGATAGCGGCGTCGAGTGTGATCTCTGCTTCGTCCAGAAGAGTTGTGTCTTGAGTGACCGCATATAGAGCGCCAAGACCAGCCGCGATGACTCCCTAGTTTCGCTTTGGAAGATAGTTCGGAACTAAAAGGTCGGGATATACCTGGTTGTAGATCCACGTCGTTTGGCCATTGTTGGAACATGTGCTGGTCAGGCCGTCATTGAAAAGCCCCTGAGAATTGCGCAGTTGGCTGTTCTTAACTACAATGGGGGTGCTATCAGCGATCAAGTTTCTCGAAATCATTCAGACATACTCCAATTCCGCACCTGACGGTAAATGTCAGGGTTTACTCTTTGATATTTTGAATAGAAAGATGACTCACATTGTTTGCATTGGTGAGAAAGGCGGGATTGCTTGGGAAGTTAATGGCACCGGTGGCAGACACGAGCAAAAAGAGTTCGTTGGTGATGGAGTTTTTGTAGTCCTTGGCGCTCGACCACCAAACTAGTCTCTTTCAAAATGCGAGCGGTACAATGTGCATGAAGTACACACCCCCGCCTCCACAGACCGAAGTATCCCAGGCTCCTTGAACAATATTGTAAATCGTATTTGCACTCTCCTGTACTCTGCATCAGCAAGATTCTAAAGTGGACCAGAAACAACGCACCAGGTATGCGGAATTGTCATGCCCTCTTGCAGCTTTATAGTCGGCAATTTTCCAGAGGGCAAGGATAATCCACTAAGGTAGCATTAAATTCGGATAGACGTATTGGGAATGTCGGTACTTACACTAGCGTCATCATAGCTGCCACCCAGGATAGACGACCAGAGAGAAATCCCAGTGTCTGCTTGTAAAATTGCGGTCCGTCCGATATAAGAGTTGTCTCCGAGGCTCGAAAATTCGTCGGTCCCAGTTGCGAGCATCTGCTTCGGTCATCCAGCCGACCATTTGTTGGGAGAAGGAACCTCACCAGGTTGTGTATATTTTCGATTGCGTTAGCATCGGTCCAATGAGAACCTGAAGTAATTATTGGTCGGTCTACTTGAATGCCTATTAGACATTTGGAGCCGAACCTCCGCTGTACTCTCCCGTAATCGAATTGAAGTAGTTAGATTGGAGCCGCTTGGCGACACTCTGAGGCATAATGAGCTCGCACATGCATGAGGAAGTTGGCGCGTAGTGTATACCATCGCAGTATTTAAAGTGATTTGGCATTGTCGTTTTTCAATTGAAGGAGAGGCATTGGTGAAACCAGGGATTGTGAGCAGAGCCAAGGAGAGTGAAATAAGGGTAGACCTCATAGCAAATGTAAAGAGAGATGGTCCTTACGTCGGCGGCGATATTTAAATAAAGCACCCGGCTTGGGGCATGGGATCAACATTCATCAAACGCGCAACGTGCATTGCACAAGATTTGATGAAACCGCAACAGTCATTCGCCACCCTGGGCAACAACTTACAAGAGCGGACACTGGTGGGCGTCGGGCGGACCCAGTGGACCTGGTGCACCGTAGAGTAGCGAAGTCCTCGCAATTTCATGGAAATGCTCAAAGTTGGCTTGGACTCTGGAGACTTGGTTGCGGCAGAATCAGGTTGAGATCATTTTGGCAATCAGCGCTTCGTGACGTCGGCAACTTCCGACTTGAACTTGCTTCAAACCATCGAGGTCCAAAACATCAGTCTTGCCGTTCATTTTCTATTGTCGTTGGTCTTGATTCCTTCTTCATCCTCCACCAAGATTGCATGCTTGTACTCGTGGCCTGTGTGCAATTCTTTTGCACTGTGATTTTATTCCTTTCGGTCTACTTAGACTCTACTATCATATGGACCTGAGCTTGATTTATTTGAGCGATGAGTCGTAATTCCGTCTCATGGACTCTGCAGACCTCTGTGGTGTTATGCCGCCGCCGCTCCATATACTCACCTCCGTGATTTTATATATAATCGGTAGGACACCTCCTTTGCTCTATTCGAAACTCGATCTCTCACTCGGACTCGTTGACCACTAGTCTGGGGTGGTCCTCTGACATCCACTTCGTCATCAGTTTGCCGCGATAAGGTCTGGATTCTTAATCTCCAACTGCCTCACATAAACCAGACCTATTTATCCATTATAAGGCCTTGGATTCGCGGTCTCTGTGAACGTTACTGTATAACGTTCTACCCGAAATATTGTCCTATTGGGGGACTGTCGCCACGACTGGTTTTCCCTTCGGAGCGAAAGAGCACAAATTTGAGGCGCCAATTCGAAGCAACGATACATTCGAATTCATCGCAGCTGTGCAGCATGTCCTAGGGATACTATGAATTTCATTCCTTCAGACATCGGGAGCAAAAGCAAGATGAACAGTCAGTTGTCAGTTGTCATCCGGCAGTGGAACTTGCGTCCGGTCTGTGAGTCCTCTTCATCCACGCGCGCGCTAAACTTATTTATGATTAAATTGTTCGTATCACGACGCCCATTCTTCCAGCCAACACTCTTGGCAGCATTTCCCTTCAATCCCACGAATGACCCATTTTCTGACTGGTCTTCAGATAGAAGGTTCAAGTTGCTTACAAGCGCCAAACTGCCGGTGGAAAAATCTATGCTCCCGACGTTCTACTCCCTTAAGCCATCTTACGTTTCTTTGCATCCCTGGAAACAAATTACTAGGATCCATGGTACCAGTCGACATTTATCTTGGTCGCCAATCGCTGGACATCGCAGAAGTACCATAAAATCATGAAATTGAATTCAATGGGCGCATTTTTTATTCTCAGCGGCTCAAACTCTCGCTGGTTTCCTAGTACACGGGTTGATTGAGCTTTGTTTCAGTAATTCCTCGGCCACGAGATAACCGACGACGGGTAGCTCGCCGTCCGTTAAATTACCTCCATTCATAAAATCAACCTCCCCGGGCCACTCACGTCGGGAGCGTAACAGTCAAGAAGAGGAGGCATCTGTTCGGCAATGGTAGTGATTCAAAATAACGTTCCAATGATAAGTTTCCAGTCTAGGTCTTAAAGTTCATGGGCGGCCTCACACGGTATAACGAGCCGCGAGAGCGCGAAATTTCAAAACCATCATTGTTCCGTGTAGGGATGTCATCCCGGGCGTCTGTGAGACTGTGCTTGCAAATCTTCCGATAATCATGATTATCCGGCGGGAAGCACCAAACAGATCTACTTCTCCCCGCTTCTGATAGATCTTCTTCTGCCTCCATGCGTGTGCAGATCAAGGCTTCGCCTTGATGTTGCTGACGATCAAGTTCTGCACCGAGCGTTAGCGGATTTTGAACCGAATGTGGGTGGTTTGAGCAAGAAAGAAAAATAAGCTTACCTTGTAACTTTGGACGTCTCCTCTGAACTTGAAAACAGTACCATCACCACAGACCCAGAGCTTAATAATAGTTAGAAGAATGGTCTCGCGGGACAGGATGGTCAAGACGTACTTCTTTGGCGACGTTCGTGATGAATCGTTCATCGTGAGAGATGATAATCACTCCGCCGTTCCATTTCTCCAAGGCGAGCATGAGAGCATCCAAACCCTTCGAGACGTCCGTAAGATAGATGGTGGCGGATGCACATGCGAACGGCTTACCTCAATGTCGAGATGATTCGTAGGCTACATGACGACGAATCAAGTTTCATGTCGAGCGCGAGAAAGAGAAGAGAAGAGTAGAAAAAAGGCACACACCTCGTCAAGCAACAAGATGTGCGGCTGTTGGAGGGACAGTACAGCAAACGCCACACGGGATTTTTGCCCACCACTAAGCGTCCCTATTGACTGAAGCCTGATAAAGGCAATTCAGTACGACATCAGAAAGTCAAGAAGAGGCGAATGCACCCAGTCATCCCGCTGATTTGGAAGTTCCCGAGATGCTGTCTGTATTCCTGCTCGCTCTTCCCGGGGAATTTCGAAGCGAGGAATTGTACGGGGGACATTGAAGGAATGAGCGAGTCCACATGATGTTGAGCGAAGTAGCCACTTGAATTGAATTTAATCACAGGCTACAGATATGGCAAAGAAGAACTCAACATACACGCGTAATCGGCCGTTGCGGTTGACGTGTCCACTCATGGGATTCAACTCCCCGGTGAGGATTTTGATTCTGCAAAAATGTTGAGATGGAATGGGAGCAATGACCCAAGTACATACAAGGTGGACTTTCCGGCTCCGTTAGCACCAACGATGGCTATTCTCGAGTCCAATCCAACATCAATGTTGACACCCTTCAGAATAATCTTCTCGGGCGTATATCCAAAAATCACTTCATTCATTTGGAGCAACGGTGGAGAGATCTTCTCGGTTTCCGGGAACCTGGTATGACGCTGTTAATCAATGCCACGAAGAGAGCGAGTAATTTACTTGAATTGTTCCGTTTCCTCAACTTCGGGAGGTTGCAGGTCGGGCAACTGACGGGGCATATCAGGCACTGAATCCGAAAACAGCGATATTCTTACCTTTTCGAGAATTTTGATCTTGGATTGTGCCTGTGCAGCCCGGTTGGCATTGTATCTCCAGCGGTCAATGAAGGCTTGAAGGTGCTTGCGGTAATCCATCTGCGCGTCATACTCCTTGCGGAGATTCCGGTCGCGTTCCGACTTGGTAGAGTAGAATTGGGTGAAGTTCCTAAATACGGTGAGATTCAAAGATCGGAACTCAAGACCCAAGGGCATCTGTTACCCTTTGTAGTAGTCGAGCCTACTGGAATGCTGGTGTACGATATCCGTTGCAACTGCATCTCTGATAGATTCGGCGTCAAGTCAAGAATGACATCTTGGAAGATACGTACAAGAATGCTCGGTCGTGGGACCTTCAGGGAGTGTTAAATGGAATAGAAGATGAAGAGAGTTGCACATACACGACAAGGAGCGTCCCAGGCCAAGTCTGAAGATAGTCTTCTAACCATGCCAGTGCATTCAAATCAACTAAGCGGGAAGAATGAATCAATGTATTTGTGACGTTCGTCGGGACACTGACTGTGATTCGAAGGCTCATCAAGGAGCAGCAGTGCAGGCTAATAGAATTAGCAAAGGCAGAAAACTGTGTGTATTTTATTCACCTTGACGAAAAGCGCTCTAGCCAGGGCCAGTCGCATTCTATTTGATTATATCAGCGCCTGGGCATGAAAGCACTGAATAACTTGCCGCCAACCGCCACTGAAGGATTTTGTTGGCCGTTTTTGGTCAGCCTCATCAAAACCAAGACCTATACGAGACTTATCGGATGACTGTCAACGTAACGAAGGAGCTAGCATTACCGGCAAGTAAAGCGGCTGCCCTGGCGGGCCCACTCTCGGCATCCATCTCAGATAATCTGGCATGTACATCTGCCAACCGCGATGATGCCTCTTCCCGAGCATCCACAAATCGTTTGTCGTCACCCTCGGCTTCTAGGGTAGTGAGCGTCGCATTTAATGAAGCCTCCTCCTTCAACAAGTGATCTCTCCAGACGTCGGCTTTGAGGACAGAATCGAGAGCAGTCGTGTCATCGCCCACAATCTGATATTCAACGTAAGACAAAGTTGGATAAGCGTTTGAAAAAAATCTCGCCTCCTGCTCGACAAACAAGATGGTGATGTGGGCGGGTATCGGTACTTCTCGCATAGCGATATGTCGTAAAAGTGTGGATTTACCGACACCTGGGAAGAGATCAATATACATGAGGCAGAGAAGACGGGCGTCACAGGCTAACCATTGCGACCGATGAGGCCGTACCGACGGCCGTGAGCAAGGGTTAAAGTTGCACCAGAGCTGAAAAGATTATTAGCATTTTGCTTCATAACCACGACGACGGGGGACAGCGCACAGGATCCGATTCGACGCAAAACTGACGTCGATGGAAGGAAGATGAATATCTTTGCTCTTATTTTTGGCAGCAGCACTCGCTTCCAGCGGGTTAATCTGAAAGAGAGTCGGAATTCGATCCTTAATGTAAGCAATAAACGCGCCTTCATGAACATCTCTTCATACGTTTGCTGTTTGAGGCAGTTATGAATTGCAATTAATATTGCCATTAAACATGCCGCATACCTGTTTGCGATGAGCATCAAGAAGTTTAGAGCCTTCATACAAGTCGCGCCGCGAACGTTTCTCAATTTTGGCCTAGTAGCACGTTCAGAGTGAGGCAGGAGAAATTGATTCGAGGCCTACTTTGAGTTTGGCCTCCTGCTTCTCGAGCTTTTTGACATCGACCTTGGAGGCCCTGAATCACAGTGGCAATTAAATGGAATTCATTTGGCAGTCTGGAACCAACGCACTTTCCCTTGTTGATGGACTCAAGGTCGACTCCCTCGCCCAACGCAATAGTATTGGAGATTTGAGCCTTGCTCATGTCCATAACCTTGTCTAGTTTGTGCAGCTTCGGACCCGCTCTGTTCTTGAGCCGTTCATTCAGTTGGTCTTCTAAAAGGTCTCCCAGACGGAGCATGAGCTTTTCCAAAACATCGTCGCGGTCGCCGGCGACAGACTCGAGAATTTCGCGAGCAACCTGTAGAATATCCTCTTCTTCGCCCGCGTCGTCGACCAGATATCCTGCAAGGTATTGAACGATGACCTCCTCCGTACCGGGGAAGCTCTCGCGAATTTCTTCAGCGATATCCTCAGAGGACATTCCGAATTTGCGGTCGGAATTTGTGAATTGACAGCGCGGAGGCGAAAGGACTGAATGGGGTTTTTCGTTATATCAGATCTGCTCGACGTCCGCGTGCCGACCCGGCGACAGCCGGCGACCCTAGACAGACCGCTTACATCAACCAGGCAGTGCTTCCTCCGACGTCCCAGGTTACTGGTATTTAAACGCGATGGGTCCCGTCAGAATCTCCTTGATTGTCCTATATGCCAGTTCCTGGTAGTTGACCTCAGGCCGTGGTTCAACAAGATAATTCCGTTCTTTCGTTCTTCAAACCCCAAACCGAGATGCGCTGTCTATGGCTTGCAACTGTCCTTTCTTTATCTGGGTTTCTTGAGCTTGCCTCCGCAATCATTGTCAGCACCAGTATGTCGCGACCATGTTGCTCCTGCTCGTGGCCTTACTCGATTCGAATAGTGGTCGATGATAATCAGCCCGATGGTTTCAATATCACCTACCACCCTGAAGGCGCCTGGCAGCAGGGAGGAATTGGAGGGTGTGACGGCTGCCCACCTCCCCCGATTACGGGTTTGGCATCAATGAATACTTTCCATGGCTCGCTTTTTGTTCGTCTTTCAAACCTTCCGGAGGCCCTGTCCTTACGCGACAATAGAACCAAGAGAACACAAGAAGCACCCACCAAGTCCCCCCGACTGCAACTCTGGTTTTTTTCGGTGAGTGAACTTCTGAAAAAGTATAATTCTGTGTATCAATCATCCTCCAAGGCAGCTCTGTGAGCGTCAGTTGTATTCTTTCCAATGGACTGTCAAACCCATCGTACGCGCTCGTGTTTCGAGGACGAGGTTTTGGACTCATATTTTATCCAGCGGGCATTCTGAGATGACGTTCACCATCGACGGAATTCAGAGAGATAACTTTGTGTACACCCCCTCAGGATCGCCAGGTTTCCTGCCAAACAAAAACGTTTTTGCATCAGGTTTTTCTTCTCTTTTTTTTTGTTGGTGCAACTGGAACGTTGAATATGCTTAATACCAGGCTCTCTTGAGCTTGCGAACCATACCCTGGTGATTAAAAACGGGGGGATTAGCGGGGGTTCATCTCTGGTTATTCTTGATTATATTACATATTCGTAAGTCGTCGACAGATGACACAAAAAACGATACTGAGCCGTACAAAACAGGTATGACGATCTAACGTCGTCCTCAACATCCACCTTGGGCGCCCCGTTGACTTCCCAAACCTCGGCTCCCAGTGTAGCTGCAAGTCTGGGTGCCACCAGGAGTTCTAATACTGCCGCAATCGCAGGCGGAGTTATCGCTGCATTGGCGGTTGTTCTTCTCATTGCTTTGGCTCTATTGTACACCCGATATCGGCGGAACCAACACCGTTCGAACGTGCCCATCTCGGCGTCCATTTTCTCTCCGATTGGACGAATCGGCAGATTATGGTCAGAGCCTCCCAAGCCACCTCCGGACATGGCTCCCGTGCCGTTCCCCTCACCAGCGGCACACCGGATCTCACCTCCTTCGACCCCTCAGCCGCCAGCGCCAGTACCCACACCGGCACCCCCCGCCTCTCCTCGCGCCTCTCGCATGTCGAGGATTTCGTTCAACGCCAACCTCCTCGTGGGCCGATTCCAGCGGCGGCCACCACCGCCCGCCATACTTACGCGTCAGGTCGCCCCGACCAACGCGCGGCTATCCGTACCCGGCGCCGTGCCCGGTGCCGTGCCCGCCAGCCCCGCCCTCCTCTCCGGCAATCCCCTACTCCGCCAGGCCTCAGCGCAACCCGAACCGAACAACGTCGTCGCCTCAATACAACAGTGGCAGCGGCGGACGCAGGAGGAGACCGCGAACGAACCGATACCGATAATCCACCCGCTCGACATGTCCGAGGTGGACCTTTCAAGCCACTATGACGAGAGCTCGCTCAGCAGCCCGCCTGCGCCGCCGCCCGCGCCGCCGCCGCGCACGCCGCAGCCTCCACAGCGGCGCTTCACGGTCATGAATAATTAATTATCTGATTATTTGATTCGGTTGGTTATGGATTTTGGCGTACGTTCGTTTGTATGGCTGAGGCATATATATGCCCGCGCGACTAGACGATGCTCCAGGAGCATACACAGACACAGACGATTTTCGCGAGAGGGATACCCAGGATGAGATTATTACCAATGTACTATAGTTGCCTCACGCACACACTGCAATGCCAGGATTTATGCTCTGTTGTAGTTCCACGCTCGCACAAGAAACATTCGACCCAGTGTGTTGCATTTGTGACGACGAATGTAAGTGCATTTACGCAGTCTTTTTGTGGGCTGCAAAATAGTACGACGTCCTGTTGATACCGAGGAACCACGCAATTCTGTGCAAATTCAGTCACACTGTGTCCCAATTAGCGGGGAGATGATATGTACCTCACACTGAAGAGCACCACAACGATTGAGATATTGCCGTGGGTCATCGGGTTCCAAGCCAGCGGCGCGTAGCGGATGTCCGCTGGTAGGCCGGCGAACGTAGCAGCAATGCTGGAGGCATTCGTATTCGCCTCTCACTCAAATGGATGTAGCATAATAAACTCACTGTGTAACCTACAAGAAAACATTGCTGTCAAAATGATACTTATTATTCAAGCGGATGAGGAAACTACAAACGTCTGCAATGGCGAGGGCAGCGAGGAGTGCGCCGACGATGCGCTCCTGCGCAACGGTGTCCTTGGGGAGGCTGTCCCGCGCGGCGCGGAAGACGAGCGACGAGACCAGCCCGAGGAGGAGGTAGCCTGCGTGCAACGAGTTATACTCAATACCCTTGGATCGCATGGAGAGAGATAATACTAACAGTTCCCGAGCTGCCAGACCATCATGTGCGTTCGGGGATCCAGAGGGGCGGTCGGCACAGGCGCGGAAGACGGGATTAATTGGTGGTGGAACCATTCCGCACCAGGGAACTTGGATGATCGTTTATTGCGCGATATTTGTTATGGGAGAATAAAACAAACCGTCCACGACATGAGCGCAGGGAGAATTGTCGAGACTAGGGATGCCAAATATATATGTAATGGACATTGGTCGACTAGAAAAGACGCTGACTGGGTTCGAGGTAGAGGAATAGCAGCTGGTAGAACCCCTGCAGAGCCGGAAAGTTGGTCATTTTGAGTTATTTCGGTGCCAGAAGAGTCCGAGATTGAGCGCGCAGATAATATCGACCCTAGTCGCGTCCAAAAGCGAGCCAAGACGCAGAGATGTTGGAAAGAGACAAGCTATAATCTACACGTGATGATCGTCAGCGCGGCTTTGCATCACCGCGACTTGACCCTCGACCGCGACGATTACTATTAGCGAGCGACACGTTTTGAACACGTCTCTTGCTGCTCGGACACTTGAATAAATACTCTTGACGCGTCGTCCTGAAGCTTTGACTCCTCAAGCTCTCTGGTCCTCAGTGGAAGAATTTGAACATGCCTCAGCCCCTGGGGAACTCTGGTCTAACTTCGCTCAAGGTCAACCGCGACGCTGACAGCCCTGGCTCTTCTGTATTCGATCTCCCCACCCAACGTTCTGCTGCACCGGGAGACCGCCCAACCCAAACACACCCCTCACTGAAACAGGTAGACGCAAACGCGTCCGACACCGCACCGTCATTCGTGGTCATCTCAGGCGGCACAGGAGGGAACGCTATCTGCTCTGCCTTTGGTTCGAATGCATGCTACGTCCTCCCTGTGTCCGACGACGGCGGCTCCTCCTCTGAGATCATCCGCGTCGTCGGCGGCCCATCCGTACGTGCGGCCCCAACATTATGGTGCGACCTGGGGGTTTATGTGTGCTGGATAGATTGGTGACATCCGCTCGCGCCTCGTGCGGCTCATCCCGAATGCACCCCCGGCGTCGCCCCTGCACGCGATCCGCACGCTGCTCGCGTACCGTCTGCCCGCGCACTATTCCGAGCGCGAGGCGCGCGACGAGTGGCGCGACATCATCGAAGGCCGGAGTGCGTTGTGGAACGGCATCCCAAACGACCGCAAGGAGACGATACGCGGTGGGCACATTTGTGCCTCTTCTTCCAACACGTCTCATTCTGGCCGTCAGGATTCCTCGTCTACTTTGAAAGCGAGCTGCTGAAGCGCGCGCACAAGAACTTCACCTTCGTCAACGGCAGGTAAGCGTGGCTGTCGTCTGAATTCGATGCATATACATTATGAGCAGCATCGGGAACTACTTCCTCGCCGGCGCACAAGGCTTCTTTCGCTCGCTTCCCGCGTCAATTTTCCTGTTTTCCTCGATAACCAACAGCCAGGCGAACATCCTGCCGGTGATCGTGACGAATCACACAGTAACCATTGCCGCTGAGCTGGTCAGTCGTTGCGATGCCCTCCTGTAGAACGGCAATGACTTCGGTTTCAGGAGAACGGCGAGAAGCTCGTCGGGCAATGCGAAATTTCGCATCCCGTGCCGGCGCAGAGCTCGGATGGGCCTAATATCACGGTCTCAGACGCCCTCTCGCCCGTTGACGGGATGGGCTTGGGTAAGACGATGCAGCGGAAGAATGTGATGTTCGAGCAGGGGGCGAAGGACGAATACCAGCCCCTCGGGGCACGCATATCGAGTACTTCTGATCCTCCATTCGTGTCCACTGCATGGCTCACCCATCATATCCACAGGACTCTTCTATATGAACGCGTACGGCTTCGAGATCCACCCCTCGCCTAACGCGGAGTACATCTCGGCGCTGGCGGCGAACGATATGCTTGTCTATTCGTGTGGCTCGTTGTGGACGAGGTACGCGATTCATTTCTTTGACGACGCGACTGAGACGCGTATGTACCAGCTTAATACCATGTCTCGCACTGCGAGGAGTCGCAGCGGCAATTGCGCGCTCTCGTTCGTTGCGAGCAAAGGTCCTTCTGCGTGATTGCTTCCCATCTTGATCTCAAGTTCAAGCTGATGCAACGCCCACAGTCAATGCTAAAAACGACAGGGAGACTGATGGATACACCGCCGTCGACTATCTCAAGTGAGTTGCAATTGAAATTAGATCTGATTTATCCTGACACCTTTTACAGCGCCATTGTGCGAACACTGAATGCACATTACAACACGCAATCATATGGCCTCGCGTACGGATCCAGCCAGACGACATTTCCTGTGTCGTACGTCTCGCGTTGCCAGCCAGCCTCGAGATACGGAGATTCTTAATAATTTTCCTTGTCAGTGCGTTTATTACGGATCTCGTCTATCTCAAAGATACCTCAATACAACTCGACCTACGCCAGATAACTGTGGGTTATTCGTATCGCTTCTGGACAGAACGAGGCGATTTATCGATGCGTGCCCAATTTTACAGGCAATGGGTGTAAGGTGTACGGAAGTTGATGGTTCTGAGGGAGTCTTCGACGCGGCTGGAGTGAAGCATGCATTAGACGAAATTATGCTATTGGACGCGTAGATAGCAGATACTTACCATGGATGGATGAATACAAACTTCGGCACGCTTGGCCGACCTTCCGCCGGACTACATCGATGAGGTCTGGACAGCGTCATAGGGATCCACTTTTTTCTCAGCCCCGTCGGCGCCCACTTGTCTCCCGCCTCGACGACGGCTCTACGAAAACTGGTTGTGCAGCCTTTCCACGAATACCTCTGAGCACTGTACCTCTGACCTCGGGCGCAATTTGTCGCTTCTCGTTGCCGTGACCCTGCTCAAGCGCTGTCTGTAATTCAATGGCTGGTCTGCCCGACGCCGAAGCGCGTACCGCTGAATCCCAAATCGTCGTTGAAGTCATCCACAACATTGGTGAGCAGGTGCACCCATTCAGGGGCACCCAATAAGCCCCTATTCTGCAATTATTTACCCACTCCATCTCATAAGACAACGATCTAAATATGTCGAGCCCCCTCAAGAAGGAGCGCTCTAAGGAATTCATTGTATACAACGCAGACGCCGCCGACGATCTCGACAGCACTAGCAGCTCTTGTGGCGACGACGAAATATCTATCCATGTCGAGAGCTCCGCGCACGACGAATCACTCAGCAGTAGCGCCCTAACCGCCGTCAGCAGCACACAACCCGAAACCGACGACGCGACCGCGACGGAGGATTCCTCCCCCCTGCGGCGCAGCCGCGTCCGATTCCGCTCGCGCGTGCGCATCACCTCGGGGCTGCACCACTCCCACCGACGCGTCTCCACGACCTCCTCGTCCTCGCTCACCAGCTCGCCCTCCTCCTCCATCTCCGCACCCCTCCGCGCCCCGCTCACGGAAGACAACTGCACGCCCGGGTGGGGCACCCTGGGCCAGCGCGTCGGCCTCTTCGCGGTGTCCAATCGCGCAGCGGCGGAGGCACGCAGTGCAAAACACCGCGCGCGCCGGCGAGGTTCGGACCCTATGCCCAACGAGCGCAGCGCGCTGTTGGCGCCCCCGGGTTACGAAAGGAATCCGGAGTCGGACGACGACGGTTCGATATATTCAGAGTGCGACGACGACGCGGAGGCGCTGCTGTCGCGCCAGATTGACCTTGTGTTCGGCAAGTGGCCTGGGCGGCTGCTGAATCACCATGTAGGCTCTACGCTACTTACTTTACGCGTGCGCTGATGTGACAAATCGCAGTGGTGGTGGTGGCAGCTCCAGCCTATCATATGTTGTGGGTGCTCGGACGAGTACAGTGAAAATTAACATTCGTCCTGTAACATTAGGATGCCGGATTTTGACTTGTATTTTTTTTTGGTCTTCCTTAGGGAGCATGTAGTTCAAAAAGTTGTGTATCAATAATTTAAAATCATCATTCTATTCCCAGTCTACAAAATTAACATCTTCTATAATGCCTTCGGGGGCATAACCATTGTCGCGGGCAACGTCGTTATCGGAGGAAGCAGACTCGCCGCTGCCTGACGCGACTTTTGGATGAGGAGCAGGTCCATCACCACAATACTCGCCATCGCCTCAACGATGGGCACCGCGCGGGGCACGACACACGGATCGTGCCGCCCCCGCGCCGCCAACGAGCCCGCCGTTCCATCATACTGCGCCGTCGCCTGCGCCTGCGAAATCGTCGCCGGGGGCTTGAACGCCACCCGGAAGTACACGTCCTCGCGATTCGTGATCCCGCCCTGCACGCCCCCACTCCAGTTCGTCTGCGTGCCGAGCGAGCCGTCCGCGCGGCGGACGAACGCGTCGTTGTGCTTGCTGCCGGGGACCTCCGCCCCGCGGAAGCCCGAGCCGATCTCGAAGCCCTTGGTCGCGGGGATAGAGAGCATGGCGTGTGCGAGCTTGGCCTCGAACTTGTCGAAGACGGGCTCGCCCAGGCCCGAGGGCAGGTTGCGGATCACGCAGGTCACTGTTCCGCCGATTGAGTCTGCGGCGTCTTTGGCGCGGATGATGCGCTGCATGGATAATCAATAGAGGGCCGGATGAAGGGGGAGGGGACTTGCCTGTTTCATGCGCTCCGCGCTTTCGGGGTGCGGGCAGCGCGTGGCGTGCTTGTCGACTTCCTCGCGCGAAACGGTCGCCAGCAGCTTGCGGAACTCCTCCGAAAGCGGTTCCGGCGCGTCGTCGCTTTCGTCGTCCGCCGCAGCGGCGCTCACGGGAATGTGGATTTTACCGACGCTCGACACAAACGCAATAATCTCAATCCCGTGCGCGAGCTTCAAATACCTCTCTGCGATCGCACCGGCGGCAACGCGTCCTGTATAACCCCACAATAATGATGAATACCTAGCCAAATTGATATTGTGGGTGAGCACGAACCGGCAGTTTCGCGCGCGCTACTGCGGCCCCCGCCGCTGCTCGCCTTGACGCCGTATTTCTCGAGGTAGGTGTAGTCCGCGTGGCTGGGACGCGGGTACAAGTCCGTCTCGGAGTAGTCGTGGGGCCGCTGGTCCTCGTTCCGGATTAGCAGTGCGATGGGTGTGCCGAGCGTCACGCCGTGCTCCAGCCCCGACTGCAACAAAACACGATCTTTCTCGTTCCGCTGCACATTGTTAATTAGACCCGATGCGAGGTTCGATATAGAGTTTAACCACGCACAGGAGTCGTGAGATCGCTCTGTCCCGGTCGCCTGCGGTCCATCTGCACCTGGATATCGTCCGCAGATAGCTCAAGTCCCTGTTTCCGCCCAAAAAGGTCAGATGAGGGTAAATTTTTGTGCAATCCCGTACGCACTGGAGGGCAGCCATCGATTATCGCACCAACAGACGCGCAGTGGCTCTCGCCGAAGGTGGTGACGCGGAATAGTGTCCCGTAGCTCGACATTTATGCTGGTCGTTTGCGGAGTGGGTTGATTGAAAAGGAATCGAAATGAATCAGTCACGCTGGCGACTACAAGCTTTAAGGCGCAGATTAGATCGGGAATTAAAATTTCTTCGGAATTGCTGTGGGCCAACTAGGACTGCGATAGGTATGGATCGAAGTGGCCACCCGGGTACGAGGTCAAGGTACTTGGCTAAAGTCGGCTTCGATGTGGATAGGGATTAGTCAGCCGGAAAAACTCCTTTCCGCAAAGAGTCCGATGCGCCCGAAGATTGCCGAAAGTCCGATGGTCAGCGCCGCACAAGCACTGTCGAGGCTTGTCGCGACTTCAACCAAACTCGACGTTGTGCCAAATCCTCGGCGGCGCCATTCCTTTTGTCAACGCAAATAACGGGCTATCTCCTCTCATTAGATCAAACTTTTATCCTGAAACATACTATCTGGATGCTGCCACCGCCAATGGCAGAAAGAGAAACCCCGACGTCTGTCAAAACAGAGCCGCAGACGGCCGCAGACTATGTGTCAAGTTGCGCTGTTTCCGTGGACGGTTTGCATCCTCCGTCTGTGGTAGCAATTCGTGGCACTGGGCATCGCAGGCATGACATGACTGGTTAAATCAATATTGAATCCCCTTCGCCGACAATTCAAGATTATTTAATCGACTACTGTGTGCACTGCCATCGCGAGCTTCGACGACCCCAGTGCGCTCCAGCCAGCCAATCGGCGCGTCGTCAAGCCGCGGCGAATGACGCCCGCCAATAACATAACCAGCGAAATCAACGCTACGTCGCTAATCAACGTCGCCCGTCTTCCCCGCATCTATATTTAACCTTGTCAAATAGTCGCTCGCGACATTGGTGTTCTCGGAGGTGTTCTCGGCGACTTGTCTGGACCTTCCTTGTTCTCAATCTCATAACGACAGAAACGGACAGAGAACAGTGGGAAGAAAGCATCTCATCTCAAACTTCAATCTTCCCACCTCACCTTAAGCTTGCCGCCGGAACCTGGCCAGGTGCTTACGGATTGTATCGTGGAGGAGGCGTGGAGGAGGCGTGGATCATCGTCATCGTCGATTCGTCGCTCAAAATTCGTCTTCGTCTTGGCGGACCCCAGTATCTACAGCGCGCGTGGATCATCGTCATCGGGTAAAATAAAATTAAACATCTCCTTGGCAAGCCGGGAAAAAAAAAAAACCGTGGACCTGGTCAGGCTTTCCTGCAACAAAATCTTGTTTAATATTGCGGACGTCAAACTCGAATGTCGGTCGACGGTACTGCAAGATTATTAAAGCCCAAGACCTTCTCTAGACTGAAATCTTGAAGTGCTTCGCCAAAACTCCTCTGCTTCGACGTGTGTTCAATCTTGAAAAATTGTGGTCTTTCTGCGGGCAGGTCTTCTTTACACATGTACGCTAATTCCCAAGCTCAATTTGAATCTCGGTCTATTGAAGGCAACCGTTCTCGACCGAAATCTTCAAAGTCTCTTTGACCAGCCTCGACTAAAATCTTCCCAAAGTCTGTTTTGTTTGACCAGCCGAGAATTGGCCCACGTCGACTTTGAACCAAATTCCTAATTTTCAAGTATCCGACTGGCTAGATCCTCGTCCACGACCTCGAAAATTTGAAGTTGAACTCTACCCGACCCGCGGGATCTTAATCCAATCGCGACCTTGTATGTGTGTAGATTTACCAGCGGCCAAAATTCACAGTCACAATCACAACGTCGCGCATACTAAACATCCCGACTTGCTTGATTGTATATATACGCTTGCCTACTGGATTGATCTAAATTCTAAACCGGCAGTGGATGTGGGTCCATATATACGCGTCGAGATCCTCCTCGAGTTGCTATGAGTCCGCGCTCAAGAGAAGTAAGTAAAAATACGAGTCGTCAGGAACACGTCGTTTACCAACCACGGCCAGAGACGGTTTCCCCAACCAACCATCTTCGAACGTCGATTATTTATAAAAGATTGAACATACTTAAACCAACCTATATTTGGACACAGCTCTGCGGTCGATTGCAACAGACCGGCATTCGATTCGAAGACGACCTTCCCCATACCCACAGCCTTTCTTCCTTACTTATCGACGGTTAGGACGAGTAGAGTAGTCTTGTCCGGCAACCTAACTTTGCATTCGCCGAGACCGGTCAACGCAACTCAATAAGTAATCTAAATTCACCCGAGTCCGGAAGTTGCCCCCGGGTTTCCGAGTTCCTTGGGATTGCCTATTGCTGCAGCGCTCGTGGCTATGTAGGTTGAATGAATTGGTGAGGCCGGTACCTGGAGGAAGAAAATTATATTCACGGAAGTCGCTCCCGAGGTCCTTGGGACTGACTGAAATAGGAATCGGAATAGGAAGGGGACCGAGGCGCCCCGTTGACAGTTGTGTTGTAGGCGCCAGGATGAAACGGACCTCGGCGTCGGTCCCGCAGTGCCAGGGACGAACTTTCTAGATCTATATTATATATGACGGGAACACGCCAAACACATGGAGTGATACACAGTACTAGTCACCGTTTGACGGACTTTGAGCGCCGCCGGCCGACGCCGCAATTTAGGGTAGGAGGGTAGGGCCTAGACCCCGACCATGATGCAGAGTAGATGAAGGTGTTTTGACGGACATCTCGTTTCGTTGGCGGCCGAAACACGCAGTCGCCTGATGTTTCTACCCGATTGCCCGAAGGTGTCAAATTTAAAGATGGATGGATGGATGGCGGGGCTACCGGTGGACGGGCACAGGAATTCACTTACACCTTGAGTCAGACTGCTAGTGGCACACGTCAGAGTCGGCGCCAGTGGAAGTAAACTTGAACTCGAAACAGTAGATCCGGAGTACTTGGGTTACTTGCAAAAAAAAAAAAAACGCTTCTCCCGACTGTTCCAAGTATAGCACAACGAAGAATCAAGAAAAGATCTTGGGTTATTTTTGTGGTGTGAATCCAGGGCCGTGGACCTGGTCGGCGGCGATCAGGCTACCCGATTGGGTAGACATCAACAAGTTGCCATATCGGGCAGGAACGTCTTTGACCGATTCCACAACCGACGACAAGATGTCTGCCCCGCAACTCCCCGCCTCGACCACGGGCTCGCGCTCCCGGCTGCAGGCGCGCAAGAAGGTGAACGACGACGCGGCGTACTTCGGGCCACCCACGACGGGCGCGGGAGCGAAGCGTGCGATGGACAAGGTGGACGGGGAGGCTGCGCCGCGCGTGAAGCGCAAGCGCGTTGTTGGCGGCGGCGAGGTGGCGGCGAACAGTCGCGCGAGGGACCGCGACCTCGACGGCGAGGGGAGGGTCTCCTTGGTGAACTCTTCCGTTCGTTCGTTTATTCGGACGACGATCTGATGTGTGCTTGCGATGTATGTAGGTAGAGTTTGTCAAGATGCCCATGCCAGGTGCGTAACGCACAGCTGAGATGCTGCACACAGACTAATGAGAGGGAACAGTGTTGTATCGCTACCTGACGCAATTCGATCTCGTCCCTGGTGTATACCCGTCCCCACTGCTAGCGAGCGACCCCCCGACACCGATGTCGCTCGACAATCCACTGCGGCAGGGGTCGCGCGCGCCGGCCAGTCCGCCACCGGCGACACCAGCAAACCGGCCGCGGCGTGAATCGAAAGTTGTACCGGACAACCGGCGGCGGAGTTCACGGCTGGTGGAAGAGGATACACCGACGCGGCCGCCGATTTTGGCAGACCTGGAGGAGCTGCATGGGGTGTTGGCGGGGATCGCGGAGCGGCATTTTCGCGAGCTGGCATCGATCAATGGGCGCGAGGAAGTGGACACGCTCGCGTCGTTTATGTGTGCTGTCGAGAAGGCCAAAGGGGGCAAAAATAAATTTTAGAGTACAGGAATAGCGATCCGCCCAAGATATTGGAATGAAAGCTGCCGTGGATTGTTGCCACTTCTGGGACTGATTCTGCGCGCTGATTGGATGCCTGCCTTGTCCCCCGAAATAGGTCCCCGTGGTAACCGCCCCACCTGCCGCCTGATGTCCAATAAAAGGGCGACAAAGGCTCCCCAGCATCAGTTCCCACTCACTTTCCTCCCCTTCGTATCTTTTCACCCCCCGCAGCCGTGCTGCTCGTTTTCGTGCAGGTCCCTTCATTTCTTCTTCTCATTCTCTCCCTAATCTTCTCTGCAGTCAGCTCTATACGGTCATCCATCACCACATTCTTTCCTCATAGATTTCAGTGAAATCCACGTTCAATAAATTTTCAATATGAAGTTCGCATCCTCTCTCTCTGCGCTTCTGGTGCTCCTGCCCTTGATCTCCAACGTCGCTGCTCTCGCTGTCCCCGACGACGCCATCGTTGCACGGGCACAACAACAACAGGTATGCATCTGACAGCCGTCGCAATTCGTCCCTTATTGTTGACAGGGCGGACGACAGGGTGCACAACAGGGTGCTGCTGCTAAGGCCGCTGCTGCCAAGGCTGCCGCTGCCTCTGCCGCCGCCGCCAAGGCCGCCGCCGCGAAGGCTGCTGCTGCAAAGGGCGGAAAGGGCGCCGCCGCCGCGACCACTGCTGCTGCCGCTGCCGCTACCACCGCCGCCGCTGCCGCTGCTCCCCCGGCAGCCGCCGCTGCCACGGCCTCGAACCCGCAGGCCCTGCAGTCGTCGACGACCGTCGATGCGTCCGTGATCCAAAACACCGATGACGGTTAGTTGTAGCCTTTTATTCACGCAAAATTGAATATTAACATCCGTCAAGGCCAAAACCCTCCCGTTACCGGCCAAACCGGCGCCGACGTGTCGACGAACAACTTTGCCAACCTGTGTGCGCTCGGCCTGCCCAAGGTCCCCCTCACCAACGGACTCCAGATCACCACTGGCTCCTGCAACCCCATCCCCATCGGCAACATCCCCTCTGTTGACAACATGCCCTCTTCCAAGTTCCGTGCGTATTCGAATGCTTTTGCGACCTTGGAAAGTCTTCTTATTTTCTCGCTTCAGAGTCCCCCAAGAACTTGGACACGATCGCTTCCGGCCAGACCTTCACCATCACCCTCGCCACTACCGGTATCCAGCTCGGCACGTTCACCAACGCGCAAAAGACCTACTTTGCCAACCCGCAGAAGCTCAACGCTCAGGGGCAGATCATCGGGCACACCCACATCGTCGTCGAGTCCATCGACTCACTCACGACGACCAAGCTCACCAACCCCAAGAACTTTGTCTTCTTCAAGGGCATCAACGGCGGGCAGGATGCGAGCGGCAATGTTGAGGCCGACGTGACCGGCGGGCTCGCGCCCGGCGCGTACCGCATGTGCACGATCGTGTCGTCGCAGACCCATCAGCCGGCGATTGTCCCGATCGCGCAGCACGGGTCGCTCGATGACTGTGTCTACGTGCGTTTTTTCGTTCCTCTATTCATGAAGCCAAGCTCATAGACGAACCACGAACAGTTTACCGCCGCTGCTGGAGGCGCCGCCGCCGCTGGAGGTGCCGCCGCCGCCGGAACTGCCGCAGCCGCTGGAACTGCCGCAGCCGCCGGAACTGCGGCCGCTGCGGGCAAGGCCGCCGCCGCCGGGACTGCCGCTGCTGCTACTGGAAACGCTGCCGCTGCAGGTGGCCAAGCAGCTGCGGCCGCCGCAACCGCTGCGAAGGGAGGGAACGGCGCCGCCGCCGGAACCGCTGCCGGTGCTCAGGCCGCAGCTGCCTCTGCCGCCGCCGCAAAGGCCGCAGCTGCCAAGGCTGCCGCTGCCAAGACTGCCGCTGCCAAGACTGCTGCTGCCAAGGGCGGAAAGACTGGTGGAAAGGTTCGTACACTCTGCCCTCCCTTCCGACCACCCGCTGATTCTCCCTCTTCTTTTTTTCTAGAGGCGCACACTGTAAGGAGTGCAAGCTATGATATGGATTCCTCACACCTAGATCTATTTGCTGGCCTCGTTTAATACCACGTTGATGCGCACGCCGCTCCCCCACGCCATACCCACACCCCGCACCCACACTGCACTCATTTTGATCCTTGACTTGATTTTGACCATTGAATGTGTTTTTATTGACCGTCTGTGTACATATTACCACCACAGGGAGCTGAACTTCCGAATTTACTTTGAATGAATACGAGTCGAGGATTTCTTTTTCGCTGTTGGGGTGTTAGAGTGGGTTGGTGTGCTGTGAGAGAGTGAGAAGATACGGCAGGAAGTGGAGAAGGACCCTGCAATTGGAAGGCGACTCCCCGGGAACGCGCAGGGGGTTTCGCCCTTATCCTCGACGTGAATTTGTGTGCAATACCTATAAGCGCCGGACCACGCTGCCCCGCTCAGGCCCGCTGTAGGAACTGAGCAATCGAACAATCAACTATCTCTAGCTTCCTCCCAAAGACGCCCATGGCAGAGGTTCCTTATGCTCGACCCTACAAACCATATCCCTGGCCATGGGGCCACCCAAGCTTCCTCACCGTTGCCGTGGACGAAAGGCGCCGCGAGGCGAAGTACTGGCTTGATGCAGACCTTGGGGAGGATGGGGACGACGAGAATTCAGAGTATTGTCCATCGGAGAGCTCAAGCACATCCTCTGGGAGTTCTGGCAGTGACAGTTCTACCGGTGACTCTGACTGGGATACCATCGACGATGAGCTGGCCTACCTCCGCACAGACGCAGAGTCAGGATGGCGGGCCATGTCTCCTACACCCTCTCTGAAGAAACTCGAAGAAGAAGATGAGTTGGCGCGGCAAATTGAGCAACTCATCACGGCTGAACAAGACGCAGCGGCTGCCTACAACCCTGAGGAAGTTATCTCCCTCATAATACAGTTTTACGAGCTGCTGGTTACAATGGGCCACTACCCCGAAGGCAGCATCCGGTACCCACCGCACACTGATCCACCCGTGAATGAAGAGCTCGCGGCTCAGCTTGGGTATCCCGAGGCCGCTATATCTCTCATGCGACGGCTGCCGTATTTGACCAGAGAAGTCAACACCTCCGACCAACATGAGATCCTTCCCCGCACGCGATTGGCCGACTACACTCACGAGAGAGACCTTGAAGAGGGCCGCCATCCATACCCGTACCTGTACATGGACGACTGTCCGGACGTTGATCCATGGCTGCTTCCAGTGATGCTCCCTGGCCGAGGCGGCTGGAACGTCATGCTCGACACGCACCTGGGGGTCGTGCGCGCGTATTCCACCAGGGGGTGGCTACGAGAGGACTCGGTGGAGTGGCGGCGGCACGGTGATGTGCTGGACTCCCAATTTGATGAGGCGGGCAAGACGCAATATAGACGGGCGCCGCTCGTTCGCGCTGCGCACTACTTCTCGGAGCTCATATACGCGTATCGCTCGCTCAAGAGACTTCCCATTATCGACGCGGACCGCAGCGAGCCATACCGACAGGACCACCCCCCCTATTACTCCAAATGGGCTTTAAACCTGGTCGGTATATGCACCGATTCGTCGTTTGTTGTATTGAAGTGATTATAGGAACGAGAAGAGCAGGAAACCTTGCTGACACTTTATCGTGAATGTGGATGGCCCGACGAGTGGCGGCGCGCAGAGTTTATTGAAAAATGGCAGGTCAAGAAGAGAGATATTGATGCTCGCAGTCGCACAGCCTGGGAGAAGGACTGGGCTTGAATTTATCCTGAGTCTTATCCTACAAGGAGCGGTTTCCAGATTGACGTTATGGTCCGAGGCATATGGCCTGTGGCCACTAGATCGCGGCTGTCGACGCGTATTTGCTCGCCTCGTTTACAGTAATACCAATATACCTACCTACCTATAGGCCTACCACATTGATGCGCACGCCGCTCCCCACGCCGTACCCACACCCCGCACCTGCACTCATTTTGATTCTTGATTTGATTTTGACCGCTGAATGACTCCGCTGTCGCATGAAAACACAGATCTTGGCAGCCTTATGCTTTACCTGGACAGAATACGCATCGGACCCAAAAAAGGGAATTCGCGATCACCTGCGCCGGTATACACTTCCTTCCTTCCTTCCTGCTGTGGGAACTGAGGAATCGAACAATCAACCATCAATCTCCAGCTTTCTCCCAAAGCTCATGGCAGAGGCACCTTATGCTCGACCCTACAAACCGTATCCCTGGCCATGGGGCCACCCAAGCTTCCTCACCGTTGCCGTGGAAGAAAGGCGCCACGAGGCGAAGTATTGGCTTGACGCAGACCTTGGGAAGGATGAGGACGATGCCGACGAGAATGATTCTGATTCGGAGTATTGTCCGTCTGAGGGCTCAGGCGCGTCCTCTGTGGGTTCCGGAAGTGGCAGTTCTATCGGTGATTCCGACTGGGATACCATCGACGATGAGCTGGCCTACCTCCGCACAGACGCAAAGTCAGGATGGCCCGTGTCTCCTACACCCTCTCTGAAGAAACTCGAAGAAGAAGATGAGTTGGCGCGGAAAATTGAGCAACTCATCACGGCTGAACAAGACGCAGCGGCTGCCTACAACCCTGAGGAAGTTATCTCCCTCATAATACAGTTTTACGAGCTGCTGGTTACAATGGGCCACTACCCCGAAGGCAGCATCCGGTACCCACCGCACACTGATCCACCCGTGAATGAAGAGCTCGCGGCTCAGCTCGGGTATCCCGAGGCCGCTATATCTCTCATGCGACGGCTCCCGTATTTGACCAGAGAAGTCAACACCTCCGACCAACATGAGATCCTTCACCGAACGCGATTGGCCGACTATACTCGCGAGAGGGACCTTAGAGAGGGCCGCCATCCATACCCGTACGACGACTATCCGGACATTGATCCATGGCTGCTTCCAGTGGTGCTCCCTGGCCGAGACGGGTGGAACATCATGCTCGACACGCAACTGGGGGTCGTGCGCGCGTATTCCACCAGGGGGTGGCTACGAGAGGACTCGGTGGAGTGGCGGCGGCACGGTGATGTGCTGGACTCCCAATTTGATGAGGCGGGCAAGACGCAATATAGACGGGCGCCACTCGTTCGCGCTGCGCACTACTTCTCGGAGCTCATATACGCGTATCGCTCGCTCAAGAGACTTCCCATTATCGACGCGGACCGCAGCGAGCCATACCGAGAGGGCCACTCGCCCTCTTACTCTAAATGGGCTTTAAACTTAGTCGGTAATATGTACCATTTCGTCGTTTGTTATGCTGAAGTGATTATAGGAACGAGAAGAGCAAGAAACCTTGTTGACGCTTTATCGTGAATGTGGATGGCCCGACGAGTGGCGGCGCGCAGAGTTTATTAAAAAATGGCAGGTCAAGAAAAGAGATATTGATGCTCGCAGTCGCGCAGCTTGGGAGAAGGACTACAAGGAGCGGTTTCCGGATTGACGTTATGGTCCGAGGTATATAGCCTGTGGCCGCTAGATTGCATGCAACAGCAGGTAGACTGGTTTTTCGCCGAGTCACGGTTGTCGAGCGCAAAAGGAACTTAGGAAGTTGATGATGACAGTGATGGCTGGTGACATCAGTCCCTCCTCTCCTCATCCTCGCCACATACCTCTTGTTTCTTGTCATGCATCTTGTTTCTTGTGAATTCCTGGAGAACTCGTTTGAACAGAAGATGGTAACAGAGTCGGATTGGATGCGAGGGCCGTCCTGCAAGAAACTGCAACGCTCCCTGCCGCTCCCTACGCGTGCGCACGAGGCCCCACTGCCGATTCAGAGTTGCTGCGGCGTAACGAGAGAAGATAGTCGTTCTCGCGGTCCGAAGAAGCTGAGGCCCAATTCCGATTCGTACGCGGTGGGGAGCTCTCAACCCCCGTGCGGATAAGCTCAAGCGTTTCTCGTCTGGTCCCTCGGGGCTCGCAATCTGTGTTTTAAAGCTGCGTTAACGTCGCCATGTGGCTGGCTGATGATGCAAGGAGCAAACGAGCTGTGCAATTTGGACTGCGTTAGCGAATAAAGTTCATTCGCGTCGGCCCTGACCAAAGATACAGACGATAGCAGCACGCACCGTTCAGCCACACCTCGCTTCAATTGTTCGTTGGTTTCGGCCTCCATTTCGCATTGCAAGCCATTGGATGGATTTCTGCAAAGCCTTGTCTCGGCATGATTGACGAGGTTCGACCAAGGACGGAGACAGGACGTACCATCCAACCCCGCAACCCTTCAAATGCATGTTAAGCATGACAAGGAATGGGATGGATTGTCGGACGCGCCACCTACTTTGTATCGGTGGCGCCAAAGCTGGAAGAACGGGCCTTGAGAGTCGACGTCGGAAAAACGCGACGCTGTCACTGTGTCAAAAACCTCGCCGTGGTTACGCTGTTCACCGGCGAGCAGCGATCCTACGGTCATACATACCAAACGCACCGCACCGACCTCCTACCCTGCTTGAAGAAGGATTTCGTACTCAGTGGGCAGAGGACTGTTCGAGGTGCTTTGATTGTACTGGCTTGAAGTGGCAGAACAAAAGTCTCCGATCGGACACTCGGCGAGATTCAAAGTCAACAGGGGCATGCATTCAAGTCGATTCTACACTATCGTCGAAGACGGAAACAAACCTGAATGGGGATACCATGGCCCAAGCTCTGCCTGGCGCGTTTGTCGACGCGCCTTACCTCGGCACAGCCGCTCTCCTTACTATAAAAACTGTATGACAACCGTGACAAGCCCATTCTCTCTTTGTGCTCACACCACACCGCAGAAATCGGCATACATTTACGCAAAATGTACTCCTGCCTTGTAACCGCCTTTTGCTGCTTCATGGCACTCGTCACCATGGCCAGCCTGGTCAAGCTTGGCGCCCTCGGTGTCGTCGCATCTGTCGCCTCCCTCCCCGGCCTCCTCCCCGTCGCAATCATCATGAACGTGCTCGTACTTAACGCCGTCTTCCTCTTCCCTCTCCTCCCCAGGGCACTCACCTTTGTCAAGCGGGTGCAGGCCCCAGGTGTTCCACAGAACAGTTTCGAACAAACAACCACCTCCCTCGTCGTCCACGGAGGCCTTCGCCAACGTTCATTGGCCTTCCCCGTCGCTCTAGCACTTCAGTGGGCGGCTCGAGTCAGCTTGGCTGCGATGTCCCCTCTCATGGCTCTACTCGCCGCCGTAGACGACCCTGAGGTTACAGCGGGTTCGGACGCGGGCGACGTCGAGTTCATCCCCGGCAAGTTCCTCGGTGAGGTGTCAATCGTGGATTTCATTCCCTTCCCACTGCTAGCCCTTTCCTGTGCCGGCTTCATCATCTTCGACATTATCTCCGACTCTCTGCCAATCCTACAATGGGTATTCGAACAGTTATAGGAGATTTGCGCCATGTGGGAAACTGCTTCCTGCCCAAACTACTCGACCCTGATACTGATCGCATATGAAATCTCAATCGTCAAGAACACGCCGGTGTCGCAACCCAACAAGAATGAGGCCCAGACGGACCAGCACAGTGAGGAAGATGACGTCTACACGGCCGACAATGACAGCGGGACGGAGAATGGCGACGAGGCAGACGTCACCCTGGTTAACGAAAATCAGTCTCTTGTTACGCACAGCAAATCGAACTTCGGTCTTTCCAGTCCCCAGCCGGCGCCAATTCTTGCCTCGCGCACGAGCCACTCAGCGCTCTGGACCTCTCCTTCATTCCTAACACAGCTTCACGCGTCGCCTTCCTTGCCATCCCTTACATCAATAGCCACCTAGGTCACCGCCGATATTGTGGAGACAGGCTCCGAGGTCGACCCGACCGTGGACGACCACGACTTTCAAATCAATTTCGCATCGTCATTGTCTTCGAGTGTTGCGGTACTGGGGTCTGCGCCGATCCTCGCTGGTAAGTTCCAGGTCTCGGTTTCCTACCCATCGGCGCCTTACCGTTTCCCTCTCATCAATAGCGACTGACTTGCAACCCTTGGTTATTGAGACTTGCGAATTTCACAAGGTTTCTGTCCCCCCATTCACCATCCTTGGCTCTTTCTTTCAAACCCTCATGCTCCCGCTCCTGCGACTTCGCCTGCTCCTACTGCTGCCTCCGCGCCCGCACTCCATGCTTCGGTGCCCTCCTTCGTGCCTTTGCTGGTCTCAATGAACCTTTCTGCCCCTGCCCCTGCTTCTCACGCACCCGCTCTCAACGCGCTGATGCCGGTCCCATCGCGGTCGCCCCCGGCCCGCTTCGGGCTGAACAGCAAGCATTTTGCTTGTAAAGCCAAGTTTACGGGGTTGGAGAGCATGGACGTGTGGCTGGACACACCCTACTCTGACAATGAGTTGGATAGTATGTGCTATTTCCTTCATGTTTAGCCACACCAACAATCCTTCCTAGATTTCTCACCGCCCGTGGATCGCGAGAATATAAAAGCCTTCCTACGGGACTCTCTCGTCAACTTCCGCCCACTACCTTTTACTCCTATAAAATATTCCGGGCCCTGTGTGGTGGCTCCTGAGGCGGCGGCCATCGTGATTGATTCCCTACCGTCTTGCCATTGGGCCCCCGGTCGCTCGATTGCCATACGATTGTCTCGCACCCAGAGCCCGAAGAAACGTGCCAAAAGGTTAGACCCTTTTATCTGGCTTCAATTAGACCTTTCTGACGGCGCCAACTTCACCAAGGTGCTAGCTCAGGTCATAGATAGAGAGGATCCACACGCTGGGAATATTAGAGAATAGCCTCATTTTCTCTCTTTTAGAATCGGACTTCTGGTGAGTTGCCCTTCCGCCTCCATTGAACGCCCGTTAACGTTGTCACTTTCTAGTCCTCTGTACTACCACCTCATTCCCGCCCCGTCTCTTTCTCTCCATCTGCTCCGTCTGCTTCGAGCGTATTTGTGCTTCTGGACCATTTCATAACAATTCTACCTACAGTGCCTACCTATTCATACATTTTTCCTCGGTCTCTTTGCTTGCTTGGGGTTTGCGTATATACATATATAGATTGCTTGGCTTACGAATAGAATGCTTGTGCTTAGATGTTGAGATCGTATGCCGGGTAACACAAACTTTCAAATTGTTCAAGTAAGGTATTATGCCGACTACGAGCTCCAAACGACGTATTGATTGCGATACAGGCTTCGCTGGGTGGTATAGAGTCCGCCCCAGATGCATCCATGGGCTCCCCAATCGGAATCTTGTTGAGCATAGAAAGAACGACAAGATGCTGGGATAGAAATCGCCGTCCGGACTCGAAGACAGATGAGGAAACTACAAGGACAGCACAAGACGCCGCTGACCCAAATCCGCAGTAGCATGACTCTTGGAGACTCTTGTCGAGGGCTTGGGTAGCGACGCGGCTCGAGCGGAACTGCGGATCATTGACATGGCTGGATGACCTTGACGCTCGGCGCCCAGTCAAGGCTGCTCCGCAAAGCCAAGGCGGAGAGCGCGTTCACGACTTCACTTCATGCATTGCTTCCCGGCAGCGACACTGACAGTCACGGTGTTCTTTAGGTTCTTGCTGCTTCCGGTGTTCAGGTAGCGGGGTCGATGTCACAGGTACCATAAGCATCGTCGGAGGCAGATGGGGGTGGGGATTGGTTCCGAGTAAATCAGTCCAGTATTATAGTCCAGACGCAGAGAATCTGTCGTAGAGAACACGGCCAGGACGGCCAGAGATGTTTGACAGATGTCC
Source organism: Mycena albidolilacea (assembly GCA_029282495.1). Classification (NCBI taxonomy): domain Eukaryota; kingdom Fungi; phylum Basidiomycota; class Agaricomycetes; order Agaricales; family Mycenaceae; genus Mycena; species Mycena albidolilacea. The sequence goes on along the minus strand of JARIHO010000008.1, from coordinate 916,909 downwards.
ATTGGATCAATACGAGCGCGTCGCGTCGCGGAATATCACTGCTGAGCGCTGAGGGCATCCGTATTTCTGTGAAGGAAGTGGGTGGGTCTCGGCTGTGGGGACCGACGGAATAGATCCGAGTGAGTGGGTCTAAGTTTGTAACTTGGTGATTTTTGTGATGAGAATTGGATTTACATGGCGACGGGCGTAGCGTTTACTTAGCGTTCTCGCATCAACACTGGGCGCAGCTTCCTTCGTCTCTCTTTCTCTGTGTCCTCTCCGTTCCCGCTGTGGTGGTCTTTCCGTTCCGCAGGTTTGTAGTATCCCGAATAGCTGTTGGTGCCATTCATCAATTTTCTGATGCCCGAATCTAGGCGGCATTCTCTCCTTATGCATCTCTACCTTAGCTTTCTGGCGCTGGTCGTTACTTTTTTCCTCGCATGGATAGACCCAGTGGCCGGCGAGTAGCAAAATTTCCGGGGTTGCGGGATGCTGATAAGCTCGCAAACAGCGCACAGCGTGTCTCCGAGCCCTTTGAAGCGCCTGGCCAATCCGTCCACCCTTGCTCTTGAGATTCTGCCTCGCCGACAGCTCTCTTCGTCTGCCAGCTCGACGCCCTTCGGCAAACGGGAACCCTTCCTCCCCCGTTCAACGACTCTGCGTTATGACGATTCGTTCCGCCTCAAGATCGCCGCCTTTGACGAGACTTTCTACCTGCATCTCCGCCCGAACGACCACCTCATCCACCCTGCCGCCCGCATCAAGTACTACTCCACCCGACCCGACGGGACCACGTACGTCTCTCGCACGAAACCGCTGCTGCGCGAGACCGTCAAGGCGTACTGGGGCGAAGTCATCCATGCCGACCACTCCCTCACGCGTATGCGTGAGGACACCGCCGGCGTCGTGCCCATCCCGCACCCCGCGATTCTCGGCTGGGCGCGCATCATGGTCCACCACCAAGGCGACATCGACCAGCGGATCGCGCCCGTCTTCGAGGGCGCGTTCACCGTCGAGGGCGTTGTGTACCACGTTGCGACCAAGGACAACTACCTGCGGCACAAGCGCCCCTTGGACGCGGAGGCGGAGGAGCCGGTCGATATCGTCGACTCGGCGCTGGTGATCTGGCGCGAGTCAGACATGATGACGCCCGAGGAGGAGCATTTTGCGCATACGGGCGAGCACGCGACGCCCGCACCGGCGCCGCAGACGTGCGGGCATGACCGGATGTCGTACAATACGGATCCTGCACAGAACCCTATCCTGCAGAAACCGGCAACTAACCCGTGGTTTGAGAACCCCATGAATCTATTCCGGAACATGTCCGCCAAAAGAGACGATGTCGTTGGCACCCAGATGGGTACCAAGTGCGTAATTTTGCAAAACTACATTCATACTGTTGACATTTCCAAAGTTTCGTGAACAATATTGGAGACAACACTGGATGCCCGAACACTCAGAAAGTGGTGGGTGCGGTCGTTCATGTTGCAATCTGCTCCTTCATTGAACCTTGTAGCTGTACATGGGTGTTGCCGCCGACTGCGTGTACACCCAGAAATACGGCTCGCATTCAAACGCTACAAGCCAGATTCTGAACAACTGGAATACCGCCAGCTCGCTATATAAGTCAACATTCAATGTCAGTCTTGGTATCATCGAGCTTCAGATCCAGGACGAAGTGTACGCGCTCTCTTTCTTCTCTTCATTATCAGCGAGCGTCTGAGCTGTAATAGGTGCCCAACGCCCGTCAACACGACTATGCCGTGGAACACCGACTGCAGCACGGTAACTCTCAACGATCGCTTGTCGCTGTTCTCTGCGTGGCGGGGTGCCAAAGGATCCGACGGCGTCGGGTTGTGGCATCTCATGAGCGGTTGCCCTACTGGTTCGGAAGTCGGCATTGCGTGGCTGGCAACCTTGTGGGTTCTAAATCATTCGTCGCGTAAGCTCATGCTGATTTTATCGCACATTCAGGTGCCAACAGACAGCGTCTGGGAGCGAGCCGTCGGTGGTTTCTGGCACGGCTGTTTCCACGGCGGGGCTCACCGAGTGGCAAGTTGTTGCGCATGAAATTGGACACAACTTCGGTGCCATTGTATGTTATTGGTATTTTTGGAAAGTGCAAGATTCACTGATTGATTGATTATTTTCGCAGCACGACGTTCGTGTAATCGTTTGTGTGCGAACACATTGGGACTGAATATTATATTTTAGTGCGCTGACGGCTGCAACTCGACGAGCGCCTGTTGCCCTCTGACGGCCAGCTCCTGCAATGCAAACGCTCAATACATCATGAGTCCCGTGGCGCAGAAGGGAGAGAAACTATTTTCGCCATGCAGTCTTGGGAATATTTGTTCGTCCTCTCGTTTTCTTGCGCATAATCATTGACAATGCCCACCTAGGCTCACTAATGACCGGTGTCTCCCGAACCAACACCACCTGCTTGCAAGACCCGAGCGACAACGTCGAGACGATATCGCTGCAGATGTGCGGCAACGGGATCGTCGAGCAAGGTGAGCAGTGCGACCCGGGCGAGGACGTCGACTCGCCGTGCTGCGACGCCAAGACGTGCAAGTTCAAGTCGAATGCGCTGTGTGACCCAGACAGCAGCCCGTGCTGCACGGCGCAGTGCGGGTTCGCGCCGACGACGCAGGTGTGCCGACCGGCGAAGGATGCAAACTGCGATATGCCGGAGATGTGCACGGGCGCGTCGTCGGCATGTCCCGCGGATGTTGTGGTGCCGAATGGTTTGTTCTTGTTTAATCTCAGAAGAATTCGTATTCACTTTCATTTGGGTGACCAGGAAAGAGCTGTGGTGCGAGCGGCCTCGCCTGCGCAAGTGGACAGTGCACGTCTGTTGCTCGTATGTTAACCGTTTTTTTGGCCTGCTCGCCAAAACAATCTCATCTCAAATTGGCTCTTTTTCAGTGCAATGTCAACAGCTCGGGTCCTCCATGAACCTCACCAGGGCGTGCCCGAACCAGAGCTCCAACACATGTCAAGTCTCTTGCCAAGACCCGACGGCGTCAGACCAGTGTATCCTGTTGACAGCGCTCCTAGTAGACGGCTCGCCGTGTGGTGAGTATCCGTGGTACCCCCTGTTCCGTTTCTTTCCTTGCTCAATTTTCGTGTAGGTTACGGTGGTATCTGCGCGTCTGGAGGATGTCAGTCGAATGGGCTCTTTAGCACTGCCAAGGTAACGACACACACCGCTTTCTTCTATTCTTTTTCGTCCAATTATATGCATGTATGCTAACTGCGCGTTTTCCCCCCATTACAGGCTTGGTTCACACAGAACCTGCAGATCGCTATCCCGGTCGCTATTGTCGCTGGCCTTGTCGCTCTTTTGCTAATTTGGGTCATTGGTGGTGGTGCGTGTTTCGTTTTGTCTCCTCGATGGATAGATGGCCTTTTATTGGAACTGAAACCTTCTTTTCCGCTATTTTAGCGCTGCTGCGATGCTGTCGGGGCCGACCCAACTATGCCGGGTATCCAGCTCCAAATATGCCGCCGCCGGGCCCAGACATGCGCCACCAGCGGCTGGGGAGCTATGAACAGCCTGCGGCGTCGGGGCCCATGGGGATCGGCGCTGGGTAAGTACTTTTTTTTTTTTGGCTGTGACTTTCCGCTCTTGGTCGCTGATGACTGCGGATTTCGTCCCTGCTGTAGTCCCGCCCCTCCACCCCCGATCCGGTTTGACTCGCGGCCACCGCCACAGCCAAACTACTCTGGTCAGCAGCAGCAGTCTGGGTGGGTTGATCCGGGTAGATATAATGGCGGTCGGTAGCTGTGTCCGTGTTGTTAATCTACGGTATAATTTATCGAGTGCTGTCTGTTGTGGTAGTATTGTTGTATATATTTCGGGAAAATAGAGAGGTGCTGTCGCAAGTCAGAATCTGTTGTTCCTGCCATTTCACTGACACTGACAGTGAGATGAGATGTCCATCTCGGCGATATAATTCGTTAACATATGGGGAAGAACTGGCTTTGAATATGTAGTCCAGAGCAGCGGTATAATTCATTATCATCCCGCTCAAAATCGGGAGGCTCAATGAAGTCGGTTGCGACGCGGGTCTAATGAATGGTATATGTAATCTCTAAAGAGTCCGTGCGGTATATTGTACAAATTGGCGAAGGATACATATAGCAGAGCGTACGATAAGGAAAGGAGGAACACAAGATCCAGAAAAAAAGTCTACGACCGATTCCGAGTTTTTCGTAACGGGACAAGCGGGACAGGAGGAGGTCCGAGTCCGTTCGGGTTCGCGTATGGCGGCGGGGATTCGAGGTGTATCAGCGAAGTGGACGAATTCATATTGCTATTGCTATTGGGGTCGAGAAATTGGCGACTCGTGTGGGACTCGGTGAACGTCGTCCCGCCGGGGAAGATATTCGAGTTCGGGCTCCCCCCGTCGCTGATGAACGTCGTCGCCCAGTCGGGGGAGCCGGGTAAAGACGCCAGTAAGCCGCGCTGGTCGCCGGCGCCGCTGGAGAGGTGCTGCGAGCTCCGCGAGGTGGTGGGCGAGATGTCGGTGAAGGGCGTAATTTCCGTTTTGCTTGGCTTACGCCGGCGAGGTACCCGCGACCGCCGCTGCCACGCGAAGTATAGGAGGACGCCCGCAATGACGATCAGAGCGACAACGGCGAGCGTGCCGAGCACCACACCCGCGATGGCACCGGGCGCGAGTTTGTTGTCCTTCGCGGCGCGTGCGGCGACGCCCATGGTCCCATCGCCCGATTGCGAGAAGCTGAAGATCCTGAAAAATGAAAATCAATCAAGTTAGCCGGAGGGATCAGAATCGGGGTGTGCACGGTGGACCCACAGATATAATACGGCAATGAAGGGCGATCCGAGGAGGTACTGGGTAGCCTTCGCATCGATCCATTCTTGGAGAACGCCGACGCACACGCCATCCGCTTGTTTCACGACGAGCGCGGACTGATCCAGGCTCGCCGAAAAAGTCCCGAACGTGACTGTGAGACGGAACTTGGAGTCGCACGGGAGTTTCCAGGCGTGTGCAAAGGCGGAGGTCGAGTGCTTCGATGCGCCCGGGATGTCAGCGTCTGAGAAACGGCGGTTGGCACAGGAAAAAAAGTGAGTAGACGGGGAAGGTGACATACATATTGCGCGTGCTGCGCTCTGCGGGAAGACGATGTCCGCATAAAATGGGTCGAGGAACGTGGGAAGTTGCGTGCCGCTCTGGGAGATATTGAAGCCCGGGGGACCAGACACCGAAAACGCGTCCATCTCGACAAACCAGGTCGACATATTTGCCGGATTCGATGCGTTGGCGGTGACCATGGTTTTCCACGTCACTTCGCCCTCGTAGAAGGACGCGTCTGGCTGGAGCCAGTGCAGCTCGCCGCCCGAGCCCGAAGAATTCGACGCCGAGGGCGGATTGAGCGCCATCCCATACGAAAATGCGGGCTGCGCCGGGTTCCTTGAGAGCCAGCCGGCCGCGGGCGAGTCCGCAAAAGGTGCGAGGCCCATACCGATCATGCCAGACACTCCAGAGGGGAAAAAAGAGGTCGACTGGTTGGCAACAGTGACTGCAATTTGTTGCATGAGGTCGGGACTCCGCTCCGTTTCAATAGGCACCCACCTGTTTGGTTGGGGTACGACCAGGCGGAACCGTTACTCTGCAGAAGGCCACAGTTTTCGCGCATCAGGGTGCCAATGGCAGCCCCGTTCAGTGTTGAGACATTTTGGGACTGTGGCAACTGCTGTACGCTAGAGGATATCGACGGATTATACCTACGGGATCTTTGTCAGAGCGAAAAGTATGAATCTTAAGTTGGACCCACGCCGGAACGCCCCCGCAAGAGTCGCAATTAGCACCGGCGACGGTTGTAATTCTATAACAACCCCAGGTAAATTCGAAGGGCAAACAAAGCCCGAACAGATGACGGACGCGGTGGATGTCGTCAGTGCGAACGCAAACGATTGCGGGGCAGGATTTGACGACTTGGACCCGGTGAGACGGTCGGATCGGCGCCAGATAGCACAGCTAACTCACCATATTGACCGTCACGGAGTAAACTTGGTTTGCATCAAGACTGACAGGGATTACGAGCGTTTGCGGAGGAGCAACAGCTCGTTTTGACATTCGGGCATCGGACACAGCAAAGAGAGAGAGAGCAATGCACAGAGACAGCAGAAATGTTAAGGACATGAAGGCGCTAGAGCAGGAAGAGATCACAGATAAGGTCAGAACTGAACTTTAATATGCTTGAGGAGGCTTGATTGCGTTTGAGGATAGTGAGGCAATGCAGTGCCGCAGGTTAGCTTCCGGTCATGGGAACACACGGAACGTTTAGAAACGATATACGATATATGGGGGCGGGCGGTTCGGGGTCGGCCGCTTAGCAACACCGCCAACGCGTCGCCGTCGTTGGTCGGACAAGGAACGGAAAAACAAGCCTCGACTTGTAGGCAAAAGTCTAAGAGCAGGCAGCGCCATGTGTAGCCGTGCGTGGGTGTGATAAGTTTAGAATCTGGAGTCTCCCAGGAAGAACAAATCGGGATCGGGGTAAAGCGGAGTAACTGAGGCTAACTGAGGATCACGGACCGCGCCGGTAAGCAGAAGACGCCGCGCTTATTTTGATTGCCGGTGTACATATGCCAAGACTTTGGTCAGGGACGGCTCAAATATGCGAATGAGTCTGGCATTTTCGAGTGGCATTTTCTATGGACTCGGTTTCTCGATCTTGGGACTCTTTTCTAAGATAGCATCAACTATCCCAAACTCCAGGGCTTGTTGTGCTGTGCATGGAACATATCAGCTCCGAATTAGGTGTAGTTCGCAAGGCAGTACCTGTCATAAAGTAATCTCGTTCCAGAGCCTCTCCTGTAAAACATGTGGATGGACATAGCCAATATGGTGTAGAAGGAACGGATGCCTACCGAATCGCCGCAGGCCATCTTCTTTACTTTCGCCGTCTTTGGCGCAATGTTTTTGATAGATGGCGGTTAGTGCTTCCCGGATTCTAAGAATCTCCTTCGCGTGGATTGCGATATCAGATGCCTGGCCGGATGCGCCACCAGATGGTTCTGCGCCCCTGTTTAGGGTATATAAGGTGAAATGTAGGGGTTCACATACGGTGGATCATGATGCTTGCGTTGGGGAGGCAGTGGCGCTTGCCCTTTTCGCCGGCTGACAACAGGAGCGACCCCATACTCGCGGCTTGCCCGATACAGTAGGTGTGAATGGGGGCTGAAACGTACTTCGGGGTACTTAATTATTAGTTCTTCCGCTGCCGGAGTAAGTCGCCACGAACCTGCATCTATGTCGAGGAGACGAGTGAGCTAACTAACGAAGACCGATCCTATTGCCACACCAACCGTATCGTAAATGGCAAGTCCGGCAGTGACGCTACCCCCTGGTGAGTTGATGTACAGATGTATTGGTTTGGAAGTGTCCTCGGCTTCCAAGAAAAGGAGTTGGGCGACAGTTAATGTAGAGTCCGTGTCGCGGATCTATTGAGACAATGAATGCAGGGTAATAGAATAGGCGAAAAGTCGGACGGGACCATAGAGCATGATGACCCGCTCCCGCAGCAGACGCGAGAAAATGTCATAGGATCGTTCACCCCTGCCCTAGAAACGTATTGGGAATGGGCGGATGTGATATTGGTACGGTGCGGACCGTCTGCTCGATGACTATAGGGACGAGGCCGCTCGCTTGGGGATCGGTGTAGCCAGAGAGGGGGTGAAAGGCGCGTCGGCCCACATGGCGACGGATGCTAGATGTCGCGAGACGGAGCATGGAGGAAGGGAGTTGAGAGTTGGTGTCACTCAGGTCACAGCCACGCTGGTTGTGACGAACGCGTAACGAGCCTTTTCACTCCTTCCACGACGCGCTGCGGGTGCTGTCGCCCCCGGCATAATGTCGACGTCGCGCTTGCGCTCCCAGCGCTCTACGGATGCACCCATGGACTTTGAATACACGTCTCGTCCAAACACCAAACCCGTCTGGGCCGCCTCGCAGTCGTCAGCGGATGACGACCCAACGACCCCGAAAAAACGTATGTAGCTTCCTCCGCTGAGTACGCAAGTCGACCAACCACCTCTAGGCTCGCATGCGGCCCTTAGCAACCCACCGACGCCACTGCACAATCCCACATTTGGTCAAAACCAGAACATCCCATTCATCTTCCAAACGCCGCCTAGGCAAGTGGACCCAGTGCCGTACCCGTGGGCCCCACCCGCCAACTTCTCGCCGGCCAAGGCATTCCCACAGCCTCCCCCCGCACCTGAGCTGTGGGACGTGGACATGCGGGAGGCCAGCCCGCCGAAACCCGAGGGAGCTGCGTCGCCGGAGGCTAACGGCGGCCGGAAGGTCTCAACGGGCGGCATGCGGCGCGTCCTCAAATCACGCATGAAGTCCGCGCTGTCCATGTCCACGGTGCCGGAGTCGCGTGGGGACGAGCGCGACCCGTATTCGGACACCGATGACGAGGCAGACTCCGCGGGCCAGCAGCTGACCCGAACGAATTCGACTTCGAACCATTACACGCTCAATATGCCCTCGCCGCCGGCTCCCCAGTCGGATGTGCCCTATATCCTGCTCGGGTACGTTCCTGTGCTGATTCCCGAGGTATAAGCATTGAAACACGCCGTTTACAGCTACTTGCAGTTCTTCTTCAATTTGTCGCTGATCCTGCTATTCCTGTATCTGGCCGTGCAGTTCATCTTGACAGTACAACGGGATGTAGAGGAGCGGATATCAGAATACTCGATGGGTGCGTCGTTTTTAGTCTGCTGTCACGCTGTTGACGCTGTTGACGTCTTGGCGACAGATATAGTGCAGGATATCGCCATGTGCGCTTTGCAGTACAAGAATAACCTCTGCGAAAATCCGTTGCCGGCGATGGCACAGCAGTGTGCCATTTGGGCGACGTGTATGAGCCGTGATCCGACAATAGTGGGACGCGCCAAGGTCGGTGCCGAGATGATCGCGGAGGTAGTGAATGGTTTTGTAGAGCCTATCAGCTGGAAAACACTCGTACGTGGTTCTATGTCCCATGCATTCAGTCCGCCCACGCGGCTTCTGACCAATCTCGCGGGGTTTTTCCAGGCGTTCACGCTGACGTCCTTGTCATTCCTGACCCTGTTTATCAACACGCTTCTCTCGCTTTATCGGTCGCGGCATCAGCCTCAGGCCCCGCCGGCCCCACCGGGGGCCCACCCTCAGTTCCCGATCGCGCCTGTCGCGTACCATCCTGCGAATCTGCCCAATCACTTTGGCGGCTACCTGTCACCAGCGCCCACACCGAGCTGGGGACGTGGGAATCGTTCGAATTCATGGACGGCGCACGACGAGATGGAAACTCCGACGCGGCGTCGGCGGCTCGACGGGGGCGGGGCGGTGAAGATAAAATGAATTTAGCTCTATATTATTATCTCGTACGTGCACACATAATTTGGCCACATTCAAAACATAGCGCCGCTCCATTGATTTCGTATCTCGGAGAATCAGAATCTCGATGCTACAATTTGAGCCCTGGCTCCTGGGAGGGATCTCGCACTTAACGGAAGACATGCGGGTTAACGCGGGTCTCCTTGAACCGTGAGTACGGACGTTTTTTATTGCGTGGCAGCTGCCAAGAGGTTAGCTGCGCAGAGCAAATGCGGGGTGTGGTACTCATGTCAGAGACCGGCCCGATACACAGGATGGGGAACGGTCGTTGTGGGAGGAGATCGGCGTCGGCGACTGTTGAAAGGTCGTGGGACAGCAGGATAAACTCAATCTCTCCGTCAAAATTGACGGTCAATGGAAGAATCACCCATGCCTAATGGGGTTGGCCGGGGTTTCGGCACCACTAAGCGCCTCCCTAATATCGCACTGCACAGCCGCGAGGAACCCGTCGGGAGGCAAAAGAGGGTCTAAGATCATGACACATGTGATGATCCTGAATCGCACCTTCACATGAAATTTGGACTGTATACATATATAAATTACGGATTCGCAGATGGTGTTAAGAGGATGATAATCTTCCGTTCGGCGTTGCGCATCAGCATCATGGACGTCTCCAGGTGCAGGGGTGGATGACATCGCCAAACCGGCTACTATGGTACACATGCTCTCATCGGATGGGCCCAGAAAGAATGTAAATTTAGAAGAAAGGAATCGATGAATGGTATAATTGCCGGCAAGCCGAGGCGGAAGGTCATTTACCGCTGGCTGTGGCTGTGGCGGCCTTCTCTTCTTCCTTTTTCTGTGTGAAAGAGTCAGTGGCGTCTGTACATAGCAACAAATGCCACACGAGCCGAATGGCGCATGCCTTCTGCTTAGCTCGCAAAATCTCCGCGTCGCTATACACAAAAGCCTCCGTAAGCCTAGGTTCAAAAAGGGTACAAGGGACAAACATACGCCTCCTTTCGCTTCTGTAGGCTGGTAGCCGATTCCTAACAAGCGGTGAGCCGCCGGGAGGAACTAAGGGTAGAAAGAAGTACTTTTGGCTTGGTCTTGTTGGCAGCGGCTTTCTTTTGGGCCTTGAGGCGATCTTGGTCACGCTGGTTGCCGCCTAGGAGCCGGATTAGGACGGGTGTAGCAGCGACGCGGTGTCACATACGGGTCATGGCGAGGGCGGGCACGTAGTGCGGTTGAGCGTCAACAACTGGACTAATATAGGGTCGGGAGTTGAATTCGGCGCCGGAAAATGATCCGAGTAGTGATCTGTTGATCGGAAGAGAATAATACCGCCACCATTGCATGATTGCGCATCGCAAAGTGTTTCATCACCGCTGTGGGACCATCCCCGTCTGAATCGGTGGAGATGTAGGCGTGATTTGTGGTAGCCGCTTACCGTTTGTTTCGCCGCGGGGGTCCGTGAATTACATCACTCTGGATCTCACAGGGGCACTGCGGCATCTCATCTCTTGTCTATCAGGGTTCTGAGGGAATAATCTGGTGGAAACGCGGGAGTAGACGAAGTCGGAATCCAGTCAACAGCATTTATGGATCAATGGGCTGAATGAACCCGGGGGTGATTCTGGTTAATTTATGGTTCCTGCCTGTTCGGGAAGCGGATCGGACGCCTCCGATCTTGCTCGATATATCACCCGATTGCCCCGATCACCTCGTGCCTGTCTTGTAGTTCATCTTCCTTCGTGATCGTCACTTGGTTGACTTTATTCTTGCCAGACCGCACTTATATATATACTGCCGTTTGCCAAGCGCGTGCGACTCTTTCCGACCCATTCCATGTCTATGAGACACCCCCGCGAGGGCCGCCTCCAGGAGCCCCCGCACTCACACATCCTCAACAACGGCCCTCCTCCGCCCCCTCTCCAGAACGGCGCGCCCCATCCCCAGAGCATCGTCTCCCCCATCCAAGGCCCCGCCCCCACCAATGGCGTCAACTCTGCTGCGTCGTCTGCCATCCACAAACTCACCACCGCCAATGAGCAGACGTGGCTTTTGATTGGTGTGTTTTACTTCCGTCTCGTCGAATATTTTTTTAATATTGTCTTCAGGCCGCGTCGCTGAGCAGATGGGCGATTTGGAGCACGCCCTCTCCGCCTATGAAAATGCGCTCCGACACAACCCCATGTCCCTTTCGGGTCTCACGCAGGTCGCTGGAATAGCTCGGATCAAGGAAAACTATCCCAAGGCATGTCCGTCTTCTGAGCCGCGCCACTTGGTCCCGAATCCGAGGATTCCGCAGGCTGATTTGTCTGTATTTGGCGCTGACTCTGCTTCTTCCGGATTAGGCTGTCGAGTTCTTTCAACGTGTTCTGGCACTTCAGGAAGAGAATGGCGAAGTCTGGAGCGCGTTGGGTAAGTCCTGAAGCCCTCCAACCACCCGCCGGCATTTTAACCTCCCCTTCTAGGCCACTGTTACCTCATGCAGGACGACTTGCAGAAGGCATACTCAGCCTACCAACAGGCCTTGTACCTTCTTCCCAATCCAAAGGTAATTTATCATCCCATAACGCCGTCTCCGCTAAAACACCGCTGTTAGGAGGACCCCAAGCTGTGGTATGGCATCGGCATCCTCTACGACCGATACGGCTCCCTCGACCACGCCGAAGAGGCCTTCTCTTCGGTGCTTCGCATGGACAAAGGTTGGTCCCTTGAGTAATCGAAAATAGGATGGCGGTCTGGATTAATTGGAAAGACCTAGATTTCGACAAGGCAAACGAGATTCTCTTCCGCCTCGGAATAATATACAAGCAGCAGGGCAAGTACGAAGACTCGCTGGGCTGTTTCGACCGCATTCTCCGCAATCCTCCCAGCCCTCTGGCACACGCCGACATTTGGTTCCAAATCGGGCATGTCTACGAACAACAGAAAGACGTATGTCTGCTTCTTGTTCTATCTTTGTATTTCTTTCTGATTTCATTCCGTCTAGCATGTCAGTGCCAAGGACGCCTACGAACGCGTCGTCACCGACAATCCAAGTCACGCCAAAGTCCTTCAGCAGCTCGGGTGGCTGTACCACCAGGACGGCTCATCCTTCCAGAACCAGGACCTCGCGATCCAGTACCTCACCAAGAGCTTGGAAGCTGGTACGCTATTCTTCGTCCTAAGGCGAGTATACGCATAATAATAGCTCTCTTCTTAGATCCTTCCGATGCTCAGAGTTGGTACCTTCTTGGACGCGCTTACATGGCCGGTCAGAAGTACAACAAGGCTTATGAAGCATATCAACAGGCCGTGTATCGCGATGGCCGGAATCCAACGTTCTGGTGCTCCATTGGAGTCTTATACTTCCAGATCAACCAATACCGCGACGCGCTTGACGCATACTCTCGCGCGATTCGCATCAACCCGTACATCTCGGAAGTGTGGTTCGACCTCGGGAGTCTGTACGAGAGCTGCAATAACCAAATCTCGGACGCCATCGACGCTTATGCGCGCGCGAGCGAGCTTGATCCCACCAATCCCGTCATCTCGCAGCGGCTTGCACTGTTGAAGAACGCGCAGGCTACCGGCGGGCAGGTTCCCGCCGCTCCCGGCCCGCAAGACGTGCACCCCACCGCGTACGCGAGCGCGGTTGTTCCCCCGCCTGGACTCACGGGCCCGCCGCTTCTGCTTCAGTCGACAAGCCAGCGCCCTGTGTTCCGCACCGAGTCAAGAGGGCCTCCAACGGAGATATCGCTTCCCCCGCCGTCGCAGGTTGGTGCTGGTCGCTCGTCGCCGCCAGGGCCGTTCCGTGGAGGTCCCCCGCCGCCGGTTATCCTCGACGAGAGCAGGCACCCGCAGTCGCACACGCCGCTCGCGCCGATGGACGTCGACCGCGTGCCGCCAATCCACGGGCGCGAGTATCCCCCCAGCTCGTCGCGCGAGCCCGCCGGTCGTGGTGGACCTATTGGGCACCAGAGCCTGCTCTTGCACCACCCCGTTCCCCAACCGCCAGAAGAAGTCCGTAACGGCAGCGGACACTTGCACCACCAAGAGTCGTTCTTCACTAACCGCCACCGCCCGGCGTCGGCGTCGATGTCCCCGCCCTCTCATGGCAGCCGCATTCGCTCCCCGCCGCCGCCGCCGTTCCAGCCCTACCCCTCCTCGTCCTCCTCTTCGTCTCGGGGGCCGCCTGGTGGTCCTGGTCAACCACCGCAACGATCGCCGCGCACATTTCCTGCGCACGAGCAGATCCGGAACGGTGACCCGCCGGAGATGGGTTGGGAGCGTCGTGGGCCACCGCCGGAGCATGGTCGCGACTGGCCCCCGCGCGAGCAGCACGACGCCCGCCGTCCGCGCCACTCTAACTCTGGGAGCGATTACCCTGGGCACGGCGCGCCGTCTCAGCAGCAGCAGCAGCAGCCTTTCTACCCCCCACGCGAGCGTTCGCCCGGCCCACACAGAGGCCGCAGCCCGCCCGAGTCGTCCCCACGCTCCGCACACCCGTCACACGCAACGCCCTCACGCTACTGGGACGCCAAGCCGCCGACTGCGCTGCCCGCGATCGTGCAGACGCCGCACGCACGTCCCTCGCCGCCGTCCGCCCATGCGGAGCACTCGCGGCGGTACGACCCCCGTTATGATGCGCGCGACCGCGACCGCGAGCACGCGGACTCATACGAGAGCGAGCGGTCTGAGTCGCGCACCGGCGGGTACCCGGGCTCACATGCGGGCTCGCCGGAGGGGCTGCGCAACCCCGCGCGCCCGCCGCCGCCACCGCATATGATCTCGAACTCAGCGCGGTCGGAGAGCCCGCACCCATCGTCGTCGTCGGCTGCGCCGGACCATAAGCGGCGAAGGTCGACGAAGGAGCAGCAGCAGCAACAACATCATGAAGTATCGGTGCCCCCTGCACAGGAGCCGCAGCCGAAGAAAGAGAGGAAGAAGCGGAGTAAGCGCAAGGAGGAGGGGGGTGCGGAGACGCCGAAACCGTTCGCAGGGCCGTCGCATCCATCGACAACGAGCTATAAGGTGTCGCCTGGCTATCCGAAGGGCCCGAGCTCTCCTGGACCGGTTAGTTCGAACGGATCGGGGTCCTCTGGAAGGTCGGTGCAGCCGTCGCCTACTAGCGCTGCCCCAAGAATGCCGTCGCGCGTTGTGGATGATGATTACGACGAGCCGGGTGTCGCAGATGCGTTGATGGGTTTGTCGTCGTACAGAGAGATGCCCGCGCCGCCGATGGAGGGTGCTACTTCCCAGTCACCCACCGTCTCGTCCGGCAGCCGCCACAGCGACCGTGATCGTGAGCGCGAACGGCCGCCGCCTTCCCACCGCGACTCCGTCTCCTCCACCCGCAGTCGTGGCTCCCCGCCCAACTCACTCAAGCGCCCACTCAGCCCGACCGAGGACGCGTCCGACAATAAGCGCTCGCGCGTGGAGGTTCTGCACCGCCGGGAGTCGTCTGTTGGCCGCCGCACACCCATCCCCTCAACACGCCCATCGCCCATTCCTTTCCGCACCCAGCCCGCGTCGCATTCGCCCGAGACGCGCGACCCATACCCAGCGAGCCCGCCACTGCCTGCGGTGTTCCCGCCCCACCCGCGGCCCATCGGCGCAGCGGGCCTATCTTCGTCGCACGTCATCGCGCCGATCGCGCTCCCGCCTATCGCGACGCTGTCGCCGACCTCGACGGCTGCTTCGCCTGGGCCGAGTAGCGACCGGGATCGGGACCGGGACCGCGATCGGGAACGTGAACAGCGCGACCGTGAGCGCGAGAGGGAGCGGGAACGTTCGCGCGAACGCGATCGAGACCGCGACGACAAGATGCAGGTTGACTCGCACCACTCCATGTCGCCGCCTCTGCGCCCGAAGGTCGAGGTCGTCCACCTACGCACGCCGCCAAAGCACACACCGTCCCCGCCAAACGATAAGATGGATTCTGCACCATGATTGGCGATGCTCATTCTTGTCTTGACATACACGCTTTCTTGTAACGACCCGTCATGATCAGCACGTAATTTACTACATATCGTCATTCATTCTGCGACTAGGTTTTTTCCTGACTGGCATCCATCCAACATAGCTGTATTGAAAGTAGTATTAGTAAATATCCGTAGAAATAGTTGAATTGCTATGCATCCTCGCACATGTACCATACTCAGTAGGTTTATGAATATTTTTCTTGTTCTCTTATTTCCGGTCACCGCTAGTGGAATTTGAGCTTGAGGCAAGACGGTATGTACTTCTGCCAACAACAATTTGATGCGGCAATGGGTGGCTGTGCCCAGAGCTTACAAGTTGCAACGACCTCCTTCTCTTTTCAATCTCTCGTCGGCCCTCCTCGCGATGAGTGCTCTCACAATCTCCTCTCTTCCAACCGAGCTCCTTGTAGCCATTGCCGCGGCGGGACAGGAAGATAACGACGATTCAAACTAGCAGACACAGTACAAGACTTGGAAAGCAGAATGGACTTTGTCGCATCTCTCCCAACGCTTTCGCGACGTCGTCGTCGGTGCGCCCGAGCTTTGGACCCTTACGGAAGCGGACTTCAGCGTCAAGGGACCTGTGGAAATCCTCAACCTCTACCTCGGACGCTCCAGAACATCGAAAATATCGACGACTCTCCGCGGAGAGAGTAGTATTATGGAAGATGGTTTTCTGCAGAAGCGGGTCATCCCACATGTCAATCGCATATGGAGGCTGAGGATTGCGCTAGACCGAGACCTGGAGACTCTGTTGGCCCCCTTCCGTGACGTAGCGGCTCCCTATTTGCAGCACCTGGAGGCTGTATGCGCCATCCCCGATAAAGAAGCGCCTCCCGCTGTAATGTTCTCCTCCGGAGCACCCTTGATGAAATCTCTCAAAGTCGATGGTTTCACAATCCAATTACCAACGCCTGGGTGGACGGCCTCGCTTACGCACCTAGAGCTCGTAGCCGGCACGACCCAGATATCAGCGACTTTGCCGCGATCACGGCGCAATGCCCCTTGTTGGCACATTTGCAGCTCGACATGATCCACTTCCCACGAGGTGCAACCCGCGTTCACCTCCCGACGTTGAACTTCCTCCACATTTCGATTGCAAAGAAAGAACCAGCCGAATACTTGATAGAAATCTTCGACATTTTCGACGCTCCTGCTTTGACCAAACTTGTCGTCCACGGCACCCACGGCGACCAGATCTCCCTGCTCCTTTGCTCGACGGGCCTCCCTCACTCGTCCTTCCCTGCCCTGACCACAGTCTCCTTCATCTACACAGGCTCGTGTCACTGCGAGATCGAAGGGGGAAACAGGCCGTCTCTCGTAATCTCTTCTCCCCCGATCGTCTTCCCCGCACTCTCTCATCTCAGCCTAATCAACCAATGCTACACCGAGCACTTGATCCGAGACATATTAGGCCCGGAGTCGGAGCCATGGCCGCTTCTCAAGATTATCACGCTGGGTGTGAAGAACGATTCGTTTGAGGACGTGCGCGGCGCGCTTGAGACCACAGTAATTTCGAAACGCGAGCGCGGAGATCCACTTCCCAAAGTCCAAATTTTGCGTGCGCCGACTTCTCTTGCAAACTGGAACGAGAAGAATTCTTGGGACATGGAGACGGCATGGTGACTAAAGGAGCAATCGAAACTTCATTCGTGAGTGAAGTCTCCTGCGTGTGGTTTCATGCGAAGACTGGAATTTTGACTAACAATAGTCCAGATAGGCAAAGTACGAAACTTCTTGGGAGTGGTTCAGTCGAATGAAATTCAATTCGTTTATTGCGAAGATGGAGAGAAAATTACTCGCTCATAGACATGCGTCTTAGAGAGCGATAATGGACCTGTGCAGCGCAACGGTTTGATTTTACTGCACAAAAGAGATCACCCTCCTTAAATCAGTTGAACACACGCAGCACATCCACTTCAAGGACCTCGCCGTCCAATTCGGTTTACGCCGCTCAAGAGACGGAACTATCTTCTAAGAACTTCAGTTCAACCTGTGTCTACAGTCTCAATTGTTTGGTCCAGCAGTACTGTAGCATTGCGTTACCTTCGGTGTTCAGTGTTCCTCGGCAATCACGGGAAAGTTTCATAAATAGCAATCCGCCGAATGAGGGAGCGAAATTGACATTTTCTTGGCCTATTTGGGCTAAGAAACTGTTACCGTTACCCCACTACCGCATTATGACGGGTGGCGGAGTTTTAAATGGCTAGACAGACACACGTAATTGAAAAAAAGGGGGATGATGAATGTCAAAGGAAAGCAAAAAGGTGAAGTGTCCAGTGGCCGTGGGTTCGCCGCGGACGAGTCACTAATCCTGTCACGAATTCGTCCTTTCGCCTTCGCATTTCGCCTCTCCGACGATGAGCGGCCCTACGATATCCTCCCTTCCGAATGAGCTTCTCATTGCTATTGCTGTCGCGGGACAAGAGGATAACGAAGCAGAAAACTGGGAGACGCAGTCCACGACTTGGAAAGTAGAATGGATTTTGTCGCAACTTTCCCAGCGTTTCCGCGACGTTATTGTCGGCGCGTCTGAGCTTTGGGCGCTCATAGAAACGGACGTCTCCGGCAAGGGATCGGTGGAAATCCTCGAACTTTACCTCGAGCGTTCTCGAGCCAGTAAAATTTCGGTGACCCTCCGCGAATCTCCTGCGTTCCAGCAAAACTGGGCCCACCAAATTGTGCCACACCTCGATCGCATTAAAGAGCTGCGGATTGCGCTCAGAACGCGGCGCGCACCGGGATTGGGATTATTGGACCCGTTCTGCGACGTAGCAGCTCCCCATTTGCAGCACTTCGAGGTTGCATATATCACCAACGAGCATCATCTCAATGCGCCAGAGGGTGTCATCACAATATTCTCGTCTGGAGCGCCGAGATTGAGATTTCTCAAAATCGATGGCTTCAGGCTGCCCGACACTCTACCTCTGTTGACGGCGTCGCTGACGCACCTAGAACTGCGGACGGCCCAGTACCGCAACCCCCAAATTGACCACATTGTCGCAATCGCTGCACAATGCCCCTTGTTGGTACGGTTGCACCTCGACATAACCTTCAGATCCATACCGCACAACCGTCGGTTTCACATCCCACCTCTGAAATTCCTCCACATCTCGATTTCAGAAACCGGGGATCCGGACTTTTTGTCGAAGATCATCGATTCCTTCGACACTCCTGCCTTGACCGAACTCGTCGTCGACAGCTCCCACGGCGACCAGATCGCTCACCTCCTCAGCTTGACGAGTCTCCCTCGCTCGTCCTTCCCCGCCCTCACTTCCCTCTCTTTCGCCTTCGTCCGCAGCGACTCATGTCCATGCGAGACTGATCCCCGTTTAGCACCCAACCACACAATCCTCTCCCCTCCGGCCATCTTCCCCGCCCTGTCCCATCTCACCTTGATAAACCAATGCTACACCAGCAGGTTGATCCGAGATATTGTGGGCCCTGCCTCGGAGCCATGGCCGCTTCTCAAGGCCGTCACGCTGTTTGTGAAGGAGCCTCTGTTCGCGGCCATGCGCGATACAATCGACCACGCTGTGCGATCGAAACGCAAGCGCGGACAGTCGCTTCCCAAGATCCAACTTTCCCGTGCGCGGTCACCTCTTGGACCTAGAAACTGGAACTCTGCAGATGGGGAGACTACAGATGGGGAGATATTCTGGTAACTTTACGATGAGGGGAATTTGTGTACCACTACTGCAGGGTCGCTCACCAATCAAGTAATATTCTCTGTTTCTCCAGACAGACACTGGATCGTTGACTGACGAGCAAAATACATCATTTGAATACATTCTCCTCCGTCTTCCAGACGCCCCGCCGGTCGAATCTCCGGAGCGGAGGTCGCGCGGGCCAACGACGAGAAGTACGCGATTATCACACCGGAAAAAGAGAGCGACCTCTGTGAGCTATGCAGAGCAAGTATCATTTTTTTGTCGCGCAGATCCCAACTCGGCCCTCAGATATACAAAACACTTGAGCACAAACACAAGCGAACAAAATGAGGAGTGGTTCAGGTAGGTATATTCCGGCGCGGTCCCGTTAAGGAACAACCGAGGCCCGTACTACATACATCGCGTCTTCTAATGTATGCTACGGATACTCGCCATCTTCAACTACTTGATAACCTGAGCAACCAATTGTCCCCAGGATCGTATAACATTCAAAGTCGAGTACGAGAAAGAAAGCAGGTACCATTCCATCGCATGGTATAGATACTCGGCAGGTTTGAAGATCTCGCAAGTCGCATATACCGCGAACATTTCAAAAGTGTACTTCGCAAGTCTCCGAGTCAAGTCAAAATCATGACAGTGCACGAGAGCGAGCAGGAGCTTGTCGAGTGAGGTTCAGACGTGAGGGACAGTACATAGACATTCTGCAGAAAATCCCTGCGCAACGCGACAAGTTGGTTGGGTTCGGCCATGCGTCCGAGTAAGGCGTGGCTCTCGCTCTCCACTGCAATCCGACAGAACCGGCCGCGGCAACGCCTCCAACTGCGAGGCGTGCGCTCCCGGTAGCGCTCCTTGTAGCGCAGGACCTCCACACCGAGCCTGTGCGCCGAGAGATAGAGGCGAGTCAGCGCTTTATGATGTGCTGGTACTGGGACCCGAAGGTATTGTCGTAATTTGACTGGCATTTGTACGATCGCTATCTTCATTGCATTCGAGTCGCCCTTGGATCAGTGGGAGACGCGAGGAGTACTGACTCGTCAATGCTGCTAGCCAGTTTTCGTAGGCTTTCTTGAGCGCCTTGCGAACATCCCCGACGGTCAGCTGCTCTGGCATTCCACCGGTACCGGCAGCGACTAGAGGACAAATCGCAGGTCCGATATCCAACACGGACAGGACATCCCGCAGTGATTGGTATTGAGTATCATTCGATTTCTGTTTCTGTTTCTGGTAAAAAATACAAATACGATATGGTAACTGGCGGCGCGAAATGCATAAGTAAAATACGGAGTAGCTCAGTCGAGGTCGAGGAGGATGGATGTACATACGATACGGTTGCCGTTGCGGTACAGTATCCTGTGCTGTTCGGAGGTATGTATAGTACAGTGAGGGGGCGGGCGCAGGCGGCTATGGGTACAGGTAGTAGTACGCGCGTGCCCGCCCAACCCATCGTGTATGGTCCTTCCACACATCCGCCGACCGCAGGTGCGCGACGCGAAGCGGCCTATCCATCGCCGCCCGACTGGACTGGACTGGGCGGCTGGTCTGATATTAGGCTTACGCGGTGCGCGCGGCCGCCGGCGCAAAGGCAATCGATACATCAAATGAACGGGAAAACAACAGAGAGAATGAGGAAAACGAGAGTGCTGGTGCTGTGCGGTGCGGTGCTATCTATGCAATGATCATGGTCGGCGGCGTCGTTCGACAGGGAATCGGTGTGGCCCGCGCCCGGCTCCCTTACTTGCGGTGCTTCTGCCCCAGCGACTCGATGATATTGCGCACCCCCTGTGGCTCGAGCACGACCTTGGTCCCGTCGCACCGCGCCTTGTTCGAGAACTCGGAGCACAGATCCGCGAGGTCTGAGTCCTTGAACTTGGGGTCCGACGTGACCGTGCGCCACGCCGTGAGGATCTCCATGTTCTTCTCGCTCTGCTGTGTCGACGGGAACGCGGATCCCTCGCACATGACGCTCGGCCCGAATATTGAATCGGCCTTGCGCACCGACGGCGCTTCACTCGCAAATGGCGATGCGGCTGACCTCGCAATGCGCGTGCGTGCCTCCTCCCTTGTCTTCGGGCACTCGGTCTCGTCGTCCATATCCGAGCTGGAGCTCTCGCGCGGCGTGTTGAACAGGGGGTCGGACGACTTCGATGAAGTCGACGATGACGTGGTCGAATTCGCCGGCGAGCGACCGGCCATGTTGTTGAGCGACGCGTGGTGCGCGACGGGGCTGATCGACGACCCGGGCGAATTCGCCAGGAGGACGTTGAAGTCGTTGTAGTCGACCGGGTTGCCGCCCATGAATCCTCCAAACAGATCGTCGAACGCGCCGTTATCCGGATTCGGCGTCGACCACGCCGACAGCGAGCCAATGTCAAAGTTGAACGGACTCGGGGCCGCGGTCCCGCTCGAACTCGACTCTGCAGGACGTGGTGCAGGGGGCGATAATCCCTGCTGCGAATCAAAGGCCGAGACAAAGGACGTGAACATGGGGTTGCTGGCGATGGTGGTGTACGATTTGGGCGGCACACCGGAGCTTTCGCCGAATCCAAAGTCCATCTGCATTACACCGTCCGTCGCTGTCTGCTGGGGCGTATCGTCCAGCAGGCTCAGCATCCCCGGATCAAACGTCGTCAGCGAACTGAAATCGAGTGGATTCGATGAGTTTGTTTGCGGCGACGAGGCGGGTAATGATGCGGAGGGAGATCGGACGTATATTGAGCCCGACGCAGATACGCCAGGAACACCGCCAGATTTTGGGACAGAAAATGTAAAGCTCGATTCTTTGAGCATCACATTCTCGTTTTGCAGTCGTGACAGCAGGTCGCGGAGATTCTCATTCTCTGAGGTTGCTGCGTCATTCTTGGCCTCGAGGGCCGCGACCTTGTCCTCGAGCTTTAGGTGGTCATAAATAAGTCAAATCTCCCAGGTAGCCAACTGCCGAAACAACTCACGTCCTTGACATGCTTTTCCTTGCGCTCTCGGAAAGCGCGCTGCGCCGCCCGATTCTGCTCTTTGCGTTTCATCAGACGAGTCTCATCCTGACATTTCCCGGTTAGCACGGCGACCCGAGTTTGATCAAGTAAATTTCATCTTACCGGGTTGGCGTTGCCACCGCCCCCGCTCGACTTGCGCCTCGTCCCCGTGCCCTTCTTGCCATTTCCCGCTACGCAAATAAATGCCATGCTTTTGAGTTACGAATGGCCACATACATGTATGTTGTGTCTTCTGGCTGGGCCCGTCCGAGAGGTCGTCGTCGCTCGCCTTGCGCTTCAGATCGTGCTCGTCCTCGGGGCTCTTGCTCCCAGACTGCTGCGGCGGGCTGGGACTGCTGTCCTCCGAGGGGGGCGTCAGAGTGGGAAGCGGGTACCGCGAAATGGTCTGCGGATTCACGCCATTGGGCATGCCGCCAAAGTCTCCGTAGGAGCCTGCGCTGGTAGGGAACTGCTTCTGGAGCAGTGCGAGGAAGTCATCGTCGGGCAACTGTGAGAAGGAGGAGGCCTGGGAGAGGTCCCAGAGGGGGGAAATCTCTGTTGGATAAGTGTCCATTGGATATACAAATTCAGCGGTGTGGCTGAGCAGGATGCGTGAGCGAGAGGGCGGGTCTGTAAGCTCTCCACAAGAATAAGCTGGATAGCTAGCTTTGACGGAGGAATGGGACGGTGGAGAGCGGGGAGGGTGAGACCGATCTGTCTTACTAAGGCAGCTCGTTCTTCCTCACAGTCACAGGTCACCGTCACCATCATCCATTCGGCCAGAACGCGCGTCCCTGCAGATCCATCATATTCCATTCCGCTAAATAACGTACCGCTCCGAGGCTCTCCAAGGCGACTCCAAGGCTCAGCCCAGTCGTATTGGATACAAAAAAAAATTATAATGCGATACCATAGCCATTCCATGCAGAGATATAGATAAATGCGAATAGATACGCGCCCAAAGAACCCTCCAGAAGCACCGGCATCCGCCGCAAGGATCGTCGGTAGGTTGCCGGTAGCACATATGTATGTGGTAAATCACTGGAACACTGATTAGGATGGCACAGGAGGGGAGAAACCGTGAGACTGACATAGTATTCGATTTCCATCTAATCAAGTCAGCTACGGCCTCGTCGGAAGTTCAACTTGACTCACAAACAGAAACGCGACCTTGCGGGGCCAGAGAATGTTCAACCCCACTGGATTGTATACCCGCTCGTTCAGCTCTTGAATGAGCAGTTGCAGCTGCCGCATTTGCTACTCCAAGCATCAGAACAAGCCATCAGAACTGGAAGCACAAAAAAATTACTTTTTCGTAGTGCGAAGTGAGGATCAGCCGCGAAAGCTGCAGCGTAAACACTGAGAGCATATTGTCCAGGAACGAGTGCCGCAGACTATGCGCCGAGATGAGCACCTCGTTAATAGCATTGATAGACTCCAAGAATTGCGTTGGTGTTATCTGCATGTTGTTTTAGAATCTCTGTTTCATAGAAGCACCGGCAACTAGTCACTCACCCGTCCTTCGAGCTCAAGGGGATATATTGGGGCAAATTGTATCAGTTCCCCGCCGCTATAGTCCCGTTCCACGCGGAGAATCTCCCGGGGATGATGCACGCCTATCTGGCCTATAGGCTGAGTCCCGTACGCGGAATCCGACGGCGGCGGCCCAAAATAATACGATGACTTGGGAATTAACGCCCGCGCGCGTCTGCTGACCGCCAACACGACAGCGCGAATTCAACCGTCAATAGATGGTCAAGCACATAAATGAAGAATAGACGCACGACGAATTCAGTGTATTAAATTTGTGCCCCTTGAGCGTGGCGTAGTACTCCGCGTTCGACTGACCATTCGTCTCGGGCGGGTCGACGAGGTCCCACGGCTGCGGCTCCATCTTGGCGTCGAGCTGGATCGCCGACGCCTGGCGCACCACCGTCGTCCGCGCCTTCACCGGCGGAGGGTCATGCGAGTCCGCCGTCTCCGTCTCGTGCTCATGCCCCCCCACCGTCGTCGAGAAGGCGGGCTCGTGCTCGTCTTCGTCTTCGTCCTCCGACTCGCCGCCCTTGTCCATAATGTGCAGCGGGTCCGCCGCGCTCCGGCCGGTGTTGGACTGCGACGGCGTGAGCGGCGGGCTGGGCGGGAGGTCGTTCGGCCAGATGCTCGACTCGCGCTGCGTCGTCCGTTCCCGCTCTTCGTCTTTCTCGTCGTCCAAGTCCCCTTTCAGTGCAGGCGGTGCTACCCCGTCTCCCTCCCCCGCTACACCCTCTCCTCTCACCTCAGTGATATCCACCTCATGCGCAGAAGGTGATGCGTGCTCCTGGGTGTTCCCTACCCTGGTATTCACATCCACATCCGCGGCGTGCGACTCGGCATTTAGATTTGGGTGTGAGGGGCCGACCGGGGAATGGGAAGACGCTTGGGGGGAAGGTGGTGCCGTGCTCATACCATCGACGCCGTCGTGCAAGTAGGCGTATAGCTGTAGGTAGGTGCTTGAAGCAGCTGAAAGGCAGACTGAGAAAGCAACCACACACCGCAATCCTGATTCAGTGATCGAACAAACAGCGTGCGATATTTTAATTATGTGCCTGAGGCCTAGAGCTCGCCATATGCGACAACCAAGGACCCACAAATAGCGGAGAGGGAAAGTGTGGTGGAAATAACTACCTTGATGACAGGAACTGTTATTCTGGACGGCGTGTGCACAATATTATTTGCCATCGCGAGTTCGTACAACCGAAACTGGTAGAAAATTACATTTCGCGGTATCGACGGCATTAAAGCAATACTACGGATGTACTCTGCAGGTGCAAGACATCTACTCAATCAGAAAATACACACAAATATAAGAAAAGGACACAAGAAAGCCAGGACATGTTCCCCATAATATCAATCAATCATCGTCGCTCGGCGTCAAATACTCCTCATCGCTGATCACCTGCCGCCGCGTCGAGCTGCGCCCTCTAGACGGAGGCGGCGGGCGGTCATCGTCGTCCATCGGCGTCAGGGCCGACTCGTACGAGCCTGCCGATCCAACCCCCGCACCTCCCGGCGCGCCAGGCAGCCCAGACCCCACCGCGAGGCGCTTGAACGTCGCATCGAGCACTTTCTCCATCTCGACCGCGTCGACATAGACCCACGACCCCTCCTGGTTGTACGTGCGCGCATTGTTGAACATGAGCGCCCAGTCGTTGCGGTACTGCTGCAGGTCCTTGTAGTGCGTCCCCGATGCCCGCTTCCTTAGATGGGAAAGCGCAATCGGCTGGGTAATGAGCTGGTAGTAATCGGGATAGTCCTGTACGGAGCAACGGTCAATGAAAGGCGAGTGCGCTTCACGCGCTAAACTTACGTGTCTATCAGGCAGCTCTCGGAATAGCTCGCATCGTTTCCGGCCATCGGCGTCCTCCAGTGCCACCACCGCGCGATAGCACTCATTGAAGATCTTCTTCATCTTCTCTCTAACCGCGGGGGAGACGTCGTTGCCATTGCTCTTCGGTGGCGCCTTGCGGCGTTTCTGAAACAGGACCAGGAATGAAAGGCAAGCTCGTATGAAAGGGAGATGCACCTACCGGCTGACGATCATCGTCATCGTCCTCGACAGACGGCGTCGCAGAGATTGATTTAAGCCCACGCTTCCGCTTGCTGCCAAGGGAAGGCTCATAATCAGGTGCGCTCATGCGGCTTTTACCCTTCTTGGCCTTCCGCGCACGCGAGTCCGTGTCCGAGACGGGTGTGCCCCGACCCGAAGCCTCAGCGTCTCTGAGAAGCTTATTCGTTCCTCTTTTCCTGCTCCGCTCTGCCAGCTCTTCTAGGTCTTCCCCGTCCTCTAGAGCCTGTAAGAAGCATCCAAGATAAGAAGCAGGCCCCATTATCCGATCACACTGATACTCACCATCGCCCAAGTTTCATCGTCCAACCCGTCGTTGTAGCTGACAACGTTCCTGCGCCGCTGCCCACGGCCCTCGGCTGCATCGTCGACGATAGCGACTTCGAAAGGCTCGTCCTTTTGATAGCATTCCGGAAGCTCCTCGAACTGCGTTAGCGGAGGGGGAGGCTTCCCGCGGTGGCCCTGAGCGCGCCAGTTCTCGAGTGCTTCCCGTTCGCGCTTCGTGTCCATCTCCCGGAACAACTCGCCCTCCGCCTCGTTCCGCGCGATGATGCTGTTCAGCTCGTCGTCGTTCATATCGCCCGCTTCCTCGTTGTCTTCGTCTTCTTCCGATTCGAGAATCAATCGCTATTGCCGCGTCAATGGATCTCGAGATTCGAAAAGAAGGTGAAGATTACTAACCAGAAACTTCTCTTGCTCCTCCTGAGTGGACTTGTTATCAAAGCGCCCGGCTTGGATGACCTTGTCGTCGATATCAAGCTTGTAACGTGCACGCTGGTACATGGCTTCCTCCACACTCTTCTCCGTGATGAAACGAAGGATGAGCACGGCCTTCGTTTGCCCGATACGATGGGCACGATCTTGAGCCTGTAGATCGGCATGAGGATTCCTGAAAGGAACAAGTCTTAGTCGCGGTAACATAAAATGAGATCAGTTTCTTACCAATCACTGTCGAATCTGAAAAACCGAAAAAAACAAATCAGCGGGTGCACGAGTTAACGAGTAAGGAGAACTGACATGATAACGGTGTCGGCAGTCTGCAGATTTAGACCCAACCCTCCGGCTCTGGTGGACAGGATGAAGACCTTATACTCCGAGTCCTTGGCGTTGAACAGCGTCACAAAATTCGCGCGCTCTTCCGTCTTGGTCCCTCCATCAAGTCGCAGGAATTTCCACCCCATCATCGTCAAGAAGTCAGCCATAATATCCATGACCTTGGTCATTTGGAAGAAGATCAGGACCTGCACGAACAATTCAGAAATGAAGGAAAACGAAATGCTGAAAGCTCGTACTCGATGCCCGCCAGCGAAGAACTTTGGCAGAATACGATTGAGCAACTCGATCTTCCCGGAGTTGCGGATGAGTTTATCGTCGACGAGCCCACCCGGGTTCATCTTGTCTTCGACACTCTCGAAGAGGAAAGGGTGCTGACAGATCTTGCGAAGCTGCATCAACTCGTTAGCCAATCCCTTGACTCCGCCTTGTTGGCTGAATTCGAAGGAACAGGTCAGCTCGAGAGGGCAAACGAAAAGAAATAGCGCACCCATTCTTGCTATTCCCGTCCGCAATCATCTTGTGCAGCTTCATCTGCTTGTACATCTGGCTCTGCAGCGCGCTCATGCGGACCTTGATGACCTTCTCCACCTTGTCCGGCAGCTCGCTCTCCACGTCCTTCTTCAGCCGCCGCAGCAAGAACGGCCGCAGCACCTTGTGCAGACGCCGAATGACGAGCAGCGCCTCTTCTTCAGAGAGCTCAATCTTGTCACCTGTGCCCGAGTTGGCAAAGGGCGTGTTGAACCAGTCATCGAATGACTTGACGGAGTTGAAGATCCGGGGTAGGGTGAAGTTGAGGAGGGACCACAGCTCCGTGAGGTTGTTCTGGAGAGGTGTCCCGGAGAGGAGGAGACGGTAGCGAGAGTGATAGTATGTCGTCAGGGTCACGGTCAGCTTGCTTTGGGTGTTCTTCATACGGTGACCCTCGTCTGGCAAGACAATTTTCAGTACAAATTTGGTAAGTGCGAGTGGAAGGATTGCGAACCGATAATCATGTGTAACCACTTGATCTTGCAGAGGATCGGGCGATCCTTGATGATGTACTCGTAGGTCGTAAGCAAGACGTGGAAGTAGCCGACGCGCAGTTCGCCCTGAAGAGCTCTCCGCTGCGCCGGGTTTCCTTTGTAAGCGACGACCTTCAGACTCGGTGCCCACTTGGCAAACTCTCCAGACCAATTGGTCATTGTCGACAGCGGAACGATGACCAGATACGGCCCATTCATCTTCTTCGACTCGATGAGGAAAGTGATCAGCGAAATAGTCTGGATCGTTTTGCCCAAACCCTGACGCAGAGAAATGAGTGTTTGTTCGGGTAGGCGAGAGGGCATGAAACTCACCATCTCGTCTGCCAGAATTCCGTTCAGCCTGTTATTATACAAGCTGACCATCCACTGCAAGCCCTTGATCTGGTACTCTTTCAACGTCCCACCGACAAGCATCGCAGGCTGTTTCGTAATCTTCTCCGAAATACGATGTGCGACAGCATAATAGTCCGTTTTCCCGCTCGAGGTTTCCTTCTCGTCGTCCTTGGAAATCTTGGCACCAAAGGTCGCCTCCGTCGCTGGCCCTGTTTCCATTTCAAACCGCATATCCATCGGCCCGCTCTCGTTCTGCTGCGACGCAACCGCCTGCGCAAGCGAATCGAGGTACGAGTCAGTCTGGCGCAGCAGATGGGTGATACGGGTGTCTTTGACGTTGTCGACGAGCGCCATATACGCCTCTTCATCGTCCGCCTTGAGCGCCTTGATACGCTCCTTCGCGATGCGCTCCATGCGCTTCTGCTCCTCCTTCTCAGTAAACTGATGGAAATTGAGCACCGAGCGCCCGAGACGCGCCACGCGGTCCTGCGCCGCGCGGTTGACAGCGACGACTTGGCGCGCGTGGTCGCAAATGACGTCGAGCTGCTCGACATGCTTGGACTTTGCACGCCGCTCGCGGTCGAGACGCTGCTTGCGCTCGAGCTGCTCGGTAACGCGGGCGTCGCGAAGCGTGGGCTTTCGGAAGCGGCGGAAGTCGGGGCGGTTCAAGGGGAGGAGGGAGCCGTGAGTGAGGGTTTCGGCCACCTGAGCGCGGAGCAGGCGTTGTTTGTCGAGGAGACGGAGGGACTTGAGCTCAATTAGAGCACGAATCTTGCCGTGCGAGGTGCTGCCGATAAGAGTCGGGAGGGAGGGATCAGGTTTAACATCGACGGAATTCTCCTTATCGTTCTTCGCAATGTCTTGAGGGTCGAGACCTGCATCAAACCCACCGTCCCCAATGGTAGACGGAAGCGCTTCGAGCTCTCGAATGCGCTGCTGCATACGGGCGTCGATGAACCGGTCGCGCTCTTCGATAATTTGGCGAGCATCCAGTCCTGCGGGCATGATAGTGGGGATTATCAAGCGTGAAAGACGAGTGGCGAAGAGTTTGGGATCGGCTTCCGCGGGCCGTTTGAGGTGGGTGAATGGGTGCCTGTACGCGTTGTACGGGTATATCCCAGAGTTGACATCGTCCTCCATGAACGGACCCTTGGGGAGATCTGCGGGGTCAATGTCCTCGTCCTTGAAGTCGTCGACCGGCTCGCCCTTGGCCACCCTGACTGCATTATCGACTACTCTGCCGTTGACGTCCGATCCTTGAAGAAGTTTCTCTAGTTCTGGGACGGCGTTGTTGGGGACACGAAGCGCCTGCTGGATGTTCTCCGGGACAGGCATGCCCCTGGTAATGAGCTTGAAAGCATGGATCTGGGCTCTCAGGGCGTTTACTTGGTCCGGAGTGAATGAGACGGGGGTCTGGGAAGTGGGAGGGAATGGTTGCGAAGGAATGGCGCCAGAGATGGCGGCTGGATTGAGAGACGGGCCTGAGCCATTTGTGACGGCATGGCCGTTTGTAAGAGGTTGCTGTTGCTGCCCTGGGATTCGACCTTGCATCAAGCAATTAGAATACGGGCCAATGAACAATGGAAATGGATCGACCTTGGCTATTCAAAACGTGAATATACTTGATAAGGCTTTCAAACTCCCCAGGGGTCTTTTGTTCATGGGGATTCTTGCGCAGGAAGTTCGCGCGCTGAATACAAGGTGTAAGACGAGAAATAAGCGAGATATGGGGGGAGACATACCGCAATGAGCGCCTGCAAATCCTGTGGCCCAGGTAGCCGCTGCTGGGGCATATTCTGGGCCAAATTGTTGGCGAGCATAGTGGAACGGAGATTCTGATGTACGGGACAGTCGCGTCTCGGTCAATTCAAGATCACGAGCTCCCGAGTGCCGTGCGCAAAGTTCGCTGTAGATGTGGCGCTGTGCACTCTGTTTGCGCCTGTTTCACACATCACACCAAACGGGGTCACATGCCGACGCGTCTTGACTCTGAACCGCAATCATGCCCGCCGAAAGAGCTGGGGTAAATCACCTCTGTATGTCCTCTACCATCGTCTCACATGTTCTAGTACACTGTTACGATGTTCGTCGTCGACATTGGGCCGTCGATGGGCCGGTTGCGCACCCACGACCCTGAAGGTAACGAACTCGCGCAAGAAATAACCAACCTCGAGTGGGGGCTCCAGTTCGTCAAGCTCAAGATCCAAGAAATGGTCTGTATCAATCTGAGATTTTCCTGAACCACCTCCGACGCTCGCCACACGCAGATTTTCAACGGGCGCAAGACCGACCAGTGTGGCGTAATCGTCTTTGGCTCCCGCAAAACACGCAATATTCTCAACAAGAGAATGAAAGAAGGCTACGACCGAGTCCTTGAGTACATACCAATTGCACAACCCAACGCAGGGACCCTCGCAAGGCTTGATGCCCTTGAGCCCTCCGACGAAGCAGGAGACCGTAAGTTGCGTCCATCAAACAGGCTGTAAGCTGAGGGATGCGTAGCGCTCGACGCCGTTATTGTGGCCATCGAAACTCAGGATGATCATCTGGGTTCCAAAAAGACCTGGACCCGCAAACTTGTGCTCGTTACAGACGGCGAGAATCCCATTGAAGTTGACGATCAAGGCGCAACCGCTCGTAAGATAAAGGACCTTGATATTGCCGTGACCGTCGTGTGCGTCCACTGCTTCACTTGTCGTGTAATATTAATATTTCACCAGCGGAATCGACTTTGACGACGAAGAATACCCGTACACCGAGGAAGACAAGTCCCATATCAAGGTTTTTATCTCCTTTTCCGTATTCTTTCATTTCTAATGACACGACAGACGGAAAACGAGGCCTTTTACAGACAATTGATCGACGACCTCGGAGACAACGGTGTTATGGGAACCTGCGCCCTCGCCCTGCGCGAAACCGTGCGCCCGGACATCAAAGTCACCAAGTCCGTGCTCATGGGCACCACCCTGCGTCTCGGTGACACCGACTCGCGGCCCGAGGAGGCGATGGAGATCAACGTCAAGACGAGCAAGTGCACGGCGCAGAGCCACGCCAAGAGCTGGAAGAAGTTTGGCGAGCGCAAGAAGAGACGTGAGGATGGCAAGGTTAAAGTCGAAGACGACGACGAGGACGACGAGATGGATGTGGATGGGGAGGAGCCGACTCAGGGTGCGAAGAAGAAAGTCACATTCGCGCAACTCAAGATGCGGACGGAGTACTACGTTGACCGCCGGGATCACGACGAAGACGAGGACGTGAAGATGGAGGAAGTGGAGAAAGAGCCCGAACCTGAACCTGAAGAGGACGACGACGGCCCGACGAACAAGATCGACCCTGGCCTCGAACAAGTGGACAAGGAGGAGCTTATCCGCGGGTTCAAGTACGGTACGACCTACGTCCCCTGCCCCGACGGTCAATTCGGTCGCCTCCCAACGAAGAAGGGCATCGACATCTGCGGCTTTTTCTTAGCTAAAAACGTCAGCCCTCCCTACTCCCCTTCTTCCTAAGCTCACACTACTTGCAGTTCCGCCGTGAACTCTGCCTCGGGGAAATCCAATACGTCTGGGGCGACCCCTCGCAGCCCGAACAACAAGTCGCCATCTCTTCCATCGCACAGGCGATGTTCGAGAAGAACGCGATGGCCATCGCGCGGTGGGTCACCAAGGACGGCATGGACGCGAAGATGGGCGTGCTCGCGCCGTGCATCGCCGAGGGCGTCGACTGTCTGCTGTGGGCGCAGATGCCCTTTGCGGACGACGTGCGCAAGTACACGTTCGCGTCGCTCGACAACCTCGTCTCGAAGAAAGGCGAGGTGCTCAAGGAGCACGCGTACATCCCCACTGAGACGCAGCTCGAGGCGATGGACAACTTCGTCGACGCGATGGACCTCATGGACGCCGGGGAGAAGGACGAAGAGGGGTGAGTGGGGGTTTCTCCTGCGTTGCTCGTCGATTAACGTGCCTGCAGAAACCGTGCACCGTGGTTCGACACGCGTCTGTCGTACAACCCCGCGATACACCGCGTCAAGCAGGCCCAATTCCACGCCGCAGTCGTGTCGGACATCAACAAGAACCCCCTCCCGCCGCCGCATCCCGAGTTGCTCAAGTACTTTGAGCCCCCGCGACGCGTGCTCAAGCGCGCGCGCGAAGCAATCGAGGAAGTCAAGAGCGAGTTCAAAGTCAAACAAGGTGCGCAGCGTGCCCGAAATGTATATAATCCCTTCGCTCACTTAGTGTATTCTAGTGCCGAAGAAGGTCGCGCGCACACGGAAAGACGGGCACGTCCACGCGCACGACGACGACGACGAGATGCTCCTCCTCGACGCCAAGCCACCCACGCGCTCTGCCTCACAGTCCCAGTCGCAGATCAAAGTCACCGCCTCTCCTGCTGGAAAGGGCAAAGCCAAGGCCGGCGTGGCCGATGACAGCGCGACAGAGGACGACTCCGACGGCGAGGACCTCCTCGCAGCCTCGGCCGCCAAGAAGCCCGCGGGGACCCCGCCGCCCCAGAGGAAGGCGCACAACCCGCTGCCGACCCCCGCGCGCTCGCTCTCGCCCGAGTTTGACCCTGCGCGCGCGCCGGGGCGCATCGTGGGCAACACGCGCCCGCTGGCGGACTTCAAGGCGAACATCGCACGGGGCGACATGGTGAGCAAGGCGGTGGAAGATTTGGGCGCGGTCGTGGCGGAGATTGTGATGCGCCCGTTTGCGAATCGTAGGAGTGCGGAGCTGATGGAGTGTTTGGAGGCGCTGAGGGATACGTGTTTGAAGGTGGGTTGCGCCTGGTTTGTTATTCGGGTGGAACTGATGGTGTGCGTGCGTAGGAGGACGAGATCGACGCATGGAATACGTGAGTCCTTTTCGAGTCGCTCTTTGGTCTCGAATCGACCCGAATTCTAGGTTCATGAAAGACCTCCGCAAGAAATGCACCTCTGAGCCTGGTAACGCCCAGTTTTGGTCCCTAGTCCAACAGGCGGGTCGCAAAATCGGTCTGATTAGCGACGTGGAGGCGGAGGAACACGGTGGCACGTCGTCCGTCTCAGAGTCCAAAGCTGAGAAGGTGGGCTCAATTCTCATCGATATCCTGTGCATTTCACTCATACTGATGATCCACCAGTTCCTTGCTTGAGTGTCTGTCGTGCTGCATTTCCGTTAGCTTTCTGTACTGTACCTATCATCTTGTAGCCATTTGGCCTGTAATCAAAGCTAATCAGAGATCGAATAATGTGGGATGGAAGGATCATGCACGATTGTGTGCACAGGCAGGCGCGCGCGATACTTGTGCACCACTGCAGAGCTCTGGTTCTCCATTTATTCGATTCTGAACTCCCATTGTACTAGAGCATTTCCGCGCTGCCATTTATCGTTTATTTATTTCTCACCAGAAACAGAAATCAAATGGTATTCAAGAACTAAACGACTGGGAACGACTTTTCATGCGAGTGAACTTTGCTACCGCCACGAAGAGAACCGAAGGTTCTTCGAAACGAAACGAAACGACAATTTTGTTTCCGCTTGTGCTTCGTTTTGCATACAGAGGGCCGACTCGTGGGGAATGATAACATAGTGTCTGCAGGAAGAGACGCGTATCTTTCCGTGTACTTTTGAGCCAAGTCCGAATTTGAACATAAGCAACATACAATATTGTCGATGGTAGTTCTTGAGCGATTTACACGGCGGTGGTACACAGGTTCCACATGTACAGTCACCAGAATATCTCCCCGTCTGCAGAACTCCAGTTTCTGAGTTGACCAGATGACCACAAACGGAAAAGTTTGATCTTGGAAAGCGGTTGTCCGCGCTCGCGTCTCGATTTCACTGCCTCCTCGAGTGTGTTGAAAATGGTCTGGAACGGATCCACCCTTCTCACACACAGTGTGACAGTTTTGAGAAGCGGCCATGGCTCTGAGGCCGGGCCTAATATGTCTCGAATTAACCTACTGGTGAAGCATTGGTTGATCAGGGCGATATGAGACAGTACGGGGAAGACGGCCGGGGAGAGGATATGGTGAGGAAGGGTAACGAATCAGGGTCAGTCTCGCATGGACATGAGTCTGTGCAGGCCAAGGCGAAGGAGAGGGAGAGCAGAGCAGGGAAGGACGAGTGAGGGAGACCCGTCAAGCTCAGGAGCTGGGAGATCTGGTCGCCGTGAGTGCCGCCGACGATGAGTTCGGTCAATGCAGGAGTGTCAAAGGAATCGAGGTTCTTCGGCAAAAAGTCCGAATCCTCGAATTCTGAAATCGAGATGTAGAGGAATTTAAGAGTTGGGATGTGAAACCGGTTGTGCGCTACGGATTCGAAGGTTATGTCGAGGTGCAACCGTGCCAAAAAGGGGCATTGTGCAGTGATTGCGGCAATGCGGTCAATATCTGGGTCGCAGTACTGAGCCGTCCGTAGTTCTAGGTGCGTGAGCGACGCCGTCAACAGAGGCAGAGCTGGCAATTGGAGCATGAAGCCATCGATTTTGAGAAAACTCAATCTCGGGGCTCCAGATAAGAATATTGTAATAGCACCAAACCCAACGTGATTATGCTCTTCGGTGATGCATACGACCTCGAGGTGCTGCAAACGGGGAGCTGCTATGTCCCGGAGGGAGTCCATCAACATTTCCAGCGCGTCATCGGTTCTGAGAGCAATACGCAGGCTTTGAATAGTAGTCAGAATACGGCTGAGGTGCGGAACAATCTGGTAGGCCCAATGGTGCGGGAGCGAAGATTGGCGTAGGATTATCGAAATTTTATACGCTCGAGAACGCTCGAGGCATAAAAGTTCGAGGATTTCCACTGATCCCTTGCCAGAGACCATTTCTACGAGCGCCCAAAGCTCAGGCGCGCCGATAATAACGTTGCTAAACCGTCGGGAAAGATGCGACAAAGTCCATTCTGCTTTCCAAGTCGTGGAATGCATCTCCCAGTTTTCTGCTTCGTTATGCTCTTTTCCCGCAACAGCGATAGCTACAAGAAGCTCATTCGGAAGGGAGGAGATCGTGGTCATGGGGTGAAGTAGTACCATAAAAGAGAAAGCAAGTGACTTGCACAGCCACACAAAGGGATTTATTGCCGAACCTTTAGGTTTGGCGGTTTACAGTAAAATAGCGGGATGGTTTAGCTTCCATATATAGTATTAGGGCTGTGCTGATGTGTTGTTGCTTTGTTTATTGATTGCTTTACGACTTGAGATGCAGAGTAGCTGGATGGCTTAGTGTCCATATATGGTAATTAAGCTGTGCTGATGTGTTGTGCATTTGTTTATTGCCGAACCTTTAGGTTTGGCCTTTATGAACTGGACGTCCGGCCGCATCTACCAGATTAGACACACATCACCTTCCTCACCACTGCTCTTCAAACAGCCCGCACAAAGGCCGTGCAGGTGTGCGAGTGCAGCTTGCGCATCGTGTTCTTTTCTGTGTTTTTGAATCTCGCTTAGTTCAGCCCCTACAGGGACGTCAGTTCGTTCATTGCCCTTGCCGGGATTCTGGAGTCCGTTGGCTGTTCCCAGCATCTGACTATTCTCCCCGGTCACCTTCCAGCAGCAGAAACTGGATCTGACCCAGCAATTCAAGTTGTTTGGGCTTGGTATTGTCAGTCTTTCACGTACTGCTGGGTTTTGTGGTCGGGCTGACACCCAGAAAGTTTGATTATATGAACGAGCGTCTGGGACTGTGGCAACTGTCCGTCGTGCAGCAGGTTAGCTCGCTTGTGCTGCCCATGTAACATGAGGAGGCGGTGCGGGGGTCGGGTCTCAGCAGGCGGGCGGGCAAGGATGAAGCGGAAGGGCTGGGGTTGATGCCGCTTCCGCCCGTCCCCCAGAAGCAGATGCACGCCCGCCCCCCACGCTGGACGTGTGCGTCCGCGCTGGACGTGTGCATCCCGTCGCCTGGAAGGAGTGTCAATGTGGAGCAGTCCCTGGAGGCGCATCTGCATCCGCTCTCGCAGCAGCAACAGCAAAAGCAGGCAAAGGGCGCACCACCACTGAAATTCAAGTAACTTGCCTGCCGTGCGCACCGCACCACCTCCACACGATACACCCATGCCCGCGCCTGCCGCACCACCCACTCCCACTCGCTCCCAAACACAATCTCAATCTCAATCCCAATCCCAATCCCAGCCCACCCCCCCCGTCCCTGCGCGCGTCCTATCTCGGCATGCGGTGCATGCACACCGCGCCGTCCACTGGTGCAGCTGGTACTGGCAGGATGTTGTCGTCTCTGTCGGTGCGCAAGTTCTGCCTGCCACTCAATCCAGAGGCGGCGCTGGCAGCGGTCGCCGGTGGCGCAGCGCAGGTGAAGACGGAGAGGTGCCTCTCCACTGCCACCGAACCCCCTGCCCGCGGTGCGAACCAATCCCCTACCGCCCACACAAGCGCCCACACCTGCCATACCCGTGCCTGTGACACTGCAGTCCAAGCCGCGGTAGCCCCAGCCTGTGTCATCGCCGTGGTTTGACACGAGCTTCAACGAGCACAATACGAGCTTTGATCTGGAGGAGCTGGAGAAGGTTATCTCTTCTCATCGAACTTTCCTAGACGGAATTCACAGACTACCCCTTCGACGACAATGAAGAGGCAAAGAATGACATAGACCAGATCCTCAACTATCCAGTCAACAAAGAACACCTCAATTTCCACGCATAGAATATTCTCTCCTCTACTTCAATGGTGATATCCCCCGCCTCCGCCTCACCCCACCTCCGCGCCCTGCTCGGGCAATAGAACGGCTTACTCTGCTGCCTCTGCCTCTGTCCCGAAAGGTGACCCCATCTCCATGTTCCTCCGTCCTACCGATATCTCTGACGCATTCCACACCGACGCCGCCCAGCTATTGGCACGAATACACCACCGACAGCTTGTGCTCGGTCGACGGTGTCTATGACACTGCCACGGACACCGTCCACTTTACCTTCACGTGCGCCTCCCCATCTCGGTATGGCATGCAGCACTACGCTGGGACATGAGACGCATGCACGGACACCCTGACAGGGACGTGGGGACCCACCTCAGAGGAGAAGGCGCCAAAGAAGTCTTTGTCTTCAAGCGTATCGCGCAGGCGGACATGTGCTTCTTCCCCTCACTGTGCGCGTTGCAGGTGAATAAGGCGCGCGTGCTGTGGAGCATTGCGGTCGTGGCGATACGGTGGCACATCTCTGCCAGCAGCGGTGCCAAGGACCTGACGTGTATGCTCCAACCCGTCGGTGGCGACGACTTCGAGCGCCCGCACGTCCCCGCGTCCCACGGTTTGTTCAAGGTTTTCTCTTCCCTTTGCAAGTTCCGGCTCTTACAGATCTACCCCAAGGTACGATGGGTGGTGCACGTCAGACAATTTGGCAAGACGTACCGCAACGCGAAGGAGGCGCTCCACAAGGCGCGGTCGTCGCCGTTCCTGCCATTCAGAGGGAGTCACCGGCAGTGCTACTCCGACTTTGACACCGTCCACGACATCCTCGAGCGCGAGTCCACACGCATCAACATCCCCTGCTCCCAGGCAAGGTCTTCACGAATCGTTTCTCCGATGAGCTCGACCCAACGCCGACTGTCGTGACAACATTTTTTGGGAGAAGATTCAGGGATTCCACAGCAGCAGGGGTGCAGAGGCAGTCACATCACGCTTCCCCTGGGGGAGACGTGATGTAACTGAATTCCGGTACTCAGACACCGGGTTGGGAAATCATGAAGAGGGAAATTATTAACGGGCCCGCAGTATTCATAACATAGTGTGTATAACAAACTCAATATTTATTCTTTGATGGTGGCAGCAAAGCTGTTGAGGTACAAAGTTTTTTATCTACAACCCGACAACTCTTCCACCTCCACTCGGTCTGTGTTTCCGAACAAATGAATTGTGGAGAGCCCAAGAAGATCTGCATGGCGAAGTGTGTCATCGCTACAATACATTTCAAGATAATGGATATAAAACTGGTATTGAAAAAAGTACCAACTGGCTTGAAAAGTAGTTCCTGATATTTTATACCCCATACGTACGCCGGAGCTTGGTCGCAGACGACACCGTGGTTGAGCGTACAATGGTTCTGTCACGCCTGAACTACAAGTTCTTTCGTTGCGAATTTGAAGCAGATGTAGCCACTGAAGCCATCTGTCTGCACGTCGGCTGCCTGGCTGAACAATAAAAAACAAAACAAAAAAGCAGCAGCAGCTGAATAAGAGAAGAGGTGTACAAATTCGTGTAGATTCCAGGAGTCCTGCCAGCAGCCACGATGTAGTACACAGTATGAGACCCCCCAGAATGGCGGACGTGGTCGACCAGCGGAGAGATAACAGGGCGGCAGCAAGCTCGAGCGACGGGTTCCTGATATAAAATCAGTGCTATAAAAAGAGGAAAGGGTGAGCCACATTTCAATATTGTGCATGTTGGGTTGACAATTGGAACAGAATAGGGACCTGTTTTTATACAAATGCAGCACAGGCAGCCCCAGATTATCTAACAATAATCAATGTTTTCAAAGTTGAAACTCATGCAGTGGCGACCTGGAGGAGTGGTG
The DNA here is from genome assembly GCA_029282495.1 of Mycena albidolilacea. Classification (NCBI taxonomy): domain Eukaryota; kingdom Fungi; phylum Basidiomycota; class Agaricomycetes; order Agaricales; family Mycenaceae; genus Mycena; species Mycena albidolilacea. The sequence goes on along the minus strand of JARIHO010000008.1, from coordinate 878,452 downwards.
GTGAACCTAGGTATGAATAAGTGTGGCTGACTTTGTACTAGCGTGAAGAAGTGAGATGAAGAGTATTGGACAAGGGGTTCGACTGAATCAGCCACAATGAGATTTGAATAGAAGTTATAGAATGTCAGGAAGGAGCCATGTACTTTGCACGAGCACCGAAATGAAGCAGTGGCAAGACATGAGGACACTAGAAGGCGATGTTGCGCTTTCCCCAACAGCGAAGTACTTTGCGTGAACATGGCTGTGTGGGGCCACAAGAGTTGGGACAAGAAAAGAAGATGACAGCCCCAACAAGAATCAGATAGAAATTGTAGAATGTCGGGAAGGAACCATGTACTTTGCACGAGCACCGAAATGAGGCAGCGACAGGACAAGATGTAAGGACACTAGAAGACAACGTGCTGCTTTCCCCAACAGTGAAGTACTTTCGTGGCAGGGGAAAGACGTGAGACAAGAGAAAAAGACAACAAAAACATTGTGTTCACTGACAGCAAATTACTGGGCATAAGCACGGAAACGAAGCAGTGGTAATTGCTGTTGTCAAGGTGTTGAATACCTCATTTCACTTCTGCTGCAGCCTTTATTCACCGTGCTTCCGCTACGTCGAGACGGACCTTTCCAGACAGCAGTCGCCCCTTGCTTCAAGACTCCTCTTCCTCGGGACAGCCTGGATCACATATTTGTTGGCGAAATTAATGCAATGCCTGCTAGGACCTATAAATTGACTGTTGATTTTTTTATCTTTCTCTCTCTGTCTCTCACCCTACTCCTTCGTCCAGACCCACTGGACAATGAGATCTAAAACTTATAGTTTGGGGAGGACTTTCATAATTATTCAGCTGAGGACAGCAAACTCTAAAAAACGCAACCTTGGGTCAGGACCGTTTCTGACTTCCGCAGCGGCGTAAGAACCTGCCACTTTTACTCTCCTGCCCTGTCAATTTAGGTGAGAGCTCTTTCTGTCTTCTGCAGCGGTGTAAACATGGCCAAGCAAAGGTTGCAACACCTCAATCTACGGGAGATAAAGTGTGGAATGTGTCGCACTTCTACTTGTCTGGAAATATTCTAGCAGCGAAGTGTGAAAGACATCGCTTTCACAGCCTTCTCGGCTGCTGAAACTTCTGTATTGCCGTGTTTTTTTTTTGGTTTCAGCTCTAACTTATAATATGCCTAGCCTGTTTTGCTATTCACATCTCTACTTGCCCACCAACCTTACCTTGAACCATCTTTCTGTTATGCCAGCTGACTCAACAAAGTGCCTCGCAGCATTGAAGTTGAGGTGTGTGCAAACCAATCAACACAGGACAAATCTTCCGGCTCTTGGGTGAAAACAACTCGCAGCAAGGTAGACCTCACCCTTCTTTGGAAGGTTTCATGATCAGCTGTACATTGTTTTTATCTTTTTCCTGATGTTCTTGGACCAACATTCATTCTGTGGAAAACTCAGTTTCTTAACCCTCATTCCGCTGAGTACGCCATCTCAGGTCACCCGGTTGCCTGGGAAGCTGCGATAGAAATCCACTGATGCTTAGATGAGCGCTGGGAGGTACAGACATTGTTGCCTCTGCTGTCTTTTATTCACCACCTTTCCACAAAGGTGTACAGTTCTACCCAGGACGATGTTGTAAAGAAAAAGGCCTCAAGCGGCCCTAACAGCTCTATGTATCTCTCTGCATGCAGACCCGTATTTGTTCCCAATGTGTCTACTGTGTATGTGAGTATCCACCATTTTGTTGCACTGTTCTTTTCCCGTTCTGACGCTGGTTCAGGAGGGTAGGCTCTTGGAGTACGAAGACATATATGGACTGCTCCCCAGGCTTGACGACCCTGACCTTCACTACAATCGTGTTCCAGAGGTCCTAATCTACAACTCTGTCACTAAAAAGTATCTCCCAATGTCCTTCCACGAGCTGCATCGTCTTGGTCCTGGCCTGGTCGTAAACATCACTGTCGTCCCAATGGTAAGTCTGACCCAACCCGATACACCTTGTTAAGTGTCTCACTACAGTCAATGTATAGGCCTTCACCTGGGGCAGAGCACACCAAAAGCAAGAGCTAGGATGGGAGTATCACCTCATGAATATAACAGTCCTTGGTTGCGTAAGTACCTTTCAGTATATCCAGCCTACGTACTCTGCTCACCCATAATTGTAGCAAGAAGACGATGCGCTGTCGAGCCCTTCCAAACTCGTTGTCAAGCGGAAGATCGTAGCTCTTGACCTAGACAGTTCTTCGGATGAGCGTGACCCCAAGAAAACTGCTAGCACTGCAAAAGCAGGTAGTGCGACTCAGTCTGGGGCGCAAGGCAGTGGAGGAGGGGAACACCCTAAATAGAATAAAGGTTTGTTAAAGGTCTGATGTCGTATACAATGTCTGAGTATCTTGTACAAGTTCTACATATATCTTGAACAACTGCTGCACTATATTTATCATCCATCCAAGGTTCGGCACCCGCCGCTTGCGGCCTTATCCCACCTCATACCTACTTTTCTCAACAAACCAGGTAAGTTTCCTACGTTGAAACGTCTGTCTATGAGCGAGGAATTGTCTCCATCTTCACAACAGACAGGAATTAAATCTCATTCAACTAAACAACTCCCAGTGATTTTTTAATAGAGGCTTTGCGCTGAGCCACCGGTTCAACTGGTGGCTGCTGTCATGGATTCGCATCAAGGCCCTCCAACCCGTGCTAGCCACCATTTTGTTCTCTATTTGAGGACTATAAATGGTGGCTGTAGTGGCCCCAGAGGACTACAGGTTGCCCAGAAAAATTAACCACCAGTTGATCTGGTGGCTCAGCGCAAAGGCTCTAATTTGCCCATCTGGATTAAGTACTGTGAGCCAACATTTGAGTCTTCGCATGAAACCACACGGAATTTGCAAGAGAGTTTGCTCATAAACAAAGATTTGATTGTCCCTCTAGTCACCATGCCGTCTCTAAGTCCCAAGAACTGTTCTCGCTCCAGTTTAAAAGAGATACCGGCACACGAAAAAAATGGTCTTTGGGAAGTGGCGTTTCGAATTCACCATCGTTGTGAGGGCACCGCACACGTCCTCGAACAAATTGTTCTTCACACCCAGCGTGATAATCTTGAGAAGCGGCCATGACTCCGATGCCGGGCCTAATATGTCTCGGATCAAGTGCTCGGTGTAGCATTGGTTGATTAGGGTAAGGTGAGAGAGTGCGGGGAAGACAATCAGAGGAGAAGAGATTGCGAGAGACGGCCTGTTTTCGTCTGAGATCTCGCAGTTACAGGAGCCTGTGTAGATGAAGGAGAGTGTAGTCAAGGCAGGGAAGGACGAGTGAGGGAGGCCCATTGAGCAAAGGAGCAGGGGGATCTGGTCGCCATGGGTGCCGCGGATGACAAGTTCAGTCAAAGCAGGAGTGTCAAAAATGTCGATGATTTCCAACAAGTATTCGCACGCTTCTTCTGCAATCGAAATGTGGAGGGATGTGAAACCAATTTTCATCTATGGACATGTAGCGCAGGTTGAGCTGCAAATGCTCCAACAAGGGGCATTGCGCTGTAATCACGGCAAAGTTGTTAATATCTAGGTCCTGCTGGCGCCGTAACTCTAGGTGCGTAAGCGAGGCCGTCAACGCAGCCGCTGGTAATTGGAGCGCGAATCCATCGACTTTGAGAGAATTTAATCGCGGGGCTCTGGAGGAGAACATTACAAGGGAAGGCAATTCATCATTGCGGGAGGCGTATACAATCTCGAGGTGCTGCAGATAGGGAGCTGTTTCATCGCGGAAGGGGACCAACATCTCCAGGTCTCGGTCACCAATTCTGAGCACAATCCTCAGCATCCACATGTGATTGACGTGTGGAACAATGATTTCGCTGACTCAGTCGTACAGGAAGCCCTCTTCCACAGCATTACTATACGAACAGTCCCGTAGCATTGTCGATATTTTCCATGTTCTGGAGTGCTCGAGGTAGAGTTTGAGGATTTCCACAGATCCCTCAACGCTTAAGTCCGCTTCTGTGAGGGTCCAAAGCTCGGGTGTGCCGACAACAACATTGCGAAAGTGCTGGGAGAGATGCGACCAAGTCCATTCTGATTTGAAAGTCGTGGACTGAGTCCCTCAGTTCAGTATATCTGCGGCGCAATCCTGCTGGCCTGTGATGGCAATGGTTAAAAGAAGCTCATTAAATTTGGAAGGGAGACAAGTGTGAGACTGCTCATCACCTTGATGCGCAAAAAATCGAAAAGAAATAAATTGCACAGCCACTCATTACTGGGCAGTAGAAGGTGGGGGAGTTGATATCGGGCGATAATAGCACAGGCAGGGAGGCATCGCAGAAATGAAGGCGGCGGGAAGAGGTAAGAAGGCAAGAGAAGAGATGCTCAAGGTGTGTTTGCAGCCATCAAGTCACTGCCGTCCTGCCGCCATCAACTCCCAAATCGAGAAATCACATCGGAGGCGTAAGGTCAAAAGTGTTGTCAGAGATTAAGATCGGGGTGATCGCTCACCTCTTGCTACAGCCCTAATATTTTAGATATATATAATAAACTCCATTGCCCACCCTTTGATATAAAAGACCCAGAGGAAAGACACGGAGCATCGCGCGCAATCGAGATCTTTTTGCAAATTCACATGATCCAATACTTTTTCCGAGTCGGTGTAATTTTTAGTGACTGCCCATGCAGACTGCATAAGCGCATCTCGCAGACTCACATATGACCTAAGTGTCACATTATTCATTTTGGAAAAAAACCTCTTGAGACAAAAAAAAACTTGGGCTCAGATCACAGAATGATTCCATATCCCATCTATGTATACTAGGTAAGTGTAGTATGCCCACTCTCAAAGGACTAGGGCTAAATCTGTGCAGAATATGTGTAGAACACATCTGCGAGCCGTCGGCAATGACATTGATGCCATCAATTGAAGCCGAAATTGTGCCGAGATTCCCTATTAACCTCCAGAGTTTTGGGTATCACAAGTTAGAATAACTGATCTACAAGGTGTATTTATATCATGTCCCGGGAAAACTGCAACAAACACTTGGATTCTAGAAGAAAAAAAAATTGAGGGGCAAAAAATATATAATTTACAGATCGGCTAATTCTGGATTTGCCGGCAAGTTCCGAGTTTTTCAAGCCAAGACATGCCTCATAGTTGCCTTGCAGGTCTAAGTTAGTATAACTGAAGCTCTGGAGGTTATTAGGGAATCTCGGCATAATTTCGGCTTCAATTGATGGCATCAATATCATTGCCGACGGCTCGCAGATGTGTTCTACACATATTCTGCACAGATTTAGCCCTAGTCCTTTGAGAGTGGGCATACTACACTTACCTAGTATACATAGATGGGATATGGAATCATTCTGTGATCTGAGCCCAAGTTTTTTTTTTTTGCCTCGAGATTTTTTTTCCCAAAATGAATAATGTGACACTTAGAACGTCATACTCACACTGCGCTGCTTTTTTTAAACAAATCGCAGGACTCGTAAAAATGCTGGTTCATTGGCAGACTGTTGGGCCCACGTGCATTATGGGTATTGGACAATGGATCGTGCGTTCACCCTTTGAGGTGTGCGAACCCTTCTGTGGAGAGCCAAGGGGCGAGCTGTCAACTGCCATCACAGATGGACCCCTGTTTGTCACTGCCATTGATCTCACTTACAGGGTCACGTGTAGGCGCGTGCGCGACCAGAACACATACTGTAACTTACAGTATGTGTTCTGGTCGCGCCAGTGTAAGTACTTGTAGGCAACTGTCACGGTAACGGAGGGGTCGGTTGCGTTGCCCAAACCCTGCTTGGTCACGGTAACGGTCAGGTCTGTTGCCTAGCTTGAGACCGTGACATACTTAAATAAAAATATGTATCCTCCATCCGAGTCCAACTTTGATCTGCCAATGGCTTTCCAGAATCATTCTTCATTGCAGGTTCCTACCCAGCCGCGGTTCCGAGGCTCACAATCCCTGTAGCGGTAGTTATTAGATTGAATACAGAGATTTTGACTGACCGGAAATTTCGGACCGTGTTATGTGTGATGTTACTGTGACAGAAAGTTGGGGGTGAGCCTCTCCACGGTGGCTGGCCGATAACATTTACAAGCAGATCAATATTCCTAAGATGTTGAAGACACCATGGTGAATTTCTCGAGAATTGCTTACAAATGTGGCTATGTTGTTTGTAAATGTTATCGGCCAGCCGCCGTGGAGAGGCTCACCCCCAACTTTCTGTCACAGTAACATCACACATAACACGGTCCGAAATTTCCAGTCAGTCAAAATCTCTGTATTCAATCTAACTACCGCTACAGGGATTGTGAGCCTCGGAACCGCGGCTGGGTAGGAACCTGTCTTCATTGCGGAAAACGTACACTGCTCCATCCCAATTTCGAGATGTTCTAACTTCTCGATCTCCACGCAACCTCGGAGGTAGCAGATCATCCCCATCGACCGATAATGCTCTTCACTTCTACGCCCTCTGAATTTCGGCGCAAAGTTAATGAATCAACGTCCCACTCCAAGTGCCGAGCTTCTAATCTGGTCCCCGAAACTTTTGCATGCGACTTATCCAAGCCACCTTGCAGCGACCGTCAATCTTCCGGTCTGACCGAAAGATCTGGCCATCTCCAACTCCCCCCGGGTTTCTTGATCGTTTCAAGCTGTGCTCACCCCAGATACTTAGTCCTTCGTCATTGTGCGCTGAATTCACTTTCCTGAGACTCCTCTCGATTTGCAAAACTGCGACGTTGGCTCCTCCATCTGTTTACCTATGGTTGACTTCGCTTTCCCCGGACCTACCAGAAGAGAATGATACGCTTCCATGATCAACTGCCGTGTGGATAAGACTCAGGATAAATTAATAGCCCAGCTATGTGGTGTATCAGACTTTGAACGGACATCCGCCAACCGAAAATGGAGCTGAAGCGGTGCTTCTTCCTTGACCGCGTACGCCTTCCTCCACTCAGGCCGCTGGCTTGCTTCCGCACTCAATCCGTGCTCTTCTCGAGGACCGCCAGGAAGTGCAATGGCTGCGCAGTTGGCATGCCCCTCTGTCGACAAGGAGGGCAACGACCTTATTGGCAACGCCAGTACTGGCCCCGATTTCAACTGCTTTTATTTCTCTGATGAAATATGCCTTTACGACGCTGCTGTGAGTCAAAGTTACCGTAGATATCTATGGCGGCCTCAACGAGAATGTATCTGCAGGGCGAGCTCGAGACTGGAGCTTCTGAGGGCTCGTGCCCCAGCCAGGTAACTCTGAAGTGGATTCTCCCCTCGATGACTTCGGCCTAATCATATTTCAGATGGTTGCCCCTGGCAGTGCTGGAAATCATTCCCAATCCTCCACTCCAACCTCAGGGACCACCTCTAGCTCATCACAATCTATGAGCAGTTCATCCACACTCATTACCTCTAAGGGCGTAGCCACCCAAAGTCCTACTTCTAGTTCATCACTACTTATCAGCAGTCCACCCATTCCCGGTGATTCCCCCATTGCGACAAATCCGGTAGCGTCTCCGACGCTGAGTGTAGCCGCAAACCTGTCCAACAGGTATGCCTATGTAATGCAATGATTCAAGGCTTACAGCTCTTCGCCTTTTTCGCAGGAACGGAGGACGGACCGCGGCAATCGCAGGGTCGCTTGCGGCTGTCTGTGTTCTCATCGGAATTGTGGTCCTTATTTTTTGGATTCGAAGACGCCGAAAGCTGAGAGAGCAAGCCAGACTTCCAGAACAATTCGTCGAGGCACAGGAACGAGTTTTGCAGGACAATTTACGGCTAAAGGCGGGTATTGCGAGGCCTGCCAATAACCTGCAGCGGGCGGATCCCGCGAATGACCCAGAAAATGGTGAAGGCGATGAACCAATGATCATGCGAATGCGCCGTATGGAGGCGCAGCTGCAAGCTATTTTGACCATGGCATTACCTGAGGGCTCACCCCCGAGCTACACCGGATAATGTGATCATGATGAATTACGAACTATAATTTTGTGTACCTTGCGAAGAATCTGATACACCTCGTTTTCAGCTGCTCGAATCATCTCCCCTCATCGAATACGTACTTACGGCCAAGAACATTAATTCAAGATCTCTCTTCACCACTGGCAATCCTAGCTCAATGTTGGTGCTCGGGCGGGTTCTAATGTTCTAGAACCTCGAATTCTGCAAACAGCAGAAAGCGACCCTATATCGAGGTTTTCTCGGTCACTATGACACTCAAAGCAGAAACCACGCCGCCACAGATGACCGTTCAATACCGTGACTGGTCCACCTCATAAGCGAGCCTCAATCGCTTCAAACTGGTCTGAATTCCTCAGGAAACTCAAATCCTCTGCATGAAAATCTTAAAAACTCCCTTCGCTGATCTTATAAATGGATGGACGATGCCTAAGCAGGGTGTGTAATGCTCGAGATTCTCCCAGAATCGAGAAGCACATATCACCGCGGCTACTGTGAATATGTAAGCTTCCAAGCTTGCCCTTTGAAATCAAGAACGAGCTTGGTCATCCTGGCCGAGGGATCACAAATTCTAATCTGCAGTTTCCAATGCTCGATATCCATCCAGACTCTGGCTCACGAATACCGTGGCTCCCGAATACCATGGATGTGTAAGCCACAAACTTGCTCGTTGAAACAAGGACTAATTTGGTCATTCTGGCCGATAGATCACAAATTCTGCTCTGCTTCCCACCCGTTCGGTCGCCACGGTGGTTGGCCGTAATGTGTCTCGTTTCTTTTGTTACAGTCCGGAGCCGCTCCAAACGAAAGCTTTAAATACTGGGGTGAAGTAAAGATTCACTCATCTTATTGGAACTCGAAGCACAATGGTTCTCTCGGTTATAGTTCTCGGATTTTTCGCCACCGCCTTGGGTACTTCTTTGGCCGGGCCCACTACTGGTAGTGTCCAGCCATTCCGGATCGACCTCGCCAAGGGAATCCCGCACCTCGAAGCGCTCGTGAAAAATACCAACCTGCCCTCCAAATCGTTGTATCCTACCACGGGGGGTACTTTCGGTGTCCAGCTCGATTTTCTGCGCGATTTGAAGACGCAATGGGAGCAAGGGTATAATTGGAGCCAGCAGGAGGCTGAACTCAACCAGTAAATTCATGTTTGGTCAAACTCTTGCTTGTTTTCACTAACCGAAACGATCAGGCTCGCACAGTACACAACCAGCATTGAAAACCAGACTATTCATTTCATACATGAAAAATCCGACGATAAGGACGCCATCCCGCTCTTGCTCATTCATGGATGGCCAGGTCTGTGGAATTCTTCTGCTAAGAAGAGAAATAATGTTTATACGAGTTTCTTCAGGCTCCATTCAAGAATTTTTCCCTGTCATTAAGCCGTTGACCCAGTCCTGGACCAGTCCGACCGGAAAAAACGTATCATTCAACGTGATCGTCCCTTCCCTTCCCGGATTTCTCTTCTCTTCTTCGCCGCCCGAAAATTCGACAGACGCTGATACTGCCCGCCTATTCGACACGCTCATGACGGATGTACTCGGCTACCCGAAGTACGCCCTGCATGGTACTGACTGGGTGTGTACTTCTTTTTGTGTTTTCTTTCTTTCTTCGTAAATTGTGTCTGACGGATACGCACAGGGTTGCGACGTTGGCTACCGCTTGTACGAGTCGTTCAACGCAACCGTGCGTGCGGCGCATTTTGCTTTCCTCCCGTTCCAGCCGCCGACGCCGCAGGAGATCGCGGACCAGAACATCACACTCTCTGATATCGGGAAAGTGACCTTGCAGCGCAGCGTCGATTGGTTGACGACCGACCAAGGCTATTTCCAAGAACAGGCCTTTAAGGTGCACCGTCAGAGATCTGTCGTTTCTGGCCTGAAACTCACCGAAAATACCTTCATGCAGCCCAACGACATCGGTCTCGCCCTGTACGACAACCCCGTTGGGCAGTTGGCGTGGCTCGGAGGCGACATCGCGCGCTGGTCCGATCCGCGTGCCGGAACGGGCCCGTCCAAGCTCACCCACACCGTCATACTAACGTCGGTCTCCCTCTACTACCTCACCGAGACGTTCCTGTCGTCTGTGTGGCAATATACCCGCAACGCGAACGTCTTCCGGACGAACTACACCAAGCCTGCGACCGACGCGCCGATGTTCTACACGCTCTTAGAATATAATATCGGGTTTTGGCCGCGGGAGTATGTTGAGAAGGTGGGGAACTTGGTTTCGTACAAAGGTGCGTTGTGGTTCAGTGGCCGTTGCTCGACGTTGATTGATTGGATTCGGTGTTTAGAACACGACTTTGGCGGCCATTTTGCCGGGTTGGACAACCCTCCGGCACTCATTGAGGATATTAGGGAGATGGGACTCTATATCAAGTGAATGAACACCAAGCAGCCTTCTTATTTTTACCGCCGTAGATCTACTTCGGAATCCTTTCAATCAAAGTTAAACCCGTTCGAATCTGGTGGCGGGATGTACGGTTATGCCACGTACCATGACCTCAACCAGCATTTTATTTTATACAGCGGTGCGTTTCTGAGAGGATGGCGTAATTACTAGGTCTTTTTTTTGAAGTTTCTACAACTTAAGACTTGGAACTTTCGGAGCTTGATAACCATTCTGCACTTGTTGAGTGGATGGGCCTACCGACGACTGGCCAGGAAATTGAATCCTATCAAAATTACTGCATCTCCCCTCGACAGAGTCTAATCTTGCTGCCCCAGTTTCAATACCGGTTCCGCCTAAGCGTGGTCTTGTATCTGCATTTGTATTCTGAACTGTATGTACCTACCTATCCTCCATACGATAAATACGTTCCGATTAACTCGAACTCAGCTCCGCCCCCACCACCCGCCTAGCAAACTACCCAACCCGCTCCTCGCCGCCGGCGCCGGCGCTTTCGAGTCAGCGCTTGCCGTCTCACCGGCCGCGGCATCATCCTCTTTCGCTTTCACTTTCGCGCTGGCCGACTGCGCAGGGACCTGTGATTCCTCCACGGGCTGCAACCCCGCCCTCGCCCGCAACGCGCCCATATCCAGCGCGACGTAGTTCACCGCAATATCAAAGAACAGCGGCTTTCGATCCTTGTTCGGCGTCGCGTCAGCCACGCCACCGTTGAACGCGAACCACGCGCGCTTGAGGGCCAGGCCTTCGGTGGCCAGCGCGCTTTCGAGGGCGGAGACGCTGGAAGCGGGGAGGGGGTAGAAGGACGCAGCGGAAGAAGAGGGAGAGGGGGAGGGGTCGGAGAGGAAGGAGAGCGTAGAGTGCGTTTCGCGGATGTGGATGCTCGCGTGCTGGATGAGTGAGAGGGCCTCGGCGTACCGTTTGACGGGCGCGTACGAGCGCGCGAGGAAGAGACACCTTCGCGCCTTGGTGAACGATACCCGCGCTTCCACTGCCGACACGAGATCAGGGCTGTCGTCCACGACGCTGAGTGCACGCATCTGGTTTAGGCTCTGCAGCACCGTGTCGAGCAGCTTGACGACCGCGGGGAAGAGACGCCCGTCGACCTGTTCAGGATTGGCGTCGGCGTCGGCGTTGGGCTTCTGGTTTGTGCCGCGTGCCTGGGGTCCAGACTCGGACGACAGCAGTGCAGAGACGAGGAGCAGGTCGCGCTGGATGCGTCGCGAGAGGAGCTGGTACACGATGTAGGCGTGCACAAACTGAATGTCGCGCGCGCCCGCGGGGGCAGTCGAGCTTGAGCCGCTTAGCTGCGAGAAATTAGTCAAATACGATTAGATGCTTAATGAGACATACCTGCTGCGCCTCGACGAGTTTCCTCGCAACATCCTCCGCGTCGCTGAGCGCAAGCAGAATAGCGTCATACGCTGCGACACCCTTTTTACTCGTGCTACTCGAGGACCCCTGCTGGAACCCTTCCAGCCGCTGCTCCGCCTCCTGAACCTTGAGCAGCACGTCCACAAGTTCGGGGTTCCGCACAGGCACAGGCTGCTCCTCCCAAGTCAACTCGGCCAGCTTCTTCCGGCTGCCCACCTTCGCTGCTGAGCCGCCCTCAGATTTGAGTTTCTTGACGATCGCATCGCAATTTTCAACAATGTGGTTCCGGTGTTTGCCTGCGATTTCGCCGACGATCCCGTCGATGTCGTACGCTTTGGTGCGGCCGAGCTCATGCGCGCAGTACCTGATCTCCGGACCGACTTCGTCTGAAAACAGAGTTGCGAGCGCCTGGTCGCGGCTCGTTGGTGCGGAGGCGGCTAGTTCGTCGAGTAGGCCCCGGGCAACGCTCAGTTGGATGAGGGCGTCGTCGAATTCGTCCCGGTATCGCAGGAAGCGGCCGTTCAAGATCAGGGTATAGACCGTGACTTGGATGAGGTTCTCCGCGGAAAGGCGGGAGGCGGCGTAGAGCGACTGGCTGAGGGAGAGCAGCTGCGTCGACCAGTTCACGGCGCGCCGGAAGCGGCCTGTGGCGCTGTGACGCAGGGTGCGGGCTTGGTCTGCGTTGGCGGGGAGTAAGGCCAAGGCCGACAGTTCTTGAGAATATGCCCAGGCCCGTTCGGCTTCGAGGAGGAGCAATTGAAGACTGCTAAAATATTAGCACGAGTTTTACAAGTCGGAAACTGTCCGCACTGTCCGTCCTTGACGATCTCTGGAGTGAGGGTCGGCAGCTTCTTGAATTCTCGACCTTTCCCGTGGGTCATTTTCAGCGTCGATCGGAGCCGGTGGGTCCTGTTCGCGCAGTGTTTCCTGAGGCCATGGTTCAGAGAAGGTGTTGAGATATACGATTATCCCGCACCTGTAGCGAGCGAAATCATTGTACCGCAAGCCGTATGCGTTCCGCTGTTCGTTTGCGAGTTGGAGGGCTGGGACAGTGAGAAATCCATTTATTTAACGCGATAAACTGGCCTACCTTTGAACACGACTGTGGTATCAGCCATTCTACCAAGTTCCAGTCTGTTCGCGGAGATGATGGAAGATTCAAAAGTGACACGCGCCTCGATCACTTCGAATACGCGTTAATCTCAGACGTGCACCACCATGGACGACGCTGAACTCCTTCCCCCCACACTCCAGAATGTGCTCGACCAACAGTCACTCAAATGGATATTCTGCGGCATGTTTCCCTCGTAGGTCATAAGTATATACTCACTTGCATTATTCCAGGTGGAAAGGGTGGTGTAGGCAAGTCTGCAACGCGTCCTGAATAACCAGGAATAATTATCGCAACAGGCAAAACCACAACCTCCTGCTCCCTCGCCATCCAGCTAGCTAAATGCCGCAAATCCGTTCTCCTCATCGTATGCTCTCCAAGTCGCGGCCAAACGCTTAACTTGACTTTGACTTGACCGCAGTCCACCGACCCCGCACACAACCTGTCTGACGCATTCGGCCAAAAGTTCTCCAAGGATGCGACGAAAGTGAACGGCTTCGACAACCTCTTTGCGATGGAAATCGATCCTACAAGCTCCATCCAGGAGATGGTTGAGCAATGTTTGTCGAACGTCTCCCCCACGAGGAACGACAATTAATTGCGCTACTACACTGTGCAGCGGACTCCAACGGCATGATGGGCTCCATGATGCAGGACCTCGCGTTCGCCATCCCGGGTGTCGACGAGGCCATGAGCTTTGCGGAGATTATGAAGTGTGTCTCAAACCATTGCTGCACGCGTGTCTTCATTGAGTGAGGCGATCCACAGACACGTCAAATCCATGGAATACTCCGTCATCGTCTTCGACACCGCGCCGACGGGCCACACCCTGCGCTTCCTCTCCTTCCCTACCGTGCTCGAGAAGGCCCTCGGCAAACTCAGCACCCTCGGCTCGCGGTTTGGGCCTATGATCAGCCAGGTCTGTCCCCCCTCGAAATCGGGCGCATAACTCGCAATCTAAATTATACCTCGACGCGCGTAGATGTCCAGCATGATGGGCGGCGAGGCCGGCTCGCAGGAAGACATGTTCGCGAAACTCGACTCGATGCGCGAGGTCATCACGGAAGTGAACACGCAGTTCAAGGACCCTGTACGTATGCTTTCTTGCCTCCCTGCCTTCCCTGCTCGTTTCTTAGCTGACTTCATTTAATCCAGGAAAAAACGACCTTTGTCTGCGTGTGCATCTCCGAGTTCCTCTCGCTGTACGAAACGGAGCGGCTCGTGCAAGAGCTGACAAACTACGAGATCGACACACACAACATCGTTGTGAACCAGCTCTTGTTTCCGAAGAAATGTGTGTGCCTCTTCTCTTTTCTTCTCGCTTCCTCCTCCCTTTCCTCTCCTTGTTTCTCTCCTTTCCCTTCTTTTCCTCTTATTCCATCCATTTCCGCGACCTCTAACTCGTTCCCCCAGCAAACTCCTGCGAACACTGCTCCGTGCGCCAAAAGATGCAGCAAAAGTACCTCGGCGAGGCGCACGAGCTCTACGACGAGTTCTTCCACATCGTGCAGCTGCCGCTGCTCACCGAGGAGGTGCGCGGGCCCGAGAAGCTTAAGGAGTTTAGCAAGATGTTGGTCGAGCCGTATGTGCCGCCGGTGGATTGATTAGATCTAGGATGCGTGTAGATGAGGTGTGGGCGTGGGTGGAGGAGTAGGTAGAGTGCATAATGTATAATTTCATTTTGGTGCAGGAGTATTAGGGTGAAGGTCCATTCACATTGAAGCGTATGTAGCTTGGGAAATTCTCAGTGGCAACCCAGTTTTGTGCCGCCTTACATTGCGCTAGATTATGTAGAATGTCGAACGCTTACAGTCCATTGGACACAGCATATCATAGATTCATTGAAAATACCAGAAAAAGCTGGAGTGGATTTGTATAAAGATAAGAAGGTTCGGTACTCATTCACTTGAAGTAAAGCCCCATCTCTCGGATATCCTCAATGAGCGCCGGAGGGTTGTCCAGCCCGGGGAAATGCCCACCGAAGTCGTGTTCTGAAATACCGAATTCCGTTACCATGTTGAACTTCCAACAACACCCACTAAGCGTAACGCACCTTTATACGAAACCAAATTTCCCAGCTTCGCCACATACTCCTCCGGGAACATCAGTATATTATACGGGAAAAGGCTGTACAACATCGGTGCGTCCGTGGGCGCCTTGGTGTATTTCGTCCGGAAGGAGCCTGCGTTGCGGGCGTATTGCCACGCGGCCGACTGGAAGGTCTGGGTGAGGTAGTAGAGCGAGACCGTGGTCAGTATGGCGGTGTGTGAGAGCTTAGACGGGCCCGTCCCGGCGCGAGGGTCAGACCAGAGCTTGATGATGCCCCCGATCCAGGCCAATTGCCCGACGGGGTTGTCGTACAACGCGAGACCGATGTCGTTGGGCTGTACAATGATAGTTGTTGATGAGTTCCACGGGGTCGAAACGCGCTACCGAAACGGCTGGGCACCTTGTATGTCTGTTCCATGAAATAACTCTGACCGGTCGCGAGCCAGGCCATAGTGTGCTCCAGAGCGATTTTCTGGACTTTTGAGAGCGTGATGTTCTTGTCTACAATCTCTTTCGGAGACGGTGGCTGGAATTGGAAGAAGACAAAGTGCGCTGCGCGCACAGTGGTGTTCAACGACTCGTACATGCGGTAGCCGATGTCGGCACCCTGGATTATTCGTGAGCCAAAAAAGTCTTGAAAAAAGTGACAAGGGATACCCAGTCAGTGGCGTGCAGTGCGTACTTGGGGTAGCCAAGCACGTCCGTCATAAGCGTGTCGAATAGGTGGCCAGTTCGACGTTCGTCCAGTTTTGGGGCGGCGCAGACGAGAAAAGGAATCCAGGAAGGGTGGGAACAACCACGTTGTACGATACCTTCTTCCCGCTCGGACTAGTCCAGGGCTGAGTCAACGGCTTAATGACGGGAAGGAATTCTTGGATGGAGCCTGAACAGATTTAGATAATGATTAGCACCGTAGTGCTTGTGCGCAGCAAGACACAAACCGGGCCAGCCATGAATGAGCAAGAGGGGGATGGCGTCTTTGTCGTCGGATTTTTCATGCACGAAATGAACAGTCTGCTTCCCAATCGTGGTCGTGTATTGCGCGAGTCTGATCGTTTCGGATTGTGAGATTAGGCCAGTGTTGAGATCAAAAACCATCTTACTGATTCAGTTCGGCCTCCTGCTCAGTCCAGTTGTACCCCTCCAACCACTGCGTCTTCAAATCGCGGAGGAAATCGAGCTCCACACCAAAATCTTCTCCTGCGTCCGGATACAGAGGCTCGGAGGGCAGGTTGGTGTTTTTAACTAGCGACTCGAGGTGCGGGAGGCCCTTGGCAAGGTCGATTCGGAATGGGTGGACAGCGGCAGTAGCAGTGGATTTGGCCAAAGCCCACTGCGTCCCCACATCCTCAAGTTGCACAGGCTCGGAGGGCAGGTTGGTGTTTTCACCTAGGGACTCGGCGGTAGTAGCAGTGGATTTGGCCAAAGGAGTTCCTAAAGCCGTGGCGACAAATCCAAGGAATAGGGTTGGGAGGACCATTGGGCTTCGAGTTCCAATGAGATGTTGAACGGAGAACAGTGACCCCGTATTTAAGTTTTGGCTTCATGCGCATTACGGCAGACAATCCCGCAGAAGAATGGCAATCATCGGCAGAATGACCAAGCTCTTCCTTGGTTCACAGAGCAACTTCGGTGTTCACGGTCAATGGCGGGGTGTGCGCAGCATGTGCTTGACGAGCCGGGAAGTATTTCGTTAGCACCCCGTTCGGCATAATAAAAACACCCGACCTCCGAGCTGGAGGCGGGCCTCGTAGAGCATTTGTTAACATACAAAATAGCCTAAAAGGCACAAGGGGGGGTTCCGGAAGTGAAGCTGTATACTGAGTCGGAGACGTCGCTGGCGTCTGCGTGTTCAGGGTTAACAGGATTGAAGGGGATGGCAAGACCCGGCCTCGATATACAGGCTGTGAGACGGGTTGACGCGCGCGAACAGATTTCACAACGAGTTTGCGAGTCAACCAGACCGAGCGTCATTTGTAAGTAGATGGGGTGACCAAAATACCATCCCCAAAATACCACCGCTAGAAAAAGGAGCGGAGGATATGCTGGCACTGTCAGCGAGACCGGCGAAATCCGCAGAGTTGGCCAGCCAATGGCGTCCATGATGCGCAATGTGGATGCAGGAGTCACTGCAGCTGTGGTCCCGACCTATACCGGTTCCACATGAGCGATGGGCCTGCATACAGATCGCTCAGTACACGGCATCCAGTTGCAGTCATGCAGTGGAGACTTGGGGACTGTTTAAACCGGTTTCATCTTTCCGACCGAGCGATTGAGAACCAGCAAAGAAGTCTGTCAGTCATTCGGGGAGCTTGCGAGGAGCAGGACTGTACAGAATAACCAACAGTAAAAGAAGAACGCAGACCGCTAGCGAGAGGCGACAGCATCTGTCTTGGAGCCATCGATTAGAAAGCCCGAGTTTGTGAGTCGACGAGACCGAGCGTCACCTGTAAATGGATACAGTGCCCGAAATGCCATCGCTAAAAAAAGAGCGGAGAAGATGTCGGCATGCGAATGGACCAGCGAAGTCCGCAACGTAGGCTGGCCAATCGCGTCCATGGTGTGCACTGTCAATAGAGGCGGTGGAGCAAGAGCGGGATGGCGTCTTCGTCGTCGGATTTTTCGTGCACGAAATGAACAGTCTGCTTCCCAATCGCGGTCGTGTGCTGTGCGAGCCTGTTCGTTTTGGTTACGTCGGTTCGGAATGGCTGGACAGCAGTAGCAGTGGATTCGGCCAAAGCCCGCTGCGTATCCACATCCTCGAGCTGCACACCAAAATCTTCCCCTGCGCCGGGATACAGACGCTCGGAGGGCAGGTAGGCTTTTTCAACTAGGGACCCGGCGGCAGTGGGCTGAGTGGACTTGGCCAAAGGAGTTCCTAAGGATGTGGCGACAACTTGAAATCCAAGGAATAAAGCGCGGAGGACCACAAGTTGCGCTTCAAGTTACAGTTCCGATGGGGTGTCGGATGGATAGCACTAACCCAGTATTCAAGCAGCATGCGCATTACGACTGATACATACTCGAGCGGGAGACCGACAGACGAAATTCGTGATTTAAATAATGCCATACGAGCCTTGAGTCCAAGCAATTTCGGCGATACAGACAGACGTCGAACCGCGCTATCGAGCGGGAAATTCTGCTTGCTGCTACCAATGAACACTGACACGCCCGGCCATGGGGATCGCCGGGGGCGCGCGGCCTGGGACGGCGGCGCATCGAGTCCGGGGCGCCGGACGAGGCTTGATTATTGATTTAATTTCCGGGCCAGCGAACGGACTGTGATGGGAGACAAGCAACGAGCACGAGCACGTCGAGGTGGCCCGGCTTTCTTGAAGCCGAGATTATAAGTATCCGGCCAGAACTTTTCATTTCGACGATGCCACGAGGGATCTGGTGAGCTGCAGACTGAGACTCTATCCGAGGGACGCAGCGGCAGCTACCCAACCGCAATTCTTGGTTTGGACGACGAGAAACTGGATAACCCGGCCCCGCTGCAGCCTACACGGGAGGGCGAAGAAACCGGAATGCCCCTGTGTGCACTGTGGGAACTGATACGGATATGTACTATCGATCGGGATTCGACGTGGTGGTGGACGGACGCAAACACATAAATTATTACTTGACACGAACCCTCGCGCTACCCACCCCTCGCTTACCAAAAAGCAACTCATGTCGACGCCGCGCACATTCACCCTCGCCTCGCGCGCCTCGAACCTGGCGCAGATCCAGACGAACATCGTCCTCGCGAACCTCGAAGCGCTGTACCCGGAAGGCGCGGCAGACGATGCCCGGCCGCGGTTCGCGACGTCCTTCATGAGCACGGCGGGCGACCGGAACCAGTCGCAGGCGCTGTACCTCCTCGGCGGGAAGGCTCTGTGAGTCGCCCTCGCGCACTGCAGCAGCACATTGAGCATATATGATCGTGTATCGGCGCGATTAGATGGACGAAAGACCTCGAGGTGGCGCTCAAGGACGGCGCGGTTGACATGCTCGTGCACTCGTTCAAGGACGTGCCGACGGTGCTGCCCGAGGGGTGCGTCATCGGCGCGGTGCTCGAGCGGGAGGACCCCGTCGACAGCTTGGTCGTCAAGGCCGGGAAGCCGTGGACGAGCCTGGAGGAGCTGCCCGAGGGCAGCGTGGTGGGGACGAGCAGCGTGCGGCGCGTGGCGCAGCTGCGGAGGAAGTTCCCGGGGCTCAAGTTCTTGGACGTGCGGGGGAACTTGTGCGTTGCCGCTTTTCACTCATTTTTTTACTCAGACGATGGCTTAGGAACACGCGCATGGCGAAGCTGGACGCGGAGGACGGGCCGTACGCGGCGCTCATCCTCGCCAAGTCCGGGATGGTGCGCAACGGGATGGGCGCGCGGCTCACGGCGGACATCCGCCCGCCCACGCTCTACCACGCCGTCTCGCAGGGCGCGCTGGCGGTGGAAATACGCAGCGACGACGCCGAGGCGCTGCAGTTGTGCAAGAAGCTGACGCACCGCGCGACGCGGTGGTCGTGTCTCGCAGAGCGCGCGTGTCTTAGGGTGCTTGAGGGCGGGTGCAGCGTTCCCGTGGGCGTGTCGACTCGGCTGAGCGACGCGGGCGAGCTGGAGTTGACTGGTTGTGTGACTTCGCTGGATGGAAGCCGACACGTTCAGCACACCCTCAAGGAGACGATTGGGAGCGTGGAGGACGGAGAAAAAGTTGGGGCCAAGTTGGCGAAAATACTGATCGATTCTGGTGCAGGGGCGATTCTGGCTGACATTAACAAGGACAGGGAGCAGCGGGTAGCGGAAGCTGAGGCAAAAGAAGCAGTAGTTGAAGCATAGATGTGTATGTACAACGAAGAAATGTATCTCTCCAGATCAAAGCGCAAAGTGCAGCAAGATACACCCTCCAGTTATGACGTGATGAGACTATGATCTGCATCCCCACGAGCGCCGTACGTCCCTGGGTGTAGTTTGGGATGGTAGGTGACTCTAAGGCGGAGAGACATGAAGAGACTTGTGTTTGGCCTTGGCTTTATATACCCTACGGTGTTTGGCTGCACTGCGTAGGGTAAACACCGGCCATCACTCTTTGATTGCAGGCCTTGTACGTAAACACAGGCCATCCCGTTGATCGCAGTCCTTCCACTGCAACGACAACATGGCATCCATAGCATCTAGACGTCTTGCCAAAGAGCTTTCAGAGATCAAATCAGAGGGCTGCCCCGTTGGTGAGCAACATACACTATTCGCCCAAATCCAACGCACCCACGCGCTCCTGTCAGGCATAAACTTGGTCAAGGCCGATGACTTTTCGACATGGTAATTAACCAATCCACTTGTGCATCCGATTCTAGACCCGTGCTCCAGGTGGTTCACCATTGAGGTAATGGGAGAGTCTCTATACCAGGTAATACCCCTCGACGCGTCGCCGCATTATTCCTGCCGCTCATACTTGCTTTCCGCAAGTCCGAGGCGTACACACTGCAGTTCCGATTCGATGCACAATACCCCATCTCTTCCCCTGCCGTGCAATTTGTCGTTACAGACGGCAGGGAGTCCCCCGTCCACCCGGTGCGAAGCAGCCCTGCTCTATTCGCTCCGGATCCCGCGTGCTTATCTCTCCGACCGACAGCACGTATATTCCAACGGCCACGTACGTCCACCTGCTATGCACTCGGCTGCGTTCCATTGACTTTGAATCCCGACCGCAGATCTGCGCCTCAATTCTCGGGAATGAATGGTGCGTGCGTTCGTGCAGACGGGTTGTATGTATCCCTGGGCCCCTATTGACGCTTGCGCCGCCAGGTCCCCGGTGCTGAGTGTCATCGCGGTCTGTGTCACCCTGCAGAGCATGCTCGCTTCGTGCAAGGTATGTACACACGCGTGCATCCCGCTATCTGCCCTGCGTAGCGTAAACCAAGCGACCTAAGCTGAGCTAACCTATCGCACCGCACGCCCTGCTCCGCGCAGAAAAAAGAACGGTGCGCCGCCCATTTGCCTCTGCCTTTTGTTTCATCTCGCGTCGGACCCCGCTTGTGTCGTCCGTTCGTCGAACTGACTGAACCGCGCCTCGGGCAGGCCCGTCGACAACGACCGTTACGTGCGCAACGCGCCGGACAACCCGAAGAAGGTGCGCCCCCTCCTCGCGTCACACATTACACTCGCGGTGCAATGTGTGCCGGATCTTATCTGCACGCAAACCTTGCTCACTATGCGCGTTAGACGCAATTCGAATATCACGGTGCGCTTCGCTGTATTCCGCTGCCGCGTTCCGCCCGTTAACGCCTCGGCCTGCCCTTCCGCCTTCTGGCGCGTCCCCCCGCAGACGACACGTTCGTATTATTCTTTCCTCGCTGCTGCTTCTTGCGCGCGCTTGCGTACTCTGCTTACTTACTTGCAATTGCTTTGGTTGACAGAGTGTAGCCGTAAGCGGCCGACCGCAGCGCGGTATCGGTCCTTTCCTGGGCAGAAAGACGTATGGGCGTTGCTTGGAATCTTGGAATCGGACAGAAGCAGAAGGGTGGCATCGGGAGCGGGCTCGTGTAATTTTTTGTTGTATAGGGAGGGCTCCTGGGATTGGCTTGCATACCCGCGATATATTCAGATTCATTTCAATACAGTACATACTAACGGCAAACGGATTAAACTTTTCGTTCATTCGCATTCTTCGACTCGACTGACTACAGACTAACTACTCGTACACGCCATCACCTCATGCATCTCGATCTCAGTTCGTCTTCAACGAACTCAACCCGACCCGGCCCAACTCGTAAGTAATCGAAAGAAAAGAAACAAAGAACCTATATCCAATAAGATGGAAGCATAAAATAATGGTAATACATGGACGCCAACGCCAAGCAAGAAGACGTCGTGCTAGCGGTGGGGCCAGCGTTACCTACCCGCGCAGCACGACTTCGCGGGAGAAGCACGCGGCGCAAGCGGCGCACCCGCACCCGCGCCGCCAAACTTGAACTTGCTGCTCGTAGCGTGTTCGCTGCAGCACCCGTTGCACGACTTGCGGCAACTGCACGACCCCGCGGGGCACGAGCACTGGCCCCCGCAGCACTCGAGCTTCGGGAGGTTGACCGCGCCGCCGCCGGAGCCGGAGCCGGGGAGGTACACCGCGACGTCCGTCGGGTCGAAGCTGACGCCGACGCCGGCTCTGCGGTTGGTGGGCGGGGCGGGGAGCGCCGCCGCGCGCGCGAGGAACCGGTCGATGATGCTGTTCGTCGTTGTCGCGAGCGCGCTGCTGCTGCTGCTGCTGCTGCTGCTGGACGCGGACGCCGCCGAGGGCAGCTCGTACGAATCGAACCCGGGCAGCGCGAGCCCCGCGCGCGCGTCGACGCACGTCCCGCAGCCGTCCGCGCAGCTCCGCCGGTCCTTCGCGGCGTGCTCGGGCCCGCGGTGCTCCACGCAGCCCGGGCACGCGCACTCGAGGCCGCACGTGCAGCCCGAGCCCGCGAGGGACGTGATCGTGCTCATCGGGGGCATGACCGCGAAGGCGGGGATGTGGAGCGAGGGCGAGGGGAGGGACTCGTCGTACAGGATCGGCGCGAGGGCGGGGCCGCCGACGGAGCGCGCGGGGGTGGTGCTGATGTGTTTGGGGCGCTTGTGCGCGCCGTGGTTGGGGCTGTGGGGGCGGGAGGTCTGGCGTTTGGGTGGGGAGGGGGCGGCGTCTTTCTGGGGAGCGGCGGCTGATGGCGCGTTACAGCAGAGCGCGGCGGCCCGGGCGAGGGTTGCGAGACCGCCCGCTTCTGCCGCTGGGCGAGAAGACGGGGCAGAATTCGCCGCGCGGCATTTACACTTCCAGACGCTCCTGCAGTTGCAGGGATTCAAGAGCGAATCGACTGTAAGTGTGAGATGAGAGACGAGAAGCAGCGCGGGTTAATTCTAGGGGCTAACCTCGCTGCCGAGAATCGGGAGGGACGGATGAGGTCGAGGACACTGGGAGGACGTCCCGAAGGCCATTGGGGAGCGCGGGAACGATTGGGATGTACCTCCGAGCTGCAGATTGTTATAAGGGAGAGTAATTGGAGCCGGACAGTATAACCGCACATTTCGAGGATGAGGACGGCAGGAGCAGACCGCGAGAGGGCGCTTCGTCTTGGGGACAGTTGCACTTGGAGTGTACGCGGCGGGATTGTCGGAGCTGGCGACACTTTTCACATTGCGAGACGGGGCGGCCCTTTTTCTTGATTTCAAAGAGCGGGCGGTCGGTGTGGTGACAGGACGAGGAGCGATGGCCCTTGATACACGATTCGCTGGGGAATATGAGGAGCTGGATAACGGGGAGAACAGAGATTCATACCAGGCGAATTTCTTGTTGTTCACGAACACCTATGCGCGGGAGCGTTAGCGCGTCTGTACCCGCAATGAAAAGCTACTGACCATGGTTCACAACAAGCTCGAGGTGTACACGTCGGGGTCGACGTCTGTGAGTACCGCGTCGGACAGAGAGTTGTAGTGGGAAAGGAAGGCTATATAATGTTCCTGATCTGTCTTGTGATTGGATTCGATTCAAGTCTGCATCTAACGCTGATGCGTTCAATCGCCGAGGTCGAGCTCGTCGAGGACGTATAGGGCTCAACGTGTGTCGATTGCGCCATCGCGAAGCTAGCCTGCTAAACCTTGTATTGGATGACTTGTCGGCCCTCAACGTACTCCAAGAATGTTCCCAACCTGCGAGCCGCCTGTCTTGACTCTCGACGTCTTGCACAGGGATTACACGCCAAGCTAGCACCCCCATAGGCGTAAATACCTCGCGCGCTTTCTGCGCTCCCTTTACTGTTTACGGGGCTTGAGACTTCCGATGGCGAGCCCCACCCACACAATTATTATCGTTACAGTTCAAGCCTCACTTTACGTTTGACTCAATCAAGACACATTTGCGGCGCTCGCGGCCCCTCGACCTTATCTGCTATCGCTCGCTCGCTCGCAACTCGCGCCCAGCTTAGTGCCATTGCATGCGCAGAGTATTACACGTTCTCGTACAGCTCAAGCACGCAATTCCCACTCAGCCAGGACCCCGAGGCGCACTATAGCTTTGATCCGGCCACAGCACCTGGCTGCTCGCTCGTCATTCCACCCGTCGCCGGATGGAGCCCGGAAGGATCGCTGTATGTCCGTGGGTTCTGGGTCAGCGCGAAGAACGACTTGGGTTCTGATCATTTCCCTCAATCCCTCAAGTCCTCACGTTCAGCCAGTGGTTTGCCACTGGCTCACGGAGGCCGCCACCTCTAGGAGAGCAGCAGTAACCATCAGGCTAGGCTCGGAAAGTACTGCAAACGGAGTATTAATACGAATCTCAAGCTATTTTCTGCGCTCCATATCGTTTGCGGACGGCAGGTTCACAAGATTGTTCGCTGTGGGCCGCCACACCTGATCCCTTTGTGTTCGCCGTCTCCTCGATCTGCGTTGTGGCAAACGGACCATTAATACGAATCTCAAGCTATTTTCTGCGCTCCATATCATTTGCGGACGGCAGGTTCACAAGATTGTTCGCTGTGGGCCGCCACACCTTATCCCTTTGTGTTCGCCGTCTCCTGAATCTGCGTTGGGTTGAAACCTGAACTGTAGGCAGGGTCATTACCCTGCATTGACCCTGGAACAAGTAAGTATGCCGTTGATTTATCAAGTATTTTTCGGACGGAACGCTTCCAAACAAAAAAAAAACGCGCTCAAGCTGACTTCAATCTGTATCATTAGCTTCGATTCGTATACGTAGTCTGAATGGTAGAAATTATTTGTGTTTCCTCGTCGCGTCGCGCTGGTTTAGTGAAGTAGATCCCGTGACCTATAAAAATTTACTTGCCCTCAACGTACTCCGCAACTCGTTCGGCTTAGACTGGCCTATCCCTCGTTTTTTCTGCATCTCTACACGCTCTTTACCGTGGATGCTGCGAGCTGCATTGCGATGTCGAATTAAATTTCCTACAGCACGCATCACGTGGGAACAAACGATCAATAAACACTGGCACGCGTGCTACTTCAACTTGAATCCCACCACCACCCACACGCGCCACTTCACAATGAGCTCCTCAGAGGGCGAGAACTTCGACTTTGTCGACGACGGCGGGTCTGAATCTGACGGCTACGCGCCCGCAGCGAAGAAGGTATGGACTGTGCTCGCTGCTACACTTTCGCCAGTTGTTGAGCGCGCTCCATCTAGGCCAAGAAGGCGCCGGCGAAGCCCAAAGCCGCACCCAAGGCTGCCAAAGCACCCGCCAAGCCCAAGGCTACGACTGCAGCAACCAAGGGCAAGGCCAAAGCCGCGCCGAAGAAGAAGGTCCTCGTCGACAGCAACGAGGCGAACGAGAGCGGTGACGACGCGTCGGATGGGGAGGCAGCTGGTCCCTCGATGGAGAATGATATTGCCAACCCGGTGGGGAAGAAGAAGACCACGTCGGAGAAATACACCAAGGTGCGTCGCGTCGATAAACACGTTGTTGGGTTCCACACTCAATGCCACCTAGCTCACGCAAATCGAGCACATCCTGAAACGTCCTGATTCGTACATCGGGAGCGTGGAAACGCTTACGCAGAATATGTGGACGCACGACAAGGAGACCAATCGGATGGTGCAGCGCGAGGTCACCTTCGTGCCTGGTTTCTTTAAGATTGTTGATGAAATTCTTGTCAATGCCGCTGACCATAAGGTACCCCGCTTTCCTATATGCTTTCACGCTCTATTCACCCAGATACTAGATTAACGACCCCAACATGGACATGCTGAAAGTTGAAATTGACGTCGAGGAAGGCACGATTTCCGTGTACAACAACGGCCACGGGATTCCCATCGAGATGCACGCGACGGAGAACTGCTACATTCCTGAACTGATCTTCGGACATCTCCTCGCGGGGTCCAACTTCGACGACGACGAGAAAAAACTCACCGGTGGTCGTAATGGTTATGGTGCCAAGCTCGCCAACATCTACTCCCACGAATTCACCATCGAGACTGCCGACAGGAAGACAGAGCAGAAGTATAAGCAGACGTGGACGAATAACATGGGGACGTGTGGGAAGGCGAAGATCACAAAGAACGGCAAGGGCGAGGAGTGGACGAAGATCACCTTCCGCCCCGACCTCAAGCGCTTCGGCATGCAGTCCATCGACGACGATACCGCCAGTCTTCTTCGGAAGCGCGTCTACGACATGGCTGGGACGGTCAAGGACGTCAAGGTGTTCCTCAACGACAAGAGGATCACCAACGTGAAGAATTTCAAGCAGTACGTTGAGCTGTACATCTCCTCGGCGACAAAGGCGGCGAACGAGGCCGCCGGCGATGCTGCCGCTGTCGAGAAGCCGGCCCTCGTTTACGAGAGGATCAGCAATCGGTGGGAGGTCGGTTTCGCCGTGTCCGATGGGCAGTTCCAGCATGTGGCGTTTGCAAACTCGATCTCGACTACGAAGGGAGGAACGCACGTCAACTTGATTGCGGACCAGATCTCGAAGAACCTCCTTGCTGCTATCGGAAAGAAGAACAAGGCGGCGACAGTCAAGGCAGCGCAGATCAAGAATCATATGTGGATCTTTGTGAATTGTTTGGTCGAAAACCCGACGTTCGACAGTCAGACGAAGGATACGCTTACGCTGCAAGCTTCGAAGTTCGGGACGAAACCTGTGCTTTCTGAAGAATTTATGAAGAAGGGTACGTCCGCTCAGTTTTGAATCGGTCACTGCTGTAACTCATTTCGTTCGCAGTCCAAAAGTCTCCGATCATCGAGCACATCCTCAACTGGGCCCAGTTCAAGGCCGACCAGCAAAACAAGAAGACTGATGGCACCAAACGCAGTCGGTATGTCGAGTTTATTTGTTTGTCTGAAAATCGCTGATCTCGTTGTCCAGTTTGACCGGTCTGCCCAAATTGGCCGATGCGAACAATGCCGGAACGAAGCATGGGAAGGATTGCACCCTCATCCTAACCGAAGGAGACTCGGCCAAGTCTCTCGCCATCGCTGGTTTGAGCGTCGTCGGTCGCGACAACTTCGGCGTGTTCCCGCTCCGCGGAAAACTGCTCAATGTTCGGGAAGCAAGACACGACCAGATCATGAAGAACGAGGAAATCCAGAATATCAAGCAGATTATGGGTCTGCAGCACGGCAAGGTTTACGATAGCACCGCCAGCTTGCGATACGGGCGGCTTATGATCATGGCCGATCAGGTTTGCTTTCCCGTCGTTCCTCGACTTGTCCTTTGGCTTAGCTGTTTGCAGGATCACGATGGGTCTCATATCAAGGGTCTCATTATCAACTTCCTCGATCACTTCTACCCTTCTCTTCTCAAGCTTGAGGATTTCCTCGTAGAGTTTGTTACCCCCATTGTCCGAGTAAGTTTCGGCCTTTCGGCATTCTTTCTTTCAGCTGACGGCTTGCCAGGTGACGAAAGGAGACAAACGGAAAGATTTCTTCACGATTCCTGAGTATGAGCAGTGGATGGAGGAGACTCCCGGCTCGGATAAATGGGGAGTCAAGTATTACAAGGTTGGTGGATTTTGTTCCAGCCATGATGGCGTGCTAACGAAGACCGTCCAGGGGTTGGGGACGAGTAAGGACTCGGACGCTCGCGACTACTTCAGTCACATGGAGAAGCATATGATTCCCTTCGCCCGCACGCAGGAAGGCGATAGGGACCTCATCGAGCTCGCGTTCAGCAAGAAAAAGGCGGATGAACGCAAGGAATGGTTGCGCCAGTTCAAGGTATTATTTATTCTTCGTGTTGAGCCGGTGACCTTACTTAACGGGTATTTAGCCTGGAACGTTCTTGGACCACCGACTGGAAGAGATTCCGTACGCTGACTTCATCAACAAGGAGCTGATTCTGTTCTCGATGGCGGACAACATTCGATCCATTCCCTCTGTTGCCGACGGACTCAAGCCTGGTCAACGAAAGGTCATGTGGGGTTGCTATAAACGGAACATGAAGACGGAACTCAAGGTATGTCGCCTCTGGTATTTCGTTTTCATTGACTCTGATTGTTTTTAGGTCGCTCAACTTATTGGTTACATTGGAGAGCACGCGGCATACCACCACGGCGAACAGAGTCTGGCGATGACGATTGTCAATCTGGCGCAAACGTATGTTGGCAGCAATAACATCAACTTGTTGTCGCCGGAAGGACAGTTCGGTACGCGCGACCAAGGAGGCAAGGACGCGGCGTCCGCTAGGTACATCTTCACGAAGCCGACCCCCATTTCGCGGACCATCTACCACCCCCACGACGACCCCCTTCTTACCCAGCAGAAAGACGATAACACCATCGTTGAGCCGGAGTGGTACATACCCGTCGTACCGATGGTTCTCATCAACGGCGCGGAGGGTATCGGCACCGGTCAGTCCCTCACTTTACGCTCTCGTTAGATTTGCTGACTGGCTTTTTCAGGATGGAGCACCAACATCCCGTGCTTCAACCCCACGGACATTGTCGCGAATCTGCGCCGGATGATTGCGGGCGAGGAGATGGTCCCGATGCATCCCTGGTGGCGCGGCTTCATCGGCGAGATCAAGCCCACCGCGAAGTACAAGTACGACGTGCTTGGGGTGGTGAACAAGATCAACGCGACGACCGTCGAGATTAGGGAGCTGCCCATACACAAGTGGACGACCGCATACAAGGTCGAGCTCGAGGCTATGATCGCGGGCAAGGACAACGAGCCTGGGACAATTAAGGTTTGTTTGTTTACCTGTTTTGCGTTGCTGGCGACGTTCGCTCACCCGCTGTGCAGGAATATAAAGAGCACCACGACAACGAGAATGTGCACTTTGTGATCACGATGGACGCGAAGAACCTCGAGAAGGCGGAGGAGAAAGGCCTGGTCGAGTTTTTCAAGCTTACGTCCAAGCTCACCACGTCGAACATGATCTGCTTTGATTTCGACGGCAAGATCAAGAAGTACAATTCACCGGAGGAGATTATCGAGGACTTTTACCCGGTCCGGTTGGCGTATTACCAGAAACGAAAGGTAATTTTCGTCTCGCTTTCCTTTGATATTCAGGCGAGGCTGAGCTATCTTCTGTCTCCAGGATCATCTGGCTGCCGAGCTGCAAAATGTGTTTGAAAAGTTGACGAATCAAGCGCGATTTGTGAAGATGATTGTTGATCGCGAGCTCATCATCTCCAATCGCAAGAAAGCCGACATTGTCGTCGACCTCAAGAAACACAAATTCCGGCCGTTCCCTAAGATCAGCAAAGCCAAGGAGGCTGGCGAAGAGGAAGCCGCTTTGGAGCAGGACGACGAGGACGATAAATCCAACGCAAGCGACTATGATTATCTTCTTGGGATGGCTATCTCCAGCCTGACAAAGGAGAAGGTGCGTGCTTTGGAAGATCTGTCCGCTGAATTTTGCTGACTTTCGTGCTAGATCGAGAAGTTGCTCCAGAGTGCGGGCGACAAGGAGACGGAGCTGCTTGCACTACTTAAGATCTCGCCCAAGGAGATGTGGAGTACTGACCTCGATAAGTTCCTGGAGGCGTGGGAGGCAAGTAGTTTTTTTGACCTCCGTTAGCTCGTCGTCTGATCCAAATTGGCTGCAGGCTTTGAAGCACGAGCTCGAGGTTAAGAAGACCTTGGACGCCAACGGGAAGAGAATTAAGAAGAAGCAGACCGTTCTCAGGACCCGGAAGTCTATCGGCAGCGGTAGAAAAAAAGGGGATGACGACGACTCAGAGGACGATTTCAAGCCTATCAAGGCTACTAAACGCAAGGCCCCCGAGTCGAAGCGGCCTACTAAGGCTGCTGCTGTGAAGGACGAGGATGACGACGACGAGCCTCCCAGTGCGCCACCACCGCTGAGGAAACGGGCTGCGCCCAAGAAGGCCGCGAAAGACGACATGGATGTTGACGATCCCCCACCGGCAAAGACAAAGGCGGCGGCCAAGAAAGTGGCGGAGGATTCGGACAGTGACGTCGAGGTTGTCAAGCGGGCGCCAAACAAGGCGAAAGCGCTTTCTATCGATTCAGACGACGAGGACTTTGACGAACCGCCGAAAGGCAAGGGGAAAGCAAAGGCTGCTCCGAAGCGCAAGAGGTGCTTTCATTTCCTAATTATTTTCTTCCCGTGCTCATCAGTGTTCTCTCAGTCTCGACAGTGCGCGCGACAGTGATGATGAGCCTCCCAAGAAGAAGAAATCCTCACCTGCGCAGCCTGCGGTGACCGACTTCTTTTCTAAGGCTGGGCCGTCGGGTGCTTCCAACAAGCCTGAACCGCGAAAGATCTCGAAGAGCATGAAGCCTGCCTCGCCGCCCAAACCGAAGAAGGCGCCGCCGAAGAGGCTCGTGGATAGCTCTGACGATGAGATGTACGACTCGGTTCCAGCGCCTCCTGCGCGGACGGCGCCATCCCGTCCTGCTCGCGCCGCGCCGAAGAAATATGTTGAGATCTTGTCGGATGAGGACGACGACGCGACGGGAGAGCAGTCGATGTTCGTGGACGACGACGATTAGATGTTCTGCTTTCGTGCTTGAATTTATGACTCTTACAATGTTCTGTTTCATACTCGCATGTCGCATGTCCTTCATTATAATTATTTCCTCACTCTACCAGTATAAATTTCATCACTGTTTTCTTGACCGCCTCGTGGCACAGCCACTGCATTGCGCTTCCACACGACAAGCCTCCAGAAACGTACTTGCTCCTCACTCTGATGAGATAACACGATGGACAAGGACGACTTTACATTTGCAAAGCTCTCTGACCTCAAGTTGCCAGTTACATTTCGAATGCAAGTGTTATGTTCAAACAACAACGACCTTGCCAACCTTGTTGTACAGATCTCAGCTAGAGGGTACACGACAGCCGCGCTCGTTCACAGAACTTCTCGAGCGGCCAGAACTGCGTTTCCACGGCGTGCAGTCTCCGTATGTTTTCACGATGCCGCGCCCCTGCGCCTAATAATCCCGCTCAAGAACCCTCGCAGACCTCTATGTGACTTGCCAACTCACGGCTGACAACAAGCCCTTGACCATCCCCTTCCGCACGTCGTTCAAGGCTTTCAAGAGCAACTACACGTGGAACGAATGGATCACGCTGCCCATCCGTTATTGCGACCTCCCTCTGAGCTCCCAGGTCGTGTTTACTGTGTGGGATATTGCAGGTCCGCGCGCTGCCGTGCCTGTAGGAGGTTCAACATTCCGGCTGTTTGGAAAGAAATGGTGAGGCGGACAGTCCAAGTATCAGTACGTGTTTCTAATCTATCAAAAGGACCTTGCGACGAGGGAAGCATCGTCTGCATTTGTGGCAAGGGGTTGAAGGCGACGGGTCGGTGGAGTCCACTACCCCCAGCAAACTGGACGAGCGGGATGAAATGGGTCGACTGGAAAAGGTTGGTTGGTTGCCTTGTGCGCCGTATTTTTCTGACATCGCAGCAGCTCGTCAAGAAATACGAACGAGGAGACCTTATCAAGTCTGACTGGCTTGACAAGATGGCCTGGCGTAAGATGGAGGAGGTGCACGCTGCGGAAACAGCCAAATCTGAGAACCTCTTTCTCTACATCGATCTCCCCCGGTTCGACTTTCCCGTCATATTCAGCGAACCAGAGGCACCGACAGCATCCACCTCCACGCTTCTCCCCACAGTATCGCAGCCACCCCTCCCCACCTCTGTCTCCTCGGCCTTCACGTCTGAACCCCACCTCTGGGCAATCATTGATCCGGACGTTGCGCGGGAGAACCCTGTTGAGGACAAGCACCGTCGCCTCGTGCGAAGCCACCGAAGTAGCCCGTATGATCGCGAGCTCAAACCCAATGCAAAGATTCGCGACGAGCTTGGCGTACGTTGCTGTTTCTCTCTTTTCCACACTCTCCATTCAACGATTTCCACCAGGAAATTCTCAATTACGCTCCTAGTCAACCGCTCACCTCTGAGGAAAAGGATCTAATCTGGAAATTCCGCTTCTACCTGGTCCGCGACAAGCGTGGACTGACCAAGTTTCTCAAGTCGGTGACCTGGCGCGACTCATCTGAGGTGAAGCAAGCGGTTGAGGAACTGCTACCTCAGTGGACCGAGATCGATACCGACGACGCACTCGAGCTGCTGGGACCGGGCACCGTGGACTCGCGTGTGCGCGCATTTGCTGTCCGCCAGTTAAGCCGGGCAGATGACGATGTATATGTTTTTGTGCTGGTTTTGAATTCGTTCTGACTTTCGTCCTCTAGGAGCTACGATTGTATCTTCTACAATTGGTCCAGTCTCTGAAGTTCGAGAGCACGGCGACGGACCAGCGATCCTCGCGTTCGACCACAACAAGCGCGATCTCGTATGATGACAGTGGCCTCACAGACTTCCTCATCACGCGCGGTGTCGCAAACCCCGTCCTCGGTAACCGGTTGTACTGGTACCTCATGGTCGAGGTCGCACTCGAGGACCGTGTGATGGCCAAGATGTACGGTCGTGTGGTATTCCGCTTTATGGGGAAGATCCTCGAGAGTGAAGGCGGCTCGGAGCGACGGGAGCTGATGCGGCGACAAGGCCTCCTCGTCGACACCCTTGCCAAGCGCGCACGGGAGCTCCGTACGTCCAAAGACCCGCGGCCCAAGAAGATCGAGAAACTGCGAGCGCTCATCGCGGACACCAAGAACAATCTTGCGTCCATGCCGCCACTCCCTCTTCCCCTCAACGCCGCCATCGAGGTCACAGGCATCATCGCGGACCAGTCGTCCGTGTTCAAGAGCAATCTGTATCCGATGCTATTGTACTTCCAGTGCTCCGACGGCTCGACGTTCCCCGTGATCTTCAAAGATGGCGACGACATGCGGCAGGACCAGCTCGTCATTCAGCTCTTCACTCTCATGGACCGACTGCTCCGCAAGGAGAATTTGGACCTGAAGTTGAGCCCGTATGATGTCCTCGCGACAGGCCCGCTGCAGGGCATGGCTCAATTTATTCCGAGCAAGACGATTGCGGCCATCGTGAGCGAGCACGGCAACTTGCTCAATTACCTTCGCGTGAACAACCCCGATGCGGGCAGTGTTGGTACGTCGGGAGTAGAGCCCGGGGTCATCGACACCTTTGTGCGAAGTTGCGGTACGTTTTCTTTTTCTTATATGTATTGTTCTTGATTTTTGTTCAGCTGGATATTGCGTCGTTACTTATCTCCTGGGTGTCGGCGATCGTCATTTGGACAATTTGCTTCTTGCTCCAGATGGTATGTTTCTTACCACAGCGTTCCGCTCCCGCTGACCATCCTTAAGGCCATTTCTTCCATGGTATGTATTCAAGCCCTCCTGTGACCTGTCCACTGACATCCGCGTCCTTTTAGTCGACTTCGGGTATATTCTTGGACGCGACCCCAAACCCTTTCCGCCGCCGGTCAAAGTCTGCAAAGAGATGGTCGACGGCATGGGCGGCGCGCAGTCCCCGCACTACGCGCGCTTCAAGAACTTCTGCTTCACGGCATTCACCATCCTGCGCAAGAGCGCGAACCTGATCCTGAATCTCGTCGCCCTCATGGTCGACGCCAACATCCCCGACATCAAGCACCGCGATGTGCACGAACAGATACAGGAGAAGTTCCGACTCGACCTGACGGAGGAGGAGGCGATCAAGCACTTTGAGGCGCTGCTGAACGAGACGTCGTATATCACCGTCGTGCTGGACCGGATCCATGATTTGGCACAGTATTGGCGGAGCTAGACTATCTATGTATATATCGTGTAACTCATACTAATTTTGTGTGTCGGTAGAAATTCCCTTTTATGGAATGCGGCGTTCAGGTTTTGCTCATGTTTGGTCGCGCTCTGTTTTCGAGCTGGGAGGTCGTGCAGCGGGCAAAAACGACAACCACAAAAAAGGAAGAGCGCGCAGAACGATACAAGTCGGGATTCACGACGCTGAAGGTACAGGTATTTTCATCTGTAAAGATTCGTCAGATGGGGTTTCTCCCCATGCCTAAGGATGTGCACGGGTCACCCGCGGGTCTACTTCGAGCAGACCCGGACCCGTACCCCTCTATACCCCACCCCTACAGGGGTACGGGTCTATACCGTACCCCTCATACCCCTCAATAATTTTACAAACCCGCGGTGCTCATACCCGCGGGTTCAGAACCTGTCAAATTGCGCTCCGAAGCTCAAGAAAATGTAAATTATGAGTCAAATAAACAACAATTATTTAGTTTGCAGCTGCGTCTACCTCGGTATCCTCTTCCGGCTCCGATACGGCGGGCCTCTTTGGACTGGCAACGATTGCCTTCATCAGAATCTTGGTGCTGACGAGATTGTTGCATATAATCCTCGCCGGCCCAGGTGGCCTCTTTGAAGTATTTCAGTTTCATTCCGGGGTGCAGAACTACAGCGGGAAGCGAAACAAAAATATAACAATTAAAAAGTGAGTTACTCATGGCAATGCGGTAGACGTCCGAATCATCTGCAGTGTCAAAAGTTCATCAATTTTATCCATTGTTGGAATGACATTCACAATGGTGCTGAGAGAATTCTTCGAGAACACGAGAGTCGCGGCCTTGTATATCTGCACGCAGTATGAGGCACCGAAAAGATCGATTCAGAAGGAAGGTACACGAAGAACTGTTAACAAATCACTGAGTATCTTACACTCCTGGTCGTCTAGCTCAAATTTACGAAGCTTCAGAGATTTTTCAGCCGTAATTGCATCCACAGCTCGACGGTACTTGACTGCAAACAGAAGCATGTCGAATGTGCTGTTCCAGCGAGTTCTCACATCCCGCAGAATGAGTCGCTCCGTCAGTTTGTACGTCAGGCAGGTGCGCTTCCAGGCTGGGAGCGCGAGTGTAGTTGAGTGTATAATTGCGAAGTTGAGTCTACGAATCTGTAAATTTTGCATCAAACACGAATGAGAGATGAAACAGAAATTGGCAGACTTTCAAGAGAATTTTCTTGATTTTCTCAGTGTCGGCCACAAGTCTTGCGCGCACGTCATCGTCGAGATCCGCGATAACATCAGTCTCTTCCTCGCCGTCGTTGTCTCCATCTGAGCCTGAGTCACTCCGAAATTGCCGAGAAGCGAGATAAGATAAAAAGCTGTTCCAAGCAATTTTGATCCCAGACCCGTCCCGCACCCCTCAACCCGCGGTACGGGTCCACGGTATTCACGGGTTTGAAAAAACCAGCACCGTACCCGTACCCCTTAGACCCGTACCCCTCATACCCCCCACCAGACCCGCGACCCGTGCACATCCTTACCCATGCCACTTCTTGATTCCTGGTGCAGGATTGGCGAGAGTCAATGATATACATCTATCGCGTAACTCATACCAATTTTGTGTGTGCTGTTAGAAAGTTCAGATAGAAATCCCCATTTTTGGAGTGCGGCGTTCATGCCTTTACTGTTGTTTGGATAACACACTCTGTTTCTGCTCATAGCAACCATGTCTCTGACAGCCCAGCTTGTGCAGCCGGCGCCCGCGTACACCGAAGCGGTAAACCACCCATTTCTCCAAGCGGCAGGGAATGGGACCATCGACAAGTCTCTGTTTGGTTTGTGGCTCAGATCCCGGCCTTGCTGTTCCAGTAAAGACGCTCGCTCTGCGTCGTTTCCCTCGATGAACGCAGTCAACTCCTCGGCACTGTAAGGACTGGAACCAGGTATTCGCGTCGGTTGACAGAGATTATGCGCAGAGAGTTGGCCTGTGCCTGGGCATGAAGGCGCTGAAAGGTTCCTATCACAGACAAGTGAGTACTGGTTCGCTGAGCTAAACGAATTATGCACCGCTGTGCCATGGATTATAACGAGTGTGGTATAGTCGACGCCACCGGCAGATACGACACCGCTGTCAATGTATCCAAAGACCACGCCATTTTCGAGGACAAATTGCGAAATCAACGAAACGAGGCAGTGCCGCAATACCAAGAAGGACACTTCATAGTGTTTTGGTGACGCCTCGTTGAGAGATATCTATCTCCGTTTCTATCGTCGAGTTCCACTTCGAGAGGCGAGACTACAGCAGAAAAAGATAAACGAGGACCTCATTCACCAGGAAAACCTGAAGTTGCTTTAGAGACCCACAGAGACCAATAAAGATGCCATAGCCATGAAAGTAAAGCCCTGTCTATGAAAGGAAGGTGGGAGGGGCGGTTTTTTCCAGATAGACCATCATAGATCACCATAGCCTGCGTGAATGCTATCATAGTGCACTTCCTCTATCAGAGCTTTGACGACATTATAGCTCATATAGACGAGATTGTTCACAAATCCTCAGGAATTGATGCAGGAAAAAGAGAGATAAATTGTAATCATATTAATTATTTACGACCATATATGTATTGAGAACACTCACCTCAATATGCAGGAATTAGCTGCTGAGCTACTCTCACTTGCTCATGTGCATCACGTCCCTGCCACACTCGGACTTTATATGTGGCTAGCATCGCTGGTGAGTTTCATTTTTCTTCTTCATTCATCATGTAATATGTTCTCAGTGTCAGCATATTGGACTAAAACATAATGCAAATTCATTCTGGGGAAAAGTCAACCAAGAAATGGAAACATTCCGAGAAGGCGGATCCCAAGACTTTGTTGAATGAGTACATATCTTTCTATCCCAAATTTCTCAAGTCTTACAGGGCCTATAGCCTCATGCAAGTTACAAGGATGATGTGAGGGAGTTAGGTGATACTTTGATTACCGGCCATATAGTAAAGTCCTTCACTAACCCGAATTTTACTTGCCCCCAGTCATCAGGAAAATTTGAAATTCTATGAAGACCCAGCCATCATTATTCAGGTCTTTGGTCGCCTTTGGTGGTCTATGAAGACATACCACTGATTTATGTGGGTCTTTGATACACTCTGTGTGTCTATAGGTCTAGAGCACTTGCACCCTTGTCTATCGTGGTCTCGAGAGTTGAACTGGGTACCTGTGAGCGTCCACCATAGTACTTCAGGAAAAGTCTTGCCTGCACGTTGGTACCGAGTGCTATTGACAAAGTCAGTGAAATTCAATCTCAAGCTGGGATGACCGGTGCTCAAGATTGGGAAGGATATTCATCGGTTTTTGCCTTTGGGAAATTAGGAGACATGACCGCATTCCTAGGCAGTAAGATCGAGGAAGGCTCGAGAGCGAGTAGACTTGGCAAATATTGCGGCCTTGACATCCGTGGGCCCCGGCCTCGGTTAGACTCAGCGGAGCTTGCTCGTGTTTCAGGCAGAGATTGCCAACAAATGACACTGACGGTAACAGGTCAGTGCCGTCCGTCAAAAGGAATGGTTGATCATGCCACGTCATTTGCTTTCTCTTCCCTTCCCCTCATCTTCTACGCCCACCACACCCTACACCCTCCCAACATCATGGCAGTTCCTCTGGAGTCTGCGTGTGCCAACAGTCAACCGAATGCTTCACCCTAAATCCCGCTCCCTTCAAGCTTGGTATCTATTACCACTGGCCCAACAACGACCACCATCTACACACAGTTTGCATACGCAGATCGACAGAACGAATCTATCCAACCGTCAAACTGGTCAAGATTCTCTTCGCTGCACTTTCCCCGCCCATCCACTCATTCCTCCACCTCAAATGTCTACAAATTTCCTCGAGTTAAATGAACCTCTTTTCCTCAAGCTGCTCGTGTACATCCTGCTTCTTCAAGTTCCCCCCAGTTGAATAAGGTCTCTTTTTCCTGAGCTGCCAACCTCCTTCGAGCGTCCCCAAGCTAAGCAAACTCTCATACACCAAATCTCAAGTCGGCTTGAGCTCAAGATCAATGCATATTGAGTCGGATCTGCTTCTGGCACCCAGAACTTCCTTTACCCTATGTAGCACATGTACCGTGTTGTAAATTACAGCTCTTTGCGGTACAACAGGCGCGGTCGGTTTTTTTTTTTTTCCTGTTTTTGGCAAATTTTCATGAGAACAGCTGGCCTGAGCTCAATTCTCAACCGTTTTCCCTCAAAATAGGCTCATTCGATTCGCATTGAAAATCCACAGCCAATGGGATGCCGGTATTTTTGATCCTTTTACGTAATATAATTTCTCCCGGAAATTTTTGGTTTTGAGTAGGACACCTGTAGCACTCGGAATACTGCTCCGATTGGCCTAATCTTTGGATATGCTACTATATCTGATGTGACCCTAGCCAATGGCATGTTTGTTTGTATTACATGCGGAGTAATTGTGATCTAGCGCACACTTTAGCGAAGTCGATATCCAGACACTACCATAAGTAGAGCTGTCCATGGAATTTTAATTACATTAAGCTCCATAAATACCCACATTGGCTAGGGTCACATCAGATATAATAGCATATCCAAAGATTAGGCCAATCGGAGCAGTATTCTGAGTGCTACAGGTGTCCTACTCAAAACCAAAAATTTCCGGGAGAAATTATATTACGTAAAAGGATCAAAAATACCGGCATCCCATTGGCTGTGGATTTACAATGCGAATCAAATGAGCCTATTTTGAGGGGAAATGGTTGAGAATTGAGCTCAGGCCAGCTGTTCTCATGAAAATTTGCCAAAAACAGGAAAAAAAAAAAAAAACCGACCGCGCCTGTTGTACCGCAAAGAGCTGTAGTTTTGCATACTCTGTATCTTTCCTTCCTTGCAATACATATATTTAGTGCATCTTCTCTGTGTTTAAGTGGTCTCTCGAGAACTATAAGAACTATGGCAGCTATTGTGACTGTCGTGTCTATGATACTATATAGTGTGGGTGGTGTCTATGGCGGTCTTTGAAGAACAACTACCCCCCTCCCACGTGTCCCCCATAGACAGCTGTTTACTTTCGGGTCTATGCCAGCTTTCTTGGGCTATCTGGGTCTATAATGCAACTTCAGGTTTTCCTGATGGTGGCTCCAGGATCTATACGTGGTCACACCTCAAGTAGAGCACACCTCCTGAAGCAAAAAGGCAAGAACAGGAAGTGCAAGCGAAGTGTTACTGATGTTGATGAGAACATGAGTGACAATGTATGCCAGAATATTGATGTCCAAGATGCTGAAGGCAAAGGACAACCAGGAGCAGGGGAAAAGGACTGAATATCTAACAGATTCAAATGAAAAAATGAAAATTTTTATGTATGCATTGAAATTGTGTGATTCTCCAGTCAATCTGCAGTGGATAAGAAATGCAAATGGTCTGAAATAGATGACTATAAGATTCCAACCAGGATGTCAGTGCGGGTCTGTTTACTGAGCTCAGACTGACATCCAGCCTCAAAATGAGCTCAAATTGATTCATGATTTAATGTCACTTTCAACCTCAAAACCATGTTGGTTTGATCTCAAGTATTGACCTTGTCTGACATTCATCAGTGATTTTGAACTGAACTCACTTCAGGTCTGTGGTGTAGATGTGAGGGTCCCTGTCTCCGGTTTGTAGAACAATTAATTTACTACTCTATATTGAACACAGAGAGCATACCTCCTTGAAATATCAAGCTGCTGTCTTCTTCTGCAGCTCCGAAGCACCTCGAGAGACGTCCAATAAGTAGGTGCTAATGACACAGCACTGGAGAAGCAAGGCAACAATATGTTTTAAAATATGCTAATCATGTGTACAGTGGACTGTCAGCATCTACACATGAGGATCATAGATGCAAACCAAGTTAAGATTATAGAATGTGCAGAAACACTGAGGTCATTGTAGCCATTTTGTATAAGGAAAAGAAATCACATCCCAATTACTGTTATGTGGCAACAGAAGCACCATCTCCTGCACCTTCCACAACCACAATCAAATCCTTCTCAGTCCTTATCCCATTTCCTTCCACCGCATTTTTTGGCACATTTAGATTCTGAAGATTCAATAGGGCTAGTGGATTGTTTCCGTTAACTGCATCAAGTCTGGCTTCAATGTCAGCGAGATCCTTTGTCTGCAGTGACCGTTCGAACAGAGGCTTTGCTTTTTTCCAAAGATCTATAGCATGAGAATGATCTCCTCGGTTCTTGGCAATGTCCCCTAGACGTGACATGCACTGAGCCCTGTTCTGGTGGACATCCATGACTGTGAATCCATCCAATCCCACAATGAACAGACTGTGTGCGGTATCTTCATCTCCGAGGGACAAAAATATATCACCTAAAAAGAGGAGTGCATTGTGGAGGTGGAGATTCTCCTTTGACTTTTGTGCATGGGCCAAGTAGACGACGGTCCAGCTAGATTTCCAAGCAAAATTATCAACTGTCCACCGTCTTCCATTGGCGAGTCGTTCTAAGCAGTAAGAGACAGCATCAACATTCTTTCCCCAGAATTTATTGAGACATTGTTGAAAGAGGTCATTGGCAGCTGATGGATCACTGTTCCGGAGGGACAGGTCTGCCACAATTGTTTGGCAATACCCAACCCCTACTGAGTATTCAATGCTTTTGAACAACATTTCAGCTTTTCTCAGGCCCTGATGTACTTGGGAGCCTTCTGCACCGATTATTGAGTCGATTTCGGCAATACTAAGCAGCGAGAAAGCATGGGTAGATGGATCTTGATCGACAGACGTGTTCTGCACGATCTGAGTGTGGATAGCTCGGGCATCCCCATATTCGGATTTTAGAAGATAGACCTGAGCTTCACTGATCATGGCCTGTTTGTCCAAGTAGCCCCAGGACATCCCACAGAGTTCCAAAAGCCCTCTTGCTCTGTGCAGTAGGGAGATAGCACGCTTGTAGTCACTCTGATTTCCACACCCCATTGCTTCGAGACGTAGTGCTTTTGCAACATTGGCCAGATTTCCAGACAAACTGGAAATTCTTTGTGCCTCCTGCGCGTTGTTCTGGGATGCAGAATGGTCTCCAGTCATCCATGTGATCCATGCTATCTGGATGAGAACAGTACCCTGCTGGTTCAAGTCTCCGCCCGTCCTGGCCAACTGGAGTGCCATTTCAAGAGATTCCATGCCACTAGATATGTTATTTTTCATATCAACATAGTAAGTTCCAAGTGCGTCGTGAAATTGAGCTGCCAAATTCCGATTTAGATCCCATCTAATTAATAGTGAACCATGTAATGAACTCACACTCTAATATGGGATCAGTGGTGTTCTCGAAGCAATTTTTGGCTTGATTAATGAGCATCTCGAGATTTGTGTGTGGGTGATAGGCATAGGAACGGAGCACTTCTGTAATGAACTGAGCCTCCAGTTTGTAGTCACAAAACTGAGGCAAAAAGGCTGGAACCCGGTCAATCAACCTGCAATAACCGAGCCCGACAACCCGAGTGAACTGATTTAGAGTAATTATGCATTTGATGGTGCTGTATGTATCAGGATTGTCTGACTGTAAGCCATGCTGTAAGACTTGGTGTAGGTTTCCGAGATTGGCACCAATTTGATCCATCCGTCCAGCAATCTGGAGATTTCCGCGATATTTTTGGTATAAGTCAAGAAGCAAATGAAAGTGATTTTGGAGGGGTCGAATGAGAGGTGGTGAAGGAGGATAAAACTGCTGCATATATTCCCGAATGGGGAACAGAGCCCTCAGTCGCTTCTGACTATCCAGGTATGCTAGAGAAGTGCCAACCAGTGTGGCCTTGCATCGCAAAACACCCTGAATAGGAAGTTTGCTTTCAACTAGTTCGACATCAGACAGCCCATCTGGGAGAATAGAGAGCAGCCGCAATAACTCTGCGGCACCCGGGTTGGAAGTGATTCGAGGACTGGAAAGCGAAACTGTGATGGAAACATCCAAATTGGACCGCCTATCAGAACCAGCCGAAAGCAATGAGGTCCTTTCCGTCTCCCAACGGGAAAGGACACTGGAACATCCTTCATAATCCACCAGATGGGCAATTAGATCCACTGCCAGAGGCATGTTATCAGTTAACTGTAGTAGTTGAGTGATGTCCTCGGCATGGTGCTAATCTTCGGCAATGTCAATGAAGGTCTGCCTTGCAGCATCGTCTGACAGAGGTTGCAAAGGTGGCAAAAATGGATGAGTCCATCTTATTTTGCCAGGCCTTTCTGCACCACGCATTGTGATCTGTTACCATGTTACTATGCACACCAGAGGATGATGGTTGTTCACTTACAATCAATGCAAGGTGAGGTACATCTGTCAGGAGGGAAAGAAACTCTTCAATTCCCGCCCGAGACTCGATTGGCTCCCAAGGTGTTTCAAGATTGTCGACTATCAATAGACAAGATGATTGCTCAGAGAAATAGCGGATGACTGCTTTTGTAATATCTTTGCCGGGCTTAAGTCCTACGGCCAACCCAACCTGGGAGGCCAGTTCAATACTGTTGGTTGCAGACTCTGCGGCCACAAAGAATTGTTGCTGGTATTTGTCCATAATCGCTGGGTGATGCAGAACAGCTCTTGCCAAGCTTGTTTTCCCCATGCCTGCCCCACCAAGAATGGCGATCCTCGGTGAGATTGTGGAGAATATATTTACAATGGTATCGAGCTCGGAATCACGGCCATGAAATATTTTGGGCCTGGATGGCAGCAAAGAAAACGAGCTGGAGCTGAACAATGCAACAATCAGAGGGGCTTGGTGAACACCATTTTTGGGGACCATACCTATTTCCTAAGTTGTTGATCTCTCGATATATCTGGATACCAGATCAGATATGTTGAAAAGATCAGAATGAAACACACACAGAGGACGACCCATCTGAAACTGTGCCATCAGACAAACTTGAAATCAATTCCAAGAGATCTCTATGAGCTGCTTCTGTTTTGTCCC
Source organism: Mycena albidolilacea (assembly GCA_029282495.1). Lineage (NCBI taxonomy): Eukaryota > Fungi > Basidiomycota > Agaricomycetes > Agaricales > Mycenaceae > Mycena > Mycena albidolilacea. The sequence goes on along the minus strand of JARIHO010000008.1, from coordinate 836,010 downwards.
TCATCTCATCAATGGTTGCGGAAAAAATGGCTGAGGTCTCAATCTAGATAATCCTTAAGTATGACTAAATACTTGGGGAGAATGCCCAGCAACACTGACCCTAAAGATATTCCGGGCATCTTGCAAATCGGCATGACACTCCTTGAGCAGAGTGTTCATCTCACTATGTCGAAGGAGGCGCTTAAGTCTGTATCCCTCTGCTTGTCCCTCAACAAAGGTGTGTATCTTGTAGAGGGTCCTAAATTTCTCGTCAATCTTGCTTCATGGACATGAATCCAGATATACTCTGTAAATTTCCCAATACTGTGCAAAGTCGCCGGAGGGATGGATCCGGCAGTGTCAGGGTTGAGATGCATATTGGCAATTGCATTGAGAGTCACATAAATGTTCTCCATCAGCTGAATGCAGTCCTCCTTGTTTTTCTTGACATTCTAGTTACCATGATTAGATGCGAGTGGGTTCTATGAGTTAACATAATTACCTGCACCACAGTAATCAAAGAAGAAGTGGTGGTGCAAACAGCTTGAAGGAACGGGGTCCCAAATGCATTGTTGACCTCAGTCAAAAGTTCAACGGCCGCAGTCAAACACGTTGTAATCTTATTCAGCCGGATATCAGAGGCGGTGGGCTGGCGAAGCATTTCGAGTAGGGTACGGAGAGCACGACCTCAGCTGAGTCTTATATGAACCTCAAAGCAATCTGCCCTTCACCGCTTGGGTTCTTTGGCACTGATCGGCAAATCATCGGAATCCGGTGAACGCAGAAATGGTCGGGCGGAAATTTTGTCCGTTGACGTAAAGCGCATAGTAGGCTAGCGCTTGCCAAATAGAATCATTGCAGCGGTCAGAACCTCAGAGGACGTCCATCTTTCGGATGTGAGCTATCATTCGGGTGTTTCAGACATCTGCTTTTTTATTTCGAAAACTGCGCGCTATTTGAACTGTCATGACTCACGCAGTCCGTCAGAGATATTTGTGCAATTGAATGGTGCTCCGCACAGGGTGGACATGGGTGGGAGATCAGAGTGCTCATGCACCTCCACTGAAGGGCAGCCTAGGGCAGCCGGCATCTGCCCATACTGGCTGTCCGATAGTCAACGAGACGTCGAAATACCTCATGTAGACAGTCTTTGTTCCTAAAATGTGGACGGCGGTTCGGGCAGTCGTGGGGATGTCGTATCCCGATACGGTTCGGACCACACGCGAAAAATCATCGGCGATCTTTCCAATACGAGTACTTAGCAGCTAAGCCCCTGTTTATTTCAAGGCGGCGTGCGGTATGACATTTCATATCTGCCATAGGTCCGAGCATAAAATAGATGGGATGAAGAGTGTTCTATCTGTCACTCAAGGATCTGTGTTTTTGTTCTTTAGCCGTCTATGAACTAGTACTGCAGAAGCTTTCTCTTGTGTACTTACACGCGAGCATTATCATGCGATTCAATAAAATTTTTGAACCAGAAATAATACACCGGCAGCGCGTCTATGTGGGTTAAAGTATATCGGCTTGATGAAATACAATACTGCGTCGCGATTGAGCGCTGAGCTCCAACAGCTTGGCATTTCCGAGCGGGTCGTTCGCGGTGGAGGAATAAGCAGAGAATTAGGACGCATTCATTATTTTTTAGCCCTGCATTCATGCCTATGAATTTCGACCAATACAACGGACAGATACACTCACTTCCACAAGAACCGTTTTTTCGTCGGTGAGAACTCGCCCAATTTATGCCCCACCATGTCCTGACTGACTCGTACGGGGTTGAAGTCGCGGCCGTTGTGCACGAGGAAGGTGATGCTGCGGGTGTGGTTAACGCCGTCGGGACGGTAAGTGCTTGGAGAGCGGCGCACCCGACGAAGGTGGGGAGAATGGTGCACGCCCGAGCCTGTGTTTTGATAGGGATGTGGCTCTCAAGGGCCTCCCGGAGGTTGGGAAACGCGACGAAGTACGGGCCTGGGGACACTCAACAAATGCTGGCGGAAGCTAGAGGATCGCACGCACCCTTCCATGCAGAACGCCCCGATTTCAGGAGGAGTTGCGTCGGTCGCATGCGGGGCACTGAAGCCGAGGATAGACGGTCGGGCGAATTTATGGACGGAAGCAAGAGAAGATTTGATTGGACAACACAACACGCAAGCCGACAAGTCCGACTCATTCCGATCCTCCGACGCAAGCCGAAAATGTTATGTATATTCAAATTCAATTTTACAAATACGATTAGTGAATGAAGGGAGATGGTCAAGTTCAGAAATAATTTGTACCGGGTGTCCCGGCAAGGAGGTCGAGTTCTGGCCCAGATTCCGCATCTCTATAACAGCCATCAAATTTATCCTTGGGTTGCAGAGGTTTCTCTTTCTCGCCCCCGCGTCACCCAACCGGCTCGTCGCGAAGCCTCATTTCAACACCCTTGCCGTCAAGAAGTAGCAGTACGTGAAAACATGCCATGAATACCAGCACTCCAGCGCATATTTGACTAGCCTGGCAATGCTTTTACTAAGTAGATGACCGAGAACAATGGGAAACGCGCTTCTTGGCAATGGAATCGCAGGTTCTAGCAATAAAAACTCAGATGGCCACGGAGTCGGCACTGTTGGCGACGACCCTACAAGTGCTTGTCAACGTCCTCCAGGACGCTGCTGAGGACCGCCAAAGCTTGAGACAGCTCACGCAGTCTATCGGGTATGTCGACGACTCAACCTTGAGCAGCAGCGCGTCGAGCTTGCCGCTCTTGGCACCAAGATCGAGAAGACGAAGAGCCAGAAGGAGTACGAGGAAGATATCAAAGGCCCGAAGAAGGGAGTGAAAAGGCGAGGCCAGGACGGGGACGGGAGAGGATTTAGTTCCAATGTCGGCTAGAGCGCTTGGCCCCAGGCCCGAATTCAACGGCTTCGAGGTTCTAACGGAATTGTTATATTCAATCCAAGTTCGATTTTACAGACACAACGTAAATCTAGCACCAACAGAATCTATAGGCGCGTAAGGGGGCATTTATTGAGAACGAAAAGCAACTGACCGTTCGTTGAACGCCCATGACATTTCCGCTTCAGACTCTGGTCCGTAAATTTTGAACGAAGGGAGATGGTCCAGATCACGCGAATAGTTTGTCGCACCGAGCGTCCCGGCGAGGAGCTCGAGTTCTGAGGGCAGATTCCACATTTCCACGCGCTTCACGTCGTGTTTCCGCGCAACCTCGAGAAGCTTACCCACCAGGTCTCTGAAACTTTGCGGATCCGTGCGGATCCTGCTCACGGTGAGTGTAATCGGAACGTGCCGAGGATCGATTGTCCACGTTGCGTACGCAGAGCGGTCGGGCGATGCAACACCCCAGGTTTGCGGCGGCGTCGCGAGCCGCTGAAAGTATATTGCCAGCCGGCGGTGCTGATAAGATGCCACACCTCGATTAGGTAGAAACGCAAAGGACGTTCCCGGATGCTCTGAGTTCTCCATCTCGGATCGTATCTTCTCGGCGTCTTCTTCCCAAAGCGCGGAAACCCCAGCATCATCTAGCCACGTCCAGTCGGGTGCGGTGGTTTCAAAGAGCGGGCTCGCTTCGACCTCCCAGACGGTCGTCGCAGTACCCTGAGTCACCCATCCCTCTCGGTCGGGTGCAGGCCCACACGAATTATAGAGCTGCCCCACGTCGCTCCAGAGCGCGGAGAAGCGGCCATTGCGGGCTCCCTCCACCTTCGGCGGGGGCGCCCCCCACACTGCAGGAAATCCAGAAGAAGGCAGCAGCGCCTCGTCTGCGATGACCCAGTGCAAGAGCCTCATCATGTGGCGCGCAAAGCCTTGGCCGCGGTTCTCTGGCGGGGTGAACACGGACGCGATGCCATAGCAAGTTACGCTCTCCGCAGCTTTATTCTTCACAAGTAGCCCAGTGCGTTTGAACGTTTCGCAAGCGCACTTGAAGTGGAGTGTGTGCGGGTCGTTTCTCGGAGCCAGTACCCTTGGATTGCGGCGTCAAGCACCGCAGATATATTGAGGCTTTCTACGGGCATACCAGGTTTTGAAACGCCCGTCGCGAGAGCCTTCCAGGTGATCTTCGCCGGCGTAGCGCGCCAGATGTTCTTCCAAGGTTAGACCTTTGCCCCATTCATTATGCGTCCGCCGACGCGCCTCCGCAATTTGCTCGGGTGTTGCGGAGAATAGCGAGAGTGTCGAAAGGTCTGTGGTGGTCATGACTGGGTTTTGAGATGCTGTGGTTCAGAGCAAAGTGCGCCGGAGCAGTCGGCCCGGAAACTGAGACGCGAGTTGTACATATGTTTTTTTTTTTTGGAAAAATCACACAACGAGAAACAGATTCAAAGTTTCCATTTTACGACGACAGTGGGCCGCTGAAAGTACGAGTGGAGAAGTCGAATGTAAGTAGTTAATAGTGTACAACGCGTTGGTTGCGCGTAAATCCATTCTGTGTGAAGCCAATTCCAATCCCAATCCAATCCAGGCTTTTTGGTGGCAACGACGACGACGACGTGTAATTCATGGTGACTGCCCTAGCGGCGACACATTCATAATTTAATGCGATGGTGTGAGGGATTCTAAGCGGTGGGCTCTGAAAGACGATGAGTAAACAAGCTGGAAAAGAGATGGAGAAGGAGAAGAGACGCACAGTGCCAAATCGTAACATAGTTAGGTCGGGTGGATTTTGGGCAGAGTCGCAGTGGACTCATGCGATGACGCAGCTGCCGCTGGAACCCGTGCCGCTGTCCTCGTTGACCTGCGGTAGCTCGTCGACCTCCTCGACCTTGGAAGGTGCGGGTGCGACGGCGGCAGTGATGGTGAAGAAGAAGTCCATTTCAGTGAAGAGGAGGGCGTTAAAGACGTGAGCGTGAGTGGACGTAGACTTCGGTGGGGGATTGCAAGCAAGCCTGGAGAAAAACCGCTTGCCAGATGCGCCTTTTTGTACGTCGGACGCTAATTGTCTTGTCCATTGTGAGGGTAACCCCTTTAGAAGGACAAAGTTTTGTTCTGACACAATAAGGACGGATGGCGCGTCGAAGCGGTTGTGAACGCTTAACAATAAGAGAGATCACGATCGATACGAATGCGGAAGTGAGAGTCGCAAGGACCGTCCCGAGAGAGTCCGAGAGACCTGATAGACCAGCAAGAAGTATGGAAAGCATTCACGAGTCTCGGGGTGCGGGGACCGTTGGAATACCGTCAATATCAGCTGGTCGGCGGCGGCCACCGCCAGGATAGGTTTCTCGTTTTTGTTGAGCACCCTTGCTGCCGCGAAGTCAAGTTTGTGTTTGAGCGACGAGAAATTCCAGGACAGGCAATCAGAGCATATTTGGCGAACGGGCGACGCTTGGAAGTAACAGCTTGAGTTGCGAACACAGCCACCGAAGGTCTACAGCCCAAAAAGGGAATTCGCGATCACGCGGCAACAAATCAGCAATCGAACAACTCTCACCTCCAGCGTCCTCCCATGGCAGAGGCTCCTTATGGTCGACCTTACAAACCGTATCCATGGCCATGGGGCCATCCAAGCATTCTCTCCGTCGCCGTGGAAAAAAAGCGACGCCAGGCGAACTATTGGCTTGACGCAAATCTTGGGAAGGATGAGGACGATGCCGACGAGAATGATTCTGATTCGGAGTATTGTCCGTCTGAGGGCTCAGGCGCGTCCTCTGTGGGTTCCGGAAGTGGCAGTTCTATCGGTGATTCCGACTGGGATACCATCGACGATGAGCTGGCCTACCTCCGCACAGACGCAAAGTCAGGATGGCCCGTGTCTCCTACACCCTCTCTGAGGAAACTCGAACAAGAGGATGAGTTGGCGCGCCAAATTGAGCAACTCGTCAAAGCTGAGCAGGACGCGGCAGCTGCGTATAACCCTGACGAAGCCGTCTCCCTCATAACGCAGTTTTACGAGCTGCTGGTGACAATGGGCCACTACCCTGAAGGCAGCATCCGTTACCCACCGCACACCGACCCCCCCGTGAATGAAGAGCTCGCGGCTCAGCTCGGGTATCCCGCAGCCGCGATATCCCTCATGCGACGGCTGCCGTATTTGGCCAGAAAATTCAACGACGGCATACCACAACACGAGATCCTTCCCGGCACACGATTCGCAGACTACACCTGCGAAGAAGACCTTGGAGAGGGCCGCCGTCCTAACCCATACCCGTACATCGACGGGTGTCCAGACATTGATCCCTGGCTGCTCCCGTTCATGCTCTCAGACCGAGACGGCTGGAATATCATGCTCGACACGCAATTGGGGGTCGTGCGCGCGTATTCCACCTGGGCCCGGATGCAAGAGGACACAGTGGAGTGGCGGCGGCATGGGCATGTGCCGGACTCTGAATTCGAACGAGATGAGGCGACGAAGACGGAATACAGACGAGCACCGCTCGTTCCCGCCGCACACTACTTTTCGGAGCTCATCTATGCGTATCGCTCGCTCAAGGAACTGCCCGTCATCAGCGCGGATCGCAGTGAGCCGCACCGCGAGCGACACGCTCTCTCTTACTCCGAATGGGCCTTAAACTTGGTCGGTATATTTACCAGTTGGTCATTTGTTGTGCTGAAGGGATTATAGGAACGAGAGGAGCAGGAAACGTTGCTGACGCTTTATCGTGAATGTGGATGGCCTGACGAGTGGCGGCGCGCAGAGTTTATTGAAAAATGGGAGGTTAAGAAGAAAGATATTGATGCTCGCAGGCGGGCAGCTTGGGAGAAGGAGTGCAAGGAGGGTGATTGAGGTGTACTTATGGAACTATGCTTAGGGGTTATTAGTGGCCGTGTAAAAATTTGGCCGCAATGTGATTTGACGCGGCAACAAACAGAGGCTGATCCCCTTACTTGGTGTTCAGCATGGCCCAGGTCCGCCCCCGGGAGCCTCTGCGCCTCAACATACCCCCCCAGCAGCTTGCCCAGTTTGGCGGCCAGCCCATGTTTTCTCCAGCCTTGCCGACGGCTTTGCACGGGGGAATGCTGCCACAATTTCCCCTCCACACACCTATGCAGCCGTTCTTTAACCCCCAGGTCCCTGGCGCGCCTGCTCGTCCTCGGCCGACGCATCGCGCGGGCAGCGCCAGTCTGGCTAGCTACACCCCGTCGTCTGCATTTCCCATGACTCCGGGAGGTGGCCATTTTCCCCGCCCTTCATTGATGATGGGTCAGGCGTTCCCCGGACCCGTCCCAGGAGGCCCTCCGTTTCTCGGCCGGAACAGGAGACAGCCCAGCATCGGGGGCCCCCCAAAAGCCGTCCTCGGTGGGCCCGCTCGTAAAGTTAGCCCTATGCCTCCGGTCCCCGCCCCCACACTCCCCGCGGTCAAGGCCAAGAAGGTGGTCATCAAGCTGCCTAATGAGTCACCAAAGGACGAGGACGGCAAGCCCTTAGAAAAGCCGTCGTGGGCCAGAATACCGTATGAGACACCCTTCGTCTATCAAGAAGTGCAGATCCCAGAGGCGGAGCTGACCACCGCCGAGCCCTATCCTTCAGATGACTGGAGGCTTGAGATGCCGTCGACCATCGACGTCTTTCTCCCTGGCAAGGTATCGTGTCTATGATCGTATATACATTTCCGCTCACTCGATCATCAGCGTGCGTGGCAAGATATTAAAAAGCGCGAGATAGACGAGAAGCTGGAACGGTTAGGCGTCGAGCGCTCCAATAGTGTCCAAATTCACGCTCCCCATGCGCGCGCAGCCTCGGTTTGTGCAGCTCATGTTTTACACGTGTTGTTGCTCATCCGTTCTTTATTAGATATCTTCTCCCGCAGACCCCGCCCTGCTGTTCTTTAAACTCAATAAACTCCAGCAATCGCAGACGCAGTCGTCTCTTAATCCGTCGACAGTCAATTCCAGCTCCACATCCCCGCAACCGCCCTGGGGTCTCTCGCCGTCCCCCCACCACCAGGCGCCGAGGTTCCTCACAAATCGCCACGGATATAGCATGTCTCTGGCGCAGCCTCCGACCTTCTATTCTCAGGCCCCTCCCTCCGCGCCCTTCGGCGGTCCGGCGAACAACCCCTTTGGACCCAACGCGCTCCTCGGCTCAGACCAACGCTCCCTCCCAGACAAGCGTGCCTCGCCCGATACCGAGTCCGAGGCGGAGCCTATTCACGCTCCGCAGGGTCGCGTTCCCGTGTCCATGTCGTCGCTCACCGCCCCGCGTGCGCTGAGCCGACCGGAAAGCCGCGACAGCCGTCCGGACTTTGCGCGCGGGTTTGGGCTGGACGTGACGGAAGAAGAGGACGAGACGGAGGAGGAGGCGGAGGCCAACGACAGTTTCGCGACGAACGACGACGGGGATAATGAGGACAGTGAGGGGGAGGACGGCGACGGGTTGAGGACGGCGCGCCACTCGCGGCATGTTTCGCGCCTTTCGGGGGCGCTATCGTTGCGCTCGGTGGGCGGGGTGGTCGGGCCTAACCTTAGCGGTGGTGCATTTAACCGCACAGACCTTGCAGTTGGCGATGAATCGCAGGATATGGAGCTGGATCAGGACGTGGCAGCGGAGTGGACGGGGTCAGACGATCAGGAGCAGTTCCGTGGCCAAGAGACGTCGGAAGACGAGGTGCATTGCTTCGTTTTTGTTTTATGTGTGTTTGGAAGCTGATTACAACAGAGTATCGGCGACTGGTCGAACCCTTCGGACGAGGAACGCGCACGGCAGCTTCGCGTTGAACGGCGCATGCAGCGCCGCCTGGATGATCAGCCGCGGCGAGTACCCAACTTCCCCCGACCGCCAGACAATACCATCATCGTCCCGCGGTCGCACGAGGATGATATGATATCGAACCCCAGCGAAGAGGAGGCGCTCCGTCAGGGAGATTACCTCGGCGTCAACCCCAACAACTATTACAGTACCTCGCCTTCAGGCGGGTCGCGCCCATTGCCTGCGCTGCCGCATTCGCGCGCCACCTCTGGGAACTTCACCACGCATGACCCGGCTCAGGCGCACTCACGGTTGCCCTCAGATAACTTCAACTTCCCCCAGCCTCAAACGGCGCAGGCGACCTCCTTCCCCCGGCGCGATTCGCTCAACCCACACGCGAAGCCGTTCGTGTTCGGAGCCCCGGTCGAGCACTTTGTATTTGGGGCGCAGATCGCGGCTTCGCCCAACCCGTGGAGCACCCATCGCCCACAGACGCCCCCGAAAGCACCGCTCATCACGCACTCGCGCTTGCCGTCAATAGGCACCGCCCTCAACCCCGCCGCGGCCGAGTTCAAGCCCACGGAGTTCAAGCCCGCGTTCAATCCCGCTGCGGCCGAATTCAAGCCGAGTGGATTCACGTTCCGGCCCCCGCCGGGTGTGCCGCAGATGACGTTCCCGGAGCCCGAGCCTGTGCAGCCCACCGAATCGACTCCGTACAAGACGCAGGGCCGCGAGAAGCGCCAGCGGCGCAGTCTCAGCGACGGGTCGAACGAGGAGGGGGACAGCATGTCGTCGTTCCGCTTCCCGCCGAACATCGACTCGCCGCAGAGCATCCGCCGCGAGGCGCCGGCGGAGACGGCGCATCGGTCGCTCAACCCGTCGGCGGAGCCGTTCACGTTTACGGGCTTCGGGAGCTTTGGGAGCGCGCGCGATACGGTGCCGCTGCTGCCGTCGCTGATGCCGCTGAGCCCTGGCGTGGAGGAGGCGCAGAACAACGACGAGAGCACCGGGACCGCGAAACCCGATGTGCAGCCGGAAACCGGTGCCGGCGAGGGCGAGGGAGAGGGCGAGGACGAGGGCGAGGACGCAGCATTTGTGCTCCCCGTGGGACGATCCAAGCGCGCGCCGATCCCGCTCGACTTTACGCACGGCTCGTCGCCGAGCGCGCAGCTCGATTTCCGGTCGAGCAATACCGTCCCCGCGGGTCTGTTCAAGGCCATGGCCGCTGGGGACGAACGCACGCGGCGGACTGTGCGCTCGCGGCTCAGCTCGCGGGAGATCTTCGACCACTCACAACGGCCGTCGCTGGACGACCACAATGTGCCCCCGATATCGATCTCACGCAAGATCTCGCGCGCGCGCCTTGTCACGGACCCGGGGCACCGCGTCGCGTCGCCCGCAGACGATATTTTCTCGTCGTCCGTCCGGCGGCCTTCTGCTGCGCATGCGCGGAGGAGGTCAGCCTCGCTGCCTGACGCGATGCGGGAGCAGACGGACTCGGACGCCGAGTCGGAAGTGGACGACGAGTCGGTGGCGATGGACTTGACGAGCCGGATGGAGATACATAAGTACGAGGAGCGACTGGAGGCGTTGCTCGACGACAAGTTGGACGCTATCCGGCGTGACGTCGTTCGCGCCAAGGGGTCGCTGAGCCCGTCCGCGGAGGCCATGATCGTGGAGGTGGTGCAGATGTTCCGCAGCCAGCTTCAAAACCCCTTGCGCAACTCGGAGGATAGCCGGGCGGATGCACGGGGAGAGCTGGACTTTGAGCTCATCAAGGACGTTGTGCAGCAGGGGCACGCAGAGGCGCGCGCGATGCTGAAACGCGAGCTTGCGGACATCGGGATGCGTGTGGCGCAGGGCCAGATGTCGGTAGACTCGGCGGAGAGTATGGTGCCGCTTTTACGCGAGCTCAACAACAGGACGGTCGATGCGGTCGTGGAGTCCATTCAGGAGCTTTCGGTGCGGCTGGAGGCGATCAGTGCTGTTGCGCCTTCCCGGGAACGTGACTCGACGGTGGACGCTCTGATGTCCCGCCTGGTTCCGGTGCTCGATTCTTTGCACCCCGAAGTGGTCGATTACGACTACCTCACCGAGAAACTCGCGCACGCCGTCAAGCCCCATATTACCCAGCTCATAGACCTTACATCTGACAAACGGGAGACTGCTGGACTCATTGTAGAGCAAATAGCGCCGTTGTTGCCCTCCAAGGCTAACAAAATCGACACCGATGCGATCGCGCTGCAGCTTTGTGCCGAGGTCCGCCGCGCAATCGGTCCCATCGATGCCTTCGAGATCAAGGAGCAGGTGGCCGACCTTGTCGTCGAACGGCTCGACTCACGGCTGGCCGTTCGCGACAGGGCTTTCAACCCGGAGACAGTGGCCAGCAAGGTCGCTGACGGCGTCGCGAATCTTCTGGAGCCGATGAATCAAGTGACGTCTCACTTGTCCACTCTTTTGGACGGCCAAAAGTTGTTGTCGACGCAGCAGACTGATCTGGTGTCGACTCACAAACAGGTCGTGGATCTGATGTCTGATTTGCCCCCTCGTCTCGTTGCTGCGATCGAGGCCCTCAACGCGGCGCAGGCTCAGGTTCCCCGGACCAATGGTGTTGTCGCTCATGAGCCCAGCGAGCATATTTTGCGAATCAAGTCTGTGGTCGAGGACGTCGCTGGTGAACAGCAAACTCTATCGGCTCACAGCCGCGAGCTTCTTTCCTTGCACAAAGAAGCGCTCGAACAGCTTCATGCTTTGCCCGAGGCCCTCGCTTCTGCAACGAACATCCTCCACGGAGCGCACGCCGAATTTGCGCTCACTCGCGACGCCAACAAGCGCGAACTGGACGAGCTTCGCAGAAACAACACCGAGGCTCAGGTCCAGATGGCCAAGGCGCGCGGCGCGCACGGACAGGTCCGCGTCGAGAAAGAAGTGGTCGCCGAGAAGCTCTCTATCGTCGAAGCTGATCGTGACCGTTTGCGTTTGCAGTTGAAGGAGCTGCAGACCTCCACGTCTTCGAAAGTCACCGACTTGTCTGCTGTGGAGGCGAGGAACAAGGAGCTCGAGGATGCACTCGCCAAAGCTCTCGCACGTTTGCAGGCGTCGGACGTAATTCACCAAACCAGCCAGGAGCGCATCTTGGAATTGGAGAAGGCCAACCGTGAATTGACATCAGAGAAACAAACTTTGAAATCCAAGGTGTGTATACTTGAAATAGCGATGACCGCGTACTGATTTTGTGTAGTTTGATTCGCTCGATCTCCAAGCTACATTCGCTACTCGCGACAAGGAGTCCGCGTTACAGGCCCTCAATGCTCTCCAGAAGCAGCACGATCATCTCACTTCGCAGCAAAGTCATTGGGACGATCTTCGCCACGCATCTGCACAAATCGAGATGCTTACGAATCTCATTGGTCAAGCTGATAACGAGGAGCTGAAGGAGCTGAGGCATGTTCGCGATCGTAGCAAAGTCCTTGAGGGAGAGCATGCGGCGCTTCTTAAACGCTTCAAAGATCAAGAAGGCAAGGTTGCGAACAGCGAGAAAGCTGCAATGGCTGCGCGCCAGAGCTTGTCTCAAGCACAGCAACGGTCGTCTGAGTGGGAGAAGCGGGCGAAAGAATACGAAGCGCAACTGGAGATGACTCAAACCAAGCTTGATCAGGCCGAGCAAACGCAATCACAACTAGACGCCGACTATTCCTTGGTTAAACTGCAACTCGAAGAGCGAGAAGCCGACGAACGTCTAGCCAAGGTGAGTAACGAACAACTGAGCTGAATCGGTTGTTGAATCCGTTTACAGAACCGGGACAATAAGCTTCGCGATCAAATCGTAGCTCTTGAAGCCAAGGTCAACCAGCTGCAGGTGGAGCTAGATCGTAGTCGCGCCAAAACGCCTACGAAGGCCACTCCGCCGTCGGTTGCGCCTTCACCGTACCGTCACACCACAAACGGTGCCACACGTCGGCCTGATTCTCGTGCAAGCACAGTTTACCCCAGCCGGCCCTCGTCGCCCAGCGCGCGCAGCGTTACTCCGCCGGGTCCGTCGGTATGGGACTCCATGCATGCGCCCCGTGGACCCACCAATGGCACTGCCTCAAGTATGCATGCGCCTGCCACACATACTCCTACGCCGTCAAGCCGGTATCCGGGGCTGGGTAACAAGCGCCGCCCCCCATCGCAAGCCCATCCACGATATTCACAGGCTCCGCCCTCTCCTACGCCCAGCACTGTGTCGCTTGTGCCCACTCAGGGCCCAGACGGTTGGTGGCAGTGATCATTATAAAAGGACCCCCAAGTCCCGTCGTTTGCTGTCGCCATGTTTCTCTTGGTTGTCTTCCCTGCTATGCACACTCTGGATTCATTTTCTTATGCACTACCACAGTCCCTTATATATTACCTGCAATCTACACTTATCTATTATCAGCTCCTAGTCATCTACCCGGATTAGAATCCTGGCACACTGTCCTTCTCTCTTTTCGCAAATCTGCGCGTACATACCCACTTGATTCTCCCACTGCTTCATTCACAATCGCATTGTACATAACCGGAATGGAGATTTGCATTGAGATTTATGGCGCTGAAGCCTCAAGCTTCGATAAATATCCCATGGGCGATGCTCTCAGCCTCTGCTTGGTCTTGGCTTGGTCAAACAAATCAGCCACCGCCTGTCAGCTCGAATTTGTCATCTGGCGCTTATTTCCAAGAAAACGAAGCGCCCTGGTTTAAATGATCGCATCGCCGCTTGGCACCCAAATGGTACCGTCCAACGACTCGATGCCGATGCCCGAACGGGTGGTACTAGTAGCCCTGGTCCCTGACTGGGAGATCGACAAAGCAACCGTCCCGCGACAGACCGTGAATGTGCGCCACCGGATAAATCCTAATAGCTTCATCCTTGTATTGGTCCGGAGGTTCAAATCCCGGCGGTTAACACCCAGAACTGTATCCGTCGATCTTGACGATGATGCCCGAGCGGAGTGTTAATGCGCTAGAAGGTTTGAAATGCTCCCAGGCTCGTTAAACACCCCGCGATTCACCGTGAATGTGTAAGCTCCGAACTTGCTCTTTGAATCTCGGTCATTCAATTTCTGTCGCCGGCGATGGACTGCGATGGATTACAAATTTTGTCGGTCTCCCGCTCGGTTATCGGTCTCAATACGTATGAAGCCAAGGCTTAAATACTGGGTCACTGCTATCGATTCAAAATACCATTGGAACTTGAAGCGCAATGGTTCTCCTAGCCTTATTTCTTGGATTTGTTGCCACGGTCACTGCTACTGCCGCTGTCCAGCCATTCCGAATCGACCTTGCCAAGGGCCTCCCGCACCTCGAAGCCCTAGTTAAAAACACAAACCTACCCTCCGAGCCTCTGTATCCCGGTGCAGGGGAAGATTTTGGTGTGCAGCTCGATTTTCTCCACGATCTGAAGACACAGTGGGTGGAGGGGTACGATTGGACTGAGCAGGAGGCCGAGCTGAATCAGTAAGATCATTTTGTCTCAACACTGGCTTATTTTCATCAAAACGAACAGGCTCGCACAGTACACGACCATCATTGGGAACCAAACTGTCCATTTCGTGCACGAAAAATCCGACGACGAAGACGCCATCCCGCTCTTGCTCATTCACGGCTGGCCAGGTTTGTGTCTTGATCTGTTGACAAGCGGTATAATATTCATGCGGATTTGTTCAGGCTCCATTCAAGAATTCCTTCCCGTCATCAAGCCGCTGACCCAGTCCTGGACTAGTCCGACCGGGAAAAATGTATCGTACAACGTGGTCGTCCCCTCCCTCCCCGGATTCCTCTTCTCTTCTCCGCCGCCCCAAAACTGGACAAACCTTGAAACTGCCCGCCTCTTCAACACGCTCATGACGGACGTGCTCGGCTACCCAAAGTACGCGCTGCACGGGACGGACTGGGTACTCGTTTCCTCACTCTGTGCTTCCTGACTTTTGGCTCACGGATAACGCAGGGTTCTGACATCGGCTACCACATGTATGAATCGTTCAACACGACTGTGCGCGCGGCACACTTTGTCTTCCTCCCCTTCCAACCGCCGTCGCCGCAAGAGATTGCGGACAAGAACATCACGCTCTCGGACGTCCAGAAAATTGCGCTGCAGCGAACTGTGGACTGGCTTGCGACGGACCAGGGTTATTTCCAGGAACAAACATTCAAGGTGCGCAGCGGTTTTGATTTGATTTGAGTAGCGTTTCAACAGCTTGGGACTCACAAACAACATCATTTTGCAGCCCAACGACATCGGTCTCGCGCTATACGACAACCCCGTCGGGCAGTTGGCCTGGATCGGGGGCAGCACCAAGCTCTGGTCCGACCCCCGCGCTGGAACAGGCCCGTCCAAGCTCACACACACCGCCATACTGACTTCGGTTTCGCTCTACTACCTTACCGGGTCCTTCCAGTCGTCTGTGTGGCAATATGCCCGCAACGGGGGCGCTTTCCGGACGGAATACACCAAGCCGCCGACGGACGCACCGATGTTGTACAGCATTTACGCGTACAATATAGTGATGTTCCCGGAGGAATATGTGGAGAAGGTGGGGAATTTGGTTTCGTATAAAGGTGCGTTGGGTTTGTGTGGGTGTTGCTGGAGTTGTGGTGATGACACTAAAATTGAATTCGGTTTTTCAGAACACGACTTCGGCGGGCACTTTGCCGGGCTGGACAACCCACCGGCGCTGATTGAAGATATCCGAGAGATGGGGCTTTACTTCAAGTGAATGAACACTAGCGACTACTGTTTTTGCCATCATAAATATGCTACTCGAATTTTTTTAATCCACGCTGTGCAGTGGACTGTAAGCAAGCGCCCGACACAAGTTCTAGTGGCATTCAAGGCGGCATAAAACTGGGTTGCGACTGAATAGAAGTGTATGTACATAGCTTAGGAAAGTGATGTGAATGCAAACCAGCTTTCTTTCTCTCTGAGAACGATTTCGAGAGAAGTTTGCCATCTTTACTTCAGATGAATGACTGAACACGATAGGGGATGTACGGCTCGAGGAGCATCTTGATTCATTTCGTAACAGCTTGGGAAACCAAACAACTACTACAGGACGAAGAGTCACTGGGGTTGAATGATATCAAATAATCAAGGTGGAGGTGTCGGACGACGAGGCGGCGGCGGTCGAGCCTGTGGCCGTTAAAGCGGGCCAGTGACGAAATTTCAGTACGTTAGTTCGCATGTAGCAGCAAGTAGACTGGCTTTTGAGCGCCGAGTTATATTCGAGTCTGAGTAGTGTGCGCCGCGGCAGAAGTAGTGGCAGTGATGGCATCATTCTCTTCACTGCGGTCACCAACTTCAATACCTCTTGTTTCTTGAATGCCTAGGGAACTCATGAACGTTCAATCTGAACAGAAAATGGAGAAAAGGCAGACTCTGGATTGGATTCGTCGCGCGTGCCCGGAATAAGGGTCGTACTTTGCTCTGGCTCAGTGGCTCGTGTACCTGTGCGCTGCGTACCGCTTCCTACGCGTGCGGAGGCCCTGGTGTCGTTGATCGCAGCTCCTGCGGCGCGACGAGATGGTCGCTCTCGGGATCCAAAGAAACGGAGTGCCGAGTCCGATTGGTATACGACGAGCAGCTTCAAGAAGCGGCATGGTTTGCCTAGTGCTCCTCACCTGATCTCTCTAGGCAGGCCTACTGTCTTTTGAAACCCCAAGATCGTCACGATGTGTGGCTTGGAAGATAATGCAAAGCTCAAATGTGTTGTGGAACTACTGGAATGGAGAAGGAGGATCTTTCAACACGCTCGCGCCGGCTCTTATTTCTTGATGATGGTCCAGGACAAAAAGCAGGTGATGGCAGGACGTATCGTTTACGCGTTCGTTCACTCCATAATGCATTTCGCATTGCAAGCCATTTGGTGGATTTCTGGATGCGACTCGCGGCCTTTTGCTCGGCACGAAGGACAGACGAATATAGGAAGTACCGTTCAAGCGTATGCTGGCTCCTCGCACGAAGAATGACAAGAAAACCTTTGAAACCTCATCCGGGGAACGCCGGAGGAACCATCTAGTGAATCGACTCCCGGGCGCTCATGATCCACCGCTCGGCTAGAGTGATGGAACCGGTTCAAACAGTACTCCTCAAGTCCTGCTCTCCACTGCCTGCTGGACGCCGTGTGCTGAGCGATCTCTATGCAGGCCCATCAAAGGCCCATCACCCACATGGAACTGCTATAGGTCGGGAACAAGCTCCTCTGCATCTACATTATACACCATGGACGCGATTTGCTGGCCAACTCTGCGGATTTCATCTCGCTGGTCTCGCTGACAGTGCCGGCAACTCCTCCGCTCCTTTTTTTTTTAGCGATGGCATTTTGGTCGCTGCATCTGCTTACAGATGACGCTCGGTCTGGTCGACTCACAAACTCGTTGTCAAATGTGTTCGCGCGCGTCAATCTGTTTCACCGTTCACGGACTGTATATCGAGGTCGGATTTTGCTTCAAGCCATCCTCTTCAATCTTGTTAACACTTGACACGGAGACGCTAGCATCCGACATACCAGTATACAGCTTCACCTGCGAAACGCCCCTCTCTTAGGCTGTTTTGTATGTTAACAAATGCACTAAGAGGCCCGCGTCCAGCGGAGGTCGGATGTTTCTATTATGCCAAGCGGGGTGCTAATACACTCGAAGGTTCGGAATACTTCCAGGCCCGTCAAGCACATGCTGCGCACATCCCACGATTGACCGTGAACTCCGAAATTGCTCTGTGAACCAATGAAGAAGTCGGTCATTCTGCTGGATTGTCTGCCGTAATGCGCATGACGCCGCAGCTTAAATACTGGGTCACTGTTATCTATCCATTCAAATCCCATTGGAACTTGAAGCGCAATGGTTCTCCTAGCCTTATTTCTTGGATTTGTTGCCACGGTCACTGCTACTGCCGCTGTCCAGCCATTCCGAATCGACCTTGCCAAGGGCCTCCCGCACCTCGAAGCCCTAGTTAAAAACACAAACCTACCCTCCGAGCCTCTGTATCCCGGTGCAGGGGAAGATTTTGGTGTGCAGCTCGATTTTCTCCACGATTTGAAGACACAGTGGGTGGAGGGGTACGATTGGACTGAGCAGGAAGCTGAGTTGAATCAGTAAGATCATTTTGTCTCAACACTGGCTTATTTTCACCAAAACGAACAGGCTCGCACAGTACACGACCATCATTGGGAACCAAACTGTCCATTTCGTGCACGAAAAATCCGACGACGAAGACGCCATCCCGCTCTTGCTCATTCACGGCTGGCCAGGTTTGTGTCTTGATCTGTTGACAAGCGGTATAATATTCATGCGGATTTGTTCAGGCTCCATTCAAGAATTCCTTCCCGTCATCAAGCCGCTGACCCAGTCCTGGACTAGTCCGACCGGGAAAAATGTATCGTACAACGTGGTCGTCCCCTCCCTCCCCGGATTCCTCTTCTCTTCTCCGCCGCCCCAAAACTGGACAAACCTTGAAACTGCCCGCCTCTTCAACACGCTCATGACGGACGTGCTCGGCTACCCAAAGTACGCACTGCACGCCACTGACTGGGTACTCATTTCCTCACTCTGTGCTTTCTGACTTTTGGCTCACGGATAACGCAGGGTTCTGACATCGGCTACTACATGTACGAGTCGTTCAACACGACTGTGCGCACGGCACACTTTGTCTTCCTCCCCTTCCAACCGCCATCGCCGCAAGAGATCGCGGACAAGAACACCACGCTCTCGGATGTCCAGAAAATCGCTCTGCAGCGCACTGTGGACTGGCTCACGACGGACCAGGGTTATTTCCAGGACCAAACCTTCAAAGTACGCAGCGGTTTTGATTTGATTTGAGTAGCACTTCAACTGCTTGGAACTCACCAATAATCTCATTTTGCAGCCCAACGACATCGGTCTCGCGCTATACGACAACCCCGTCGGGCAATTGGCCTGGATCGGGGGCGGCATTAAGCTCTGGTCCGACCCCCGCGCTGGAACAGGCCCGTCCGCGCTCACCCACACCGCCATACTGACCTCGGTTTCGCTCTACTACCTTACCGGGTCCTTCCAGTCGTCTGTGTGGCAATACGCCCGCAACGCAGGCGCTGCGCGGACGGAATACACCAAGCCGCCCACGGACGCACCGATGTTGTACAGTATTTACGCGTACAATGTCGCCTTTTGGCCGCAGGAGTACGTGGAGAAGGTGGGGAATTTGGTTTCGTATAAAGGTGTGTTGATTTGTATGGGCGCTGTTGTGATGAGACTAAAATTGAACTCGGTTTTTCAGAACACGACTTCGGCGGGCATTTTGCCGGGCTGGACAACCCTCCGGCGCTCATTGAAGACATCCGAGAGATGGGGCTTTACTTCAAGTGAATGAACCCTAGCGACTACTATCTTTCCGTCGTAAATCAATCTAGTACTACTACTCAATCCTTTTAAAGCAAAAAATCTATGATACACCTTCACCTTGCGCCATAAACTATAAGCAAGCGTCCGACATTCTAATCTAGTGTCGCGACTGAGCCGAAGCGTATGTAGCTTGAGAAAGTGATGTGTTTTTTTGGAACACGATTTCGAGACCATTTACTCGTTTTAACAAATGAATGAGGCCCAACGGCCATGACAGGGAATGTGCGGCTCAAAGAGTATCTTATTTCATTTTCATATAATAGCTTGAAGAAACCCAAGTAACTAGCAGGACGAAGAGTGGGAGTTGAATGATATCGACGTGAAAGGTACTGGACAAGGAGTCGAGAGTCGAGCCTGTGGCCGTTAAAGCGGACCGTGACGCGGGGCGCTCAGCATTTTAGATCGTATGTAGCAACAGATAGACTGGCTTGTGAGCGCCGAGTTGTATTACAGAGTCGAATCTGTATCCATGAGTGTGCACAAATTTAAAGATGGTGGCGGTGATGGCGTGGGACATCCTCTCCCTTTCATCGTCAGCCATGTCTGAGACCCTTCAATACGCACCTCTTGTTTCTTGAACGGCCGGAGAACTCGCGAGCTTTCAATGCTTGATCTCAAGAGAAGATGCAGACAAAACCGGCTCTGGATTGGGTTCGTCGTGCGTGCCCGAAGAAAACAAACAAACACGTCGTAGGCTCCGGGTCTGGGTCGTACCTGTGCGCTGCGAGTCTGGCTCGTCCTCGTGAACGGGGTACCGCCCCTCCGTGTGCGCATGAAGCCCTGGTGTCGTTAACCGGGGTTCCTGCCGCGACGACAGAAAATGGTCGTTCTAGGGGTCCGAAGAACCTGGGGGCTGAGTCCGATTTGTACGATGAGCAGCGTCCAAGCTCAAGCACCGTGTCTGGGCACTCGCCGTCTTTTGAAACTCCAAGATAGAAGACAAAACTGACTCTGGCTCTGGATTGGATTCGTCGCGCGCGCCCGAAGAAAAACAAACACGTCGCAGGCTCTCTTACCTGTGACTGTGAGTCTGGCTCGTACCCGTGGACTGCACACCGTCTTGCGCATGCGCATGAAGCCTTGGTTTCGTTGATCAGTGTTCGTGCGGGGCGACGACAAGAGATGATCGCTCGCTCTCGAGATCCAAAGAGACTGAGCGCCGAGTCCGATTCGTCCGACGGGCAGCTTGACATGGTTTCTAAAGCGTTCTTCGCCTGTGCTCTCTGTCTTTTGAAACTCCAAGATCGTCACGACATGTGTTGCAAGATAATGCATAGTTTGTGTTGTAGGAGGAGGACTAGAATGCAGGCCGAAAATCTGGCGATACGTTCGCGTGGGCTCTTGTTCCTTGGAAACGGAACAAGACAAAGACGAACGATGGCGGGACGTATCGTTCGCTTCGACTGCTCGTGGAATCCGTAATGACTGTGCATTTCGCATTGCAAGCCTGCGTAGGTTTCTGGATGCGATTCGCCGCCTTTGGTCTCGGCATGATTCACGAGACGAATGCCAGATGAATGTAGGACGTATCGCTCAAGCACGCCGCCCTTGAATTGTATGTTGGCTCCTCGCAGGAGAGGAATGGCAAGGAATTGGGTGGACGCGACACCTGCTTTGTATCGGTGGTGCCAAAGCTAGAAGAACGAGTCTAGGAAGCCGACGACAAACGCGACGCTGTCACTGTGTCAAGGACCTCGCCGTGGTTCATAGCAGCTCAGCCGCATCGCTAGATCTCCCACTCGGCTTGAAGAAGGATTTTGTACTTGGCGGCGGAGGTCGTGCTCTGGACTGTACTGGCTTGAAGCGAAGGCGATCGGACACCCGGCGCGACTCAAAATCAACAGGGGCATGCATTCATCTCGATCCTGCACTATTCCTCCAACTCGAAAGAAGGGTGGAAGCAAACCTAAATGGGGATAGCTTGGTTTCGATCGCGGTCAGGTTTGGCGCGTCAACAGGTTTGGCGCGTCTGTTGACGCGCCTTAACTCGGCATAGCCACACTCCTCTGGCTACAAAAGCGGAGTGACAACTGTGACAAGTTCATTCTCTCTTGTGCTCACCCCACAACAGAAATCGGCGCGGACATTTCTGCAAAATGTACTCAGTTGCCTCCTCCACAGCCCTCTTCCTCGTCCTCTGCTTCCTAGTAATGTTTGGATTCGACCTTGCTGAGGCAGTCGTTTCTTTCCTCATCTCCTCCGTCCGCCACCTCACTTCCCTCCTCCCCACCCTCATTCTCCTCAACCTCCTCCTCTTCCCCCGCCTCCCGGATATCAGATCCCTCGCCAACCATGTGTACGCCCTCGCGGAAGCCTTGGTCGCCCTCTACGACGCTACCCTGGCTTCCGTTGTCTCCGCCGCCGTGGACGACTTCGACGAGACGGCGGGCTCATACGCCGTCACCGTCGACTGTGCTCAATTCATCCCGGGCGGTTTCATTGGCGAAGCGTCGGTCACGGCGATCCTCTGCTTCCCTCTGGTCGCTTTGGCCTGCCGCGTCTTGGTTGGCTTCGGCGCTGTCGCCTCCGCATTCCTCATGTCGTCGACGTGGATGTTCATCACCGACAAGGACATCCCCGAGCCTTCATCATCGTCGGTAGGCGAGGACGGCGAGGCGCATGATGTCTTCTCGGACGTGACGGCCGATGATGGCGACTCTGACGACTACTACTCCGACTCTGACGACGACATGACCGTGGTCGGTGAGGACTCCGACTCCGACGACGCTCTCACTGTGGTCGACGACGATGACGACGCCGTCTCCACCGATCTCGCCGCCTTTGCCTCCCGCCAAGCCATCCGTCACTGGATCCAGGAGATCAAGATTGGAAGCGAGCGTAGATGGGCAGATACCTCGGCCTCCTGGCTGGCCTCCCGAAGTATGTGCTATTCCCTTAGTGTCTGGCCATACTGATGTCCTTCTCAGGATCGACACTGGGCGACGTCGCAGAAATCAGAGCGATCATACAGCACTCGCGGGAGACCTACGGCCCGTTGTCCTCGGCACCCATATTGGCTCCCACCAGTGAGTCCTATACTTTCGTTCCTATCCGAATCTGCACCTTACCTCTCTTCCCCTCCTCAGTCACCGTTCCCCCACCTACGTTGTCGTCGTCGGCACTCGTGCTGGCTCCTGTGGGTGAGTCCCATGCTTTCGTTCCTATGCGAATCTGCGCCTTACCTCTCTTCCCCTCCTCAGTCACCGTCGCCTCCTCAATCACCGTCCCTCCCCCCACGTTGTCGTCGTCAGCACTCGTACTGGCTCCTGGTGAGTTCCATACCTTTGTTCCTATCCGAATCTGCGCCTTACCTCTCTTCCCCTCCTCAGTCACCGTCGCCTCCTCAGTCACCGTCGCCTCCTCAGTCACCGCTCCTCTACCCACGGTATTGTCGTCTGGACCCGTATTGGCTCCCACCAGTAAGTCCTATACTTTCGTTCCTATCCGAATCTGCGCCTTACCTCTCTTCCCCTCCTCAGTTACAGTCCCCCAACCCACAGCCCACACGGTGGTTGACATCGTTGAAACCCTCCTTCGGGAAATGCCCATTTCGCCTTTGCCCGCCATAATCAACATCGACATTGACGAGAAGGCCACTTCAACCTCGAGGTCGGCAAACAGAGCTTCCCCACAGTTACCTCTGTTCTTGCGGCCGGCGCTGATCCCTGGCGATTCAGCGGAATCCCCGCCAATGCTCAACCCGCCCCTTCAGTCGACTAGTGCTCCCGTCGCTGGAGTCGCCCCCCGCATAGCGGCTCTCGTTCCGCCTTGCTCTTCCTCTGGAACAGGAAACAACAGGCAAGAGACCATGCCCCCAAGTCACGACACCCCCGCGATTACCCCAGCAGTCGGAGACAAAGACTCAGGACCTTCCGCGCCCGCTGCCCCAACGCCCGCCGCTCTATGCTAACCGACTGCATATGGGCACATCTCTTAAACATAAAATTTCCATTTCTTTACTTTCATATCTTTCTCTCTCCTCTCTCTCCCCGGCTGCTTCCTGTATTATGATTGCTTGATTGACAACGCCCACATGTACTATACCACAGTGCCCCGCCTATCCCATAGAATTTCTTCCTTTTTTTTTTTGGGTTTCATGTGCGTGTATTATGTAGAAGGATATATAGATACGTTGCTTGTATTAGGAATAAATTGCTTGGTCTTGTGTCTTGTCGTTCGTGCATATGTTTTGGATCATTGGCTTCAGTTGCCTTCTCGGGATGGTACTTTGTCGACGTCAACGGGCTGAGACTTTCAGATGACGTCTCTCAGTGACTGGGCAGTACAACGACGATTACTTGAAGCAAGACGCCACAAAGCACAAAGTAAGAACGCAACGATTACTTGAAGTATGAGCGCATGTGCGCCATGTACTCCTCGTCCGACCGCGACGCGTATCGCGCCTGGAGGAACCCGCGCGCATCGTTGCCGATGAAGTACCGCAGCTGGTCCGTGCCGTCCGTCACAGCCGTGAGGATCGTCTCGGCCACGTCGGCGGAGGAGGCGCCGGCGCCGGCGACCATTTTGCGGACGCTGGGGTGGGTCAGTTGTAAATTATACTAGATCGGAGTAGACACACCATTCTGCGATATGCGCCGAGAACGCGTTGTACGAGCTGAGGCCTGATTCAGCCGGCGACACGGCGGAGGCGCCGAAGCGGGTGAAGAATGCGGTGGAGGTGATGCCGCCGTGCGGGACGACGGATTTGACGAATATGTTTTGGGAGGCGAGCTGGGGATCTCTCCTCAGTCAAGTAGCTATAATCGGATTCCCGCTCCCACCTCGTACGACAGCGCCTCGGTGAAGCCTTCGAGCGCGAATTTGCTGGCGGAGTACATCGACGTCGTGGGCTGCGCCCAGAACCCCGCGCCGGAGCTGACGTTGATCACGCCGCCGCCGTGGTTGGCGCGGAAGTGGGGGAGGATGGCGCGTGTGACGTCCATCAGACCTGCGCAGAAGGGTTCGTCCAAAGCACTATTGGATCGAAGGCGACACACCGAACAGATTGACATCAAACTGCTCCTGGACCTTCTCGCGTGGAATTGCTTCAAATAAGCCGCTTAGACCGTAGCCAGCGTTGTTCAGCAGCACGTCGATTGTGCCGAACCTCTCGATGCCGGCGTCGATTGCTGGCTGAATTGAGGTGAATTCTTGGAGGTCCAGTCGATGGACGAACATGCGGGGCTCGTCCATCTTGACGAGTTCGTGTTCGGGAGTGGGGGTCCGCATTGTGGCGACGACGTTCCACCCGGTGGAATGGAATAGTTTGGCGGATGCTAGACCTATGCCTGCATGAAGTGAATGAATTACCGGGAGTGTTTTGAACGCGACGAGCAAACCGCTGGAGGCTCCGGTGATGAATATGGTTTTGGTGGCGGCCATAGAAGTGTCAGGTAGTACCGTTCAGAGTTCTGCCCACATTGCGAGCTTTATATCGCTGCACGCACAACGGCATGAATCGGTGTTAGGTAGACAACAGAGTTACCGGAGAAGTACACTGTATTTATCGAAGAAAGCTCAAGTGACCTAACTCGGTGTTCAAAGAGTTGATCTAGTAAAGAAAGACTCAAGAGTTCCAGGCTGTCGCCACCAAGGAAATTGAATTCTGCCGTCTACTAGCTAGGCTCAAGTGACTGACGCGGTCTTCAAATGATGCCGACCCAGTAAAGAAACTGTGATTCAAGATATTCTCAAAGATTTTCAGAGTATTCAGAAGACGCCAGCGAGCAAACGCAACATGGTTCCAGCCAAGCGACGGATCCGGGTCGGAAGGCTGCCGGTAAACAACCATACATCCAAAAAAATCAGCGCGCTATTTTTGGACTCTCCCTCGCTCCGTACATCTAATAATCTACTGGGCCTTTCCTGGACCTTGGACTTGGAATACACTTAGACTCAGGCTTCTACACTCGTACACTTGACATCACGATGGCTGTAGACCTTGTCCCGGACTCTGGCGCCAAAAAAGTCAAGACGAAGAAATCCAAGGAACAGAAGGCGGCGGAGAGGGAACAGCTCAAGGCGGAGGCCCAGGCTGTGATAGTTGACGCTGGCGGGGATGTTCAAGTTGAGGTGAAGGACAAGAAGAGCAAGAAGCGCCGGGCGGAGGCGAATGGTGTGTGCTTTTTCTGGTTCGTCGAGGGTGTCGGTTGTTGAGTGAGATTAAGGCGAGGGAGAGGAGGAAGGTGAACGCAAGAAGAAAAAGCGAAAGGAGAAGGAAGAGGCGGCGGCGGAGCAGACCGAGGAGGCTGGTGAGTACCGTTCTGGGATTGCCAAGATAACGAATCGACGTTCGTTCGCCAGGTGAAGACTCGGAGAAGAAGAAAAAGAAGAAGAAGCGTAAGCACGCCGAAGCAGAGGCGGAGACCGCTACGGTGGCCGTTGAATGTGAGGACTTTGCGTTTGGTCGGTTTTTGCTCATAGTGCCGACATAGCGACCGAAAGCGACAAGAAAAGTAAAAAACGGAAACAAGAGCAAGAAGCAAATGCAGAACCGTCGTCCTCTATTCCCAAGACTGAAAAACACAAGGATAAGAAGAAGAAAGACAAGAAAGACGCTGCTGCTGCGTCCGTCTCCTCTGCTTCTGCTGCTCTTGCCCCGCCAGCAACATCCTCTGAAGCAGCCGCTTTCCTGACTGAACACTCCATCACGATACACACGCCCGAGGGCCAGGAAGCGCTCTCTCCGATCCTTAAATTCGAGCAACTCGCAATCCCCTCAGAACTACGCTCTTGCTTCAAGGGCTTCTCCGCACCCACACCGATTCAGGCGTGCACATGGCCGCCCGCGCTCCTCGGCCGGGATGTTGTCGGGATTGCCGAGACTGGCAGGTTCGTTCGAAAACGAGACATGTCAAACTTTGTATTTATCTTATCTTTCCGCAGCGGCAAGACCCTTGCCTTCGGTATCCCCGCCCTCGCGCGCCTCATCACGTCCCCGCGGCCGAACGACGGCAGCAGTACGATCAGCGTGCTCGTCGTCGCGCCGACGCGCGAGCTTGCGCTGCAGACGCACGACACTTTAAGCGCGCTGGGCGGGCCACTGGGGATTGCGAGCGTCGCGGTCTTCGGAGGGGTGCCCAAAGAGCCGCAAGTGCGCATGCTGCGGAACTTGAACAAGGGGAAAGACGGGCTGACCACGCGCGTGGTGGTCGGGACGCCTGGGCGGATATTAGATCTCGTCCAGGACGGCGTTTGCGATTTGAGCCAGTGCGTACCGTCTGCTATGTTCTGTCACTTTTTTTCATGCGGAATGTTCAGGGTAAATTACCTGGTTCTGGATGAGGCAGACCGCATGCTCGACAAGGGGTTCGAGAATGATATACGGAATATCATCTCGAACACCAAGCAGGGTGTTGAGCGACAGACGATGATGTGTACGTTATTTTCTGGAACGCGTTTTCTCCGTGCTCACCTCCATTCATGCAGTCAGTGCGACGTGGCCAGATGCGGTGCGGCGGCTTGCAAGCACGTTCCAGCAAGACCCTGTGCGGGTAACCGTGGGCAGCGATGACCTGACGGCGAATAGCCGCGTCGAACAGGTCGTAGAGGTGTTCGACGACGGGCGGTCCAAGGAGTGAGTGCAGCTCACTTAGACTTAGAGTACTGACGCTAATGCTCCACACAGCAACCGGCTCTTGGGTCATCTGCGCGCGCTCGGGCACAAAAAGACGACCAAGACTGGGGAGGATGAAGCGCGCATCCTGGTCTTTGCGCTGTACAAGAAGGAGGCGTCGCGCGTGGAGCAGCGGCTTCGGCAGGAGGGCTACAGCGTCGGGGCGCTGCACGGGGACTTGTCGCAGAGCGCGCGCATGGAGGCGCTGGAGCGGTTCAAGAACGGGACGACCGGGCTGCTCGTCGCGACGGACGTCGCCGCGCGTGGGCTGGACATCCCCAATGTGGGCGCGGTGATCAACTACACGTTCCCGCTTACCATCGAAGACTACATCCACCGGATTGGGCGAACCGGTGAGCAATGTTTCTTGTTTTCGGGTGTCGGGCGTAGCTGACGGTATGGCAGGACGAGGGGGCAAGACCGGCAAGTCGATTACGTTCTTCACGGGCGACGCGCATGAGCGGTCGCTTGCGGGGGAGCTAGCGCGGGTGCTGCGCGAGAGCGGGTTCCAGTGCGAGGGCCTGAAAAAGTTCCCGATGACGATCAAGAAAAAAGAGCACGGTGTATATGGGGCGTTCTTCCGCGACGATATAACAAAGAAGGCGACCAAGATTGTGTTTGACTAGAGTAGAGTGTAGACCGAATACATTTTGGCTTGCTCGGACTTATAGGCCCCTAGCCCAGTTTAGTCACTGTCCGTTATACACTTGCTGTGCAACTGTTCCTCTTCTTACCGCCATGATGGGTCTCTTTAGCCAGGCTGGCGCAACTCTCCGCGGCTCGTCCAAGCCTCGAGGCAGTCTCGAGGATGACAAGGCACCAGAAGACACTAACCCTGACGATACCTCAATCCTGTTTGTGCTCAATTCCAATCCCAATGTCTCCTGGCCCACTCATTCGGGGCCACAGCGATGAAGATGAGGGATCCATTATTCTCTCTCTCATATCCCAGCTCAGGTCTGCCACGCTGGAACCAACCCCTACCCTCACTGACGCCGCCCAGAATCGGGATGGATCTCTCCCGCGTAACTTTTCCGACCTTCGTCCTCGAGCCCCGCAGCATGCTCGAGCGCATCACAGACTTCATGTCCCACCCCGATCTCATTTTTGGGTGAGTTGCGTGTGTGCGCTTTTGTGGCCGCACGCAGCACTTGACGCGCGTTGCAGTGCCGAGACCTGCAACGACCCCGAGGAGCGCTTTATGCGTGTGCTGCAGTACTACCTCGCCGGATGGCATATAAAGCCCAAGGGCGTCAAGAAGCCGTACAACCCCGTCCTCGGCGAGTTCTTCCGCTGCCGGTACGACTATCCCGACGGATCGCAGGGCTTTTATGTTGCTGAGCAAGGTATGTGGACGGAGTCCTTGATTGTTGCGCCTGTGCTTAGACGCACGCGCAGTATCACATCACCCGCCCATCTCTGCGTTCTTCTACATCTCGCCCGCGAACCGCCTCAGCATTCTCGGAGAGCTGCGGCCGAAGTCCAAGTTCCTCGGGAACAGCGTCTCGACTAACATGGAGGGCGAGAACCGCGTGTCGCTCCTGGGCTGCCCACAAGACGGCGGTGCGTATTTACTTTGCTATCTCCCCTCTCTACTCCGTTTGTGACCCTCGGGCCCGCCCGCGCAGAATACGTCATCACGATGCCAAACATGTACGCGCGGGGTATCCTTTTTGGTAAGATGGTGCAGGAGCTCGGCGACACCTGCACAGCCAAGAACGAAAAGAACGGCATGTACGCGGACCTCGAGTTCAAGACCAAGGTGGGTTTTTGACGCTGCTGGAATTAATTATTGCACCCTTTCTCAACTTGCTGTCCTTGGCAGGGCTTTTTCTCGGGGACGTACAACGCCATCTCGGGTCGGGTGCGCCGTAACTCGACTGAGGTTGGTGAGGTGTCGGGGCGGTGGAGTCATGTTATGGAGTTCAAGAACACCAAGGTAGGAGTGATGCGTTTTTGTCGTCATTGGCGGACCGGACCTCATTTGCTTCCAGTCGGGCAAGAAGCACGTTCTGTTCGATGCTGTGAAGGACGGGGAGAAGGTCGTGGAAAAGCAAGTGCCGTCCGAGGACGAGCAGGAGCCGAACGAATCGCGCCGGCTGTGGCGCGACTTGACGAAGGCGATACTTGCGAAGGACATGGAGGCCGCGACGACGTCCAAGTCCGCCGTTGAGGACGCGCAGCGCGAGCAGCGCCGGAAGCTCGAGGAGAGCGGCGAGAAACATGTCCCGCGCTTCTTCCACCTGCAGGACGGCCGGTGGGTGCCCAAACTCACGTAGGTCTTTGCCTTGGTATGTGATACGCCGTCGCTGATGCTCTCCCAGTGTCCCCTCAGATCCGCAGACCGCAACAGCAACAGTCAAGGACTGGATATGGGCCACATCCTCGCCTCCCTCCTAGTTCCCCGCCATCCTCCTACTCGAAGTATTATAATATAAGCCCGCTAGATGATAACTGTATACCATCGTTCTACATATATTATACGTAGGACCGGCCGCCCTGACTGACATGTTGTAATCTGAACCCTGCACAAACCCAGCTCCACTTTTGCAAGCTACAAGTAAATACCATTTAAATTCGGGAGGTGGTACATACACGTTGTTTCTATTTTATTTTACAATCCTTTCGCAAGCTCGACGACGCTTTCGGAGCCTTGGAGAGCCCAGCATGCTTTACTGGCGTGCTGCGCGCCCTCTGCGCCCAATACCGGGCTTACCTGATCGATGAACTTCTCCTCCAGCTGCTCAGTCGTCATGGGCACTTCAACGCTACCGATTGCATGCTGGACGTGCTTCGTGAGGGTTGTGCCGTTGCTCAACTCCACAGTGATTTCCGTCTCATCTGCCCCGAGGCTTTCGTCTGCCGTCGCCGAAATCTTGTCGCGTACATGAACGATTTCCGGGCTCAGCACGACACTGTCTTCGTATTGCGCCGGGCCCGCCTTGCCTAGCACAAGCCCAATTGCGCCGCCGTGGTACACGCTGAACTTGGCCTGCAACCCGTCCTGCGGCGTCTTCTTCCCCGTCAGCTCCAATACGAGCGGGTGCACGCGCACATGCACGCGCTCAATGTCCCCCGCCGTCAGTCCCGCCGCGGCCATCTGGCGCTGCAGCTGGATGCACCCGTCGATCACGGGATGCACGACGATTCCGCACGGGAACGGCTTGAACGCGTTGCGCGCCATCTCCCACTCGCGCCCGAGCCCCGCGAACTGCTCGTCGATGTTGTTCTCGACGCTCACGACGCGTGCCCAGCCGCGCGGCGCCTCGAGGGCCTGCAGGGAGCCGGTGTACCCGCGCGCGGCGAGCACAGCGGCGACGAGGCCGTTTTGCGCGGCGCGCCCGACGTGAAAAGATTTGGTGTCGGTGCCGAACATGTCGCGCAGGCCTGTTACCTGCGTGGCGGCGATGCTGATCGCGTGTTGCATCGGGGTGCGCTCGAGGTGCATAAGTTTGCCGACTGCGACTGCCGCACCAATTGAGCCTACGGTGCTCGTGATGTGCCTGGGGATTGCTTAGTCTGTAATCGTTCTGAGGGAGGAAAAGAAGCCTACCAGCCTATGTCGTAGTGCTTGGGCCAGACACTGAGACCGAGCTTGCATTCTGCTTCGATACCGGCGACGAAAGCCAAGATAAAGTCCTGGCCGTTGACACCACCGAGAGCCTCAGCCTGAGCAAAAAGCGCGCTCGCGACGGGCCCCGTCGGATGGATAATGGTCTGCAAGTGCGTGTCGTCGTAATCGTGGACGTGCGACGCGATTCCGTTGAGCAGAGCAGCGTGTGAGGCATCGGTTCGCGCGCCTTTCTGGCCCAAGAGCGAAGATGTTGCTTTCCCAAAGAATGGGGCCAGAGCCTCGGATGCAGTGGTGGTGGTTGGGTGCAATGCACCACCGATCGCGCAGCCAACCCAGTTGTAGAAGCTACTGACGGCTGCGTGGATTACCTCTGGAGGCAAGCTGTTGTACGAGAGATTGACGGCCCAGGAGGCTAGCTTTTCAGTGGCCATGGGTGTTCAGGAACAAAAGCAACGGGCCAGACAATCAGTGGGAAGACTGGAGCGCATGATCCTCGAGATACTTAGATATCAGAGCAAGTTAGTTTCGGATTAGGAGGTTCAAGTCCGAAAGCGTCCGATGCAACAAACTTTGCACAACCTTGCTTTAAACCTTTACCTCGTGCCTGGTGATTACCCTTCTCCCGATTCATTTGCTCCCCTTGCGCTGCAGATACTAGCTCTGAGTCGACTGAATTTCTATTAATAGCCGCCGAAGAGGCATCGGAGGTCCGAATCCGTATCCCTAATCAAAGAAGCACCACTTGGACTGGTTTGGGGATTGTACCCACCTCATTCACGGTCGCCTTCTCTTCTCTCAGGCCTGGTGTTCTTGCTTCCAACGCATTGTCTATATTTCGACGAATGAAACTTGGTTTTTGGCGTTATTCCCTTATAATCTGGATTCGGGTTGTGGACCCACATACTAGCCTTGTCTATATTCCATGGCCATGAGAACCGTGTGGTAGTCATAGGTCACCGGACTGTCGAGCGTGCGACTGGTGCGGGATCGCATCCTCGCCCATTTAAAGCTCGTCACGGTACGATTGAGCAACTCCCTCTACGCAGTACGCAATGCAACAGTACTTTGGTTTGCGAGGCAAGGCTCTCAGCAACGCTCTTGTATGGGCGGTCATCATGCCTGCCTATCTGCTCTTTGGGTACGGCTTCAGTTTCGACTCTAAAGCTCAGCGGCACTGACCGTCGACACGGTTTTACTCTAGCTATGACAATGGAGTGGCGGGCGGTCTCCTCGATTTACCTGCTTGGGTTGAGCTGTTCCCCGAGATTGACACAGTGAACACGGTGGGGGCACAGAAGAAGCATAACTCGCATATTCAAGGAACTGTCGTCGCTGTCTATACTCTCGGCGCGCTCTTCGGTGCACTCAGCTGCGCACTCATCGGAGACTGGCTTGGAAGAAGACGGACCATTATGCTCGGGGCTGTGGTTACTTCCATCGGCTCAATTCTCCAATGCTCTACCTTCTCCTTCCCCCAATTAATCATTGGAAGATTTATCACTGGCCTCGGATTGGGTGCCATTAGCGCGACTGCGCCGAACTGGAAAGTCGAAGTCTCGTATCTTAACGCGCTGACTGAGATTGCTCTCCAAGGCAAACCGAGTGCAGTCGAGCCGGCCATCGAGGGTTTGTGGTTATGCTCGAGGGCCTGTTTATTTCAGGTGGGCTCGCCATTCAAGCTTGGATAAATTTCGGGTTCTCGCACACCACTGGCGGTCTTTCATGGCGATTCTCATTGGCCTTTTCATTATTCTTCACGATCATCGTATTTTTCTCCGTACCTCTCTGGCCAGAATCTGTGAGTTGGGCGGCACGAACACGAGATCTTCAACTAATGAACAATATCCAGCCTCGGTGGCTTGTTAAGGTCGGCCGCATCGAAGAGGCGAGACATGTTCTTGCTGCTTTGGACGACGTATCTATCGACAGCCCGGTAATTGCCCAAGAGCTCCGAGAAATCGAAATATCTCTGGAGGAGACAGGAAAGGGTACCTTCCGCGACATCTTCCGCAACGGACCGGCGCGATTCGCAAATCGCGCCTTTATCGCTGCCATCACCCAATGCTTCCAGCAAATGTCTGGCATCAACGTCCTCGGATACTACCAAACCACCATCTTCAGGACATTCTTGGGACTCGATTCGAGCTCTGCGCGAATTCTTTCCGCGACCGTGTTCATGTGGTGAGATCGCAGCGCCCAGCTGTCTGTGTTTGTTCTCTGTCACTAACCGCTGGCCACAGGCAAGCTCTCTGCACCCTAATCGGCGCCTTCACCATCGAACGCGTGGGGCGGCGCAAGCTGATGATCTTTGGCGCGGCGGGCATGGGCCTGTGCATGGCGCTCATCGCCGGCTGCACGTCTCATCCCTCCAACCACACCGCTGTGCACGCCGCGATCGCATTCGTCTATCTCTTCAGCCTGTTCTTCGCCACGGGCTTCCTCGGCCTCGCATTCCTCTACTCGTCCGAGATCGCGCCTCTGAGCGTGCGCACGCCGATCACCGCGTTCTCGACCACTTCGACGTGGCTGTTCACCTTCACCGTCGTCGAGGCCACGCCGACGGGGTTCAATTCGCTGGGGTTCAAGTACTTCATCATATATGCGGCGATTAATTGGTTCCTCATACTGCCGAGTGCGTTGGAACGTTTTTCATACTCGGCGGAATAAGCAGCTAACGGTTGCGCGCAGCTGTCTACTGGATCTTTCCTGAGACGCAAGGATTGCATCTCGAAAGCATCGACCGGATTTTCATCGAGAGTAAGAATATCTTCGATCCAGTCCGGGTGGCGAAGAGATTACGGGCCAATGCAGTGGTAGGCAAAGACGGGGACATTCAAATTGAAGGGGAGGAGAAGGAGAAGTCCTTGGACGAACAGACGGAAGAGGTTCCGTAATATGTGTAGCAAAACCTTTGGCAGTGTATCTTGGTATTTGAATTGCAATTTTGGGCTCAGCATATCTCACTAGTCGGTCCATGCTTGGCTTTTTTTCGAGCACCATTGGGTAAGAGGCATCATTATCATGATCATACTGTACTGTACAACCAACTTTGAATTGTCCATGTTATTTGCCGGTACTCGACACATAGACTCAAGGTAATGCGTTCAGCGAAACTCTCCTGTTGCATGGACCACTACTCCTCCGACGACCGTCAAGATAGACCTCAACTTCTTCAGCTCTTCATCAGGTACCGTGAAATAATCCTCATTCAGAACCACCACATCGCCCAGTCTGCCCACTTCCAGCGCACCCAGCAGGTCCTCGTCTGGCTTGCCCAAGAACCACTGGTTTGCACGCGTGTATAAGGATAGCATCTCTTGCCGAGTAATCTGCTGGCCCGCATTGACGACATCTCCGCGGCCGTTCTTTCCCGTTGTCGCATAGTACGCCTGCACCCATGGATTCATCATCGCAATCTGCATACCATCCCCGCCAATGCCCGCGTGGATGCCACTGTCGACGATGTGCCGATATGGTGGGCCGGCCAGTGATGTCGACGGCGCATTCAGAGTGTTGAGGTACTGGAAGCTGGACAAGTTGACGCCGCAACCCAGGTTCTTCAGGCGTGCGATGAACTCATCCGTTATGAACGGGACGTGGGCAATTACCCAGCGCAGGTCCTTGATGCTCATCTCGGAGTCCAGCTTCTCGAACGCCTCCACCTGTGTCGTGTAGTCGGTGTTAGTGATGGAATGCACCTCCAACCGCCATCCCGCCGTTCGAACTTCGCGAATCGCAACGTCGAACACCGGCCCACCGGCGTAATCCAACGTTACAAACTCGCCCATGCTGCCCGTGCGCACCATGTCGTTGCCGAAGAACTTGAAGGCGTTTTGCAGGCGCGCCGTCAAGGTGGGCGTGTCAGCGGTAGCATCCAACGTCAGGAAGTTGATGCGCAGACGCAGGGTAGCGTCTCTGTCATTGTAGACGGAGAGGAAGGGAAGATGCATAGTATTATTGTCCTCGTGGCCCGAACCGTCGGCAGGCGTGTTTGTCGCGGGAAATGCACCTTGGTCCAGATGCGTCGTCACGCCGAGCGACACAGCGTATGCCATTGCGTCGCGGACGCCGCGCTTGCGGTCGTCGAATGTAAGTTGTTGCCGCAACGCGAGGAGTGCCTTGCCGTTTTCTTCGCCTCCTGCGATGGAGCCATCTGCGCCGATAGCCACGCCGGTGAAGAATGCTTTGCCGAGTGTGTTGGTGGCAGCTGGACCGGTAAAGCCGAAAGAGACAAAAGCAGGGTGCTTGGGAAGGGCCTCGTCCAACTCGGCTAGAGTGGGCAGACGTCCCTCACGGAACTGACCGGGGTGGAACCCGCCTATGGTCGTGATAAATTGGCCGTCGGGAACGGCGCGAGAGCGTTCACGGTACGTCTCCTGCACGTCAGCGATTGAATATGCGTTCTCAAGCGGGGTGTGGTGGCCAGGCCGGTTGCCGAACAAGACGATGTGGTTATGACAGTCGACGAGGCCCGGGATGGCAATGTGGCCTTGGAGGTCAATTACGCGCGGGGCACGCAGGAAGTGACTACGAGCGTGCTCCTCGTCATCTCCCACGTACACGATCTTGCCGTCTCTGACGGCTACGACAGAAATGACCTGGTTCGTCGCGTCCATGGTATAGATACGGCCATTGCAGAGGATTATGTTCCCCCGTAATGAACCTTCATTATACTGGTGGCGTATGTCGGGGACGTTGCTGGTGTCTGCGCGTTCAGGGTTAACCATACTGCTGGGATTGAAGAGGATGGTAAGCAAGACACGGTCTTAATATACAGGCCGTGAAACAGAATGACGGGCGCGGAAAGATTTGACAAAAGGAGACCCGAGTTTGTGAGTCGACGAGACCGAGCGTCATCTGTAAATGGATACAGTGCCCGAAATGTCATCGCTAAAAAAAGAGCGGAGGAGATGCCGGCACCGCGAATGAGACCAGCGAAGTCCGCAGAGTAGGCTAGCCAATCGCGTCTATGGTGTGCACCGTCGATAGAGGCGGTGGATGATTATTTGACCCGGTTTCATCTTCGGTGGTCATGAGCGCCTGCCGCTGTCTGCCGTCTGGATGAATGCCGCCTCCAGAAGGCGATTCGCCAGATGATCCCTCCCCGAAAAGCCCCGAGGAACCTGAGAACCAGGAAAGAAGTTTGTCATTCGAGGAGCTTGCGAGGAGCAGAACTATAAGCAAAAGAAGAACGCAGACCGCTAGTAAGGGGCGACAGCGCCTGTCTCGGAGCCATCGATTACAAAGACTTCAACCAAGGACCATTTAGATTCAGAAGCCCGCCAACCTATACTTGATAGGTAGTGCTGAGCCCTATGGTCCCCTTCTCAATAATGCTGGCTACGGACAGAGCGCCCTGTTTGAGGTTTTTCCGCAGAAAGTTCACAGGTTGATTGGCAAGTTTGTTCCGTTGTGCTTTTCCTCCCTTTTCCTGGATCGAGCGTCGTCTGCCAAAGGTCCAGTCATTCCAGTCGGCGCAAACCATGAGTTGAAAATGACTGGCCGGCCTACTGCGCCGAGACTTCGATGCAAAGCGAGCGGCACAACAATCGCGAACATGAGAGATGATGGAGAAGCAAAACTTTGCCATCACTTAGTCTCCCAGAGGCAGAGTAGATAATTCCTTCAACCTTCGTGCCTCAGGATATCCGTCAGAACCGGTATCCTGAACTCGTGAAGGTTTGCGCCGGTGAATTCCGTCTGCCTCTGGGAGACTACCATATCACTGCCACTCGTATTCAATTTCGTATAATTTCGCCCCAACTCTTGGTCCCAGTTACTTTTTCGTCATGCTAGTTACTTGGCTTTCCCAACCTGCTACGAAATGAAAGAAGATGCTCCTGGAGGCGCACATTCCCTGTCGGGATCAGTCATTCATTTGAAGTATAAAGGCAAACTTTTCTCGAAAATCTGGTTCCTCCCGACAAAAAAACCTGGTTGCATTCACATTACTTTGTCAAGCTACATGCTTCTACTCAGGCGCAACCCAGTTCATGCCGCCTTGAATTACACCAGATCAGAATGTCGGACGCTTGCTTTGTGCATTACTTAAAAAGATTGAGTAGTAAGTATCTTTAGGACGGAAAGATAAGATAGCTGCTTGATGCTCATTCATTTGAAGTAAAGCCCCATCTCTCGGATATCCTCAATCAGCGCCGGTGGGTTGTCCAGCCCGGCAAAGTGTCCGCCAAAGTCGTGTTCTGAAAAACCGAGTTCAATTTTAGTGTCATCGCCACAACTTCAGCAACGCCCACACAAACCCAACGCACCTTTATACGAAACTAAATTCCCCACCTTCTCCACATACTCCTGCGGGTAAAAGACGATATTGTACGCATAAATGCTATACAACATCGGTGCGTCCGTGGGCGGCTTGGTGTATTCCGTCCGGAAAGGGCCTGCGTTGCGGGCGTATTGCCACACAGACGACTGGAAGGACCCGGTGAGGTAGTAGAGCGAAACCGAGGTCAGTATGGCGGTGTGGGTGAGCGCAGACGGGCCTGTTCCAGCGCGGGGGTCGGACCAGAGCTTAATGCCGCCCCCGATCCAGGCCAATTGCCCGACAGGATTGTCGTATAGCGCGAGACCGATGTCGTTGGGCTGCAGAATGAGATTATCGGTGCGTTCCCAAGGAGTTCAAGTGCTACTCAAATCAAATCAAAACGGCTGCGTACTTTGAATGTCTGTTCCTGGAAATAACTGTGGCCCGTCGTAAACCACTCCACAGTGCGCTGCAGCGCAATTTCCTGGACATTCGAGAGCGTGATATTCTTGTCCGCGATCTCTTGCGGCGACGGTGGCTGGAAGGGGAGGAAAACAAAGTGCGCCGCGCGCACGGTTGTGTTGAACGACTCGTACATGTTGTAGCCGATGACGGAACCCTGGATTATCCGTGAGCCAAAAGGCAGGAAGCACAGTGAGAAGACAAGTACCCAGTCCGTCGCGTGCAGCGCGTACTTGGAGTAGCCGAGCACGTCCGTCATGAGCGTGTTAAACAGGTGAGCAGTTTCGAGGTTTGTCCAGTTTTGGGGCGGCGGAGAAGAGAAGAGGAATCCGGGGAGGGAGGGAACGACCACGTTGTACGATACTTTTTTCCCGGTCAGACTAATCCAGGACTGAGTCAACGGCTTAATAACGGGAAGGAATTCTTGGATGGAGCCTGAACAGATTTAGACAATGATAAACACCGTAGCGTTTGTGCGCAGCAAGACACAAACCTGGCCAGCCATGAATGAGCAAGAGCGGGATGGCGTCTTCGTCGTCGGATTTTTCATGCACAAAATGAACAGTCTGCTTCCCGATCGTGGTCGTGTACTGTGCTAGCCTGTTCATTTTGGTGAAAATAAGCCAGTGTTGAGACAACACCATCTTACTGATTCAGCTCGGCCTCCTGCTCGGACCAATCGTACCCCTCCACCCACTGTGTTTTCAAATCGCGGAGAAAATCAAGCTGCACACCCAGATCTTCCCCTGCGTCCGGATACAGAGGCTCGGAGGGCAGGTTGGTGTTTTTAACTAAGGCTTCGAGGTGAGGGAGGCCCTTGGCAAGGTCGATTCGGAATGGCTGGACAGCGGCAGTAGCAGCGGTTGTGGCAAAAAATCCGAGAAATAAGGCTGGGAGAACCATTGCGCTTCAACTTTCAATGGGATTTTGAATGGATAGCAGTGACCCAGTTTTTAAGCCTTGGCTTCATGCGCATCATGCCCGAGTGTGAGGCCGACAAAATGTGTAATCCATCGCCGGCCGCAGACATTGAATGACCGAGGTTCAAAGAGCAAGTTCGGAGCTTACACATTCAACACGGTGAATCGCCGATTCGCGGGGTGTTTAGGTGTTTAACGAGCCTGGGAGCATTTCGAACCTTCCAGCGCATTAGCACCCCGCTCGGGCATCGTCAAGATCGACGGAGACAGTTCTGGGTGTTCGAAGGTTCTTAACCGCCGCCTCCGGACCAATACGAGATCTAGAATGAAGCTATTAGGATTTATCCGGTGGCGCACATTCACGGTCTGCCGCGGGACGGTTGCTTTGTCGGTCTCCCAGTCAGGTACCAGGGCTACCACCCCGTTCGGGCATCGGCATTGAGTCGTTGAACGGTACCTGCAAGACCATTTCAAGGCGACACGATCACTTAAACCGGGGCGCTTCGTTTGGAAATAAGCGCCAGATGACAAATTTGAGCTGACAAGCGGTGGAGAAGGGCTGAGAGCATCGCCCATGCGATATTTATCGAAGCTTGAGGCTTCAGCGCCATGAATTCCAATGCAAACCTCCATTCCGGCTATGTAAAATGCGATTGTAAGTGAAGCAGTGGGAGAATCAAGCGAGTATGTACGCGCAGATTTGCGAAAAGAGAGAAGGACAGTGTACTTACCAGGATTCTAATCCGGGTAGATGACTAGGAGCTGATAATAGATAATAGATAAGTGTGGATTGCAGGTAATATATAAGGGACTGTGGTTGTGCATAAGAAAATGAATACAGATTGTGCGTAGCAGGGAAGACAACCAAGATAAACGAGGTTAAAACGACAGCAAACGACGGGACTTGGGGGTCCTTTTATAATGATCACTGCTTTGTGCATTAAAAAGATTGAGTAGTAAGTATCTTTACGACGGAAAGATAAGATGGCTGCTTGATGGTCATTCATTTGAAGTAAAGCCCCATCTCTCGGACATCTTCAATAAGCGCCGGTGGGTTGTCCAGCCCGGCAAAGTGTCCGCCAAAGTCGTGTTCTAAACACCGAACTCAATCAGTTTCCCCCAGTCGACGTTCAACAATGTCCATACAAATGAACACACCTTTATACGAAACCAAATTCCCCACCTTCTCCACATACTCCTGCGGCCAAAAGGCGATATTGTACGCGTAAATGCTGTACAACATCGGTGCGTCCGTGGGCGGCTTGATGTATTCCGTCCGGGAAGCGCCTGCGTTGCGGGCGTATTGCCACACAGACGACTGGAAGGACCCGGTGAGGTAGTAGAGCGAAACTGAGGTCAGTATGGCGGTGTTGGTGAGCACGGACGGGCCTGTTCCAGCGCGGGGGTCGGACCAGAGCTTGGTTTTGCCCCCGATCCAGGCCAATTGCCCGACGGGGTTGTCGTACAACGCGAGACCAATGTCGTTGGGCTGCACAAAGATCATTGTTAATGAGTTCCAAGCCGTCGAAACGCGCTACCCAAACCAAAACGGCTGCGCACCTTGAATGTCTGTTCCTGCAAATAACTCTGGCCCGTCGTGCGCCAGTCCACGGTGCGCTGCAGAGCGATTTTCTGGAAATCCGAGAGCGTGATGTTCTTGTCCGCGATCTCTTGCGGCGACGGCGGCCGGAAGGGGAGGAAGACAAAGTGCGCCGCGCGCACGGTTGTGTTGAACGACTCGTACATATGGTAGCCGATGTGGGAACCCTGGATTATCCGTGAGCCGAAAGTCAGGAAGCACAGAGTGAGGAGACGAGTACCCAGTCCGTCCCGTGCAGCGCGTACTTAGAGTAGCCAAGCACGTCCGTCATGAGCGTGTTGAATAGGTGGGCAGTTTCGAGGTTTGTCCAGTTTTGGGGCGGTGGAGAAGAGAAGAGGAATCCGGGGAGGGAGGGGACAATCACGCTGAACGATACATTTTTCCCGGTCGGACTGGTCCAGGGCTGGGTCAACGGCTTGATGATGGGAAGGAATTCTTGAATGGAGCCTGAACAAATTCGCCTCAGTATTATGCCGCTTGTCGGCAAGTTAAGACACAAACCTGGCCAGCCGTGAATAAGCAAGAGCGGGATGGCGTCTTCATCGTCGGATTTTTCGTGCACGAAATGGACAGTTTGGTTCCCAATGGTGGTTGTGTACTGTGCGAGCCTGTTCGTTTTGGTTAGTGAAAATAAGCCAGTATTGAGACAACACCAACTTACTGGTTCAGCTCGGCCTCCTGTTCAACCCAATCGTACCCCTCCACCCACTGTGTTTTCAAATCGCGGAGAAAATCGAGCTGCACACCAAAATCTTCCCCTGCACCGGGATACAGAGGCTCGGAGGGCAGGTTTGTGTTCTTAACTAGGGCTTCGAGGTGCGGGAGGCCCTTGGCAAGGTTGATTCTGAATGGCTGGACAGCGGCAGTAGCAGTCACCGTGGCAACAAATCCAAGAAATAAGCCTGGGAGAACCATTGCGCTTCGAGTTCCAATGGGATTGCGAATGGATACCAGTGACCCAGTTTTTAAGCCTTGGCTTCATGCGCATTACGACCGATAACCGAGCGAGAGACCGACAGAATTTGTGACCCATCGGTTCAAAGAGCAACTTCGGAGCTTACACATTCACGGAAGGAAGGAAGGACGGAAGTGTATTCCGGCACGGTTCCGTTCAGAAACAGCCGGGGGCCCGTACTACATGCAGGCGTCAAGTGTATACTGCGGTCAATCGCGGGGGTGTGTTTCACGAGTCTGGGAGCATTTTGACCCTTCGAGCGCATTAGCACCCCACTCGGCATCCACAGAGTTCTGGGTTTTTGAAGGTTCTTGACCGTTGAGATTTGAGCCTTCAGACCAATGCAAGGATGGAGGTACTACTGTAGTATTTCGTTCAATTCGTATGGTCACGCGTCACACGGCCAAAAATCTACGAAAATTTTCGTAAGTCACCCAGTCGCAGAGGCGATTTTGGGCTTAGCCGAGCTAGCCGAGCTTAGCCGAGCGTTGCCGGCGGATCAAATTCCCTAAGGGGGACCGGTTACGAAAGGGTCAATTCGTACGATGGTGTCACACCCCAAACCGCCTTACGAATTGAACGAAATACAACAGTAGTATGCATCCGGTGGACGCACACTCACGGTATGTCGCGGGATGGTGGCTTTGTAGGTCTCTGTGGCGGGACGTTTGTTAGAAGAGGTGCGGTATTGAGCTTGAAGCTTGATGCCAGTCGACGAGGTGCGAGCTCAGGAGAGGCGAGGCACGAGTCTCCCTGAAGGAAGACAAGGGCAGCGAGGAGCGAGATTAGATAGCATCTATACATACACGTGATCATCTCATCTTGACGCGCTCCAGTCGCGTCCTCTTTCACCTTCCGCGTTCTCGCTCAATCCTCTCCCTCAAACACCTTTTTTCGAGTCCCGCCCACCCACGTCCTGTTGCTCACGCTTGGTTGTTTCGGGTCGCCTCATCCATCGGGGCCCGTTTCATCCTTGTGTACC
Source organism: Mycena albidolilacea (assembly GCA_029282495.1). Lineage (NCBI taxonomy): Eukaryota > Fungi > Basidiomycota > Agaricomycetes > Agaricales > Mycenaceae > Mycena > Mycena albidolilacea. The sequence continues at coordinate 794,640 of JARIHO010000008.1, read as the reverse complement.
GGAGTCGGGGCCGTCCGCCGATTTCATCCCGCCTCGCTCGTCCCCCACCTCTCACGGTGAGTAGACGTTCAAGCGAGCCGGCCGCGGAGCGGCCCCCTCCCCCGCAAACCCTCGTCTCTTTATCGTCCATGCTCCTATTCCTTCTGTCCCCTTATAGCGGCCGCAGGCCGCCATTCACACATCATTCATTCATTTATTCATTTATTCATCTAGCGGTGTCGACGACGCCCCCTTGTAAAAGGATGAAGGATGATGCCATCACTATCACCATCGTTGCGCTCGATACAGATTCGCCTCAGGTTTCAAAAGCCAGTCTACCTGCTGCTACATACGCTCTAACGTGCTGCGCGCCCCACGGATCCGCTGCACCGACCCCAGGCTGAGGCTCGTCCGCCGCCTCATCGTCCGACGCCCAGTACCCCTCGGGGTCCTAAATGCGCCGCAGCGGCTGGTCCATGCTCAGGTCCGCGACGACGTCGCGGACGAGGCCCTCGACGGTGGTGAGCTGCCCACGGCTCGAGGCGGGGAGGGTGAGCTCGTATTCTGCGGTGTAGATCTCGCAGGTCGGGAGCGCACAATCTGGCGGTCTAGATTGGGGCGATGGAGGATACATACGGTATAGACTGCGCCCTCCGCTGAAACATCGCGTGAATAAAGCACAAGGAAAGTAAATATTACAGAGAGCGAGCGAACTAACGTTGGATGGCGCCGGCGGATTGGATTTCGTTGTTCGTCGCCCCGCAGAACTTGCACCGGAAAGACATGATGATTACCTCGCGGAAGTAGGGGATGGATCATCGCGGGGAGGAGCAGACGGGTGACACCCTACTGCGAATTTGTTTATTCAAGACCAGACTTTGGGCCAGAGACGACGCGGCACCTGTTCGTGACACTTCATACATAAGAATTCGATTTCTCAGACTACCTTGTCTTCGCCCACCGCGGCATTGGTGCTGGGTTCGAGGGGGGTGTCGAGGCGGTTCTCAAGAAAATCAGTCTGATCTGCGATGGCGCTGAGGGAGAGGGAGAGGGTTGGCTCGCTCATGTTCAATGTGCAGAAAAACCAGGAAGATTGGAGATCGAGGCGACCAACAGCGCGGTTGAGTACGAGAGATGTCTTGACTTTTTGGTGCCAGTCTCCAGAGTTCGGGACAAGGTTTACAGTCATGATGGTGTCGAGTGCGGTGAGGTCCGTCTGAGCTTAGCCTAAGTCCGAGTCCAAGTCTATTCCAAGCCCAAGGTCCAGGAAGAGCCCAGTAGGTGGTTAGTGGGAGAGAAAGTCCAAAAATAGCGCGCTGATTTCTTTGGATGTATGGTTGTTTATTATTAGCCCTGATCACAACCTTGAAAAGTGAACTTGGAAGTATTTGCTCAGCCTCGTTGGTGTCTTCTGAATACAGCCCGAGACTGTTTGGATCCTCTTGAATCACACTTTCCCTACTGGGGTCGCATATGGTTGAAGACCGTGTCAGTGACAGTCAGTCACTTGCTTGACTCGAGCCTACTAGATGGCAGAATCGGATTCCCTTGGTGGCGACCTCTTCAATCGCGATGTCTTTGCTAGGTTTACTCTTTGACAGTCGAGTCAGATCACTTGGACTGTCTTCGATAAAATACTACTTCTCCAGTAACTCTGTTGGAATTGTCTGCCTAACACCGATCCATGCCGTTGTACGTGCAGCAATATAAAACTCGCGGTGTTAATGTGCAGTGGTCGGAGCTCTGACCGGTAGCACCCAGCACTTCTATGGCCGGTACAAAAGCATATTCATCACCGGAGCCTCCAGTAGTTTGCTCGTGGCCTTTCGTTGTATCCGGTAGTTAATTTAGTACAGGTATAGGTTTGGCTTCCCGCCAAACTATTACACTCCTGTGGTCGTCGCCACAAGCGCACCCTCACTCCCAAACACGAGCTCGTCAAGATGGACGACCCCCGCATGTTCGTCCACCGACTGGACCTCCAAGAATTCACCTCAATTCAGCCGGCAATCGACGCTGGCATCGAGAGGTTTGGCAATCGACGTGCTGCTGAACAACGCTGGCTACGGTCTGAGCGGCTTATTTGAGGCAATTCCGAGCGAGAAGGTCCAGTGCTGCCTCTCGATTCCTTGGTCTTGAATACATCGGATTAATACTTCTTTCTGCGTAGGTCCGATGGACGTCACAAACGCCATCCTCCCCCACTTCCGCGCCAACCACGGCGGCGGCGTGATCAGCGTCAGCTCCGGCGCAGGTTTCTGGGCGCAGCCCACGACGTCGATGTACTCCGCCAGCAAATTCGCGCTCGAAGGCTTCGCCGAGGCGCTGTCGTACGAGGTGGGAGCGGGAATCCGATTATAGCTACTTGACTGAGGAGAGATCCCCAGCTCGCCTCCCAGAACATATTCGTCAAATCCGTCGTCCCGCACGGCGGCATCACCTCCACCGCATTCTTCACCCGCTTCGGCGCCTCCGCCGTGTCGCCGGCTGAATCAGGCCTCAGCTCGTACAACGCGTTCTCGGCGCATATCGCAGAATGGTGTGTCTACTCCACTCTAGTGTAATTTACAACTGACTCACCCCAGCGTCCGCAAAATGGTCGCCGGCGCCGGCGCCTCCTCCGCCGACGTGGCCGAGACGATCCTCACGGCTGCGACGGACGGCACGGACCAGCTGCGGTACTTCATCGGCAACGATGCGCGCGGGTTCCTCCAGGCGCGATACGCGTCGCGGTCGGATGTGGAGTACATGGCGCACATGCGTTCTTACTTCGAGTAGTCTTTGGACCATCCGAGTCGAAGTAGTCTTTGTCAAGTCTTGCTTCAAGTAATCGTCCTGGTACTGTACAGCTCGTCACATAGAACACAAGTGGAATGTCGGTCGGTCAATGCAGCAATATGCACGAATCACACGTGAGTCAAGGTCCAAACACGAGCATTTTATTTCACTACACTTCTCAAGCAATCTATGTACCTTTTGATACATCAAAATAAAACCCGAAAAAAAAGAAAAAAGAAAATCTAGGGGATAGATGGGGGCACTGTGGTATGGTACATTTGTCGGCGGTCGCAAGCAATAGGCTGTATTGCTAGACAATGATAAGAACGTTGACCGAACAAGGAGCGAGAGGAGAGACTTACTGGGATAGAGATATATGGTGCACATGAGAGAGAAAGAGAGAGATCCGGAAGATATTAAGATGAAGGAGAAGCAGGTGGATGTCTATAAGGGAGTTGTGTTGTTAATGGAGGTTATGGCGGAGGAACCGGTGGCCAGGTGGTTGAGCGAGGCAGTACTAGTATTTGTTTCTCGGTTGCCGGCGATGGTCCACCCAGGAACAGAAGGGGAAGATGGGCCAGATTCGTCTTCATCGGCCGATTCGTCGTCGCTTGAAGAGAGTGTGGGGCTCGATAAGACTTCGGGAGCCGGGAGGCCGATGGATGCTGATGTGGACGTCGTCGATGACTGAGCGGGCATGGACGACAGCACCGAGTTGTTCAGGCCAGAACTGAGAATGTGATCAGGATGACGAGGAGGATGAGGACGGTCGACTGCCGTTGTTCCGGCGGGTGGCTGAGGCTGAGCGGACAAGGGGACGGCATGTCCAGGGGCAGGCGGAATGACGACCAGCGCCATTGGTTGCGCAGAGGCCGTGGCGAGCTGGGCAGCTGCAGGCGGGACGGGGACAACTGCGGGCAGGACGGGGGCGGCTGCAGGCAGGACGGGGGCGGCTGCAGGCAGGACAGGGGCAGCTGCAGGCAGGACGGAGGCGGCTGCAGGCAGGACGGGGACGGCTGCAGGCAGGATGGGGGCGGCTGCAGGCGGGATGGAAACACTTGCAGGCGGGACAGGGGCGGCTGCAGGCGGGACGGAAACAACTGCAGGCGGGACGGGGGCGACCGAGGACAGAGAGTGGTAGGTTTCTCGAGAATGGGCGAGGAACGCCTCCAGGTCCCCAACATCCCGGGGCGGAGAAAATTCTTGGAAGAATCATCAGTAGGGCCAGACGAGGAAGGAAGGAAATAGCACCTACCCCCCATCTCACATCGGGAGGCGAGTGTATGCGGGCAGCGCCGCCTGCTGTCTCTCAGTACCTGTGCGAGTTGGAGACGAAGCAGCTGCCGGCGAAGGGATTGACGCAAGGCAGTGCTATAGTCAAATGCGGTGTCCGTGGCGTCGACCACGGTGACTGCGTCGTCGTCGTCGTCGAACATCTCGTCCTCGTCGAACATCTCGTCCTCGTCGAACATCTCGTCCTCGTCGAACATCTCGTCCTCGTCGAACATCTCGTCCTCGTCGAACATCTCGTCCTCGTCGAACATCTCGTCCTCGTCATTGACAACGGTCAGGTTGTCATCGTCGTCCTCCGAAGACCAGTCGTCGTCGTCGTCGGCTGTCTCGTCTGCCGTCTCATAGTCCTCCGCGAGCGAACTGAGATCGTCGTGCGCCTCGTTGTCCTCATCTACCGACGATGAAGACTTGGGGATGTCCTTGGAGTCGGTGAGGATAGTCCGCATTGAGGACACGAGGAGTGCGGAGGCGACGACGTCGAAGCCAACGATGACGCGGCAAGCGAGGGCTGCGAGGATGATCCAGCCGATAGATGCAATCGACGACTCGCCCGGAAAGAAACCTCCGGGGACGATTTGGACGTGGGCGTTTGAACTCGCTGTCTTGTCGGAGTCCACGGCGAGGAATAAAGCCATGAGAGCGGAGGTCGCCATCAGCCGAAGTCGAGTCGCCAGATGGAGGACCAGTATGGAGCACTTCATGAGACGTTGGGGATGGACAGATGCGCGCTTGACAAGCCCAACGCTTGGGAGGCGGGAGAGCACCAGAACAACGTTGAGGACAACGATGTTGATTACGATGAACGCAGCGAGGACGCTGGAGGGGGGTGTGATGTCGCCCAGGAAGCCTGTCTTGACAAGGCTGAGAACGACAAAGAAGGGAATGAGGCAGAAGGTGAGGGAGATCGCGAAGATATACATTTTACAATGTATGAGGGAGCGAATTTCTTGCTAAAGGTTGGGAGCCAAGAGCAGAACAAGCTTGTCACAGCTGTCACTCTGCGTTTAAAGGCAGAGGAATGTGGCTATGCCGAGTTAAGGCGCGTCAACAGACGCGCCAAACCTGACCGCGATCGAAAACCAAGTTATCCCCATCTAGGTTTGCTTCTTGACTTTCGAGTTGGAGGAATAGTGTAGGATCGAGACGAATGCATGCCCCTGTTGATTTTGAGTCGCGCCGGGTGTCCGATCGCCCTCGCCCCAAGCCAGTACAATCCAGAGCACGACCTCGAGCAGTCCTCCGCCCGCCAAGTACGAAATCCTTCTTCAAGCCAAGTGGGAGGTCTAGCGGTGCGGCTGAGCTGCTATGAACCATGGCGAGATCCTTGACGCAGTGACAGCGTCGCGTTTGTCGTCGACTCCCAAAACTCCTTCCAGTTTTGGGGCCACCGATACAAAGCATGCGTCGAGTCCACCCAATACCTTGCCATCCCTCTCCTGCGAGGAGCCAACATACAATTCAAGGGCGGTGTGCTTGAGCGGTACGTCCTACATTCATCTAGTATTCGTCCCGTGAATCATGCCGAGACAAAAGGCGACGAATCGCATCCAGGAACCCACGCAGGCTTGCAATGCACAGTCATTACGGAGCCAACGAGCAGTCGAAGCGAACGATACGTCCCGCCATCGTTCGTCTTTGTCTTATTGCCAGATTTCGGCCTGCATTCCAGTCCTACTCTTACAGCACATGCAAGCTTTGAATTATCTTGCAACACATGTCGTAACGATCTTGAGGTCTCAAAAGACAGAGAGTACAGGTGAGGAACACTTGAGGAACGGACGAATGGGACTCAGCGCTCAGTCTCTTTGGGACCCCATCTCTTGTCGTCGCGCCGCACGAACACTGATCAACGAAACCAAGGCTTCATGCGCGTGCGGAAGACGGTGCGCAGTCCACAGGTACGAGCCAGACTCGCAGCGCACAGGTAAGAGAGCCTGCGACGTGTTTGTTTTTCTTCGGGCGCGCGCGACGAATCCAATCCAGAGCCAGAGTTAGTTTTGTCTTCAATCTTGGAGTTTCAAAGACGGCGAGTGACCAGGCACGGTGCTTGAATTTGGACGCTGCTCGTCGTACGAATCGGACTCAGCTCCCAGGTTCTTCGGACCCCTAGAACGACCATTTTCTGTCGTCGCGGCAGGAACCCTAGTTAACGACACCACGGCTTCGTGCGCACGTGGAGGGGGCGGTACGCCATTCACGGGGACGAGCCAGACTCGCAGACGACCCAGACCCGGAGCCTACGACGTGTTTGTTTGTTTTCTCCGAATCCAATCCAGAGCCAGGTTTGTCTTCATCTTCTCTTCAGACCAAGCATTGGATGCTCACGAGTTCTCCGACCGCTCAAGAAGAGGTGCGTATTGAAGAAAGGGTCTCACATGGTTGGCGATGAGGAGATGTCTCACGCCATCACCGCCACCGACTGCGCGCATACTAATCGATACAGATTTGACTCTAATACAACTCGGCGCTCAAAAGCCAGTCTACCTGCTGCTACGTACGATCTAACGTGCTGAGCGCCCGCGTCACGGCTCCACTTTACCGACCTCAGGCTGAGGCTCGTCCGCCGGCGCCTCATCGTCAGACGCCCCGTACCCCTCCACCTTGATATCATTCAGCCCCAGCTCCTCGTCCTGCGCCCACGTGCGCTCATACGTCTCGATGACCATGTTGGGGTCGGGGTCCGGCGCGTACAGGTTCTGCACGTACGAGTTCGCGAGCGGGTCGTCGAGGATGAGGGTGAATGGCCGCGCGGCGTCCTTGACCTCCTTGAGCTTCCCGAGGAAGATCTCGAACGTGCTGCGGCCCTCGGCGTCGGAGGCGTCGCCTGAGGCAAAGACCTTCTCGGACAACTCCTCGTAGATCTGCTCGAGGATGCCCTCGAGCGTCGTGAAGCGCCCGCCGAGCGTACCTTGTTGCAGCACGAGTTCGATTTCGGGAATCTCGAGGCCGGCAGTTTCGCTCTGCGGTGGGGCGTGTTAGATTTATGCATGTATTCCTTGAGAACAGAAAGGAGTATACACGCCTTGAGAATGTCCCGGCTGAGGTCCTCCCGATCCTCGACTTTGAGGATGATGCGTTTGCCTTTGTCCGAGATCGCAGAGCCGGACTTGACTTCGTTGTCTCGGTATCCGCATCGGTCGCAGTTCGTGGACATGATCAGGACATCCTAGGTCGACTCAGCTCGCTGTTTCCACCCCGCGCGAATAGAACGGACCTTGAAGTAAGGAATTAGAACTTTCTTCATGAGTGTGTCGAGGGGGTGCCCGCAGCTGGAGCACACGCCTCGGAAGACATAGATCTCTTCGTTTTCCGCCTCGACGATCTCCCCGGACGCATTCTCCTCCTCCTCCTGCACGCTGCCCAACGGCTGCTCCTCCGGCGCCGCAACGAGCCCCAGATCGACGTTCTGCTGCAAAGAGCGCGGGTACGTGCGCATGTTCCACTTCGGATCCGCCATGCTGCCTATGAACTCAATCCACGAGTTCCCCGCCGGGTCGTCGAGTTTGAGCGTGAACGCGGGCATGGGAATGTGCAGCTTCTGCGCCGCGGTGCGGATCTGCACCGGGCCTTTCGCCGTGTCCGCGTCCTCCTCTTCTTCGTCCCCGAGGATTTCCTGGAGTTTAAGCACCAGTGTTTCGATCTTTGCGTGCCCCTCGGGGTCCTGGATGCGCCGCAGCGGCTGGTCCATGCTCAAGTCCGCGACGACGTCGCGGATGAGGCCCTCGACGGTGGTGAGCTGCCCGCGGCTCGAGGCGGGGAGGGTGAGCTCGTATTCTGCGATGTAGATCTCGCACGTCGGGGAGCGGACGATCTGGCGGTCTAGATCGGGGCGATGGAGGATGCGCGCGGTATAGACTGCGCCGTTCGCTGAAACACGTCGCATGTGGGTAAAAGCACAGGGAGTGCAGTATAGGGATAGAACTAACGTTGAATAGCACCAGCCGATTGAATCTCGTTGTTCGTCGCCCCGCAGAACTCGCACCGGAAGGACATGACGATTACCTCGCGGAAGTAGGGGATGGCGGTGAGGAGCATACGGGTGACACCCTACTGCGAGTTTGTTTATTCAAGACTAGACTTTGGGCTAGGGACGACGCGGCACCTGCTCGTGGCATTTCATGCATAGAGATTCGATTTCTTGGACTACCTTGTCTTCGGTTTCACCCGCGGCATTGGCATTGATGCTGGTTTCGGTGGGGGTGTCGGGGCGGTCCTCGAGGAGATCAGTCTGATCTGCGATGGCGCCGATGGAGGGGAAGAGGGTTGGCTCGCTCATGTTATCTAGATGGGCAGAAAAATCGAAAAGATTAAGGACCGAGGCGACCAAGAGCGCGTATAAGTATGGGGCTGGTGACTCGGCTTGATTCACTTGAATAATATGACTCGGCTGGCTTGACTCTGAGTCCAAATCCTGTCGACAAGTTGATAAAAAGTTCGAAGCGAGGATAGCACGGCAATCGCCGATGTGATGGCATCACCAGGTATTTTTCGATTCAAAAATTCAAGTGGCCGCTCACAAGCTGGCTGTCAGAGTCTTACGGAGGCTGCTCGTTTCCAAAAAAAACATATCGTATCAAGTCGCTTGAATTTTACGAAGCTTCAATTTGAAGTGTAAAGTCGTGCATTTTTTCGCTGCATGACCATCTTTCGGGCCAACACTAAGACATAACTATATTAAAGGCTAGAGGGTGCGGTAGAACATCCGCCCATAGACGGAATTCAAGATTATTTCTGACTGGACAACAAGAACGACAAGCCCAGAAGTAGATATCCATACGCCAGTTTTCTAAGAGCAAAGCCAGCGGAGAGTCCACACAGGAAAATTCCACGTCCATGATTTGACAGGTGACCCAGGTCCAGCGGCGCGGAGATCAAGTATACGAGTTAGAATTTTCCAAGGCGTTGAGGCTAAAGAACTGAGGACCAAGACGATTCAAAGCCTGACGAGTTCAAAGAAAGTATTTCCAGACGAAAACGCGGAGTGAAGACCCTCCAACTCAAGTGCGAACGGTGATGAAGCTGACAGCGAGAACGGACAGGCAATGCATGTGTATTAGTGATATAGTGGGGTCTAGGACATGTTGTTGCCGGATGGCATGGGTCGAACGCGACGAAAGCGTGCATGTTGCGCTGATAGTTGCTCTAGTCTGGCGGCTGTACATTGGTACTAATCAATCAAGCCCGAAATGCGGCGCCGGTGAGAAGAGCTGGAGACAATAAGGTGTTTCAGGAAAATGTATCGGATTGTAGCCGTGAAAGGACCCAAAGCGAGAACAAAGGAGGATAAGCGCAAAAGAATGGCCGTGATGTGGCTGGGTAAGTGTGACGCACTGATGTCACTCCGCTCTCCGTCTTGCTCTCGACGACGATGACTACAATGCTGCCCGCCCAGCCAGACACCAGTTTTTTCTCCGGCGGCAAGCTCGGATCGTCCCGCGCGTCCACCTCCACCACCGTGGTCAAGACGCGCGTCGTTCTCGTCCCTGGCAAGTACCCGCCCCCCTCCTCGAGTCCGCCACATGCTCCCAAGTCCGGCACTTCCTCCCCGCTTTCTTCGCCGCCCTCGTCTTCCCCGGTCTCTAGTCCATCACGGAAACGCAAATCCACATCCCTGGGGCCCGCGTCCGGGCCAGGCGCGGCTTTACCACGCGAAGTCAAAAGACTGCGGGGCGATAAACCGCGTAAAATACGCGCGGTATCTGCCCCGAAACTCGCCTCACGCGCCTCCAGCCAGCAGAAGACGCAGCCTTCGTCGCCGGAGCCGATATTCCGGACCAGCAGGTCGCGTTCCACTTCACACTTCACTTCCATCGAAAGCGAAACCCCGGTCATTCGCCGCTGTTGGGTCGCGGAGGAAGATGGAGGCCCGGATCCCGCGCACTTTAGCTCGGAAAAGGCCGTCGCGATGCTCCTCCGCACCTACTGTGCATGTGCGTAGCATCCGTCTCCTTCGACGCGAATAAGCCTGACCTTGGGTCGACAGACTTTAAAAACCTCCAGGACCCTTCGGACACCTCTTTTAAACCTCATCCGAAGGATTATCCCTTTGTAGAGCTTGAATACCCCAATACACACTCATCGGAGAGGTAACGTCATTTTCCGAATGATGATCGCGTCAGTCCTACTAACGCTGCTTTCCAGATTCATCCTACTCGCCCCGAAAGACAAAGACCACTACAACCCCATAATGGACGTTGAAAAGACCCTGTACACCATAATAGAATGTGGGTGACCCCTGTCTGCTTTCTCGCATTCCTGGCCTGATCATCACCAATCACTTTCCAGGCTACTTGACGCCGGCTCAGCGAGCCCTTTTCGGGCCAATACCCAAAGATACTCTCTTTGATGCGGACGATACACCGTCCCCAGCACCATCGCCATCGCCTCCGCGCTCGCACTCTTCATCGGGAAGCACCAGCTCGCTATCGAGTATAACTTCATCGGACTCCAGTCTTTCATCGCTCTCGGACGCGAACTCCCCCCCGCCCGTGTCCCCGGGAAAACCCAACTACCTTCGCGCCGTTCAGCGCGCCATACATCGCCGTGATGGGCCCTCTTTCTTGGCAGCCTTCGCCCAGATCAACGACATCTTGCGAACCCTCAAGTATCCCAAGCTCCCTGCGGATTCGTTCCAAAATCCCCCGCCGAACGCGCTTAAGGAGATGGTGCACACCTGGACGGACCGGGGGCTCCCGAAAAAGGTGCTCATGCGCATTATCGAAGAGAACTATCAGCGGAGCGTCGGCCCGCACGTGCAGAAGCTGAAGCAGTACGAAGCGTTCTCGAGCGCGGTGTACGGCGAGCTCATGCCGTCGCTGGTGCACGAGATCATCCAGATCACGAAGCTCAACGAGGACTCGCTCTTCTTGGACCTCGGGAGCGGCGTCGGGAACGTCGTGGTGCAGGCGAGCCTGCAGACGGGGTGCCGGAGCTACGGCATCGAGCTGAACCCGAAGCCCGCGAAGGTCGCGCGGGACATGGCGGCGAACTTCAGGGTGCGGTGCCGGATGTGGGGTGTCAAGGTTGGGGAGGTAGAGCTGGAGGAGGGCGATATGCTAAGGAGCACGCGGGTCAACGAGCTCATCGCGCAGGCGGACGTTGTCCTCGTCGATAATAAGGTTTTCGAGCAGAGCCGTGAGTGTTACGCTTCACATTTGTGAGGTTGGGTAGATGCTGACTATGGGGATAGTGAACGAGCAGCTGCGGCCGAAATTCCTTGATTTGAAGGAGGGCGCATACGTCGTGTCGTTGGCGCCTTTTGTGCCGTCGCTGAATGCGCGCGTCACCGAGCGGAATGTACGTCTCCCTTCCTTCCTCTCTTCCGTCTTCCGTCTCTACATCGAGCTTACTTCGCGTGATTTTCCTTTCGTTGCAGGTCGACGACATCAGCGCGATCTTCGACGTGACGGAGCGCTCGTACCACTCGGGGAGCGTGTCGTGGGGGAACAGCGGTGGGACGTATTATATCCACCGCGTGGACCGGGCGGGGTATGCGAGCATCCGCGAGCGGTTTGAGAACTCGCGCAGCGGGTGTGGGACGAGGAGGCGGCGCTCGTAGGCGCCCACCACGCGCTCACTGCAACATTGGATTAATTGGACCCGGACTCGGACCCTCTCTACTCTATCTATCCCGGCTCACATAGACTCCGGATCCCCCGCTCGCTTTTTCCGTTTCTAATTCAGTCTCGTCGTCGCTCGCTTGCTCGTTCTCCGCTTGTCATCCACACGCACCACTAGCTTTGACAGCAACCAACCAACCCACGCATTTCCGCATCCTCTCGTCTCCTCCATACGGATCATCGGTAGCATACCATACATCCTCTCAAATTCCACTCCACATTCGCATTTGCGCTACCTCCCTCCCCCTACCTCGCGTCTCCTCTTGCTGTGAACGTTCCATTTATTATATATACCTTACCGAGTCCCTCTCTTCCTGTTTATTACATATGTCTTTATCGACGCGATTCCCGCCTACTGTTTACGAGTCGTCGAAACGGTATCCTTATACATACGTGTAGCTGTCCCCGCAATAAAGTGAGGTGGGACTGTCAGCCTGTAGAGTGGTTCAGGACGGAAGATGGAAGGGAGGGGGGAGGATAAATCAATCTACGTATTTGGCGGCCCCAGCCGCACTTGCCAAGTTTAGTACACGTCAAGACACGACGGTGGAAGTGGGTCGGTGCAGAGCGGTTGATTACAGCTCTATTCATATCTATGCGGAAAACGTAAAAAAATTCCGTCGGTTGATCTGGTTCACACGCCCCTAAGTCGCCCAATCAAACTAGAAAATCCTTGCAAAATCCTGCTATTCTTTGGAGTATAAGGACGCTGGAGGCATATAACATGTATCCAATAACAAATGGGTGAATCCGGGATACTATGGATAGCCGTATGGTCGCCATCGAGTCCGACAACCTGAGTAAAGTAGTACCTGTCCGAGCGTGACGCGGCGGCTGACGCCATGGGCACAAAAGGACACAAAACACAAACAAAACAAGTAAGTAATGGAGCCATCGATCGGGATTCAAAATGTATAAAAGGTCTGTGATTTTGGGACTGTCAAATTGATGCTACACTTCCGCCCCGCCGGGCTACTGCGTCTCCGCCAGTACTCTTCACCAGCGGCCTTGAAGGAGCGTCCAAGCGTTCCATTGCACTCGTCGTCGAACTGGGTGGCTCGTGACCCCGCAACCCGGCCGTTGGGGATTTACGAGAACACACCGGTTAGCAAAAACGACAAGTCCCTCATTTCCTTTATACTGACCGAGTATAATACCGAAGAAACGCAATCGTGCGCATCATGAAGTCTTCAAGCACTGGTACACCCCGCCTGATGACCTCCTCCCACCAGTTTGGCGGTGGGATTGGGAGGATTGGGCCGGCACCCGGATGTGGGTCAGCAAAGCGAACCCAAACGGCCTCTGGCGGTGGGATTGGGAGGTTTGGGCTGGCACCCGCCGGATTTGGCTCATGAAAGGGAACTCAATCCGCGAGGTGGAAGCACGTTTCAATGGTCCGTTCCGGCTGCCTGCCCCGATCGAGCCCCTCGTATATTGGGATGAAGACGGCTGCGGGGACTTCGACTCGTTTGTGTTTCGCTGCGGCGAGCGTTACTACTTTTACGACGACGAAAACGAGGCGCTGCGTCGATATCATGGGACATGGGCGTCCTCCACTGCGTTCTTACGTGCGCGGATGAATTCGTTTGTCGAAGTGGCGCCAGTAAGCGAGCGTGGCCATCTTTACACTGAACTTTTTCCGGAGCAAGAAGAGTATAAAATCATGGTGGTGAATTCCTAGCCGAGAGCGTCTACAAGGAATATATACTGTCGCGGATCAGCGCGGATCCTCTTCTCGAAATCTAGGTTGCCCGGCTGCGGGCGATCGGAAAGTCATGTCTGTACGATATAGATAATTATAACTTGAATAGGAGGAGACGAGTTGCATTACTCTAGATTCGACCACTGGTAGGAAGGTTGTCGAGTGGGCGGTGAAAAGCTTCCATTCCTGTGCGGTCTTTTATCGGGATATGGCATTGCGTACCTTTAGGTACCTTTCCTCCCGCCGTCTTGAATTGAGAGGAATTGAGACCACAGCGAGCTCGTGCTCGGGTAAGTAGTACATAGCAGTCTGACATGTTGTGAATGAAGTGGCAGCAGCGTGGTAGAAATACATACCCGCTATGACGAGTGGCACTGTCCTCACGTATTTGATCATCTTGACGGTGCTGGGGATTTTTGTGCTGGTGACTGGCATGGCTCAAAGCAAGAAGAGTGCGCGAGATTCGATGTTTGTGAGGTCAAGAGGTGGGCAGCCAACAAAGCTGATGAGCCGAACCTTTTGAACCGGTCTGATGGTCCGGATTTCCCGTTTCACGCCCTTCCTGCGCCTGTGGAGCAAAATCTGGCATAGACCACCACCTCATTCATTGTCTCCTACCATCCTGGGCACTTTCCAGAGGAAAAGGTTGAGAATTGAGTAAATTCCCTTTTGGGAGGACCAATTGATGGGAGCCCAAAATTTCACGAAGAAGCCATAGGGTGATGAATTGGACCTCTTCCAGGAAGGGGTTACAGAGACCTGGCTGCCTACTGGTATTTTTCAAAATATTTTTTGAATACACAGTTCCTGAGATCGTGCTGTAAAAAACCTTAACGCAGTCATTTTGCAGCAGTGAATATCAGGAAAAAAGTTTTTCTAAGATATACGAGCAAGAGGTGGGCGCTAGAAGAATTTTTGAAATCAACCTCTTTTCAACTACAGGTGTACCTCTGCACCTTATATATCTTAGAATTTTTTTTTTCCTGATATTCACTGCTGTGAAATGACCATGTTAAGGTTTTTTACAGCACAATCTCAGGAACTGTGTATTCAAAAAATATTTTGAAAAATACCAGTAGGCAGCCAGGCCTCTGTAACCCCTTCCTGGAAGAGGTCCAATTCATCACCCTGTCATGAATCTGCTTTTCATTTACTTTTAGAACCTGAACAACCCGAGCAACCTGATTGATTGATCAGATCAACTATCTGATCAATCGAACTAGGAGTACCCTTTTCGGACTCCAATCAGTTTCAATTGGTTCCCCAACACCTCAGGTTCCCGATCAACTCCTTTACGCTCATATACCCCTGCATTAATCTTTCATCTACCCTATCTGTTGTTATTGGACACTGTACCTTAGTTACAACCCCCAGGGTTCTTAGTATATAAACCGTAGCTATTATCCTGTACTTTACACTATTCTAGTCTAAACTCCAGACTTATTCGTTTGGTCTCCTCATTGTGATGCATAAATTTTGTTTGCCTTGAAGTACGAGCAATAGGCCTGGAAGATTGTTGGGTGAATAGTGAGAAAAATAATTGGAATGACAAAGAAAGGACAGCCGGCCTAAAAGGAGTCACCTGTGGAACCGAAAAGGAGTCACATTGAGTTACGTCAAGTTGTGAAAATCCAGAGCCTTGCTATGAGTCAGAAAAGATGACTCATGAGCTAGGAGTATATAAAGGGTCAGCTTCACAGTAGCCAGTACTGATTTTTCCCCACTGTCTGTCGGGTAGTCTTGAATTTAAGAATTGGTATTGAACCTTGTTGATTGTGTGAACCTAATTCCGAGAATAGTACTGAAGCCAATACAAGCCACCACCTCCCGAACGCTGCTAACAGCCAGTGAGTTACCGTATTACTGTCTGCCACCATGTTTGGTCGTATTTTATCAGACTAAGCAGAATTATAAGTCCTGAGTTCTTTCACTGCCGAATCCTTAATAAGGCAAATTGTTGGAGGGCAAACGAACACCTGGTATCTTTCAAACAAACACTGATTCCAAAGAATACTAGGGGAATTAAATTTCCACTGCACATCGTGCTTCAGTCGCCCTCATCAACTCAGAACCTGGAATCTGCTCTGTGCTGACAAAAGAATAGTGTCTCTACACGGTGTACCTGACTGGACTTAACATGATGAGTGAGGAATTTGCACTCCCCACGATGGAGATCTTCAGCACCATGAACGGCGAGCAGAGGGACGGCATCTTGCTGCAGGCGCTGCAGCATGTGGGAGGGCAGTTCGGCGCAATGCAGGACTCGCTGGAGAACCTGCATGGGGAGAATGGTCTGCTCCATGCAGACACCGTCCAGTCGCAAGGGCTTCTACACAATGCCCTCCTGGCTCTAGGAAAGATCTCGACAGGAGGGCCTAAGGAATCCAAGCACACGAAGACGGCTCGGGTTGCCACTCCTACTCCATTCAAGGGGGACTCTGAATTGGTGGACTCCTACTTGGCGGAGTGCTGGTTGCACTTTCTGGACAACCCGACGTATGAGAAAGACAGTTTGAAGATCGCCTTCGTCCTGTCCTACATGAAGGAAGGATTGGTGGCCACATGGGCCAACAACGTAGTGCAGGCCATGTGCAACCCGAAGGACCCCGGTATCAAGCTATACCAGAATTATGAGGACTTCGAGAAGAACCTCATTGATGCCTTTAAAGGAGGGGCACAGGTGGAGATTGCGCAGGCTAAAATTGAGAAGCTGTGCCAGGGTGTGGGAACGGCCACAGAGTACTTCACTCTCCTGGACACGTACAACAACACAGCGGGTTATGACGAGACCATACTAATCTGACTCCTCAAACAAGGAATCCAGAAGCCATCTATGGGCAGACGGTGCTGCCTATCACCTACGCGGACTGGAAGGTTGCAGTTATTAAGCACGACGGCTTGTGCTGTGCTTTCCACGTTATGGGTGGTGCTCTTCGTGATCGACCTGTTACAGTGCCTAGGGTTCAACAGAATCAGAACCTGGGGAATTTCTTCTGTCGGAATGAGCAATGCACTCCTACCACGAACACCCCGAGTGCTACCACCTCGGCACCTCTGGTCGCAATGGGTGGGGCTGCCAATGCAGGACCCACACCCATAGACATTGATCACATGATCAACAGGAAGCCGGTTCCAGCGGTGCAGATGGCGCAAAGTCCGAGGTCAATGCACAGTAGCTGATGATGAACATCGAGACATCAAAACGTCTCTCATATACAAACAAGCGATACGGGTCTTTTTGAGTTGCCCTGTCTATCCAGATTCCGGCCCTCACGTTTGTACGACCGACCCCGATCATGCGCGTAAAACGGGCAGGAATAATTTTCTGTACGGGACTCACTTCCTAACCCTTGGCTTCTATCTCCGTCACCCCGTCCTCATGTTTCTGCTCACATTTTCTGGGGTGTGCCTTTATATTAAAGCCGTCTTCAATCCGGATAAACAGGATGATGGAGCAGTACGGCAGCTATTTACTGACTTTCTCTTTGGTTTCGTCGTCGGTTTTGACGGATCTCTCAGGCATTCTTCATTCAAGGGCTTGTTCATATTGTCATTTGTGTTTGGTGAGTTGCCGAACTCAGTTGTAATCTATGTCCGTACTAATCGAGACCTTAGGCGAGCTATTTGATGCTTGGATGAAGCGTGATATGCCTCACATTGAGCGGGTTGTCTGCATCTTCCGTGCGCGTCATTTTCTCACAATATGGCAGTTCAATATTGTGAACGCAGAAACTCGCTACCCTGACCTTTTCCAGAAGCAAAGCAGCTTCCTGGCGGACTTGTCCTTCCAGATTCTGATGTGTCTCGCCGATCAATCCATCCTGCTCCTCCTCACTCACCTCGAATACTATCCGAATATTCCCTTCATGCTCGCGGCACCCATTTTCTGGAGCACTTCTATGACATTGCGCGCTCCTTC
The DNA here is from genome assembly GCA_029282495.1 of Mycena albidolilacea. Taxonomy (NCBI): domain Eukaryota; kingdom Fungi; phylum Basidiomycota; class Agaricomycetes; order Agaricales; family Mycenaceae; genus Mycena; species Mycena albidolilacea. The sequence continues at coordinate 777,350 of JARIHO010000008.1, read as the reverse complement.
ATTTCGGATTTCTCGTTTGGCCAATTCATCGAGATGTACAAACATATTCTCGTTCGCCAGCGCATTCTTTCTTTGGCAATATACCATGAAGAAGGAGAAGGATTTGAACAAAGGGTATACCTTCGGTTTCGTGGATTCGGGTCTCAAACCAGAAGAGATCGCGGCGCTCAAGAATATTCTGTCGCGTCAAGACATCAACCAGGCTTGTGAAACGGCGTGGAAAGAACGCTGCCATTGCAACGCAGTTTGGCAAAAAGCAGGTCCCAACTCTTCCACTCAAAAACACAGACATTCACCCTCAATTCCAGGCGGTGAACCAGACTCCTGAAGTCTACAAGCCATCAGACGATGAGGAGGATATTCTGGATGGAACTGAACTTGTGTCAGATCCAAAAGGGTTACAATCCGACACTTTGCGTGTCCCTCGTTCCGCCCCATCCATCACATCTGGTACCACCGTCGACGATCCATTCCCCGGATTGTCTCTCCAATCTCAAGCGCTTACACACGCATCCCATCGCATTCTCACGGAAGAATACCTAGCACAAAAGGCAGAAAAAATCGAGACTAAGCTAGTCGCCATTGAGGAACAACTTCATAACTCTGGAAACCGTTTTCAATCAGGCCGTATGGCCATCACAAACCTGCTCAATCTTGTAGAACGGCAAGCCTCCCGCTCCATCCATTCCGACATTTCTCATTGCCGACCAACCCATTTTGCGAACGGCCCTCGTAGAACAGTGCAAAATACATTGTGCCGGAACACACGTTCACTCAGAGGTGACACGCAAACCTGAAACCAATGTCAGATATCTCGGGGGGAATTCTCGCTGAATCATGCTGCCCATCAGCTCCAGGAGGCGATCCAACAGAGTGAGGGTCTGCGTACCGAGACCACATTTCAGAAGGCGCGGTACAATCGGTGGATCGCAACTGGACCACCAAAGCAGTGGAACACCGGTTGCGACCTTCACAAGGCACTGGGAGATCTTGTCGGTACTCAAGTAGGTAAGACAATTGGTGGGCAATGATTCGTGCTGATTCCTGTTCTTCCCAGTCCCATATATAAAAACGCGGGGAATTACTAGCCTTACGGTGCTACGCCAACTTCCAAGGATCTCGTTATTGTGAGAAGTGCAGTGCGCATGTATTTGGGTGAGGTACAAGGAATTTATCGTTATGGGAAGCACGAGAGCTTTCATGAAGCGGAACCGTTGATGGACTCAGTTATCTCAGTCTCGAGGTGTACGAGCAGGTACATGTGTTTACGGAGGAATATGGTGTTTCAATTCTGATTATTATTAAATTCAGGTGCATACCTTACACAGAATCTTCCAGCATCTGCGCGACGACGGCGGAGCCCAGGGCAGTGCGACAATACTTGCTAATGTGATGAGACTCGGAATAATGAGTGACTTGCGGAGAACATAAATCCGCCAGCAACAGAAAATTTGAACGACGAGTCCGATGATGCTGTCCAACAATACAAGGTCCCAGGGATTCAAGAACATCGTGTTCAGGGTCTCCATATTGCCAAACCCATAGGCGAGCCATTCAAAAATGTCGGAAGTGCTCATAATAGTCTAAGAGAAAGACAAGGATGAGCAAGAGCGGCGAGGTTTGAAACTCATCACACCTGGGCATTATCCATGAATACCAGCCCGTAAACTGAACAATTATTTCGAGTCAATCGTTGGGGCGGTAAAATTTGAACGCACATAATGGCAATATCCGCCGGGATGCCGTTTGGTGAAGACACCATTTCCCCCAAGGGTGTAGAGTTTTGTGGTTGGGCGTGGTTGGGCGAGGACAGGTACACGAGCGCGAAACCGGCGGGGACCAGGGCAGCGCACAGCGACGCGCTGCGTAGGTCGAAACGGGGGGCAGGAGCAGGGCGATACAATGATGGGAGCAAGGGCGATGCAAACACGGTGCAGCGCTTCACCGCGTTCATTGCGTTCAACAAGGACGTGATTGCACGAGGACGAAGACAGGAGCTTGGCGCGCTTGACGTGCGCTGCCTAGCACCTGAGAATGGCGCGAGTAGTGCATGAGTGATTGTGCATGCAATGCACCCACCGCGCGCGCGACAATCACACGGGGTCATAGCGCAAGCGCACCCCATGCGAGACAGGTCCTAGAATCATCGTACCTGTAAAAAAAAAAGACGAGCAGTCAAGTACACGTGGGGTAAGTCTTCACACGCATAGAGCGATGGCACACTCCGATGCGGGCATCATCGACGCTTTGTGCAAGAGGGTACGATTGGTCACACGGTGCAGGACCGCAGCGGTGATGACAGGTGCAAGACCGTGTGGGTGTCAACAAACGCAAGACCGCGGGGACTGCAATTAAATCACAGTGGCGTGGGTTCCGGGGCGGGCGAGACAGGCTCGAGCGTGAGCAGATCGTGACCGACAACAACTTAGGCGCGAGCGCGCGATACGGTGGGCTTGCGAGGGCGGGGACAGGGATTCGGACGAGTGCAGGCACAGGAGAGGGAGAGGAAAGCAATATATATTCATGATGTATTACTTACACGTGGCCATACTGACTCATTCCGTCGATAAGTTCGTCTTGTTTCCTTCATCTTCAGATCGCTGCTGAGGCAGTTCAGCTTCAGACAAATTGGTGCGAGCACGAGTAAGACACACCCTCGCCCCTTTCAACTCCAAGCCCGCGCAAACACGTCAGCACTGTGAAGAAAATCAAGACTTCAAGCTACAATCCCCGCTTCAGATGCGCGTCTCCAGCGATCCGAGGCTCTATAATCTCCCCCGCAGTGTAGATCTGAGCTCCCGCAATAACGTGGCACAGCCGCAGAGTGTGCATTTCGAGGCTGCATGAGTAGGTATGCGTGCAGCGTGCGGGCGCAAAGACGGGCGTAGTGCGAGTATAAGATACAGGGCAGGGAATTTCGAGGCCGAGAACGGATGGCACGAGTAGTGCATACACCCCGGCGCGTGTGAGACGATCACAGGGGCAAATAGCGCACCTATGCGAGACAAGTTATTGTACCTGTAGAAAAAAGGCAAGCAGTTGAGTGTGAATTGCAGACCCTCCGTGCACGAGGGCGCGACCACTCTTGCGACGCAGGAGTGTGGGTGTGAGACAAGCGAAAGATAGTGGGACCGCGACCAAATCACAGCGGCGGGCAGGCAGCGGCACAGGGCCCGAGTTCCACTGGAACCAATGGAGAGGGCTGTGGAGGTCGTGCAGAGCGGGCGAGGCAGGCTCGAGCACAAGCGCGAAGACGGCTCGGGACAGCGACGAGAACACTGTGTGCATGAAGGGATAACAACCATGGGGCAAGGGAGGCACGAGTGTGCCGGAGAGGAGACCCAGAGAAAGAAGGGAATCATCGGGTGAAGCGTGAGAGTGCTATGTGGCAGTTTTCAGCAGTTAGCGCGCGACTCGTAGCTGAACAGAGGCCCTCCGAAAAGGCTCATTGGGTTCCCAGTCGTCCCAGGGCACGAACGTGCGGGAGCGCTGCCAGCGACGGTGATGGGCGAAAGGAAGAAAGAGTCCGGTTCATCGGGCTGAGATCAAGCCGTGGTATTCCAGTGGTATTCCTTGGGTATTCCAGCCGCCGCACCCAAGAGGCCCGCGATCTGCTAAGCGAGCCCACTCTGATGGGCACGTGCTGGTTGAGCACCTTCCATATCCGGTCGTTAGGTCACCAACAGCTACACTCACACGCGAAGCTGCGACGTGTTCACTCGGATTGCATGCGCCGTGCATTGACCAGAAAATTACAAAAATATTTCTATGTCATCTTTACATGTTCCATTATACACGAGAATTTTCCTGGAGGTCAGGGGCAGGTGGTAACCTCAAAATAAGCTTCCGAATCTTCGGTGGGCGCACTGCGCGCAAGTCGATTGCGGGTATCCCTTCGTTCTCCTTGTTGGCTCTGCAGCTGGGCGAATTCGGAGGGCTCGATGGGATTGGTGGTCGTTTGGCGGCTCACGGCGGCGTGGTTACGGGGATCGGGATGTGGTTTTCAAAGGGTCCAGGAGCAGTACAACGTGTTTGCTGTCCTTATCAGGTTCGAGGAGCGACTGAGCCCGCGGGAGTCTAGACGGGACGTGTCACAGCCGGGTGGGGACGCGTCGCAGCTTGTTGTCGCGCTGCGTGTGAGAGTGTGGCTGTTGGTGACCTAACGACCGGATATGGAAGGTGCTCAACCAGCACGTGCCCATCAGAGTGGGCTCGCTTAGCAGATTGCGGGCCTCTTGGCCGCACCGCACCAACATTCGGGTTGTTTCAAATATTATGTATGCTACGTAGCCCCGCAGCATATATTATTTTGAATCATTTTTGCTACAATTTTGTCCTCATCGTCGCCGACGACGATCAGAGATGTTTGATCGCTTCGATGGCAGGTCACGCTCGGGGTGACATCGAGAGCGCCGGTGCCGGCCGCGTTGCCGCAGGGATTGAGTTTGATTTGAGGTAACTGTTGGAAAAATGTTAATAAAAAGAAGGAAAAAAAGAAGGCGAAGCGGTCCTTTGAGAAGTTGATTGGAGGCCTAATCGACTCTCCCCTCCCAGCCGCACTTGCCAAGTTTAGTACACGTCAAGATACGATGGTGGAAGTGGGTCGGTGCAGAGCGGTTGATTACAGCTCTATTCATATCTATGCGGAAAACGTAAAAAAATTCTGTCGGTTAATCTGGTTCACACGCCCCTAAGTCACGCGAAAATCCTTGAAAAATCCTGCTATTCTTTGAGGTACATAAGGACGCTGGAGGCATATACCTAATATGTATCCAATAATAAATGGGTGAATCCGGGATACTATAGACAGCTGTATGGTCGCCATCGAGTCCGACAACCTGAGTAAGTACTAAGTAGCACCTGTCCGAGCAGCAACAAAAAGACACAAAACAAGTAATATTAATGGAGCCATCGATCGGGATTCAAAATGTATAAAAGGTCTGTGATTTTGGGACTGTCAAATTGATGTTACACTTCCACCCCGCCGGGCTACTGCGCCTCCGCCAGTACTCTTCACCAGCGGCCTTGAAGGAGCGTCCAAGTGTTCCATTGCACTCGTCGTCGAACTGGGTGGCTCGTGATCCCGCAACCCGGCCGTTGGGGATTTACGAGAACACGCCGGTTAGCAAAAACGACAAGCCCCTCATTTCCTTTATACTGACCGAGTACAATACCGAAGAAACGCAATCATGCGCATTCTGAAGTCTTCAAGCACTGGTACACCCCGCCTCATGGCCTCCTCCCACCACTCTGGCGGTGGGATTGGGAGGATTGGGCCGGCACCCGGATGTGGGTCAGCGAAGCGAGCCCAAACGGCCTCCCACCAGTCTGGCGGTGGGATTGGGATATTTGGGCTGCCAGTGGCACCCGGATTTGGCTCATGAAAGGGAACTCAATCCGCAAGGTGGAAGCACGTTTCAATGGTCCGTTCCGGCTGCCTGCCCCGATCGAGCCCCTCGTATATTGGGATGAAGACGGCTGCGGGCACTTCGACTCGTTTGTGTTTCACTGCGGCGAGCGTTACTACTTTTACGACGATGAAAACAAGGAGCTGCGTCGATATCATGGGACATGGGCGTCCCCCACTGCGTTCTTACGTGCGCGGATGAATTCGTTTGTCGAAGTGGCGCCAGTAAGCGAGCGTGGCCATCTTTACACTGAACTTTTTCCGGAGCAAGAAGAGTATAAAATCATGGTGGTGAATTCCTAGCCAAGGGCATCTACAAGGAATAAATACTGTCGCGGATCCTCTTCTCGAAATCTAGGTTGCCCGGCTGCGGGCGATTGGAAAGTCATGTCTGTACGATATAGATAATTATACTTGAATAGGAGACGGGCTGCATTACTCTAGATTCGACCACTAGTAGGAAGGTTGTCGAGTGGGCGGTGTAAAGCTTGCATTCCTGTGCAAGTGTGGTCTTTCATCAGGATATGACATTGCGTATCTTTAGGTACCTTTCCTCCCGCCGTCTTGAATTGAGACCGCAGCGAGCTCGTGCTCGGGTAGTACATAGCAGTCGGACATTTTTTGAATGAAGTGGCAGCAGCGTGGTAGAAATACATACCCGCCATGACGAGTGGCACTGTCCTCACGCATTCGATCATCTTGGCGGCGCTGGGGATTTTCGTGCTGGTGACTGGCATGGCTCAAAGCAAGAAGAATGCGCGCGAGATTCGATGTTCGTGAGGTTTTGAGGTTTTTGAAAGAAGCAATGACTCACGATCAGACTCGACCTAGCGAGTTGAGTGTCATGAATCGCCCGGGTTCTACTTTTTCGCGCGACGCGTCCGTACGGATACAGACGCGTCTTAGCGGCACGGGACTCTCATGACGCCACCATGTGACCTTCTCACGGTTGAAACCCGGCCTCGGATTCTAAAAGCCGCAGACTCGGGGAGTCTGCGCCACGGAATACAGAAGACGTTAGGGACTAGGAACCCGTATAGACGGACTCTAGTCCCCGGACGCACCAAGGGCTGACACAGGAGAGTACACGGAGTACAGGAGTGGTTGCAAACCCGATCGGGGTTTGAACCACTGGAGACGATGACACTTAGGACTAGGAAACCCGAACGTCGGGTCTCCTAGGTCCACCGACGCCACGGGAACCAACACAGAGGAGTCCAGGAGCATCAGCATTAATGCTCCTTAATGCTACGTTGCAGGAACTGATCGCGATTGACCGCGATCACTTTAATTTATTAGAAGCCTATATAAGCACGGTAGAATCTCCATGTACAGTAGATTCTACCTCGTCTAATCTCAGGCTTCTACCTTGGCTTGACATAGGCATTGTCTCCACTCTGTCCCGCTTCCTCGCACCGTACTACGGGTTGTATCCACACCTCGGGTTTTGTACCTGAGTGGATATCACACCCTCTTCGACTCGTTCCGGGTTCCGCCTCGCATCCCGACCTACGACATACGGCCTCCTAGGGAGGACGCCGTACGACTGGTCCTACTGCTCGGGGAACACACGAGCTATTAGCGTCTATCGGGTTTCTCCTGGTTGGGGTTCTCGCCGGGTTACTCGCTGTTTAGCCGACCCAGAGGCCGTTGCTGACATTGAGCAAGAAATCAGAGCAACTCGGAGTTTGGTTTCTTGGCCGGCGAAGCGGCGCGGTCGCGCAAGGATTGATGTGAGCCAGGCCTAGGCTAGCCAATTCATGGTGCCGGTAGTAGTGCGCGTGAGTTCACGCTTGATGAGCGCGTCCATCATGCCGTTGGGTGGTATTGAGATCACATGATCGTGAAAGAAGGTTAGCGCATTCAATCATATTGAACGGTGTCAAGGTGTAATCTAGCGAGCTGAGCAAGAAATCGGGGTAATCCAGAGTTTGGTTTCTTGGCCGGCCTTCGGAAGCGGCGCGGTCGTGCAAGGATTGATGGGAGCCAAGCCTGGGCTAGCCAATTCATGATGCCGGTACTATCCTCCCCCACCGATCCGGACAAACCTAGAACTCGGACAAACAAACAGTTCTCGGTGAATACCGAACCATTTCCCGCTTCAAATGATCGGTAGCATAGGCTCTAGAGCCTCCATGTCTAAAAATCGCAATATTTGACCCATGCCGCATATGCCATCCGTCAGAATACGACGGGTTGGTTGACTAAAAATACCGAAAATCACCCAGTTTCATGGCTGACTTCATTTATGGCCATGGTATTGTGGCAATGACTTCAAAACATGCTAAAGTATCGACTCAATGTGTATACAGCAACTCAAGAGTCTAGGTGCCTTGTGCACAACACAGTGAACTGAAAAGGGGGCAGTGCACATGCCAAATTTGGTCGAAATGTAGCTTTAATGTTCAGGTCTTCTACCAATGTACTGCAGAGTCTTATGAAAGTCTTTACATCACAGACGATACTTAATATATAAAGGATTGTTCACAGCAACTTTTAAGCCGCCACTGTGAGAGGTGACTTCAGAGTGGTGCGGACAATCAGAAATTGATGTCTTACCTAGAACTCAGACACTCGGACTCGCCCGAAAGAACAATGCCGTTTGCCCAATACTTATCTGTTTCTCTCGAGGTAAAATACAGGACCGGAGTAAAAGCCAAATTGCTGGCGATCTACGTACTCACCTTCGTGCAAAAATCCTTGGATCAACTAATATTGACTCTTCTTTCTTAAGTGTCCGAGTTCTGGGGGAAGGATAGTAGTGCGCGTGAGTTCACGCTTGAGCACGTCCATCATACCGTTGGGCAGAGTTTCCGGGTGCAGGTGCCCCACAGCCAACCCACAGCGTGTCTTAATTGCAGATGCCGTATTGAGATCACATGATTGCGAAAGAGCCAGGTTAGCAACGGGCGTGACGTTACGCCGGAGTGGTCTTTCGAAGTAACGCGTAACCAGAAAGTTCTAAATCGGTGTGCCAGGAACAAACATAAGTTGCATCTGTGAATCAACAAGCGGATACTCTTCAATCGTCTCGGGTTTCCAACCGCGCCTTCTTCGTCTGTACATCTCATGCTGCCATGTTCATCTAGCTCGATTCCGACTCTCAAGCAGTCATAGAGCAGGCTGTCCTGAACTCCTGACCGCAAGGTTATCAATTTCGAATTCTCCGGCACTCTCCTAACGAGAGCGGAGCATACAATCATACAGCTGCTTCGGGATTGGCACGGCTTGCGACCTCGAATCTACATCTCCATGGTTCTGGTCTCATTAAAATTGCCTCTGAATTTGCTCCCGAGTTTGCCCGTCTGGAAGCATGTTCTTGGAAATCTGGCTCTCCATAGAAAAACCTCATCCTCTATCCATTATCTACGCCATCACAACCTATCCCAACCGATCCTCTCAGCTCTGACTCTGGTGCTCATCTGGATGCGACTCTTGACATGCACCGCGAAAAACTGGGAATCCTTGATGCCGGCACGGTTCTTCAGGCTTCAAGAAAGCAATCCCCTCAATCCCTGCGGATGCTGACGCAGTAGCAGCTTCTTGCCAACGCTCATTCAATCACACTTCCTGCCCACTACGCAAAATCAATACATAAAACTTTTCTATCAAACTATCTTCTACTTTTTCCAGTTCCCTGCGAGTCCGAAGTCTATGATCCTTTTCCTTTGACCCCCTTCCGCCTCAGAAGGTGGACCATCTGCTGCGGTCAACAACAAATACGGCGCCCCGCAAGTGCAGTTCTCGCACATCGCCTTGATTATTGTACTCTCCGCGATTATCCGAGCTACTTCCGCCGGCTCTCTACACCGCACGAGGCTCTCCCCCCGCGTTTCGCCGGTCGTCGAGGGCCCTTCGGAGAGGAGATTGGTGACCCTCGCGGCCAGGTGGCACACTCGAGTGGATTCTATCCTCGCCCGAGTGATGTCGTTGGAGATTCTGAAGTGAACCAGGTCATGAGAGGCGCTTGGCAAGCTGTTCGTCGAACTCACTGAATCCATGCACTGGGTTCTGCGCAGTTCTCGCGTGTCCTTCCGTTGGTCATCAGCGGTGTTGGTGCTTTCTCTAAGAATGGAAAGAATCGTCGGAGGTCTTCTTTCAAAGCCTTCCGTACACCCTCCTTTCGCTTAGCGGAGTCCCGAGTCATACTGGTGGACAAAGCTATCCGTCCTCCGTCGGTCCACACCGCGCAGCAGACCCTCGGCGTTTTCATCCCACCCGCTCTGTGGACGATATCAACTACCCCTGCGAACGCTGCGAGTGTTTTCAGCGCGCGTTCCTCCGGCCGCCAGCCTGGCTGTGAGGCCCAGGTACGCTTTTCCAACGCCGACAATACCAGACCTGGTGATTCAACCTTGGTATACGTCTTCCGGAAGTGAATTTGTGGCTCACCTAGCAGACGTCCCGGATCTCGGACGTTCACACTCGCCGTTGTTTCCTGCATCCTCACTGATATTGGCGAAAACGCACGCCCGGACTCGCTGTTGCTTATCAACGTCTGTAAATGGGGGTTTCAAATGTGCACTTACAGCCAGGTGTACAGATGCCGCGCTAGGCGACGCTCTACGGGCCTGTCTGCGGTCGCCCGCTCCAGGGCATTTCTTATCTGCAGCGAGTGAGAAATAACGCGCGGGAAGCCAAGGAGAAACGTACTATTGGGATCGCCGCCCTGCTAGCCTCCCTGCTAGGCTCCCATTCCTCTTTTTTCTCGCCCCGGGTCCCGACCTTGGTTCTCAAGGGTTTTGTGAAACGCGTAACGCGATAATATAAACGAATCAGCGCGGAGGACATGGCGGGTGTACTGGCGGGTGTAGACTGATTTGAGGGTGACACTCAACTTCCTGCCCCTATCGCTTTTTCGATCACTCTACAAGTTCAAAGAATCGCGTCGATAAAGACATAGTAATAAACAGACTTGGGAATCGTCATACGGACAAAGGACCTTCAGGCCAAATTATGGACAAATGAAAGCAAAATATTCCATAGCCATCCAACTTCCTCCGAATTGCAATGTTTCGACCACATATCAATATTCCGCGGTATATCTACTTATAGGACACAGATCTGAATGGTTCAAAAACTGAGCCTAGAGAGAAGAATCTGCATAGTAGTTGAGCATCACCAATGCGGAACCGGTGTAACTGTAAGTCAAAAATTTATGCTACTAGTAGTGTGCGACGACCATTAATCATATGTATTAACATCCATTATTCAGCGGCGTGCTGAGAAGCAACTGAGAAACCGTGCTGAAGTTTCACGAAATGCACTGCGAACTCGCTGCGCACCTCGCGGCAGCAAACTTAGTAAAAGATCCTATTAATATTTATTTATTGACTAGTTCGTCGACAGATGCCTCAGGTCCAACCTTGTACCTCGCTTGCGTTTACTGTTTACTAGTCGTTGAAACACGTACGGTATCTTTATACGTGTAGCTGTCCCCGCAATAGTGGTTTGTGGACGGAAGATGGAGGGGAGGGGAGGATAAATCTATGTATTAGCGGGCCTTGCTAAGTTGATGTTTTGAGAAGTTTGAATGTGATGGCGGGATGGCACTCAGCGCTCAAAATCAAGCCGTAAGACACCAAGCTTAAGCGGTCCAAACCGCCAGAACGTCGAAAAAAATGGAGATGGATTGGATCATGATGGCACAGCGCTCAGGACTTTTTTTTTGCCTCCGGCGGGGAGGGGACGACTTCAAAGTGTTCAATTCACTTGAAAGTTCTTGAGTCTTGTCCTATCTCTCGCGTTGCGGGAAGATTGCTATTATATAGCAACCACTTGAACCCGGCACGGGGTCGCCAAATAGATTTATCCGCGAAGATGGAGGGAGTTTTGTGTGGGGTCGGTCGGCTGGTGCGGAAGGAAGTGCAAGGAGCAAGCAATGAGTTGTTCACATTTCGAGTTCTTGTCATTGTTGCTGTTTTAAATGCCGTGTGGTGTTGCGGGGGCGGGGAAGTAACTTCAAGGAGTAAGGGCACTGGTGAGTTGTGGAATTTATATCTTGTGGATTAATGTGGACTACATACATGGATGTTTTGCGCTAGCATACGCAGGGTGGCTCAAGATTATTATGCGCCCCGTTTCGAACGTGTTTCCCAGACACAGCAGTGCCTAGAATGCTCTGTAATGAATTACTGGGCCGTCACAGGAATTTTCAGGCGCAGTTTCGTGAATCGAAACCTATCGAAACCCAGAAAAACCCAGCTTCTTCGAGCGGTCCGGTCCGATACACTGGATTCCGGTATTTCCAAATTGCCGGAAGGGTGAGAGGTATACTGTATCCCGACGGCGCACTTGGTTGGGGATGGGGGTGCGCTGGCGCGTGGACAGAGGACATGGGGTCGAGTCGGGACTTGTCGCTGCGTCGGATGTAGTGATTTACTGATGCGAGATCAATGAATTTTGATTCGCGGTTATTTCCTCACCGCGCGGCGCGTTCTTCAACTTCGACTGTCATGAGAAGACTTCTTTCGTTCCTGACCTCGCAACAAATATCTCTGAACGCTATGCATTTTGTCATTCTCCAGCCCAGTGGACTTTGTGTGGACCAAATCCGACATGTACCGAGTTCCAGTGAAACGTTCAACTTGCAAAAATGGTAAAATCACGCAACGGGAAAGCGCCATTCGGTGCTCGGTTGGTACTTGGCGCACATCAGCTGGTCCGGATGCATAGAGCTGCACCCTGTGCACGTATGGCGCTCGATAATCCACATCAGAATCGAATTTCACAGTAACACAGATCGACGGTTATTGACCGCAGGATGTCGTGATCCAAACTGTAGTACAAAGGCGGCGATGAACAAGTACGCGGCCCCCAGTTCACGTTGCAAACAAAATGCGTTCACAGTTCCTTTGTGCGGCAGCCTTCGCGCTGCAAGCGCTCGCCGCTCCCTCGTGGACTTCCACGCCATTCAACCCCCCATCCATCCCGCTTGCCGTCAGGTCTCCGTACTTGAATACATGGCTTCCCCAAGGACAGGGTGTGGCCCTAAATGACGCGTGGCCGAGCTTCTGGGCGGGGCGAATTACTGCTTGGGTTGGATTCGTCAGAGTGGACGGTATCAGTTACACTTTCCTCGGTGCCCCCGTCGTTGACGGTGCCAACTTCACCAAGGCGACGCAGAAGAGCTTCTCTGTAAGCCCTGTCGCCCTATCCTGTTTGGGAGCTAACTTCCCCAAAGTTCACGTCCACCCAAAGCACCTTCGTCCTTTCTGCCGGCCCTGTTGATGTCACTGCAACCTTCTTGAGCCCTGTTGAGGTGCGGATGATGCGTTTGTAGACTGCGTTGTGGTACTGAAATGTTGTGGGACAGCCGACTGACCTGGTCAAGCAATCGATCCCGCTCTCGTACCTGCATGTCTCCGTCGCGTCTACCGATGGTGCGACCCACTCTATTCAGGTCTACTCGGACATCAGCGGTGAATGGGTCTCGGGCGCCTCTGAGTGGGATATCCAGTGGTCGACCACCACCACGGATATTCTCAGCCACCAGATTTCGCTCGTTAGCCCGGCCAAATACGAAGAAATCAGCGACCAATCCCAATGTACGTGCTCTCATAATGTGTCGCCTCGTCTCACACATTATCAATCAGACGGCAACTGGTACTACTCTATCCTCAACGGCAAGGGCGCTTCTGCTCAAATTGGTCGTGATGCCGTTGTCCGTGCCCAGTTCCTGAACAACGGCGTGCTCTCCACCGTCAAGGACAACAATTTCAGGGCAATCGCCGATAGCTGGCCCGTCTTCGCGCTCGAAAAAGTAGGTTCTACAGGCGGTTCTACCTGATATAACATTCACGGACATTTGCTGCAAGGACCTAGGCAAAGTTGGCAGCACCGCTGCGGCCGTCACCTACGCGATTGGCCACATCAGAGACCCAGCAATCAAGTATGTTCTCGCTGGGAACGTGAAGCAGGACCGTAGCCTCTACTTTTGGAGCAAGTACTCGACCGCCCAACAAGTGGTATGTCCACGATACCTTTTGTGTCCCCAGACACTCACTGCGCCCAACGTAGATCTCCTTCTTCCTGAACGACTACAGCAATGCGCTGGCTAGTGCCAATGCGCTGGACAAGAAGGTGGAGACGGATGCTGCCAAGATCTCTCCCGACTACGCCGGGATCGTCGCGCTGTCCATTCGCCAGTCCCTCGCCGCGAACGAGCTCACCATCTCGAAGAATGCTCACGGAGGATGGAACACGTCTGACGTTTTGTACTTCATGAAGGGTAGGCTTGCTCAAGCATGCAGGCCCTAATCATTGACCGTCTTGCAGAAATCTCCAGCGACGGTAACACCAACACCGTCGATGTCATCTTCCCCGCCTCCCCGATCTTCTTGTACCTCAACCCGAAGTTGGGTGAATACCTTCTGGAGCCGCTGTACAGGTACCAGACGACCGGGCTTTATCCGAACAAGTGGTCTATACATGACGCGGGTAATTCATCGTTAATATTTCTGTGTTGCTCTGGGTCTGACTGTAATCGTTCTCAGGTGCACACTACCCCAAGGCAGATGGTCACAATGATGGCACGGACGAGGCGATGCCCGTGGAGGAAAGCGGGAACATGCTTATCATGGCTCTGGGCTTTGCGCGCGCCGCGAACGACCTCACGCAGATCAGGCGCTACGTGTGTCCTATCTTCCATGCGAAATGGTCTCTACCTGACACAAGTTTCTTCCAGCAAGGCCTCTTGGACCAATGGACTCAGTACCTCATCGAGGACTCTCTCATCCCGACCTTCCAGCTGAGCACGGACGACTTCGCCGGGCAGCTCGCCAACCAGACCAACTTGGCGATCAAGGTATACTTGTTTCCCCATAATTCGCATTTCAAGTGTCGTTCAACATTGCCTTTCCTTAGGGCATCATCGGTATCCGCGCCATGGCTGAGATCTCCAAGCTGCTGGGTGACAATGCTAAGTACACCAACTACAGCGTATGTATCTGCCGTCCAGCCCTGGGTCTTTGCTAACATGGTAACAGTCCATTGCGGCCGACTATGTGACGAAGTGGACCACGCTGTCCGCCTCCAAGACCGGTCCTCATTTGACTCTTGATGTCAGTCTTTGCCTGTGATTTCTTCCAAGTTTCTCAATTTGTTTGTAGTACAATGACGACGCGAGCTGGGGATTGGTACGTCTTTGTAGAAAACGTGGCGTTATCCGCTGAATTTGTCTCGTAGGCCTACAACCTATTCAGCGACGTCCACCTTGGCCTCAACCTCTTCCCCAAATCTCTTTACGACCAGCGTGCGTGAAAAATCAGCTCCGTCAACTCGTGGAACTGACACTGGCTTTTACAGAAACCGCCTGGTACAAGACCGTCGTCAGTGAGTGTGCCGGTACCTCGAGCTCCTCCTCCTCTTATCACTCCCCTTTCAGACAAGTTCGGCGTACCTCTCGACACCCGCCACACCTACACCAAGACCGATTGGGAGGTCTGGACTGCCGGGATCGTCACTGACCAGGGTCTGCGTGACACCTTCATCAGCTCGCTCAAGGCATACCTCTCGAACGGCCTGAACAACCAGGCGTTCCCCGATCTGTACGACACTATCACCGGTGTCGCTCTTGGGTTCAGAGCGCGTCCGGTCGTGGGAGGGCATCTTGCCTTGGTAAGTGACGTCGTTCGGTGCCTGAGTAGTGTGCTGATATTTTGTTTACTTTCACAGCTCCTCTTGTAGATTAACCGCTCTTTCCACTAACGCTTTGCGTCTTTATCTCAGGGTCGAAACACTCTGAATGATTGAAAATATGTGTGTTTCGTGTTTTAGGGTGTACTGTAATTTATATAAGGCTTCAAAAACAAATCTGCGTTTATTTGCCGGCCCGTTTTGGGAGGCTTAGGGTGGTCCAGAAAGAAAGGTCTCCGGTCGATCACGAGAAAAAGGCCGTAGGTTTTTTTTTTTTTGGTTTTAGTACACCCTTGAGGAATTGTTTGGGAATTGTGGCGAATTTGGCGCAGCGCTCCGAAACTACAGCCCAGTGTTATTATTCGGAGCAATTTTCGCTATTGTTCGCATCCGGAGGTCCCGGAGAACATATGTTCAAAACACACAAGGCACCGAGATGAACATGGTCCCGCCGATTTATCCCTCCCCGGCGTATCCATTTGACCATACCCAGCATGCGTACCACAACGATAAAGCGCTGCAAAAGAACGACCTTGCAGTATAGCAGACCAATATGCAAACAACCAGTTTGCATCCTCTGGATTCAGTGCCATATCTGGATCCCATCAAAATTCCTAAAATGGGTTCTGGACGAGTTGCGTTTGCATCATTTACATTTCCGATCAGCCGGAAATACTTGGCTGCCGCTTTATATAGTGGAGCTGCCATAAGTCTGCACTGGTTTGGCGCGGCAGTTTCAACAGCTATTGCTGCACAGCCTTCTCTGTGTGGAGTCGTCATTTAAAAGCGGTTAAAAGCGGCCTGAATGACCATCTTGAACACATAATATGACAACCCACCCACCTACCGTCACACTCAGCAAAGTGGCAATTTGCTTGTATTCTCTTTCGTTTCTCCCGAATGCTCTCGCATATACGCAATGCGTCAAGTAGGTTTCCTACTGCATTTCTATGTGCTACTAGGTCTCACAACATTTAGTGGTGTGTGTACAAGCTACAACAACAAAGCGGCTTTGTCAACGGTGGCAATCGCAGGCATCGTCATTGGAATTGGTGCGAATTTGTGGGGATTTTGGTGCAGCGTTCTGAAACCACGTCCCAGTGTTATTATTATCTATTGTCGGGATAATTTTCGCCATTGTTCGATATCGACGCATCCGGCGGTTCCAGAGAACATATGTTCAAAACGCGCAAGCTAATGCTGCCGAAATGAACATGGTCGCGCCGATGTATCCCTCACCGGCATATCCATCTCACCATACCCACCATGCGCACCACGACCAAGCGCTGCAACACCACAATCTTGCAGTACAGCAGGCCAATATGCAAAACAACCAGTTCGCATCCTCTGGATTCGGCGGCACTTCAGGAACTACTGGAATGACGGTGTAGAGTGGATCCAAGTGAAATACTGCCAACTGTACATGCGTATATGATAGATTCAATGGGAGTTTTCTCGATGGTGTATTCTCAAATATCGTGGCCTTTACTATACTATTTTGACCAAGTGTTCATCAATTTTGGATTTTTCGATGTCCGAGGAGACCGAAAATTTTCCTTTCGAATTATGGTGATTTTTGCACACATCAAAAAAAAGTTGGATGTTACGCGTTACCGAACACTTGGCCGGAATAGCACAGTATTCGAATCCTGTAGGATACGGAAGTGATCCCCCCATCAAAATTACCTAAAATGGGTTCTGGACGAGTTTA
This sequence comes from Mycena albidolilacea, assembly GCA_029282495.1. Classification (NCBI taxonomy): domain Eukaryota; kingdom Fungi; phylum Basidiomycota; class Agaricomycetes; order Agaricales; family Mycenaceae; genus Mycena; species Mycena albidolilacea. Next base: position 760,596 of record JARIHO010000008.1, on the reverse strand, counting down.
GCTTGCTTTGTTTGCCTCTTAGATCACTCGCTGAAAATTCCCAGCTATTGTCGTTTCTTGCCAAAATCATGAACACACTCTCTATACAGCCGTTTTGGAAACAGTATTCGGGTTTCGTAAATCGTTGATGCTTAATTTTGGCTTACCTTTGTTTGCTGTCGCGAAACTGCCGAACAGTACCCCACTTCCTGCTTTCGTTTCGGGGTTGTAAAACCGGTCTTTTGAATCCAATGTATTGATCTATTTTTCATTGTTGGGCCCATAGTGAAGCGTCAGCATATCTTGTTCGTCTTATCGATGATCTGCATCAAGGCATATCAGATAATCAAAAATTCCCAGTTTCGGTGATGGACGCGCGTCTGATCGGCACCTTCTTGGCTATAACCGAATCCAGTTCGTACCTCGCTGTTTATATTGCACTACGTGTTCTCCGGCAGGCCACTCAAATGTATATATAAACCCAATTGAAGGGCCTCTGAAGACCAATCTCGACAATGACTTCTGTCTCTACATTACGACTTCTCGCCAACTTGATTTCTGAGGCCGTAGACACCATCGAGGGTGTTTACGCCACTGCGGATATGACTCCTCCCTCGTTAAACACACCGTGGAATCCTAAGGCTCCGTCTGAGGCTTTGGGTCAGGATCTCGTAGTAATGGAGGCGAAGACAAAGCTCGTCGCTGCTGCAGCGCAACTCGTAGCGACTGCCCGCGATCCTATTAGTTCTCTTTTGAGCTTTTCTGACGGAGTAACAATAGTCCCCCTGTTTTCCAGGCACGGCTGACTTGAGAACAGGTGCCCCTCTTGGCGTGCCTTCGCACAGTATCTGAACTGAACGTTGTGGAGATACTGCGTGAAGCTGGACCTCAGGTGAAGCCAAGAATATGAATAGCTTCCGAATTGAACAATTGATTTAATACATAGGGCCTCCATGTGAACGAAATAGCTTCCCCAAGCAAAGTCGATCCAGATCTACTCGGTAGGTCCATCTCTCCTCTTTGTGGCACCAACTAACACATATAAAGCGCGTATGCTCAGGTACCTTGCAACCAATCATATCTTCTGTGAAGCCGCGCCGGATGTCTTCGTCAACAACCGAATTTCCTCTTCCCTTGACAAAGGGAAACCGTCGGCCGTCCTATTCGACAAGTCAGTATTTTAAAAGGGATTGGAATCCATCTCCCCTTACCTAATATCTAGGCCGGAGGAACGTCTTACTGGCACTGCGACCGCTGCAGCCCTCGTAGAGATGTTGTGCGCATCTTCCATCCCTCTTTCTAGACAGTGCTCTCAATTATACTTACCTCAAAGCGGAGACGAGATTCTCAAGAGTTTTGCTCTGCTCACGGAGGCGGTCCTCGATCCGAATGGCGAGCAAAGTCCCATGAAGCGCGCACTCGGCGTGAGCTCATCCGAGCCACTTTTCAACTGGATGATGCGTCCTGAAAACAGACTCCGCGCGAATCGGTTCAACATCGCAATGCACGGCGACTCGCAGCGTGAGCAAGCATTGGGGGCAAATTTCAAAGGCACGTCCTCACATGTAATCGAAGTAAAATTTTCAATTCGCTAATCACGACCATGAAGGGTTCGATTGGAGTCAGCTGCCAAATGGTGGCATTCTCGTCGATGTTGGTTGCGGGATGGGGTCGATTTCGCTGACAATTGCCAAGAAGTATCCTACTCTCCGGGTTGTTAACCAAGATTTCGGACCCGTGCTCCATAAAGCGAAAACTGTACGTGGGCAATAGCTTGCTACGTCTCCCGTTCCAAAACCTTCTGCAGCACTGGCAGGAGAACTTCCCTGAACAAATCGAGAAGAACTTAGTAGAATTCCAAGGTTAGAAAATATCTAAGCGTTGCGTCTGGGATAATCAACTTCCACTTCTTTCTAGCACATGATTTCTTCCTACCGCAACCCGTGAAAGGCGCAGACGCCTTCCTGCTGCGTCATATTACCCACGACTGGTCGGACGAAAAGACGGTCCAGATCCTCCAGCGCCTGTGCGATGCGAGCAAGCCTACCACTCACCTCGTTCTCATCGAACACATCGTGCCCTCCGTCGCCGAGGAACCCGTCAGTATCAAGGCCATCCCTGGCGCCGCCAGACCCACTGCGCCTGCCCCACTACTCCCAAATTTCGGGGCTGCATCGAGTGCGATATACTTCAGGGACATGATGGTAAGGCGCTCTTGGGCGTTTGAGCTGCATGGGAGAATATCGGAATATCTGATGACCTGGTAGATGCATAATCTGGGCGGGAAGGAGCGAACGATCGCGAATTTCGTTAACGTGCTAGAGAAGGCAGGTTGGAAGTTGGTGAGAATCCATCGGATCCCCGGGATGGAACAGTGCCATATTGTTGGTGTGCCGGCATGAAATTGTGGTTGGCTCTCAACTAGGCCGTTTAATGAATATTATTTCGGGTCGGAATACTTGCGTTCCTCAACGGGATGTATGGATTGTATACTTATTATTCCTCGTATCTTGAGCAGATGTCCGCATTTTATGTGAACATGTTTGCCATCACCTCGTTCTGGCTTTTCTTCCCCAACCATGTTTCCCAGTTTCGCTACGGCCGCTCTCTTTTTGTTGCCTCCTTTGTCAATTGGCTTGCCGCTCCATTCCGAGAGCTCGTGGGGACTACTTTCGCGCGCTCAGGACCCGTTCCAGTTCAAAAAGGTGAGCCGTCCAATCTCCATTCTCTCCTTCACAGCAGGCTCGGGATCGAGATACTCGCAAATTTCGTAGACAGAATTGTCATCAGGCGCCTGTTCAACCAAGCGAGAATCGACCCATGTGCTCCCGCGGCCAGGAATATGTCGCAGTGTTTTTCCCTCTTCACTTGGGAGGTTACGGAAAGAGTGAGGAGATCTCTTGGCGAGGCGGGAGTTTGGAATTCCAAATCGTAGTGGGATGAGAAGAAATTCTGCAACGGTGTATCCAAGGCTGCATAGCGTTGATACGAGAACGGGTCGGGTGCTCGAGGTCTAGGCAGTTTTGATTACGCGTAAAATCGGTCGCCAGAGCTTACTCACCTCAAAGCCACATTTTCATGGGGTGTGCATCCTCACGGGCTAGTTCGGGGATTATATTCTGAATGAGGTGAAGAAACGACTTTGTCCGTGGATCTAGTTCGCCTTTCGCAGAAGGATTAAGAACAGTGTAAGACTGGCAGGCGGGCGACAGTAGCCATGGTGGCTTTTAAGGACGCCAGGTACTACTACCCAGCGGTGAGGGTTGAAATGTCGACCTGATTGCTTGATGAGCAGAAGTCCAGCTTCAAACTACGCGTACGAGACTTTTCTAGCAATTCCACGAGTAATTTGCAGAATAGACGTCGCACACAATTTGGTCCCAGTCAAACGCGTTGGTGACGGATACGGATACATCGCTGCGAGAAAGCGCCAGATAGAGTCCATCTGCGATTTTGTGAGCGGCGATGAAGTACGGAGATGCGTCCCACCGATTCCACTGTAAAACTCGAGTGCTTTCATGGTGGTAGGATCCAACCCAGAATTGTTGGCGGATCAATCTATGTCGGAGTTTCAACATGCGAACTTGCCTTCTCCGCTGATGGTCATGGTCCCGTCTGCCGCCGACCGACTTCGGATTGCAATAGTATGCGGAATTTTATTCTCTATATTTCTCTCAACCTGCTTCAGGCGTTGACGGCGCTGAAATCCAAACCAGCAGATCAATCCTGCGCTTGTAAGTCGGCCTCCAACTCCATCTTCCTCCACTCACAGAGCCAGCATACGTCCTGAAACTCCGCGCTACGTTTCCTCCATCGACACTGACTGCTCCAACGACAGACGGATCATGGAAAACTCATGCGCTGGCCCTGGAGAAGGAGCTTGCTAGGCTGAAGGAAAAGTACGAAGCGGAGCAAGTCAGTGCATTGTATTTTTCTTTCTTCCTCTTCTGTCCAATGACCGGTGGCTTAGAAACGCTCATCACCTCCGCGGCTCTTGTATGCGATGCTCCGCCCAGAAGCAACCAATCGGTGAAGCGCAAGCCAAAAAAGAAAGCAGCAGCCAACCACCAGGATTTGTCTCACGCCGACCTTGAAACTGTGCTCGAGGGCCTCCATGCTCGTGCGTTTCCTTTTCACCCAGACGTGTAACTATCCTCGTAATTCATCGACACCAGGACCCGAATTCACATCCCTTCCTACCTCAAATTCATTGTTCTCGAGCGTTTCGGCGTTTCAACAACTCACTTCTGTGTTATGGTCATCCGAAGTCGCTGTTACGGCTGAACAACGTTCTATTGTGCTATCCAGCACGAAACGCGCTCTCACTTGCCTTGCCACCGTTCTGCATTCCATTCTGTGCTCCCAAAACATCACTGTTGCCTCGCAGGTCTTGACCCTTCAAACTCTGGCAAGTATCTTGCACCACGTTGTATCGTCTTCTGCTCCCCTCCTTTTTCGCAAACCCAAGCGCAGCACGAATCAACCAGGCACCGTTTCTTCGCTTTTGAACAAATTCTTGGATGCTCTCATAACATCCATATTCAGCCCTGTCGTCGAATCATTCCTCCCTCTTTCCCGGCGCTATCTTGCGTCCCTCTTCCCGACAAAACCATCAACAATACTCCCCGCCGACCTCCGGTCGGAGGTATTGCACCTTTTTCAAAGCGCTTTCCATCCTTTGGTTTCGGTTTCATCCGCGTATGAAGTCGACCTGCGGGTCACCATCGCCTTGATCGCACTGCGTGAACTCGAGAACCTCTTCCAATCTCGACGGACAGATGGCACTCGGCTTCCCCGGACGCGCGACAATCGCCTCGACACACTGGCACGGAAGGACACCCTTTGGTATCGTCCTGCATGTCATGTTCGCTCCACCGAAAGAATCCTCCCAGTCTGTGTCGAACGCTGGCGCTGTTTCTGAGCGCAAGATAGTTGACTCGTTTTCTCGGATCGCCAACCGCTGTCGTAATACCCCGATAGACCCAGACGGAGACGCTAATGTCGAGGGATGTCTCAACGATCTCGACGTAGACGTTGTGGATGAAGTGGGTTACCAGATGATCTTGGGCGTCACGGAGCGGTATTGGCGATGGACGGGAGCACTGTGGTTGCAGACCCCCCTGACTTTCAGGGTACAGGGGCCTGGATTTCACGTTTCACGGCTCTTCATAGTGATTTTTTTTTTCAGGCAGTTACATTTTCAGGTACCCTCCGAATGGGTGTTCCAAAGCACATAACTTTCATGATCATTTAGGATGATGAGTTTTCAACACAAAGTACATGGAAATAACACACAATAAATAATTATCCTGGCGCTCGCATAGGAAAAAAGAAAAAAGCGGCATGCTGCTTTTTGCACAACCTAAAAGTGGCATGCTACTTGGGCTCAAGTTCCAATGTATCTATATATATACACTGTATGAAAACATATTCCAGGTACTCTATCTTTCATGTATTTTTTCAGGCCATAGCAAGAACATGCTGAATTCTATGGTGATTTGCATGAATTTCATGATCCGGGTGTGAAGGGTCTTTGGCCGGTGGCTCAGGCAAGGTACAAAACTCAGGTCATGACCTCCCAAAAATTTTCCTGTGTGTGTGCATATATGAGTAAAAGTCGTACATTGTAGTTAACAAACCAGGTCTCTATTGGAAATATAAAAATATAAATTATCCTGATCCTGATTACCATACTTAATAAAATAATGTAATAAGTACTTAAGTCATAATAATAATATAAAATATAAAATAATTAATACATCAGTGATAAATTGTATCTGCTTTTTTAGCTACTCCCCCATCTATATTTCACGGGTCAATTGGATGAATTTCATGTGGAAAGAGCCTGAAATAAGCTGGAATGCTCAATGACCCAGGGATCTGTGAATCACAGGCAACCTGGTTTTTACTGCCAGTCATGTAGAAACATAGTGAACAACCATCGTGAAAAGGTAAATTTCAGTGTGGGATTCCAGGTAGTTCCAGCCACGTGAAATCCAGGGTCTTTACCTGGATATCAACCAAAATTGCCATTGAAATTCCTATGAAACACCGTGAAGTAGGGACCTGAAAGCCAGGGCCTTTGGCGACCACAGTGGAGAAGTTCAAGAGCCAGAGTAGCATGGCTCTACTTACGTCCTCTTTCGTAGAAACTCCTATTCTCAACATCACCGAGATTCAGTATACGTTCTGATTGTACCTCATTTGCCCAACATTAACGCCAGCATCGTGGTCTGTCCTTTACACGCATTTCCTCCGAACACCCCTTTCGAATCCATCAACAGGCACGACGGGGCAATTCCGCACTTGTCCCAAACCGTCCTCCCGTGTGGTTCAACGTGCAGAAACTCCGCGGCATAGGTGCTCCCCATTTATATCGTGCTCACATTTCCGCTGCTCTGACAGAGAAGTTCAGGTCATGCGTCGGGGCGGCGAGCTTCCTAGGGCCTGCACCTCGAAATACGTAAATTCCGCTTTCGCTGAAACAATTTTCAGTTCATTGAGTTCATAATCCAGCGACAAATCTCTCTTGGTTTCCCCGTGGACATGTAGTTATTAAAGTTCTGGCAGATAATGTTTATGTTGTGTTCCTGAGGAAAATCCGGAAAAGGGACATATAGGCCGATTGCGCGTTTGGGTACGATGCAGATAGTCCAAAGAAATCGTTTTGAGAATTATTCGAGGAAAGGGATAGAGCGTCACCGTAGATTTCTCCATGAACTTGTAACCAAAACCTAAAAGCCAGGAGCGATATCACACTTGGTTCACAAATCAACCAATGAGAAGCCTGGACCGTTAGAAAGAAGTCAACTGAATATGGACGTAGGGGTCTCGAGAGTCAAAACTGTCTCGGTCCCAATGAGAATTCTCGTCTAGGAGCAAGCAAACTTAATCAGGCATGGATTTCATGTATTGGTTGAACATAATTTTGTCGGCAAATGCCGACGCTCACATGATCTCTCCTCCTTCATTCGTCAGTTGCTCATCAGGATGTTTTCGACTATTTTCACCCTCCGAGCAATGCCGAATTGCGGACCTCTTTGCTTCTGCGGCTCAACGTTCGTCTCCAACTTCGCCCTTACAGACCAGTAGCGCCGGTTTGACGGGTTATAGCTGACACGGATAACTGTGGTTCAAATTTATGCCGCGGCGTCGCCCGGGTGACCTCAATGAGACTTCAACTCAAATCGTATCATAGTCTTCCTCTTGTTCAACGAGCTAGTTATAGTGGCTCGCGCAGCGTAATGATCCCGGCCTTTCGTCTTTTAGCTTTAATTTCATCCCTTGATGACCGGACACCACTGGGATGCTCTCTACTGTTCAGTTCGTACCGGCCTGTGACCTGTGACCCAAAAGTACGAAAGTCAGTTTTCGTACTTGGCCTCGGGAGACCGTGACATCCCCAAAATTTCCGTACATACTTTCGTCGGAAAGCACCAGGAAAATTTTAAATAGCATGTACCAGAGTCGATAGACTGTAAAAAAAGGTTAGAATTGTCCAAATCGCTGAAATCTTACTTGGATTGAACACCCCAATGAGCCCTATGCTGTCAACAAAAGCAGCTCGTGCGAACGCCACGGCGCGCGCAACCGTGTAAGCCGAAATTTCGATTTTTGGGGTGATTTTCAGCGACTTCGTGACATTCTGGCGGTTTTCGTACTCGACCCCAGTGACCCGTGACAGGTACGAAAATTTTCGTATTTTTGAAGCCCTGTGACGTGTGACGTACGAACTGAATAAAATGCTACAGTATCCTGCCATCAGCGCCTATCAGCGCGGAATACCCTGAATCCCATCGCTTGTTCCTACCTCGGATGTACGGCCTCATATGGTACGGTCTCTCAACTCAACGGTTAAAGACTGTGTCTCTTACTCTCTTAAAGTCAATCAGCGGCCACCAAACACTAGCGGCGACCAAGATGGAACAAGGCACGTCCTTAGTATCCCTCATTTATGATTATTGTTCTGATAGATTATTGTGCTAGTTAATTACGAACTCAGACTCTACCGTTGGGAATGAGTTCATTTTGTTCAGCTAGCAGGCCTGGATAAACTGACCGTGACGATGGCCATAGATGGCCATCTTACTGCACACGTCCAGTGGACACGGACCTCGCTAACGATTAATACGAAGCTCTACTATTACGAGCGCTTGGGGCTTTTGTAAGTGCTGAACCATGGACTTCGAGGAACTGGTTATTTTACCCAGTATTAAGTTCTTCCGAAGACCCCTCGACCCCTGTTACGACGGGGGAAATTCGGCACTGTCATCGAATACGTTTCTCCTGCTGCTCATGGTTCTCTTCGCTGGCCGTGCACGAGTGCGGAGTTCCTGTATTCTCCTGTGGTCCTGGGGCCTCTGCATGTGGTGGCGGAGAGCGTCTCGTCCGACTGTTATCCTGCTTCACCTCCGGCGATTCCACGAGTAAGTCAGATCAGTGGGGTTCAGCATGCGCGATGCTCGCAATCGCTGGCCAACTACTGAGTACTATCATTCACAAGTGTCAACTTTGAGCCCGAATCTGATTCCTGGGCAGGTACAGTTTGACTGCGCCCTGAGCGTAGTCCTCCCCCCTCGCATCCAATGTTAGGTTAGCACGGAGTCCATAGGCTACTAGAGGTATTCCTTCAAAATGAACGAAGGCAAAGACTGATCTTAATCAAGAATCGCGGGCATCAGAGCGGGCGTGCGTCGGCCTACATAGTGCGTTTAAACGATGGCTGTACCTCAAGCTTTGTTTTTCCCTAGTCAGGTCGAGTCGCAGAGTCAAATGGCACCCAGGAATGTGTGTAAGTTACACGGAAGCGAACAAGAGTGAACTCGGATCCTCAAAGGTGGAAATAAGGTGGGGAGTTTGTTTCTTCGAAGGTACCCTCGATGAGAGCCCGGATAGGTGCCACTTGGCGCTCAGTTGTCCTTAGGTTACCCAGTCGGGAAATACAATTTTCAATCGTGTTCAACTTGATTCGACACAATTTGGAGCCAAAGATTTTCCATCCGGAGATGGGACCGTATGACTTGCGCACGCATCTGCCTTATTCTATCAATTCCTGCATCCCAGCGCATCTGCTCAGGTGGTACAGTATGTGCATCGGGTACGTTGGGGCTTTGGAGCTGAAGCTGGAACTGTCCGGGCTCCAATTCTAAATTATGGACATTGCAACGAACTGTTGCGGTCCCGTTTTGGGAACTTTCACTGTGGAGAGCGCCTGTTTGCGTTGTAGAGTAAAATGCCAATTGATTTTTCACAGCGCGGAAAATCATTCTGTTCGGACGAAGGTAAGTTGAAGCAGTGTTTCGTTCAACCAATTCACCGGAGAACGTGTTGGCGTTGGCGTTGGCGGTTCCTCTAGATTCTAGAATTGCCGGCCATCACGGTTGAACTGGGGCCGACCCACGGTGACCACCGCATGACACTGACAGCGGTGCATGGCGTCGGTCGAGCATCCGTCGATGCGATATCTCTCGAGACAATTCCATGCGGCAACACTAAGTTTGCAGTAGTACGGCAGTCTCCAATTCCTGGCCCTCTCGAGTTTCAAGCATTCAAATGAAAAGGTGTGGAGGATATAGTCTCACTCCCTTCGAGCCCATTCGGATGGTTTCCAGAACCGTGTACTTGGACCTGAAATACGCTTCACCACAATCTGACTATGGAGTGACTTGAATGCCGTTCAGTGCCATGCCATGTGTTTGCCAACTCTCGGCTGGCAGCCGAGATGATGCAGCCTCAGCCGTGCGTCTCTTGGGGGTGTCTTGGTCAAACTGCCCCGTCCGAACACAACCGAGCTGATTGCAGTGGGATTTTCTGTTTCCTCTTGATTATTTCCTCGAATAACAGGTGAAAGATACACTGTAACATAGGCTCAAACGATTTTCAACATGAATTTTCGTTTATAGTTTGGCGACGCGGCTTCTGTTGATGTCGAACTTCCTCAATGTTGGGAAAAGAGATCGACATACTGGAATAGAGACATCTTCTGTTGATCTTCTGAGAAAATTTACTTCGGAAGGACCATTGGCTGCGTACCTTTTCGCAGCCCCTTGATGAATCCCCGACACCGACACACGCAGTGAAGTGATTTCCTGAACCTTAATCTACCTTCATCAACTGAAGATTTCACGGTGCAGGGTGAAGCCCGAAAGACGACGGCCTCCGTGCAAGCGCAGTCATGCAATGATATAATTGTATATCGCCCATGACCGTCGGAATCAATGTTTATCAGTGCAAAATTCACCCTGTTTAATCCCTTACATAAATTAAACATCGGCAGAGACTCCGCGGAGCGTTAACTGTCAAACTGCCGAATAGTATTTCAATCTTGCTGGTTATGTTCTGTTATGTTGACGGAGCGTCGTTCAATCAATAAAATTGCACTAGTACCAGTGGGGAAGTCACCGTTCCCACTAATCAATTCACCGCTACGCGCACGCCGCGGCACTGTGAACCCGACGCGCCGCCGATGGCGACACGAGTGCAAGTTTGACGCTAGGACTATTGGAGTTCAAAAAAGAAAAAATTGAGTCCGCCGCGCCAGCTAGTCTCAATTCATGTATTCGTATGCAGTGTGCGCACACCGCGGCTATATCAATTGACACGCCGCTACTGTAATATCGACGGCAGAGCTGGTGGCCCGAGGAGCTCCATTCCAAGGCCGGGGTTGCCTGGTTTCCTTGTATTGCTCCCGATGCTTAAAGTCTTCCATTATGGTCAGCCTAGTTGTTTTATATGTTCAACGCGCCATGGAACTGGGCCTATAACCCCACTCGAAGGTTAAACTACTGTTTGCGGTTGTTATGCCCATTTAGGTTCAACTGTTGGTTTGTTCTCGAATCAAGGCCTTCCGTTGCATGTGTGAAATCCATTAGTCCCAAGTACATCCATTCGCAGTTTAAATCACCTGCGTCCTGCGTGCACCAACGTTAACTAGGCTCGGTGCATGTACAAATTCTCTTTGGAAATAGTGTACTTCAGTGGCAACCAAGTTCAACTTGAACAATTAAAGAGTCAAGGATCTGGACCTGTCAATCATTTATGCTCACAGTATGTTGTTGCGGACCATTTCCTGGTTCAGCGGCAGAGTTACAGTTGGTCGACGAAGATAAGATAATCCAACTTGTTAATTTCAACATGCGAACTTGATGCGAACACTTGAACCTGATTTGTCTGCGGATCAATCCGTGTCGGAGTTTCAAGATTCGAACTTGCCTTCACTCCCACCAACCCACCACCGTCTGTCACCAACCGATTTGGGATTGCGACGCTATAGTGATCTTCCCTTTCTTACACTGCTTTAGATGTTGACAGCCCTGAAATTGGCACTGAAATTCGACAGCTCTACCCGCATAACGACGCTCTTTGGCTCTCTTTAGTACTATTGTCCGGTACAGCGTCGGAAGACTTTATTAAGACAGATCCACCTCTCTTTTTCTTGCTACGAGATCGCTCTCTTACTTTCCCGGATCGCCAGCCGCTGTCGAGGTGGCCATTGCGGGATTATTAAACAGACAGATACATGTAATATTCGGACCGAGATGCTGACGTCGGCTTGTTATCCGCGGGACGTCCAACAACCTCGACGTACATGCTATAGACGGAAGTGGGATAAGTAAGTTGCAGAAGCATTCGCGCATGAGCGGTACTAGGCACTGACGGGTCGAGGTTTCTTGTTTCTATAGGAATCTTCCCGGGAACGCACTTGGTTGTTCAATATCATCAAACGCCCACCACAGACCTTTCTTTTGCCTGCGCCGTTTGACTGCACTCTCCGCTCTCAGCGAAACTCGGTGTTGTTGCAATCAACCGGAGTCTTCCCTCGCACATTCCGACAGGAAATTCGGCATGCCGTTTTTCCGATTGTCCAAATGTTGAATCTTCTTGCTTCCTGCGGTCTCATAGGAACTTCTACTCTCTAGTCCGGTCAACAATATGTTCTTGTTCCTGATGTCGTGGTCGGAAATCGTCCAACTCCTCGAGGCCGCGCGATTTTCTCCTTGCTTCCTGCGGTCTCATAGGAACTTCTGCTCTCTAGTCCGGTCAACAATATGTTCTAGATCTTGTCCCTGATCTCGTGGTCGGAAAATTGTTCAACTCCTCGAGGCCGCGTGATTTTACGGCGCGAACGAAATCGAAGCTGTCTCTCGACACTTCTTTGTGCCTTGTCGCGGCCACCCGAACTCGTGATGAATATTCGATTTTTAGAGCGGTCCCTCATCGTTCATTTGCGGATCCACAGAAAACTCTACGATTCTCGACACCTTCCTACGCTTCCTCCAGCCCTGTCGCGTGCCATATGTATCGCCGAACCACCTGCACATTAATCCGTTTTTGAAAAGGTAAACCCACATCTTGCTGTTCCTGGTTATTCTAGAGAAAATTCTACGATGCTGAACTCCATCCTACTCCGGGGCCGTCAGTCGGTCGTGTGCCTCTGCTCTGCGGGATTTTTGCTTGCCAAATTAAACCCCGCGGACAAATCCGTTTTGTCCATGAAACTCCCTTTCAACGCTTAAAGGCCGACTTGAATAAACTGCCCGGTCCCGCTGCCAGCGTCAAATACGTAAGACAAATTTAAACAGAGAATCGCTGGTGGTTCTTCCAGTTCTCAATATGGTCACCCTGCCAACAAGATGGACTTCCCGAACTGTTTTCCGGGAAGCCCGAGGCCACGCCACTCAGCGATGACCTCGGGCTTCGCGTGGCACGAATTTTAGAGTTTTCCGCTCCGAGCTAGGCACCATTTAGACCATCCGTCCACACCAGTGGCATTTTAACAATAACCGGAGACAGAACTGTCGGGAACGCCGACCAATCTCTGCCCCATCTCAATTAAGCACTTGACCTGCCCCGCAGCGCCCGTTGCTAGTTTCCGATTCGTACCAGTGATTCCCCGCGTTCAGCAGGTATTTCCGAGGATTTTGGACAAGAACGAACTATCATTTCCAAATCTGGAACGTAGTGCAACAAAAATGCTCCCGCCGGCCCGCCTCGAGAAAGAGTAAGCCAACGCTCGAGGCGGGCTGCGTCGCGGGCGCCGCAGACGGCGCCCGAGCACCCCCCGCACTCCGCCCGCTCCGCGGCCTTGGATTCCTCCGTCTCGCACCCACGCCACACCAATCTACAACTCTCGCAGCCTGCGAACTGCATGCCCAAAAACAGTAAAAAGCGAGACTCGACGAGATCGGAACATGTCTCGAACACATCACTTAAGCTTCTCGGTGTCCTCATGCTCAATCTTGTTTATAATCACCGACATTGCGTCACGGAGGCCCTCCGGATCTCGCTGGGAAGCGTCCCATAGGCTGCAGAGGCTTTGTATTTTGCGCGCCACAGCGCTGATCTCGGATGGATGGGAGCTGCCTCGAGGCCGCGACACGGGAGATGGATGAACAGATAGATAACTGAGTTGGTGGAGGATCTGTGTGGGGAGCCTAGAATTGCGCCGCGCGGGAGCTCCCGGGCGGACCGCATGCTGCTGCCTGCCAGACGGGGACGCACGTTCACAGACGGTGTTAGCAGCCTCGTCAGCCAGCCCAGCTGTGTACTTAGCAGTACATATTGCCTCCGAGCACTGGCAGGCAAGTCGAACAGCTCGGGGCGTTGAATCTGATCACCGTATTGCATTGCAATTTGCATTGCCCAGAGTTGCAGTATAGCCCCGCGTTGATTGTTGGCTGATACTATCTAATATCTATCTATCTCTGCGAGCGTCATTAACTTGAAGCTGTTCATTAACTGGGTCCGACCGTGTATTAAGAGACATAGCAGGTAGCTGGTAGTATCGGGCGTACATTGTCGCCGCGCCAATGGATGGGACGCGATAGAGTGCGCTGTCCACAGCCGCGTCATTTCCACAGACTTGGGTTGCCCAGAACGAGCGAGGCGTTATCGCGGGATCCGGGCGGAGAACAGCCAAACCGAGATGGGGACTGCGGGGGCGGAGACCACCGAAACTGGAGGAGATTAATTAAGATTAGGATACGATTATGTTGGCGGGGCGACGGCAAAGTGCGAGCGGCGACGCGTCAGACAGACGCGGGAGATCGTAGGCGCTAGGCACGCAGATTCTAAGATGAGCGACGATCCCTGCGCGTGACGCACTTGACAAGTCGACGTCGCGCTGATGACGGTGGACACGGAAAGCTTATTTGCCAGGCAGCGAGGTTATTCTGCACACTTGGAGATACACAGGTTGCTCGGGTTAGGTACCCAGCTGGCAGAAGGTCGAAACGAAACGAAACAGAACAGACCGAACGGACGTCGGAGGGGCGTCGAATGAACCCCCGAAAGGCAGGCATCGTACTGTGGACGAACATAGCCTGATAGACACGCACTCAAGCCACTGCACATCTTCCATCGTGTCTGTAGAGCCTATAGACCCCAGCCGACTTCTAGAGCGCGCCTGGCAGCACAAATAGAATAGACGTCGGTGTGGGAGTGGTGGCGCGGTGTGGCGGAGAAGCCCGTCCACGCCCACGTCCACGGCCACGGACTGGGGCCGGCGGCAAAAATATTTGCCCACGTCTTCGCGGCGATGCATCTCAGTGTCGTGGGGAGGATTCTCGAATCGAGTGGTATTCTTTTCAACCGTGTGCGCGCCGAACACACTATTACGCGTTCCTCCTCTACCTCTACCTCTACGCCCACCCCTACGCCTCCGCCTACGCGCCAAGCATGTACCGCTGCCGCGTCGGCGCCGAGTGCGCCGCGCGCTGCGGGTCGGCCCGCGGCGGGCGGCCGTACATGGGCTGTGGTTTGTCTGCGGAGAGGGAGAGGTGTTAGTTAGTACTTATTCGTGTTTACCGAAAGAATCCAAGCTCGAATATCGCAAAGAACCACTCACGCAGCTCATACCGATACACCGCGCCGACGTACTTGTCCCACACCTCGCGCCACATGTGCGCCCCGCCGCCCATCGCGCCGTTGAGCCCGTACTGCTTCGCGAACGCGCGCACATCAAAGTGCAGCCGCTGCGCGTCGGGGACGATCTATGTGTTTTTGTTTTTGTTAGCAACATAATTAGCGGGTAAAATAAGATAAAGATCGAATGGGCAAGTCAAGGAAGGAAGGAAGAGACGGGGGAAACACGCACCGGGACATCGATGCGCTGCGACAGCGTCACCACGTCCGCGAGCGGGTCCTCGCCCGACGTCGGGGGCGGCAGCGTCGCGTTCGGGTGCGTCGGGCGCTGCGTGCGGCCGAGCGTGCGGCCGGAGGTGCCTGTGAGGGG
The DNA here is from genome assembly GCA_029282495.1 of Mycena albidolilacea. NCBI lineage: Eukaryota > Fungi > Basidiomycota > Agaricomycetes > Agaricales > Mycenaceae > Mycena > Mycena albidolilacea. The sequence goes on along the minus strand of JARIHO010000008.1, from coordinate 745,385 downwards.
TTTTAGTTAGCTATCGGTATCTCTTTATATTACATTAGCGAGTATCTCTTGATATCGCGAGAACAAGACACAGGGAAGAAGGGAGAGGAACAGACGCAACGCACCCTTCGCCTCCAACACGCGCGCCTCCTCCACCGCGCGCGCGACCTCCTCCGCGCGCGCGGCGGCCGTGGCCGCGCTGTCCCCCGCGCTCTGGTCGATGCGCGCCTGCTGCTCCGTGAGCTGCGCCTCCGCGTTGCGGTTGTACCTGGCGGCAGTTAGATTTTGGCTATTCCCCTCATGCAACGAGAGGGCGACGCGCACCTCATGCCCGGCAGCGGCGGCTGCGGGAGCAGCAGCAGCGTGTAGCGGTGGTACGGCGTGCCGCGCTGCGGGTGCGGCGGGACGTAGCGCGTGTGCGTGTTGAGGAGCGGGATGCGCCCTGTGTGCGTCGCGGAGAGGGGGATGTTGGGTCTGCGGAAAGTGAGTAGAAAGAAATGAGGGTGAGAGGGAGGAGACGACATACTTGAGCCAGTGGAGGAAGGTCGTGTAGGTCTGGTTCTCCGGGTCGGGGACGTCTGCGCGCGACGGTTAGGGGAACAGAAGATGAGGAAAAGAGAAGGAAGCGCACCCGGGTCGACGAGCAGCATCGTGTAGAGCCGCACGTCCGTGTGGAACACGTTCGCGTACAGTTTCGGGGGCACGCGCGTCTGTGTCGCGTTGAGCATTTGTTCAACAGCCGTCGAGGAGAAAACGCGCTTACCTGCCTGGGGGTCAAGTAATTGCCCGGGACGACCTCTTTGAAGGTGTTGACGCGGCGCTGGAAGCGGTTCCGCTTCATCAGGCTCTCAAAGTGCTCCGGCATGAGGCGCGCGGTGACATGGAGGTCGACGGAGGGGTGCAGCACGGGCAGCACGTCGGGGACGACCTTCATCTGGTGGAGGCGCTCCATGAGCAGGTCGAGGTCGCCGTCCTTGCGCCAGCGCTGCTCGAGGAGATGGCGGTGGGACGGGATGCGCATGTCCGCCATCGCGTTCGCGACGCTCCAGCGCACCTCGGGGAGGTTCACTTCGCTCTGCACGTCGAGTATGTGCAGTTTCGCGCGCTTCGCCTCGAGGTCCGCCTCGAGCGCGCTCTTCGCGGCGCCCTGGACCGCCTCGTCCGCGACCTGCCCGCTGAGCACGCGATGCAGGCGCTGCACCTCGCGCCGCTGCGCATTCGCCTCCTGGCGCACGTTCCACGCGTCCTTGCGGATGAGCTTGACCGCCTCGTCGTACGCGGGGAGCACGCCCACGGGCAGCGGCACGTTCCACCTCCGCGGGCGCTTCAGCGAGATCTCGGGCCGCCCATAGCGCTTCTTGGTGCGGCGCGTCTGCAGCTCGCCCTTGGCGGCGAGCTCGCGGCGCAGCCACGGGGGCAGGCGCCCCTTGCGGCCGCGGCGCAGCGGCTGGGCGTGGTGCAGGAGGTGGAAGCCGAGGCGGAAGCGCGCGACGCGGGCGCGGGGGTTGGTGAACGCCTTGGAGAGGTACGCGCGGCGGCGGGCGGTGCGGAGGGTGGTGCGGGTGCGGGTGCGGCGCGGGGGCGGTTTGTGCCACTTTGTGGGGCGCGGGGGACGCGCCTTGCGGGCGAGGCGGCCGTGTTTGAGGCGTTTGGGCTCGTGCACATTTTTCGGAGGCGCGGCGGGGGCGGCAGCGTCGCGTGGTTTTGGGCTCAGACTAGCGGTGGACTTGTTCTTGCCCGGTGGTGGCGGGGGCGGGGTGTTTTTTGAGGTGGATGTGGATGTAGATGTGCTAGCGTGGGCGCTGCTCCCGACGCCCAGCAGCGAGCTCCGACCAATAGCAGCATGTCTCCGCAACGGCCCCGCACACAGCCGGCCCAGTCGAAGCATCCAGCAAGTACTTGAAAATTTTGAGAATGATCGGCGCTTGTGTTTGGCGGCACCCTGTTTGGCAGCGCACTCTGCCTTGAACCGCGACCAGGTAGCCAACTTCCTGAAAAATCAACCCCGAGCGCTCCAACATCTCTCAGACGACAGACACCTCAATGGCTGACTGTCCTGTACTACCGTCGGTACTTGGATCATTGTTTTTGGCTCAAACCAGATTATTCCGGCAACAGTCGTGGTCTATACCAACTCCTCACAGCCATTCACCTCACGTAGTCTTTGAAACTGGCTTAGCTGCAGTAAAGGTACTTAGTCTCGCTACTCAGATTTTTTCCACCCGTTGAGCAGACAATCGTATCAAAGAGGGGAGAAACGGTAAAGGCTCACAAGAAACTCAAACCGACAACGCTATGGACATACATAACAAGTAAATGATTTTATTGGACCCATGAAGCGGGCGCACAAATGTTATTTTCAAAACTCAACGGCTCCAGTAAGTATGGGCAAATGGCACTCACGAACACGAACACACACCAACATCCTCAGGCACGCCGGCGGTATGCGAGCTCTGCTCGCCCCTCTCACGACGCGGGTCGGCGCCATGCTTCCATCAGCGTCCACCTCGCGTGTTGAACTGAAACAAACTTCAACCCCACATCCGACTCCGTTGCCGACCAAAAAGTGTGCCCAGACTAGAGGCAGTTGATTTTGGGTTGCACAATTTTCACTCTTCCACTGTTCGCCGGAGGTGCTGACCCGCTCGAAACGTCCCTATGACTGCTTTTCTTTTCTTTTTCTTCTTCTTCCTGGTTGGCGCTTCAAAGCGGTACACAACCATGTCTTCGAACACATCGGTCAAACTTCCAGATCTCCCCTCCCCTCTCAACTCGCGTACTCGTTGCCATCCCCTATTTTCACTCCCAAGGGCCGAGTCCCACTTGATTCCCGCCTAACCTGATTTCCTCGAGTCGGATCCTGGATCCACGCCGATCCCTCGCCTCGCCGTAGATTCATGGATCCACGCGCGCGCGTGCCGCCCGGCACTCTCCGAGCCCCAGCCCCTCCCAATCCTCGCATCTTCGGTTCGCATGATTCTCTCCACTCGGGCCCAATACTAGTCGGGCCCCTCGCCCCGTATGCCCCATCTCTGCAAGGACCAGTGATAATCGATGTGGCAAAAAAATGTTGGGATTTTGAGCAGGCCCGGAGGCCAAAATCCCAGAATTTGGTCGGGAATCGCACCAGGCCTTCTTACCTATTACCATTGGTCCTTCTCCACCCCGAAAATCGATGTCGGCATCTCCGGGCCCCTAAGATTAAATCACTCGGAGGCAAAGGTCAGTCCACATCATCGTCCCATCTTTGCATCTGCGCATGATTTCCTTATAGCCGCTTCCTCCCTTTCCTTCCCTGAGCCTCTCGCCTCACTCAAGTTCTCCGTCGCCGTCTTCTCTTTGACTGACAGTGTTACGGAAATAATTAAACTAATCTCTAACACCGCATAGGCGCACGCGCGCAGTACGCGTCGTGTAGGGCTCCCTTCCCCGACGCGCAGCGGGCCGCTCGCCAATCCTCTTCTGCATCACGATGAGTTGATGAGGCAGACCCTCGGACTTATTTCCGTGTCGTTCCGCTCGTCTGCCGGCCGGCCCCCACGCGCTCGCCTAAGGCCCCTCAACTTGGACTCCTCTCGTCGTCTCCCGAGTTGTACGTACCGTACGCGATGTTTTCCCCTCGTACGGCACAGGAACTTCGATTTGACCTTAATCTGCTTCTGCCAAGTTCAAGTTCAAGTTCCAGTTCAACCGGATACTATGTATATGCCGATATTCCCTTCTTCTCTGTATTTGCTTTAGTTCTAACACCACGGAGTTGAAAGATCGCGACCGTGAGCTCGGCTACAGGTGTATGGAGGAGTCCAGGGACTGTAGTGTACTTATTAGTGCCTGTACACTCGGTTACTTCCTGGCCCCGGCGTTCCTAAGTGGGACCGTGCCGTGCAATCCTACCTGCCTACCTACCCTGATTCTCACCTTCCTCTTATGTCGACTCGGAGTCCGAGTCGCTCGAACGGAATCTAATCTTCGGATCGATTTCCCACTGCTGTCTCATCTCATCGCGGAACGGGCACCGCGCGCGGAACGATTTGGCGTACAGACACCGAGATCTTCCGAAGGCTGGTCACCTTGGCTGGTCGGTCTACAAAGGCACACGAACCCGAACCCGATGAAGGAAGACAGGCACACGCTCTCACAAGCTCACGCCTGCAAGACAGCTTTATCCGCGGTCCCCCCGTCCCCCCCGTTCTCACAGTTCAAACGTCGTCCCGCATAATCTCCGGGCTGTTCAAGTGGCCCCTCGGTGTATCATGCGGCTGGCGCTGGCTGGCTCTTATGACCGCGTCCCGACGTCGACTCGGAGCTGGTGTGTTATGCTTCGGGGGATTTAAACGAAACGTCGGGGAATCATGGCCAAGGGAATACACTGTCAAGAGCGACCCGCCGCCGCGAATCGATATCGTCTGGTGGATCTGGCGTCCACGCGGAGGCAAAACTCGTCAACCCCTTCAAGTGGTATGGATAAGACTCGGGATAATATATTGTCAGCTAACGTTAACAAAATAATTTGAATTTCAACCCTAGCGGCAGGCGCGGGATATTCCGTGCGACAGACAACTCGGGTCCGTGAATACTCGGTCTCGAAATCCCGAATTGCCGTCAGTATATCGATGCGACGATGCCAGCGCGCAGACGATCAATCACCTTGAATCGGGATTATGTATTCAAATTCAAATTCAACCCAACCGCATTTGCTTCCGCCCTCAGGCTCGTCGACACTGTGCTCTGCTCTGTTCGAGGAGTCCGTGAAAATAAAAACCAAACCGTCGACGTCAATGTGGCAGGTATACATTCCGAATTGCTGTCTCCCACCGCAAGGCTAGGCTACACTACACTACCCTCCCTCATTGAAACTGAAACAGTTGAAAATTCGATTGACGCATGCATGGGATTTGCCTCCGTCCTGTGTGCACCCCATGGCCCGATCGAGGACAGCGTGCACCCTCGGTTTCGGTTTCGGTTTCATCTGCTCATGCAAGCATGCACAACTTGTGGGCGAACGAAACAAACGAAAAAACATAAAATTCCTTGCTGTTTTTCAACATTAAACGACTGACTGAAAACGCCCTGTTGAATCGTACAGCACGGACGTTGCGGTTTGAATTTCCGTTTCAAATTTGCCTCCGCCCAATGCCCATGGCCCAACCCCTATCCCTATCCCGCCACCTGCCATGCAACCCATCAATTAGGCATTGATTTAATATTAAGCACCTCGCGCGCCGATCGAGCACACAGTGATGCCGTATGCGTTCTCACACAGCTTGGCAGTGCCGCCTCGACGGTCACGGTTCCCGACCCCGGTCTGCGAATTTGCGGTTCAAGGTTGATCAAGTTCCGAGCGAGCGAGCGACGCCGGGCACAGCTTGTGTCCGTGCGCACCCGCAGTCTCTGCTTCCCACCGCCCTCGATCGGCCCCGGCGGGGTGTGCCCGCACACACGTACGCCGGCCGACGCGATGCGCCTGATTATTTCTTGCTCTGACGATGCGGGCTCGGGCTCGGGTTCGAGCTCCCCCGGGCCCGGTGTTGGTGTCGGGCTCGCCAGATTATTTTTCGCTGGTACAGCCCGGGTCTCGCTTCGGCCATGCGCTCGCGGCTGGGCCACTTCGGATTCCGAGCACGGCTGTACGCAGCGAAATTAAATTACTGTACATATGAGCCGGGAAAGATACGCCGATGAATGCTGTAGCCAGAGTCGCGGAACTTGCGAGAAAATTCATCAGGAGATGAATGCTGTAGCTAGAGTCGCGGAACTTGCGAGAAAATTCACCAGGAAAGATATGCCGATGAATCTTAATGCTGTAGCTAGAGTCGCGGAACTTGCGAGAAGATTCATCAGGAAAGATATGCCGATGCCGACGAATGCTGTAGCTAAAGTCGCGGAAGTTGCGAGAAAATTCACCGATGAATGCTGTACACAGCCAGAGTCGCGGAAGTTGCGACAAAATTCTGGATGATCAAGTCCAGCCCATCGAAATCGTCTTGGCCAACTCAAATCGCACCACATTCCAGAAATTCTATGAATCATCCATTCAATGTATGTAGCAACCTCTACATCCCAACGAAAACACAAAACACAAGACCCAGTAAAAAGGAGCGAATAAAAGGATTGGATATCATATCATAGTACGCGCCAGAAGGGGACGGATGTTATTGCTACAATACAGTATGTATGATGGGGCGGGAGTGGGTGGCGCGGGAAGCAAGAGGAGGAGGCAGGAGCAGAGTGTCAAGCAGGTATACGTATCGCACGCAAGACAACAAGAAATAAGTGTACGAATAAGAGTACGCGGGCGGGGTATGTATAGAACAGATTATGGGTGGTGGGATGCATAAGCAGGAGGAGGTGGTGGCGGCGCGGAGGTAAGGGCAAAGCAAACTAAATGGCATATTGTAGTGTGGGCTAGCAGTAATACAGTGGATGTGCAGGCAAGACGAGAAGTGTTGGTGATGGTGGCAAACAGACAGATGGGGGACAGGCAGAGACACAGAGCATAAAGCAATATACAGCAATAAAAATAGGCGCGCAGGTGGTGTGGGCGCGTGGTGAAGATGACGTGGGCGAGGGCGCACGGGAGATTAGAACGTAGACAGCTGTATCGGCGGCCGCTCGAGCACCACGGGCTCAGGGTCGCACATCGCGGGGAAGCGGTATTGGAAGTCTGCGTCATAAGTTAGCTCAGATATTCGCAGAACAGAAGGAGGGCAAAGAACGCACCACCGTCCCGTATAACCGGATTACTTCTCCGCCGCCGCTCCTCCGCCTCCTCGCGCTCCATCTCGAGCTCGTAGGGCGCCTTCCCGCCGATGATGGGCACGCGCAGCGCGGGGTCGACTGCCTCGGGCTTGGGCTCCCACCGCCCGCCGCCGGAGGCCTTGCACAGGAGGCTCGCGCGCCGCAGGGGGTACGCGTCGAGCTCGCCGTAGGAGCGCTCCTCCTCGCCCTTCGCGGCGAGGGGCACGCCGCGGAGGGAGTGCGGGGACGAGGGGCGGCGCATGCTGCGGCGGCGGTGGGGGTTGCTGTGGGTGGGGGAGGAGGGGCGCGTGCGGGAGATGCCACCGGGGGGGAGGATGCTGGTGTGGGGGAGCGGGGGCGTGGTGGGACTGGGGGGGCTCGACGCGGCTGAGGAAGGCGCGGAGGCGGAGGGGGAGCGGAAGAAGGCGATGGGGGACGCGAGGAGGGAGTTGGTGCGCGAGGGGGGCGCGGGGCGGCGGGGGACGAGATCGGGGGAGCGCAGGCCGTGGATCTGGTCGAAGCAGTCGTCGCAGACGCGGGCGCCGATGATGGGGGACGCGGGAGACTCAAACTCGGTCAAGGGGGTGTTGCGCGGGGGGTGGAGGAAGGAGAGGTGGGTCGTGTCGAGAAGCGCGGTGGTGCGCGACGAACACGGCTGGCAGAAGACGCCGCCGCACTTGCGGCAGTGGTGTCTGCGTTCCCACACCGAGAATGGCACGCGACAGTAGAAGTTGTCGCAGTGGGCGGCGGACTTGTCGGACTTCCACTGGTGCTTGGGCAGCAGCACGGCGAGGTGCTCATTGGGGCGCGGGGTGGTGAGGGGGGGCGCGCTGCTGGTGGAGGCGTCCGAGGAGCAGATAGAGCGCGTGCTGGACGAGGCGATGCTCGAGCAGGACGGCGAGGAAGACAGAACAGAGGCACACGACAGCGGCGAAGAGTCCATGTCAGTAGATGGCTCGTCCAACTCTAGTGGGAATATTTATGCAGCCTCCGTTGCCTGCCAATTATAGCAACAGAACCCGACCCAGATCCAGATCCAGATCTCCCCTTTCCCGATCTGACCACACCCACCACGTTTCACCGGCGCAAATTCGGGGCTCGCGACAAACCACACCACACAACTCTCCACCCTGCTCCTCCTCAGCTGCTTGCCCCTTCAGACCACCCCACTCCTGCTATACAACCTACCCCGCCCCTCGTAGGCTTAGCTCGCCCGCATGGGAGGAAGCCGTGGTGCCTGGACGAGCGAGAGTAATAGCTAGATGGCCGTCCCCTTTCTCCGCCCGGTCCGCGGCCCTCATTAATAATACCAATAAATAAACCCTATTTCAATTTCGCCAGGATATCTACATACGGAGCCAAAATATTATTGCCCAGGGCCGCGTTGATGTGATCGTTGCCCGTTACCGCCTGATGGCGTGATCTCACATAATCCCCGCGCGGTGGTTGGCTGCCGCTGGGCGTAAAAAATTACTCCAGGCGAGCGCAATGTGTGTCCCCGCCAACGGCACTTTCATGCGCAACTTTTTCCTGCGCTGTCGAACTGTTGCGTTTCGTTCGCGCTGTCGTCCCACTTTCCACTTGGGCACCATACGCGCTCGCGTCTGGCCGCCGCTGCTTTCTGGAATACATTGCTTACTGCTCTGTATTCACCAATTAAGCTCCCTTCGTCTCGGCTCCGTCGTCCCCGCGCACCCACCGGTCACCTATGGCTTACGCGTCTTCTTCTTTCCAACGTTCTTTCTCTCACCGAGTCGCCCGCCCAGCAACCACCCGACCCCACCTTCTTCACGCCCGAACGAACAAGCCTTCCTCAACCCCGCCGTTCCGTGCAGAAATCGGTGTGTCAGCCTCCGACGCCATCGCGTTATTGCTTGCGTTCTCTCGTACTGCTCGTATGTTTCTTTGTCTGCCAACTGATGGTGGGTGAACATACAACAGACCTGAGAAAGAGACTCAGAGATGCCCGCGGTGGTACGGCATCGAGCAATGCCGTATGCACCCGCCAGGCTGCACATCCCCGCCCGACTACGCGTCCGAGGTAAATACGCGCGTGTACGCGCGTACACGGTAGACATCTCTTGCTTACATACCCCCTCTGCTAATCCGTACCTAACCTTCATACATTTGTTGCTTGAGTTCTGACAACCTCAACTCTTGGAGCCTCCGACCCTGCTCAAATTCGATTCGACGTGTCCGGAAGTCCGGAGTCAACATCCGGTCCCTACCCCTGCTTACTTACTCTGCATTGACACCTATGGTAATTACCTACTATAGCATCGCTCAAGCCAACCCTGCGCTACTGTCCTATGCCATACGACTTGAAGCCACGTTGCCCGATGTCCGGCGGCCAAAGTCCGACGACCCGAATTGTGAGCCTCTTCTATCCCGCCACCGTCAACACCCAGGTACCGTTGCCCCCAGCTTGACTGCCCCAACTTTACGACCGCCCCACCCTCTCGCTAGAAAGCACCCTTAGAACCCTACCTGACTCATGCCCACTGACGCTTTCGTTGAATTGCACCCCAATCCTCGCAGCCCTGCACCGGACAATCCCTGTACCACCGTCGAGCCATAGTGTGTGCTAGCGCACAACATCGAACATTGAATGAATGAATTGCCACCGCCGACGACCTGCGCTGGCACTCGATGATGTTCCGCACGGGTACGTCGGAGACTTATCGTCGAACCATAGTGTGTACCACCTCCCAAACAAACAAACAAACATTGAATGTTCGATTCTCCGCCCCGCCAAGCTACACCGTTACGACTCGGAGCTGCGCTGGCACTCGATGATGTTCCGCGCCTCGGGTACGGACGGGTACGTCGGATTAATTTACTTATCGTCGAACGATAGCGTGTACCACCTCCCAAACAAACAAATATCGAACGCCCGATTCCCCGCCCCGCCAAGCTACGCCGTTACGACTCGGAGCTGCGCTGGCACTCGGTGATGTTCCGCGCCTCGCCTCGCCTCGCCGTCTCCTCTCGGATACGTCGGATACGCTTACCGACCCGAGGGGAGGTGGATCCGCTCCGCTACACCGCTACACCCCGCTACTCTAGCGACTGACTGAATGAATGGACGGACGGACGGACGTGGATGATTCGCGGTCGAACGGGAACCCCGCCGTGTGTTGTGTGTGTATTGTGGGTGCCACCCGAACACAACTTCCCCGCCGGCTGGCCATGGAGTGGCCAACTTCACACGGCGAAGGTGGGTGTTAATGGGTGCTCGTTCCAAATTCGAGGCGAAAAAACCCGGTCTAGTCTAGATGACGGCCTCCGTCGACACGCCGTGTGCTAATTGTCAATGCCAATTGAATCCCAACGCACCGCGCGGTCGGGGTCGCGTTCGAGAGCAACAACCGAATTCCGCTACATAATTCTACCCATCCCCGGTGCCCGTCCTCGCGCAGCACGCCGCAGACCGACCTCGAAAGGCCGTGTTGAAAATTTGTGCGCGCGCCTAATTTGATCTCTATCCCCCGTCCCCTCCCACGCCGTTAATGGAATTCCAACTAACCCAAATTCGAGAAGAAAAATCCGGCCTCCCTCGACACGCCGCTCGTTAGTTGAGTCCTACCATTCCAAATCCGTGGTCGAGACCGTCGGGGTCGGGGTCGAGTCTGGGCTTAGGGGTATCTACGCCCATACAACCCTCTCTCGCACTACTCCGTGTACGCGCTGGATTCGGTCTACCTCCCAACTCCCGAGCACGCGCTAATCTGTCCTTGAAAATAGAAATAATGATGTCAACCCGATCTTCTCCTTATCCCTTCTCTCCCGACACGCCACACGCAATCCGTATCACCCACACTTACTGGGCCATAGCAACACGAGGCGTCGGCGTGTCCACACCGTCGCACTATTAAAGCCCAAGCCCACATCCGTCGTCCTCTCCTCGTCTGCCTGCACCGCTCAGTATAGCAATCTGATGGCAGTTCAACTTTCTCGCGCTGATTCGAAGGCATTTGATTCTGGATCTTAAGGCCGAGGCGCATGATTCGAATTCTCTGGTGGGTCCCTGGTGTGGAAATGGCGGTCTCGGTGAACACGCCGCGACCTGCGAGACATTAATTTCGCCATAGCCTGTCCCTCTCGCGACACGCCGCGCGACGCAGGTCGCTAATTGTCAAACCTTATCCTCTCCTCCCCTCGCACCACGCCGGTCGCAAATCGTTAAACCTTATCCTCTCCTCCCCTCGCACAACGCCGGTCACCCAACTTGAAACCAACTCCATCTTCTGATCCCTTTCGCACCACGCCGCGGCGCCAACGCCAATTACAAAACTCGCCCCGGTCAAGACTCAATACAATAGTCTAATCTCTCTATTACTTGTATCCGTATCAGCATACACGAGGCGGGGCTCACCCCGTACTTAAACCCGACTACAGGAAAGCTACTTCAAAAACCCATCCGTCGTCCTCTGCTCTTCTGCCCCTGCACCGCCCGAGGTCGCTGGATTCGGTTTAACTGACTACGGGTGACGAACTTTCTGATGTGGCGCATTAAAGTTCTAAGTATACCCAGCACTGTATGGTATGTGCGCGCATCTCATGTTCCTTGTCTGTTTTGCTCATCCGTCGGCGTTTTCGAATTTGGACAAAACACCAAGTTTGGACAAGGTTCAAAAGAAGCAACGCGAAATTTGTTCCGCACTTTTGCCGGATGGGGCGATATTCAAACTCCGCGGGTGAAGCTGCACCGGCGTCTTTGTTCAATCTGTGTTAGTCCGAACTCGGGGCTTGCATCTACATCTTTGTTCTCTGTTCTGTGTTCTGTTCCCCGTTCGTGGTTGGTGCAACCCCGTCCGATACCTCCCATGGCGATTCCTCCCGTCAACTCCCGAGACATATCCAACATGCCGCTCGTCTCAGATGCAACTGAAGTTGGATGTCAACTTGAGCTGCAACTTTGCATCGGACGTCGCGGGGAGACGTTGACATCGACGCCCGGGCCGCGGCGCGCCGCATCCTGTCGACCCCATCCATCCTCTCCCGACACGCCGCGGCGTAGCACTCAGCCATTCATTTGGTCTAATCCGTCTGGCTGTAGCATCGGGAGCTGAGCTCAGCGATACTCAGCGCGTATCGCGTGTATCTACCCTCCAAGCCCGACTACTCCAGTCCCAATCCCAGTCCCAATCCCATCCCCCTCTGCCCCTGCAGCGCACCGCACATTCGTAATCTGATGCAGATGCCAGTGGCACTCCGATGGGGCAATGATAGCTATATACCTGGGAGCGCGTTCTAACTTGGGCACACCGACCGTATGCGCTGGTTGCCTCGAGGCCGACCCGGAACTGATTTATGACATGGCTGGGTGATGGATGGGATGCGTCCTCAATTATGACGGAAGTTGATTGGTGGGACACACAGACGAGCACGGAACAGATGGTTGAGGTGTCTACGGTGTGTGATTATAGGTACGAATATGGATACCTTCCGAAGCTGGCCAACGGTATTTTGGAATCCTATCATACCGCGAGTCCTATCCCATCGCGAGTACTCGAGTTCTATTCATCGACAAGGCTCGCTGATTTATTTTATTCACCAGAGCTTCTTGATTCCACTCCGCCTTGAAGGCCAGCACACACCGTGCCTTTCAAAGTTCGGTCAGTCATTCATCCCGTCGCTCTGATTATCGTCGCTCTGATTCGAAATGCCGGCGCTGCTGCCAGTGCCAGCGCTATATGGCGATACATGTCCACAAGCTACATACACAGCGGTAATCAGATTATTCATATCTATGCCAAATGAGCGGCTGTCCGGCGAAGTTCTGATTGAGTTTCCATCCATCCATCCTTGCTTCTTTCTAAATTTCGACCCCGTGCCACTGTGTCTACAGGGTTGCCGACTTGTGGGCAGACAGAAGCATGAAGCACGGCGACCAGGACGGAGCTTGGCAGGGATGGGGCCCTCCGGCCGGGAACCAAAGAAACACTAGTATTCGAAGGTGAGCAAAGATTAACCATTAACAGTTGGAATGTCCGACGACTTGGATATTAATTCCTAGGTAGGTATCCATCGCGGCGTCGCCCGCAATGACCGTGGCCACAACATACCCAGTAAGGATTCGGGGCGGTCTAACCCCCGAATCCCTCATTTTCTGTCTTGAGATCTCGAAAGCATACGAATGCAATTCAACTTCGAGAAGACTCTGGTACCTATCGTCTGCCAGGCACATACCTTGGCAACAACTGAAGTTCGGCGATGCATCGATATAGCTTCTCTGGGAATCTCTCAAATTCCTTTCTATTCTTTCTGTTCTTTTCTGGGAAATTAGGATCTCGAAGAACTGTGATGCGATGCAGCTTCGAAAAGACACAGGCGTCCATTCAATAATGCGATATGATGCAAATTTTCGAACGCAAACTCGAACAAACCGCGGTTGAGTTTGAACTTTGATCCCTTCCGCCACTTCAATTGACGAATTCTACCGAGCCGCGGCCGCCGTCTCGTTCAATTCGACGGTATCTGTATACAAACACATGGACTGCGCTGCTCTCGTGTTTGAGTTCCTTTGCTTCGCTCACTCCAATTCGACCGTGCCATCCCGTTATTGAATTTCCCGACTCAATTCGAAGTCTCCTGCATCCTCAAGCATTCACCTCTCATTTCTGCGTTTATACAGGCACTGCCCTTTCTCGCAGGGAGCCAATACCGCAAGTGATGCTGCGACATACCTCTCGCTTCATGCATTCACTCACTTGCAATCCAACATCGTCCCCGTACATTGACACTGACGAGATCCCGCTTGACCTCTCCTCTCGCACGGTTTTCTCGGACTGGGGCCTAGACTCCAAAGTACTATGATCTCCTCACCATCTCTGCAATGGTACAATATATTCTTGATGATAATCTCTGAAAGTTGACGCTGTCCCGCCTCGGGTAACAGAAACCTTTGCCGGTACCGCAACTCGGTCGGGGTTCCTCGGGGTGTCCGCCGCGGCTTTCCCACCGTGCGCTCATGGGTGTACCAGACGACAGCCGACGCCAAGACGCCATATGTTCAAATGCTCAAATGTTCAAATGTTCGCCGCATTTCGAGACGAAAAACCCGACGCCCATCTGTGCCGAACGTATTGAAACGTGACCCGTCTTATCCGGTAGCCTCGCCGTAAACCTGTAGACCCAAAAGTCCTTTACTCTCCCCCGCTGTCGCTGGCTTATATTCCGAGTAGTTCCGAGCTCAGCCCGCGTTCCCACAGACGCCAGGAACATATACTCTCTTTTGGTCGGCGTTCCCACGCCCGCGGAGCGGAGAATTGTCGGCGCGGCGCGAGGTAGAGCGTGATGTGTAGGTCTTGCGCGTTCATCCACCCATCCTCAGCGTCGCATTGAATATCACATAGTTCGGCGCCTTCCGTGAACTTCCCTGCGCCCTCATTTCCGCATTGGGTATGCATGTAACTTAATTAACTCACTCCCACTCCACACTCGTGCGTCAATGTCTTGCGTATGCCTCCGCTGTCCATCATACTCCGAGCCGTACCCGCCGGGGTATTGGATACTCATACGGCGTGTCAGCGAGGATGGCCGGATTTGGCCTCCTTGAAGAAGGTGCTGGACTACGATTCAACTAGGGTGACGCACGCATACCATCGTGTAGACAGTGGTGTCTTTGGAGCCTGACGCGTTGGAGTTTGTTCAACGTATTGGAGTCCCCCAAACTACTTTTCTCAGTTGAACTGGAACTTGGGCCCCTCAGGAGTCAGTGAAGTCTCTTACATCCATCCTGCAGCATGACGATGTATTGTACTTGGAGTCGTGTCGGAGCAAGTTTCTTTAACGTCGGACTCTTGGGGACCTTCAAAGTAAGTTGCTGAACTGAAATTGGCCCTCGGTACAACTTGAACATCCCCGAATCCGACGGCACCGTTCGACCGTTCCCCATCTGCATCGAATCCAGGCATATGTCTATTATGAATCCGATCCGCTGAGATTCGTTTTGTTGTGCGACGTGGCCGATCCACGCAACTGCGGTACAGTCAGTGGTGCGTGATACTTTCAGATATCCCCACGCCAGCAACATGTTCCGTTTTAGCGGTGTGAGCACCACCTGTCGTGCTGAGTTCATTGACAACTCAAGAACCGAATGCTATTTCATGCAACTGCGGCACTGCCGGTGGTTGAGCTTGTATTCAACTGCAATTCAACTTGTACATATGAGACCTGTTTTCACCAATTAATACAAATTTTAACAAGAAACCTATAGTTTTCAGCTGCTCTGAAATGTTAATTCCACAAATTGGGGCTGCTTTCCAGTTCCATGCCCAAGTTTTCGGCAAATGTTCCCAGTCGCATGGGAAGTATCCTAAAGCGGAAACTGATGGTTCGAAGTCCGAACTTTCAAGTCTGAACAAACTACCGCAAGGCTATAGCATTAGTCAGTAGATTGAGTCCTGGAAACACTTGGTAGCCAAATACCCTCAGATATACGGTGATACAGAGAGAGCTGTGTCTGATGGCTGATCCCCCAATCGCATTTATTGTAATTAAAATATTCTGTGCTCTTAAGTAATAATAATTGAGAAAATAGAGGCTCCTTCACACATATCCACTTACTGAGCCCATGAAATCGCATTCAATGTCATTGAACTTCTCGCAAACTAAATCCGAAAGAAACTCGTCAGAAATTGCCGGAAGATTGCCGGGACGGCATGGCTGATGGCCTTGTCAAAATGGGTGGTTTGATTAATCACAGGCGCTGGTCAACACGACTGAGGACTTGAAAGTTCGAAGTACAGCAGCAGCACTTCCCGATTAGGAAGTTTCGTGCAACTTCGGTGTTCGGACTTAGGCTCAAAAGTTTTTTTTAGCGATAAATAATGTAATATGTACATCCAATTGGTTGAATTTTGATTGGCCGTTGTTATATTCAATGGAACTGACCCACCGTAACATATGTGCCAGCAAACATGGGTTTACGAAAACACGTTCAGTCCGCAGAGATGTTCGACTGGCCGATTGCCAAAATATCCGACTTTGCCAAGTCGGGCAAAGGGATTTGCTGCTTTGCATAGCGCCAAGGTGTTCTATGAACACCGCAGAGGGTCAGTGCTAGCCAAGGGCGTCTAATCGATGCCTTCCCAGGAAGACAATCTACTTTTTTGGTTTCCGCGCTATTCGACTTAACAATAAACCCAACCTAGAAACTGAAAGCACCTTGCAAACTCGGCGGATGATACCGAACATCATTTTGCAAGAGGATTTGTGGGCGCCAAAGTGATTCAAACTTTCTCACCACCTCGATGAACGGAACCAGCGATCATTCATGATCCCCATTGTGGCGTGGTGGGTGCAATGATTTGAATTTCTTCCAGCAGGCTATTTCTCAGTTTCGTGCCAAGTGTGCGCGTGGGGCTATTTGGCCCAATTTCGCCAGCGAGCCGAAAAGAACTCAGCACTGAGATGGTGGGCTAGCCCACCATCTCGTCACACAAACAACCCTGGGAATAGGAAGTATTCGAACGGGCAGACGAATCGGCCGACTCGAAAATGCCTCTCGGCCGGCCCCTCCGAGTGGTCGACATGGTGGCGGATCCTATTGTGGCTGCAATCTGTGACTTCGAACTTGCCCGTCTCCGTGTCGATCGTGGTATACCTCCATCATGCGTGTGCAATTGCTCGCGTGCAATTTGCGATCCGCGGAATCTGTCCAAGTTAGATCTGAAGGCCTTCCTCAATCCAGTGCCACGGAATCCGACTCCTGGTCATAACTCAACTGACTGTGTTCAAGCTCTGTCCATTGATTCTGGTATCTGGCCCTAATTTCGAGTCCATTGAATGGGTTCTTGAACAGCGCAGTACTCCAGATCGAGTGAAGTTCTCGGCCTTTTGAAAGGGTCCTGAGAAACATAAGTTCAGCAAACTCTCCCTCGGAAACAGCCAGGTGATAGACCCCTCGTTCCCCTCAGCCTGCCAAAGAACATTAAACCACTGCACGTTGCCCACAGATAAACTGTTATTAGATCGATTGAGACTAGCGTGGGCGGCAACTTGGACTTGAACTCCAGTAGGCTTAGCGTGAAACCTGGTTATGCGCACCATTCGTGTGTCGCCATCGGCGGGGTGTCTGGCTCACGCTTCCGCTGCGTACAGTCGATGGAATTGAGAGTGGGTGGTGGGAACAATGACTCCCCAGTCGTACTAGTGCCATTTTATTGATTCAACAGTCGACGCTCACGCGTGTCCGTCAAACTTCAAGATTGACATCCTAAAAATGACAGTTAACGCTCCGCGGAGGCTTCTTCTTATGTTTAATTTATGTAAGGGTTGAACGTTGAACTTTGCCCTGAACGGCGTCCGATTGACATTGATTCAGTTGGCTATGGGATAGCGCCTGAAAGCGATGCACAATTATGTATCTTGGAATGACTGCGCTTACAGGGGGCAGTAACCTGCAAGGAATCATCAAGGAGGTGTGCAAAAGTGCGCACCGGTACCAATTGACCCCTTCTTCCGTACGGGAAATGGCTCTGTTCAGTTATGTTGTAAATCTTCAATATTGAAAATATTGAATGTGATAAGAAGCCCGAGAACACCCGTTATTACCTACATAAAATGTAAGAAGGAAGAGCGGAACAGAATCCTAAATCTACGCGTCGCTAAGCTACTGTATATGTAGCTGTTCGGCATGACAGGGCAACAGTTATAATGTTGGAGACACACCGCTCTAATCCTTTCAGGGTCTGCTCTCAGCTAGTATCAGCTGCTATCTCTCGTAGAAGGCCGCCGGCGAGGACAGTTCTCCGCGGCTACCATGTCGACGGAAGCAATTTCAGAGACTGCAACATCCCAACACTAGCTGCGATGACCAGACAGTGATCCTCGCGTATTTTTGCCCGGTGGCACACCCTGTAATTTCCGGTGTGCAACTTAGTTGCCAGCACTTTTGGTCCCCATAACACTAAACAAGTTATCGCGAAGCCATGTATCAGCCACGCGAGTCGCAGCAAAAAATTACCTCCAATTTAAAGTCAAGACCGTCAGTCACAATTCGTGTTGGACAATGGGAACTGTTGCGAGCCTGTCTTTCACCCGTTATTCGAGGAAACAATCAAGGGGGACAGTGGGAAAATCAGTCAATATTCACCGCAATCACTCGGTTGTGTTCGGACGCGGGCAGTTGGACACTCGCGCAGCTCGGCCGATATCGCTCACGCTACCGTGGAGCTAACTGGAGCTACAGCTGTTTTGGAAACAATATTCAGGTTTCGTAAATCATTGATGCTCAATTTTAGCTTACCTTTGTTTGCCGTCGCGTCCTCGGCTAAGAGCGGCTCCACACTGCCGTACACCA
Source organism: Mycena albidolilacea (assembly GCA_029282495.1). Lineage (NCBI taxonomy): Eukaryota > Fungi > Basidiomycota > Agaricomycetes > Agaricales > Mycenaceae > Mycena > Mycena albidolilacea. Next base: position 727,360 of record JARIHO010000008.1, on the reverse strand, counting down.
TCGTAGCTTACCTCAAGGCTACAAGTCGGGCCATTCAGCAGGGAAACCACTTATAGGCCCCAGGCTTGTGAGAATATGCACACTGGTAGCACTGACAAGTTAAGCCGGTGCAGTACAAAAGACAAACAGAATTCGGCAGTGGTTCGGAGGTGTGAAGCCGAGGACGCGACAGCAAACAAAGGTAATAAGGCGGGGTATATCATCTCGGCTGCCAGCCGAGAGTTACAATTGCTTTTTCACAGCGCGGAGAATCATCCGGGCCGGGCCAAGGTGAGTGTTTTGCTCCAATTCATCTGAAAACGTGTTTGCCTTGATGGTTCCTCTATATTCCAGGTTAGAATCGCCGGCTGGACTAGTAAACTAGGTTGAACCGGTTGAGCTGGGGTGAGCCACGATAAGCACCACTGCACGACGGTGTCGGTCAAGTATCCGTCGACAACGCTAATATCTCTCCAGACAACAATGCCATGCGGCAGCATCATATGCAGTACGGCAGTCTCCGATAAATTCCTGGAGCACTCTCAATCGTACAAGTTGAGTGTGTAGACAATCATATTCTCCCTCCCCCCAGCCAGACTTAGAGCCTATTCGAATGGTTCCGATGTCGAATTTTCCTCAACGCATACTTACTTGCATGCAACCAATCCCATGATTTGGCCATGGAGGTACTTACTTGGTCTCCCCGGAGTCTGCCGTTCCATGTGCCAATTCGCTCCACAACGCAAACAGGCGCCGCGCTCAGAGCCGAATCAAGAGCGAAAGTTCTGATTTGGGACCGCAACAGTTTGTTGCAATTGGAGTCCGGACAGATCCAGGTTCAACTCCACAAGCTCCAACGCACCCGACCTGGACACCAACCTGAGCGGGCTCGGACAGAGTGCTGAAATGAACACATACTGTAGCAGATGGACAGGAAGCTGTCCCGTGTAATTATAACCATATATACTCCAAGTGATGCAAACTCCAACTGCAAGTTGCGAACCACCATGTGGCCATCTCCGGGTCTTTCCGGGGTTATCGATATCGAAGTTGATTAGTTGGATAACTGGATAAGTATTTTCCGCCCCTGTGCAGAGTCATTTGAACGTCAAGTGGCACCTATCCGGGCTCCCATCGAGGGCGACTTCGAAGAAACAAACTATCCCTTGTTTCTTATTGAGAGTTGGGCCTTGTTCGCTTCATCCTGACTGCCGTTTAACTCTGCGAATCAACGGACAAACAAAGCTTGAAGTACAGCGATAGAACGCACATGGCCGACGTACGCCCACTCTGATGCCCACGATTCTTAATTAAAATCAGTCTTCGTCTTCGTTCATTTTGAAGGATTACCTCTAGTAACCTATGGCCTTCGTGCTAACCCAATGCGAGGGGGCGGACTGCGCGCAGGACGTAAGTAGTACTTATCCTCTGAAGGATAGTATCAGTTTATTAGTTAACCTTGAGTTGACCACTTATTACGAGCATTGAGCACGCTGAACCCCAATCTCACTGATCTGGCTTACTCGTTAAATCGCCGGAGGTGAAGCAGGATGACAGTCGGACGAGACGCTCTCCGCCACATCCATATGCAGAGGCTCCGGAGCTCTCACGAGGCCCCCAGGAGCATGTGGCGACCCCGCACTCGTGCACGGCCAGCGGAGCGAACCGTGGGCGAGCAGGAGAAAGTATTCGATCAAAGCGCCGGATGATCCCTATTATGACAGGAGTCGATGGGTCTTCGGGAGAATAAAATACAGGGAGAATATCCAGTTCTTCGAAGTCCATGGTTCAGCAGCTACTAGAGCCTCAAGCACTCGTAATATTAGAGCTCCGTCTCTAATTAGCCGTAGGTGAAGTCCGCATCCACCGGGACGCGTGCAGAAAATGATGGTCATCGTTAATGTCGGTTTATCCAAGCCTGCTAGCTAACGAAAATGAACTCGTTCCTAACCGTAAAATCGTGAGTTCGCGATTAACTTGCACAAAGAACCATAATGCCGTCGGAACGATGAGGGGAAAAGACGTGCCCTGTTCTAGCTTGGTCGCCGCTAGCGCTTGCTGGCCGGTGATTGACTTTAAGAGAGTAAGAGGCACAGCCTTTAACCGTTGAATTGAGAAACCGTGCCACAGGAGGCCATACATCCGAGGGTAGAGAGCATGCTAGTGAAATCCGGTCATCAAGGGAGCTAAAGATGAAAGGCCGGAATCCTTACGCTGCGCGAGCCACTATACGAGCAAGAGGATATAGTAAGACTCCGGCGGACTATGATACGGTGTTAGTCTTTGCTGCGGCTAAAAATGTTGGGTTCAAGTCCCATTGAGGTCCCCCGGGCGCCACTGGCAGTTATAGGTCTGAGTCAGTTCAGTGTCAGCTAGTACACTCTACAACCCGTCAAGCAGCGCTATTGGTCTGTATGGGCGAAGTTGGAGGGTTGAGCCGTGGAAGTGAAGGGTTCCACCATTCGGAATTGCCTGAAGGATGGAAATGGTCGAAAACTTCCTGGTGAACAACTGAATGAAGTTGGAATGAAGGAGAAAGAGCTCGAGATCATGTGAGCGTCGGCATTTGCCGAAAAAATGCTGCCGATGTTCAACAAACATTTTTTTGGTGAAATAATTAAGATTCCTTGCTCCTAGACGAAAATTCTCACTGGACCGAGACAGTTTTAAGACCCCCACTTCCGTATTAAGTCGCTTCGTCCTAAAGTTAGCAACGCGTCTGTTCTTGGTTGGTTCGTGAACCAAGTGTGATATTGCTTCTGGCGGTTGGGTTTTGGTTACGAGCTCACGAGGAGCTCTACTGTGGTACTGTATCACTTCCTTTGAATAATTCTCAAAATGATTCCTTTGGACTATCTGCATCGTGGCCAAGCGCGCGCAATCGGCCTGTATGTCCCTTTCCGGATTTTCCTCAGGAACGCAACATAGACATTGCCTGCTAGAATTTTGATATGCAAACTACATGTTCGCGGGGAAAACAAGAGAGATTTGTCGCCGGATTCCGAACTCAATGAACCCAAAATTGTTTCAGCGAAAGCGGAATTTACGTACCCGAGGTGCATGCCCCGGGAAGCTCGCCGCCCCGACGCGTGGCCGGAGCTTCCTTGTCGAAGCAGCGGAAACGTGAGCACGATATAAGTGGGGAGCACCTATGCCGCGGAGTTTCTGCACGTTGAACCACACGGGAGGACGGTTTGGGACAAGTGCGGAATTGCCCCGTCGTGCCTGTTAATGCATTCAAAAGGGATGTTCGGAGGAAATGAGTGTTAAGAACAGACCACGATGCTGGCGTTAATGTTGGGCAAATGAGGTACAATCAGAACGTAGAAGAAATTCGATATTTCATCCCCAAGTCTTTCAGATCTACTCAATCTTGGTGATGTCGAGAATAGGAGTTTCTACGAAAGAGGACGTAGAGCCAGGCTACTCTGGTTGTTGAACTTCTCCCGTCCATCGCCAATACCGCTCCGTGACACCCAAGATCATCTGGTAACCCACTTCATCCACAACGTCCACGTCGAGATCGTTGGGACGTCCCTCGACATTAGCGTCTCCGTCTGGAAAGTTGCATGCGTCTGTCGGGGTATTACGACAGCGGTTGGCGATTCGAGAAAACGAGTCAACTATCTTGTGCTCAGAAACAGCGCCAGCGTTGGACACAGACTGAGAGGATTCTTTCGGTGGAGCGAACATGACATGCAGGACGGTGCATAGATACCAAAGGGCGTCCTTCCGTGCCAGTGTGTCGAGGCGATTGTCGCGCGTCCGGGGAAGCCGAGTACCATCTGTCCGTCGAGATGGGAAGAGGTTCTCGAGTTCACGCAGTGTGATCAAGGCGATGGTGGCCCGCAGGTCGACTTCATACCCGGATGAAACCGAAACCAAAGGATGGAAAGCGCTTTGAAAAAGGTGCAATACCTCCGACCGGAGGTCGGCGGGGAGTATTGTTGATGGTTTTGTTGGGAAGAGGGACGCAAGATAGCGCCGGGAAAGAGGGAGGAATGATTCGACGACAGGGCTGAATATGGATGTTATGAGAGCATCCAATAATTTGTTCAAAAGCGAAGAAACGGTCCCTGGTTGATTCGTGCTGCGCTTGGGTTTGCGCAAAAGGAGGGGAACAGAAGACGATACAACGTGGTGCAAGATACTTGCCAGAGTTTGAAGGGTCAAGACCTGCGAGGCAACAGTGATGTTTTGGGAGCACAGAATGGAATGCAGAACGGTGGCAAGACAAGTGAGAGCGCGTTTCGTGCTGGACAGCACAATAGAACGTTGTTCAGCCGTAACGGCGACTTCGGATGACCACAACGCAGAAGTGAGTTGTTGAAACGCCGAAACGCTCGAGAATAATGAATTTGAGGTAGGAAGGGATGCGAATTCGGGTCCTGGTGTCGATGAATTACGAGGATAGTTACACGTCTGGGTGAAAAGGAAACGCACGAGCAAGGAGGCCCTCGAGCACAGTTTCAAGGTCGGCGTGAGGCAAGTCCTGGTGGTTGGCTGCTGCTTTCTTTTTTGGCTTGCGCTTCACCGATTGGTTGCTGCTGGGCGGAGCATCGCATAGAAGAGCCGCGGAGGTGATGAGCGTTTCTGAACCACCGGTCATCGGACAGAAGAGGAAGAAAGAAACATACAACGCACTGACTTGCTCCGCTTCGTACTTTTCCTTCAGCCCAGCAAGCTCCTTCTCCAGGGCCAGCGCATGAGTTTTCCATGATCCGTCCGTCGTCGGAGCAGTCGGTGTCGATGGAGGAAATGTAGCGCGGAGTTTCAGGACGTATGCTGGCTCTGTGAGTGGAGGAAGATGGCGTTGAACGCCGACTTACAAGCGCAGGATTGATCTGCTGGTTTGGATTTCAACGCCGTCAACGCCTGACCTAGAGTTAGAGTAATATAAGAAGAGGAAAAAATCTGCATACTATCGCGATTCGAAGTCGGTCGGCGTCAGACGGGACCATGACCATGGGCCGAGAAGGCAAGTCCGTTGAAATCTGACATGGATTGATCCGCCAACAATTCTGGGTTGAATACTACCACCATGAAAGCACTCGAGTTTTATAGTGGAATCGGTGGGACACATCTCTGTACTTTGTCGCCGCTCACAAAATCGCAGGTGGACTCCATCTGGCGCTTTCTCGCAGCGATGTACCCGTATCCGTCACCAACGCGTTCGACTGTGACCAACTTGCGTGCGACGTCTATTCTGCAAATTACGGTCGTGGAATTGCTAGAAAAGTCTCGTACGCGTAGTTTGAAGCTGAACTTATGCTCATCAAGCATTCAGGTCGACATTTCAACCCTCACCGCTGGGTACCTGGCGTCCTTAAAAGCCACACTATGGCTGCTGTCGCCCGCCTGCCAGCCTTACACTGTTCTTAATCCTTCTGCGAAAGGCGAACTAGATCCACGGGCAAAGTCGTTTCTTCACCTCGTTCAGAATATAATCCCCGAACTAGCCCGTGAGGATGCACACCCCACGCATTTTCTGGTTGAAAATGTGGGTGGCTTTGAGGTGAGCAGGCTCTGGCGGCCGATTTTACGCGTAATCAAAACTGCTTAGACCTCGAGCACCCGACACGTTCTCGTATCAACGCTACGCAGCCTTGGATACACCGTTGCAGAATTTCTTCTCACCCCGCTACAGTTTGGAATTCCAAACTCCCGCCTCCGGTATTACCTTCTTGCCAAAAGATCACCTTACTCTTTCCGTGATCTCCCAAGTGGCGATGGCGAAACACTGCGACATATTCCTGGACGCGGGAGCACATTATGGGTCGACTCTCGCTTGGTTGAACAGGCGCCTGATGACAATTCTGTCTGCGAAATTCACGAGTACCTAGATACCGAGCCCGTTGATGGCTGTGGTATTCCTGACAAAATACTCTGCAAATGGGGAAGGCTGTTCGATATTGTTCTCCCTTCCTCTCGCCGGACCTGCTGCTTTACGCGCGGTAAGATAATTGAACTTATGTATTACACATGATAAACGCTTTCCAGGTTACACACAGCTCGTTGAACGTACTGGATCCATTCTCCAAATGAATGAGGACCAAGATGTGTCTCATACCTTTTTCGTGCAGAATCCTGACTCATATTCTGCAGACAACAACGGTCTTCGACGTCTTTCTTCAAAAAAAATTGTCATCCACTTCTGTCGACGCGCTTGATGCAGCCCGGACTCTGGATATCCTGAGATTGCGATATTTTTCACCAGAAGAGCTGCTAAGATTATTCGCCTTTGCCCCCGTGCACGATTCATCGCCTGCCTTCGTTTGGCCAGACAGCATCTCACGGAAGACGAAGTACCGTCTGATTGGAAATAGCGTCAATGTCAAGGTCGTGCAGGAGCTCATCGGATATCTTTTCGAAGAGCCGTAGAATCAAAACTTGTACGATGCGTTCACCAGGGCCAACTGCAGGGGAAGAGACAAATGATACGAGGACAGATGCACCAAGATTATTTGAGCAATAGTCGTCGTCCAAGGTTCGAGCCGCTCGATGGGAAAATCAGTATGTCATTGAAAAAAATCGACTGTGCACTCGAGGAACGGGGGGAGAGCGCACTCAATCACAATCTGTACGACGGAATGGGTTTCGTTCCTATTTTCATATCGTTCACCAGTACACCGAGAAAGCACACAAATTCGATCCGCTACAACCCCGCCGCTTCGTAATCCAAGTCCAGGTCGTCCCGCTGGGCATCTGCTAGACGATCGATCTTCCCCTCTATTTCTTTTCTATGACTTCTAGGATCGTCCACTTCCCCTTCGTTTTCCACCATTTCTCGGTATTCGCGCTTCATTAAACACTCCCCGAGTCAGAATATTTCTTGAGCCTTGAGGAATACACAGTCGCTTTTCTACGCTCGTTTTTCTCTTTGCATGGCGGTTTGCGGGTTGGAGCGAAAGGGAACTGTGACCAAACTACAATAGTCTCCCTAGTCAGACCAAACACGTAATCTTCTCTTTGATAAGCGGAGTGTGGAGAAGATCGTTTATAAAACTACAATAGGATAACGAGTTTTGAAGGGGAGCTGTTCTGGACGGCAGTGAGAAACATAACTTGGCACGCAAGACTTATTACAGCCATGGGAGTCGAGCTCTGTGCGTCTAACACTGGCATACTCGAAATAGCAAGCATGAAGATTGGATCGACCCACAGGCAGTTGCGCGAGCAAGAGGACGCAAAATCTGACCCCTGACTCGTCGACTCATCATTCCAAAATCAAATGAAGAGTCACAAAAGCAGAGGGAATATATGCTTGCACGGAGGAGGAGGAGGAGGATGTATACCGGCGCGGTCCCGTTAAGAAACAGCCGTATATTCAGTCGCACTGTAGCCAACAGGATCGCCACCTATGTATACACGGGCATAAATTAAATAGAATATATGGATGATATAGGAAGTAACATGTGAATAAATCAAGCGATGCTCTCGCGGACCGTGCCCTGCGGCCGGTACTTCACAAGCCATGGGTGCCGCAGGAGATCGGTCAGCGCGAGACGTTTCTGGGGATCGTATTGGAGGAGCTGTGAACATCGGGTGAGAAAACGAAGCAAAAGAAGAAATAGGAGGGAGAGTAGGAGGAAATGGACCTTGGAGATGACATCCTTGGCGTCGGCGGATAAGTTGGGTGGGAATTTTAGGTCTACTCGCGCGATGCGGCGGTATGTGTCTAAAATTTGGAGTCAGTCGCGCAAGTAACAAGGTGAGAAACGAATAGGGCATACTCTTAACGCTAGAGCGGTCCTCGAATGGAGGGGCGCCGATCATGAATTCGTATGTTAGCACTCCGAGCGCCCAATGGTCCACCTGCGCGGTGTTAGGTCGGGAGTCAGAGCAAGCTCAGGAAGCGTGGACCGACCTTCTCGTTGTGCTCCTTTCCTTCAACCATCTCTGGCGGTAAGTAGTCCAAGGTCCCGCACATCGTCATTCTCCGGAGCCCTGGGGCATGGACGGACCTGCGAGTCAAAAATCAGGGAAAAGACGCGTCCGAATACGGTAGCACCCACCAGCCAAAGTCGCCGATCTTCAGCTCCCCGTTTATCCCCACCAGCAGGTTCTCGGGCTTGATATCACGGTGGATAACGTGCTTCCCGTGAAGGTAGATGAGCGCATCAGCCATCTGGTCGATGTACCGCGAGCTCCGCTTCTCCGTGAAGCACCCGTGCTTGCTGAGCTGCTTGTAAAGCTCGCCCTTGCCCGCGAATTCCACCATGAGGAAGATCCGCGTCTCATCGTGGAAGAAGCCGAAGAGGCGGATGATGTTCCTTGAAGTACTGTTAAATCATCCTTTTTTTTCTTCCGGTGTATACTCACGGGTGGCGCAGGTTCTGCTGGATCTCGATCTCGCGCCGCGTCTGCTTCTCGACTTTGTTTTTCACGAGCTCGCATTTGTAGAGCGTCTTGAGCGCGAGGATGTAGTTTGGGGCGGTTTTGGTCCGGACCATGTATACACGGCCGAATTTACCTGACACACAAACTTAGAATGAGTGGAGAGGTGACTGGAGTGCACACCTTTTCCCAGAGGCCGACCCATGTCGAACGAGTGTAGCGACCACTCCTGGGTTGGATACGTCCTACGCAAAAATGGTCAAAGAGATCGATCGTATATCATTTCAGGCTTACTGTGATAGACTGGAGTCCAACGCAAGCTCTGTCGCGGCATCCCCTGATACTGATTCCCCTCGTTCCTTATTCTCAATCTCCAGCCCTCCGTCGTACCGACCGATGTCAAGAGCCGGTGGTGCCGCGTCCTTTTCCTTTCGAGAAGGTGGTGGAGGGAGGTTTTCCAAGCTTGACTGGTTTGAGTTCAGGTTCGGTGCCGCAAATTTAGTAAGGAGTTTGGCAACGCTCGGCTGGCTGGCATGCTTAGTGTGATTGGGCCGCGCGATAGAGGATGTGGGGGCCGCTGGGCGGGGGGGATTTGATCCTGAGATCTCAAGGGCAGCAATTTGACGTGTTACCGAGCCTACAGTGGCCATGATGTAAACGCAAGGGAGGGGAGCCCGAGGGAGGTGAGAGAAAAGGTCAGTGAATAAACGGAACGTGATCGTGTTCGATTGCTGATGCCATCATCCAGCTTTCCCATCTACCAAAACGTCTCTGCACATCGCTTGAACTAAAACCGCTCATCGCCACAGCAATTTCTAGCAAGGCGCAATGATTCCTTTCGGCCATATCCCGCCACTCTTCGTCGCGGCTGCTCTCACGTTCGGCGGGCTCTTCCCCTTCTTTGACAGCCCCGGCGCTATTCTTGAATTCGGTCTTCCAGACCACGTAGCCGCCTCCTCACCAGCCCAATCCGTCATGATCCTCAGTTCAGGACGCGGCACTGCTATCGGCCTCGCTCTCTTGATGTTTTACTATCGACGGAACTATAGCGCTTTCGATACTGTTATGGCCACCTTGTTCTATGTTGGAGTGGTGGATGGATATGTGTGTTGGCTGGAGGGTGTTTCCGGAAAGGCGCTCTTCCGTTTTGGTTCGGGCGTGCTCATTTCTGGCTGGGGCTTTCTCGGGCTTACTTCACGGTTGTCTTGAACTTGTCTTATCCCAAAGCAGTCGATTTATCGAAATTTGTTTTGTTCCGCACACAACGGCGCAGACTCCAACAATTATCTTTGAAGACCATGTCAGCCCGCCCGGGTGCCGCTACATGCTTCGTATATTGCAACTAAATGACATGCCTCCCATGGCAAAATCTTCAGTTATGGTTCCGAGTCGTATTTTTAGGAGAGCCCAACACACATATAAATGCTCCAGAACTTAGTGTCCTCCCAAGAAACTCAGAGCTCGATGTCCCGTGGCACAGTCCTCATAACAGGGATTACTGGGTGCGTTTATATCTTCTTCAAAGTCGCAACATGGTACTCATCGTACGAAGGTTTATTGCAACCCATACGGCGTTGGCCTTCTTGGATGCGGGTTACACCGTGAGGGGCACCGCTCGTACCGCAGCCAAGGCCGACGACTGGATTTCGAAATTCCCCGCCCACAAAGCGCTTTTTCAATACGCCGTTGTCGCCGACATGGCGGTCCCCGGCGCATTCGATGATGCAGTCAAAGGTTGCGATTTCGTTGCCCACCTTGCGTCGCCTGCCCATTGGAACCAAAATGTTTGCGGCATTACTCATTACGCTTCCACTCGCTCACTTTCTGCAGGACAACGAAACCGACCTCCTCATTCCTGCCATAAACGGTACGAGAAACCTACTCACTGCGACCAAGAACGAGCCAAGGATTAAGCGTGTGGTGTTTACGTCATCGCTCGCCGCAATCATTGAGCCTACTCTCGAGGCAGGCAAGACTGTCGTGGAAACGGAGTGGAATCCAGTGACATACAATGAGGCGAAGTCGGCAACTAACCCCTCAGTCGTCTATCGTGCGTCCAAAGCTCTTGCCGAGCGCACCTTCTGGGACTACATCACCGCCGAAAAGTCAGCATGGGCCGGTACGGCCATTTGTCCGTGGTAAGCCGACAATATGACCATGCCATATCGTGGATCTACGACCTAATCTGACCTGCCATCCCTTGCAGTGGCACATTCGCGCCCCCGCTCCAGCCGCTCGCCTCTTTGTCCGCACTGAACGTCTCGACCGCGTTCTTGTGGGACATGGCAAACGGTACATATAAAGCGGGCGTCCCGACAGTGGGGTCCCCTGTTTACGTTGATGCGCGCGACGTCGCCCTTGCGCATGTGCGCGCGGTCGAGCGCGACGCAGCGCAGGGCCAGCGATACCTTCTCATCGGTGGGACTTATGTGTGTTTCCCCTTTTATCCATGCGTCCATACTGCTCAGTGAATTTACGCGGCTAACTACCGTCCCCCAGATCCCCGACCAATTCATCGATGTGATCCACCGCCATTTCCCTGAGCTTCGGGACAACCTCCCGCCCGTGGACCTCTCAAGGGTCGGGCAGTCGAGCTTCAAATACGACTCGACCAAGGCAACAAGGGAGCTAGGTATTGCGTATACGGCCCTGGAAACGATGGTGGTGGACTCTATTAGCTCGATACTGGCGCTGCGTGCGCAGATAATGTAACTCGCCACCGTGGTCGATGCGCAAGCGTCGACCGACCGAGCTTGGGACGTTTGAATCAGCCAGATAACCGCTAACACCTCAGCTTGAGTCCCCGAAAAAACAAGGATCTAAATAAATAAAAAAGGAATCAATTATCTTTACATTTACAGCTTACAAGGCCGTGCAAAGTTCCCAAGATATACTATATATAAAACTGGATCCTCCACCGTGTGTGACCCTCCGCTTTGCCGGCCTATTATCCTCGTAACAATTCGGGTATATTCTGTTTATGGCATGACGTCTTTGAGCTGGGTGGTGGGGATCGCGGCCGCAAATGCCTTGCGCGACAAACGCGTCTGCGTCTTTTGCTCGTAGGCATAGCCAAAGCCAATCAATGTGCTTTCGGAAAACGCAGTTCCGATGAACGTCAGCCCGAACGGAACTCCCGGTGCGGGGTACACCGTTCCAGGACTGAAGGAGGTCGCACTGTGCCGGTCGTGAGCGGAGAACTCGCCCAAAAACCACAGGAATCACATACCTAACTGTGCTCGGATAGAATCCCATCGGAACTGTGCACCGTATCAGATTATTAGCTAGATTATAATAGGAAAGACTTGCCGGTGACGGCTGGATACCCGACGATGGCTAGTTGGTTGTTCATGATATGATTAACAGAAAATATAAGAGGCAGAAGATTGAAGCGTACCTGCCATTCCAGCAGTATACCCGGCACCCCCACCAATTGGATTGTTGACACCCGGAGCCGGTAAAACGAGTGCGTCCAGGCCAAAGTTCTTCAAAACAAAGTCGATACCGCGCGTGCTTCCGATGTCTTTATCGGCGGCGAGGGCCGCGTAGTATGTGGCATCCTGGCCGCCTATTAAAAGCTCTGCCTCAATCAGTCTGGGAATAAAGAGTTGGTACAGGCATCGTCTCAGAGGACATATTTTTGGAGCTTACAGAGACTGGTCTTCGTGGCCAGCGGGTTCTTCCAGGCTTGGATTGGCGTCGTTGAATGCAATCAGATCGTCCAGAGTGTGAACACCGCTTGGGTTGCTACGTAGCGCTGCTGTGTATTGCGCAAATTGGGTCTGCAAGGAAAGAAGTTGGCGAATAGGAAATGCGTTATTCTGTCAGGAATAAATACCTTGAAGTCCACAGCTTCAACAATCGTCTCATTATAAGAGGTGACGTAGTCTTCGGCGGACGGTAAATCGGCGGGATCAACGATGGTGGCACCAAGCGCCCGAAGCGTTGCCAATGCTTGTGTGAAGGCGGCATTGACCGAGGGATCGTTTCCCGTTACGGAGTTGTCGAGAAAGACCTTTCGCGGAACGCCAATTCGTTTCCCGGCGAGGGCTTTTGCATTCAGCGATTTAGTGAAGTCCGGAACCACGGATGGCTGCGCGCTTGTGAAATTATCGTTGGAGTCTTTGCCCGCAATGATCGATAGAACGATGGCAGCGTCAGTTAACGAGCGCGCTAGAGGCCCAACAGTGTCTTGGTGTTGAGAGAGTGGAACAACTGCATCAAGAGTGAGCCAGTTTACTTGACATGGAAGTAGTAGCTCTCACCTCCGGCTCGCGAGGTCAACCCAACCGTTGGTTTAATCCCAGCGATGTTGTTGTTGCTGCTCGGGCAAATGATACTGCCGTCGGTTTCTGTACCCACAGTCACGGCGGCCAGTCCAATCGCAGCGCCAACAGCAGATCCAGATGAAGATCCGCAGGGGTTGGCTTGGGGGTAGTACGGGCTAGTGGCTTTTTAGAAGCGTCAACAAACTGGTCAAACGTTGAAGAGCAATGTATCCATACTTTGTCCACCGCGTCCTGACCAGCCATTGTTGCCTCTGAGACCGGCGAACTCGGACATGTTTGTCTTCCCTATACCGACAGGGCTCAGCTCTGCAATTGTTGGGGAGCGAGAGATAAAATATTACCCAGGATGATCGCGCCCGCTGCCCGGAGACGTTTCACGACTCCAGAATCACCAGGTACAACTGAACCAAGAAGAGCGAACGATCCCGCGGTGGTGTTCATTCCTAGTTAGCAGAGAAGAGGTCACTCAAAAATCCAGCCGTCCAGGATGAAGATGCGTACCTTCCGTCGCAATCGTCGCAATATTGTCCTGCATCACCGTTCTAGTCAAATCTTTTACTTCTTATCCAGCGGCCGACTTACCTTGATCAAAATGGGAATGCCATGCAACATACTGCGTTTGCCGGTTATCTTGCGTTCTGCGTCAAGAACGGCAGCTTGAGTAAGCGCAAACGCGTTTGTCTCAATCACCGCCCGCAGCGCAGGGCCCTTGAGATTAACCTCCTGGATGCGCGCAAGGTATGCCTGTGGCGCCAGAAGCGTAAGTAGCTATCTTATGAGCAGAGGAATATCATTCACCTTGACGAGATGGACGCTGGTGAACTGACTTGCATCGAGACCGGCTTGCAATTGCGCCAGCGTGGCCTCGTACAAGTCCGGAAGTGCAGCAGCACGCGTTTCAAGCTTTTGTCGAGACCCAAACAGCAGCCCGCGGCTAGGGAGCGAAAAAGAATGCACCAGATGTGCGCAAAAAACGATTAAAGCAAACGAAAGCCACCCGCGAACGGCAGCCATTTCTAGTATTCCTTCAGAGTGAAGTCCTGTGAAGCAGTGAAGATGCCTGACCTGAGGGAGCCTGAAGAGTCGAATAACGAGTGAAAAAGTAGGGACTGAGGAACGAGCAAGGAACTTTCTGTGGGTGGGAAACCGTTTTAAAACAGCGTTACAAACGACATCATTCTATGTCCCTCTTATAAGGGTCTGCCTACCGATCGGACCTTTTGGTGCATGAGCCGCTTACCTCTTATGACCGTTATAACCATGTGCGTTAAATTGTTTAAACCGGAGAAGGATAGTTGGCGGTGTCGCTTGGGTCCCGCAGAATGTCGCAAGCTTTAGAAGGTAGAAAACATAGAAATCAGCAGCTTTGGATCTCGTTGTCCCTCTCCATGCAGCCTTTGGCTCGCGCGAGTATATACAGCTAGTGGTTGGATAGCAGTTTGGGACTGCATGGCCGCCAACAACTGAACTCAACGATCAGATCAACGATGATCGATCGAACCTTGATCGATGATCGACCTTGATGCTGCCATTGCCGCTGAGGTTCCTTTATCACCATCACAACACTATCACAACACCATCAGGCATTAAACATTGTCCAGGAACCGCGGCGCCCACTTTCAACCTCTGAGTTGCAAATATCGTACCTTCCATAGCCTCGGATCGCGTCGCTTGACCTCGCTCACTGGCTTGTAGGTTGCCCCTGGTAGGACCTACTGGGACTTTGTTTCGTGGATAAGCAGCTAGGCCTTTCGGAACGGAAGCAGCCAAGTCCCTTTCCGAATGTGCTGAGTTAGGGTACATCGGCCTCGAATGTACGACGCTATCAATTGCAAATGTCGACTAAAGCTGTCATATTGTTTGAGTTGCAATTGGCCAACCAAGCCCGGTCCTCTGAGATTGCTGCGCGCTGTTTTCCAATGCTTTAGTCGCTTCTGCAAACCATTATGAAGCCTCTAAACCCACGATCCTGGAACTACAACCCTGCGGGCGACTGATGTCCCTCTTACAGTCACTGTCCTTCGGCCGCGCGCAAGCCGTTGGCAATGCCAAGGCTATGGATCACCTTTCCTTCGATCGTTAAGCCCGATTGTTCTCCAAAGGACCTGGGAGCCAGTGGCTTTCCACTGTGCAGGCTATCTTGAAACTAGGTGTCCGGCTGGTGTCTCTCTTGAGGTGAGTTTGTATTCCCTTTATTTTGACGTGGTGTTTATCTTGGATTAGTGAAAACGGTACATACAAATCCGGCGTCCCGACGGTGGGGTTACCTGTCTACGACGCTGCACTCGCGCATGTGCGCGCAGTTGAGCGCAACGCCGCCAAGACCTTCTTATCGGTAGCACTTATGCGCGTTTCCATTCCGTACATCGCAATTCATGTGTCTAGATATTGTTCCCAGATCCCCGACTAATTTTTCGACGCGACCCACTGCCGCTTCCCCGAGCTTCGAGACAATCTCCCACCTGTGGACCTTTCGAGGGTTAGATAGTCTGTAGCGAGTTTCAAGCACGACTCCTCCCAGGCGACAAGGGAACTAGGTGTCGAGTATACGGCGCTGGACACGATTCGACACGATCAGCTCGATATTGGCGCTGCGCACGCAGATGGATGCATGATTATATCAATAGATCCCATCCGCTTGTCGACACATTGTCCGACAACGGAGCGCGCGTGGAGGGTCGTCCACAATTGGGGAATTCGGCTAGCGCCCACTGGTACTCAGCAACCCGAGGGAGGCTCGCAGTCAACGCCGCAGCCCGACTTGCCGGTATTGGCGGTCCTGCGTTTCCATAATCGCAGCAAATTCGCCACGAGGCCAGGCTGCGCAACAGCCACACCGTGGCGTATGGCTACCAAAAATGGCAATTTTCGGTCGACTGGGCAGTCATTCTCTGTAACCTCGAGGTGTAAAAATGTTGCCAGAGACCTCTAGCGGCCCCGACAAAGTCCTGGGTGAGGCCCTCAGATCCCGCCGGAATTGAAGGCCATATAACGGCCCAAATGGCTGTGCGCGACAAGACAATAGGACAAGAAGCTGCTGAGGCACTGCACCAACGTCGATCCGGCAACCGAAGTAGCCCCTATGCCTAGGAACGCTGAGCGCCAATTTTTTTTTTTTTTTCGCCAGGTGTCATTATATATGAAAACAGCAATAACTCGCCATCATTTCAAAATAGCACCCTGCCATAGCTTTAGCTCTTTGTTCCTCCTCTCATATGCAGCCCTTGGCTCGCCAGGATACTCGCCCGAGCATATACAGCTGGTGGTCGGATAGCAATCCAGGGCTACATGGCCCAACGATCAACCTTCATGCTGCGGCAAAACCGCTTTCGAGGTTCCTCTACCACCGCCAGGCATTAAACATCATCAAAAAGAACCGCGACAGCCCACTCTCGACGGCGACGTTGGAAATATACTCGTCCTATTTTCCGTAGGCTCACAGCATCGCGTCGCTTGACCTCGCTGATTGAGGCTAGGTGGGACTTTGTCTCGTGGTCGACTAAAGCCGCCATCTTGTCCGAATTGGCCGACCGAGCTCGGACCTCTGAGATCGCTGCGCGGGCGGTGGTCGATTCACCTGTTCTCCCTCATGTTGAACCAATGCTCTTGTCGCCCAGCACTCAGACACGCAGTGCTTCATGCAAACTGTTACGGAGCATGGGGCTGCATAGCTCCACTGCACCGGTGATCTTAGAGCTACAACTTTGCGGGCGACTGGTGTCCCTCTTACGGTCAGTCGCTGTCCTTCTTGGGCCACGGTTCTGATCTTAAAGCAGTGACGAGCACCCTCAAGTTGTCCGAGAAGCAACTTCCGTATTGTGTGGGATTGCAAAATCCGTAGGCGGCGCGCAGGCCATTGCAGATGCAAAGGTTATGGCCGGGGTCCCGTCACTTCGTTTTGCTCCGCAGCAGACCTGCGAGCTAGTGAAAGAACTCGCTAGCCACGAGTCCACTGGTCCAGCTGTCTGTGAGTTCGAAACATCTGTGCAACTGGTGTCTCTTTTGGGGTGAGTATGCGCTCTTTTCTTTTCGACATGACTCACGTAACAAATCAGTGAGGCCGATTTTAAGATTGTCGAGTCGGCCATGGACGCATTATGTGAGATTGTGAGATGGGTGGACGGCGCCTGCGCTGTCGTCAGTGCAGGGGTTAGGGGCCATATCGCAAAGTTACTTCAATCGCTGAGCCCGATTCTTCGACACAAGACTTGCCAGCTAGTGGGAGGGCTTGCTAGGCATGAATCCACGGCGCTGGTCACCTCGGAGCCGGAACTATGTGTGCGGTTGGTGTCTCTCTTGAGGTGAGTTTGTACGCTCTCTATTTTGACGTGAACTTTATATCTCGAATTAGTGAAGAAGATCCTGAAGTTGTCCGGTGGGCTACGTTCGCATTGTCTCAGATTGCGAGATGGCTAGAAGATGCAAAGGCTGCGATTGACGCAGAAGCTCTAGACCCCGTCTTGGCGTTGCTCGAATCGCCGAACCCACACACTCGATTAGCAGCCTACGTCATGTCGGGATGCCTTGCTCGCCGACAGTCCACAGCGCCGGCTGTTTTTGAGCTGAGACCATTTGTGCGAATCGTGTAGTGGGTGATTATTAGATCACACACGCTCCATTTTAATTTTTTTGTACCAGTGAGCCCAATGCTGGGATCCACGATCTTACCCACGACGGCGATCTTGCCCGCTACGGCGCAATTTCTGCACTGGAGGGAATTAGTAAATGGTCAGATGGGATCGCAGCTCTAGCAGACCTGGACGATATACTTCAGAGATTTGAGGAGCTGAGCCATGACCAGTCATTTGGGCGCGCAAAGGAGGTTCAGAAGATACGCAATATGCTATACAACGTTGCTCGGTACAACGAGCATCGAGGGAGGGTGATAGACCAGTAACTGTCTGTATGCGGCTTCGAATATTAATACCGTCGAGTATCACTACAGTGGGTATATACTATATCGAGGACTCGTCTACGGTCTCATACAGCTGGTTCGCGGCCCAGAATGGCCTGAAGAAGAAAATTCTGGAGGGGAAACCTGTATACAAAGAACCCACGACGTCGACAGTCTCATGTTCGTCTATGACCAGATCGTTGGAAGGATTTGAGATCTGAACACCCAAACGACAAATAACTTGTTGCTCTAAATCGATTATTACGACTATACAGCAACCTCTCCAGCCCATAATGGGCTGTGACGCAGACGATAATTAGAGAGGTATACAGGGTATGTTTACGTGCCGTTCCAATGGGTAACAAAGCAAATCCTCTCAATCACAAAAAACGGGCGGGCGAACATCACCAATGTCACGCCTAGAATATCGTCGCAAGCGCCCCGTCGTCGTACCCACCCCCACCGCTCAACCCCGTCTGGCGCCCAGGCCCATTCTTCCCGAACGTAAAGCCGACCCACACCCCGCGCCCAAACGGCTCCTCCTTCTCCTTGACCGCGTCGACGTTCCGCTGCTTCTCCTTCACCTCCGCGTACTTGGCCATATCCTCGAGCGACGTAAAGTCGTCGTAATATCCCGTGTCGATCTCTGAGTCGAGCGCGGGCACGAACGGCGCGCTGCTCGTGCGGAGGTCGTCCCAGCTGACGCCGGTGAAGAAGGCGTGCGCGCCGACCTGCCCGATGGAGGAGTAGCGGGTTGTGGCGTGCGCGATGAGGCTGGCGGGTTTAGAAACGAAAGGCAAATGAGAGGAAGAAAAGGAGACGAACCAGGTGACGGCGTCCCATGCGACGTCGGTGAGATTAAAGACGAGGTCTTCGGGCTTGTCGTACTCCGGACGGCGGAGGACCGTCGACCAGTTCTTGAGATTTGTCCAGGTTTCTTCGGGGGTGCTACCGCTGAAAGGAGGGAAGCCAGCGAGGAACTCGAAGAGGATGCAACCAAGGGACCAGTAGTCGACCGAATGAGTATAGGGTTTCCCGCGAAGGACCTCGGGTGCCTGCGGCGGCGTCAACAAGCGCCTTCGAATAATTTACCGAGAATGACATACCATGTAGTCCGGGGATCCGACGATGGAGTCTGCATAGCGGGCGTCTTCATTGCGAATGGAGCGGTAGATGGAGCGACGTTCGATGGTAGATCTATGGACGATTTGATTATCTTTAACTTTGTCGAGCTGGGCAGGCGTTAACAGAGAAACAAGGGAATGTGGTGCGGATCCTCACCTTGACTTTGAGTGATTCTATGAGTTTGGGGTTGAGGGCTCCGGTAGCAAGACCAAAGTCCGTCAGCTTGACATGTCCAGTGCTATCGACAAGGAAGTTCTTCAACGAAAATCAGGCATAATAATTCAAGCACGACGACAAAACACACCTCAGGCTTGAGATCACGATGGATGTAGCCGAGCTTGTGCAGTTCATTCACGGCGGCGAACATCTCGCTAATGTAGAAGCGGGCGTGTTCCTCCTTGAGCACCCCAGAATTATTCAGGAGTGTACGGAAGTCGCCACCGGGAACATATTCCATGGCAAGATAGACGAATTGAGGATCCTGGAAGGCATAGAGAAGCCTCACGAGCCAAGGGGTCTTGGTCGCAGTGAGGATGTCGCGCTCCACAAGAACATGGCGAATCTGAGCGAAGCATATTAGCGACGCGATTGACGAGTAAATTCGAAGAGACAGACATACCTCGTCCATCTTGAACAATGTCCGCTTCCGCATCTTCTTCAACGCGCAGACCTCACCCGTCTCCTGTTTCCGGGCCAAGAACACCTCGCCATATCCACCCTGGCCGACTTGAGCGATAATGTGGAACTGGTCGACCCGGAGCTTGGTCCGGCGCCGACGTAGAAGAACACGTTCGCGGCCGCAGTACGACTTGAACTCCTTCGCGTACTCTGTCGGCTTGAGATCGCGCGCAGAGGTGTCTTTGTCGAACTTTGCACGCCGCTCCTTACGCGAATGCAGATACCCGAGGGTCTGGAAGTAATAATCAAGGAAATCTGAGGCATCGCAGTCAGCGATTTGTCCAGAAACCGTAAAGCTGGACTAACATAGCTGGGCGACTGTAGCTTTGCGCTTGACTTCTGGATTGTCGAGTGCCTCTAGCTCCCAGATCTTAAACCCTCCGGCTTTCATGGTTTTCCCTCCTTTGGCTGTCTCCATCGTAATGTCGTTGCGGTAGGTGGCCATGCGGATATCAGGGAAGCCTGCGGCGGTTAGGCCTTTGGCGGTATCCATATGTACGTCGCGGTAGTGGGAATATTGATTTGCTTGAGGAAGCCCCGAGACACCCTTTGTGGGACTAGCGGGACGTGAAGATTGCGGGATGCTGGGCGATTGGGACGGTGGGGGTTTGCTGAGCATCGCGTCGAGGTCAACTCCAATGGGCGGGGTCACCTGACTCCATTTGCTCCCGCGAACAAATCGATTTAATCAAACGCGTCTCGCGTCTCTTGCTATCCACCTAAGGGACTTCGTAAAATTGGACTGAAATATGTGGATACGTTCTTTTTCGGCGACGAAAGTCTGGATTTTTTCGGGGGTCTCATGCTTTATCCTCATTCCTAAGAATCCACACTCAAATCTCGCCGTGATATCCATTCCTTCATATTTCAACTTGTGTAGTACTGGGGCCTAGAGCTGCCTAGAGCATCGGTCATTCCGGCGACTCTCTCCCCGCACTGAACTTGAGACATTTGGTTCCGCGGGTTCACTGCGGAAGCTGAAGTCTCACAAGTCTCAGACTTTTTTTAAATTTAGTAGGGGGCTCACCGCTGAGACAGCCCCTGCACCAGAAGATATTTAAAACGCCTCATATCGTCATCCCTTCCTTACTTTTCCATCTACACACACATCCACCCAACCCACACACAACATCATGTCCATCTTCGCTTCCTTCCGCAAAATCCAGTCGACGTCCGCGTCGACTGCCATTATACACATCTCCCCCGCCCGCTCCCCCATGGTCATCCGCCCGGCGCTACCCCCTCCCTGCGCAGAGTCGGCGACAATCCGAGTGTGGGGCAGCGAGCAGCCAGCGGTGCAACAACGCCCCGTCTTCCCCCACATGCACCGTAGTGCATCCGAAGGCCCGCGTCCCATCCGCTATGGCCGTGTGGTCATGAAGCGAAGGGAGACTGAGCGGCCCATCCTTTTCGAGGAAGAGAAAGCCGACGTCGTTTCCGTTGCCGTCGAGAAACCAGCAGATAATGCTGCGACGGTCGCGATCGAGAGAGTCACACTGGCTCGGGCTCCTGCGATCCGCAGAGCGGGGCGCAAAAATAAGGAGAATATTTATTCGCGCGTCCGCAGAAGTCTGCAGATGTAAACTCCCCAGTGATGACCGGGTGGAGTATTGAGCGTGTTCTCCAGGGGAGATTTGTACGTTGCTTTCGCCTTCAAGTCGGGAGTTCCAGCTGACCTTGAGCTTCCAGAAACGAAAAATCCCCCCGCAATGGCTTAGTCCAACAGACGAAATGTCTCACTTCCAACCAAAATCGCCCTTGCACGTCGCATTACCTGTTCTGCAGGCGGAGAGCGGGGAGGACAAGCGGACAGGATTTGTCGGAGGAAGAATATCACGAAACAACTTCCTTTCCAAATTACACTGTTAGTACAATACCCACGTACGAATACAGTGTCCATTTCACTCTATGATTGCCTTACCGAGGGAGAACTTGAGGAAGCAGAGTCCAAAGCCGCCAATTGGTCCACCAAATCCTCCATGACCGACTTGGGCGGCTGAGGGGAGACAGCCGGCGCAATAACCGATGATCGTTTCGTCGGGACTAGCAGATGGCCATCGGGCTCGAGACCCGGTGCAATACGGCGTAGGGCGTCGCGCTTCCGCCGTTCCTTCTCGTCGGCGCGCGCGCGCAGGTATTCCTCCCGCCGCGTTGTGTGCGATGCCAGTGTTGCACGCCGGGATGATTCGAGTGTCAGGACGTGCGGTTCGAGTGTATATGGATAAACAAACTGAAGAAATTCAGTAAATGATCAAACGGGAAGGAATCAAGGCTACGTAGGGCGTCACAGAGTCCGGTAATGGGTGGATGTCCGGGGGAAGGACTATCTATATATTGAACATGAGATTAGTCCACCAGGCCAGAGTCGGAACCTACTGGACGCGGAACGCGGAGACTGGGAGATTTAATGAGTGGTGCACGCGCCGCTGGAGCATATTGTGCTTTTTGAAGCGTCAGATTGCAAGGATAAAGTCAGGATTGGACATACTCTGGTCCGGCATGAGCGCAGAGGACAAACTGAAATCAATCCCGTGACATACGCTCCTCTATGGCGGACTTCAACCACCAACTCGCCATAAAACTTTCTAGGGCCCTCAATACCCTCAATCCCAATGATTTGCTCGCCCAGCGGGTAACGGATATCGCAAAAACCAACTCGGTCGAAGGCTTTGTCAAAGGTGTGCTCTGCGGACTGTGTTTTTTGAGTTTCTGCGTTAACAACATTCGCAGCGGCGCGGGCATTTGGCAAGTTTCAGGACTCTTTTCTACAAGAGCTACATGCCGAAGTGTTATTGCATGTAAAGCAGGAGGCTACCGGCGTCGTCCCGAAGCCAGTCGAAGGCATAACCGTCCATGACTCGGATGTACTGGAACCAGAACCCGTCCGCCCAGGAGGCTTAATGATGCGCGCAGATACGGTGCGTGAAAACGTCGTTCTCAGACTTTCAGTTGACTGTTGTCCGTAGCGCCATACGTTTCGGCAGCCGGCGAAGCCTCTCGAACCGCCTACACCCCGCAGTTCGCTACTCGGGCTCGATCGACTTGCTCAGGAGAAGCGTGCGGCTGCGGCTAATGGAAACGACCAAGGTAGCCGCAAGAAACCTCGTCTGGACGACGATTCCGAGCCGTTTTTCAAGGGTGCGTCCCTACCTCTCTTTGCTGTCCTTGCACTTATCGACCCCTAGTCCCAAGTCTGCCGGTCCGCTCTGACAACCAACGCCAACGCGGCGCAGAGACGCCCTCGCATCCCGGAGGCATGTCAGAGATCGCGCGCAAGCGGTTAGACGAGTACAGACGGAACAAAGACAAGCAGCGAGGTTGTGACTGTTTCATAGCATTTCTGTTGGGTGTCTCTGACCGAATTACAGAGGGCATCACTGCCGCCAACGAGCGGCGGGAGGACGCACCGAAGGGCTTGGGAGACTTCCAGCGGCGGTCGAATCGTGATAGAGACCGCGAACGCGATTTCGGTAATAATGGTCGCAACTGGGATGTAACGCCGCGCACGGTGCGGGGGAATGGCGACGCACCCAGTGTCAGAGTGCCCAACGTTGGCTGGGACTCGACTCCCCGTCGGCCGGGCGACGAAAACTCTGGCTGGGGCGGAGCCGGTAATCGTCTGTGGGACGCCCCGACGCCTCGCAACCTGCGGGCCAGGAGCCCTGAGGAAGCCTTTGGCGTGGATCCCCGAGAATGGGAAGAGGAGCAGACCAGGTTGGACCGCGACTGGTATACCGGCGCAGAGGAAGGCGGAGTCGCCGGGGACGAGGAGAACAACCCCCTTTCTCAATACGAGGATTTGAACGCCCTCCAGAGCGCCCAGATGGCGACCAAGGCAGTGGTAAGTGGTCCATTTGTCCCCATCTTTGTGTCCTCAATTGTTTTGTTTCTAGAAAAAAATATCTGCGAGGCAGGCGCAATATGTATGTCGATAATGCATTCAAGCCATTTGATTCTCATGATTCGCAGAACGCCGACAACGACCTCTGGGAAGCCAACCGGATGCTTACCTCCGGCGTCGCCACGCGGAAAGCCGTGGACATGGATTTCGAAGACGATTCCGAGTCTACCGTCCACGTCATGGTCCACGACCTCAAGCCGCCGTTCCTCGACGGGCGTACGGTGTTCACCAAACAACTTGCGCCCATCAATCCCATCCGCGACCCGACGAGCGACATGGCCGTGTTCTCCAAGAAAGGCAGCGCCCTCGTGAAGGAGAAGCGCGAGCAGGCAGAGCGCGCGAAAGCCGCTGCGAAGCTGGCTGCGCTCGGTGGGACCGCGCTCGGGAACATCATGGGCGTGAAAGACGAGGAAGCTGATGCCGAAGGTGCGTCGATTCACTTGGGTTTTTGTGCCCTGGTCAGAGGCTCGACATTCACGTAGTCTCCATTTTTCTATGCTTACAGCTGCGGACGAGCAGAAGCAGCAAGAACAGAAGGCCACTGGCATCACGGAAGATTATAGAGGCGACTCGAAATTCGCGACACACTTGAAGACCTCGTCAGGTGTCAGTGCATTTGCCAAAAACCGGACCCTGAAAGAGCAGCGGGAGTATCTCCCGGCGTTCGCCAGTCGGGAGGAGCTGATGAAAGTTATCCGGGAAAATCAAGTCATTGTGGTCGTCGGTGAGACCGGGTCGGGAAAGACGACTCAGTTGGCGCAGTTCCTGTATGAGGACGGGTACTGCAAGCATGGCTTGGTTGGTTGCACCCAGCCTCGGCGTGTAGCCGCCATGTCGGTCGCAAAGCGTGTCAGCGAGGAGATGGAGGTGCGTCCATTTGATTGCTATTCTTTGATCCCGGCTCACTTTCTGTGAATGTAGTGCAAATTAGGCTCTACCGTTGGATATGCGATTCGTTTCGAGGACTGTACTTCAGCCGATACGAAGATCAAATGTGCGGCTTCCGCTTCTCAATTCTCATTGTTTCTGACTCCTATGCAGATATGACGGACGGCGTGCTCCTCCGTGAGTCACTTAATGAAGGCGACCTAGATCGTTACAGCGTCATCATCCTCGATGAGGCGCACGAGCGGTCCCTGAATACCGACGTCTTGATGGGTCTTCTTCGGAAGAGTGAGTCGATTCGGACGATTTACATTTCCCCTTTCTAATAGTTCCCTCAGTATTGTCGCGCAGACGGGATTTGAAACTCATTGTAACGTCAGCGACGATGAACGCAGACAAGGTGGGCCACTTTTTTCGCAGCCAAAACCGTTCCTAACTGGGCTTCACAGTTCTCTACCTTCTACGGAAACGCTCCCACGTATACCATCCCTGGGCGAGCGTTCCCGGTGGAGACCTTCCACGCTAAATCACCCTGCGAGGACTATGTCGACAGCGCTGTTAAACAAGTCCTCCAGATTCATCTCTCCCTTCCGGGCGGTGATATCCTCGTTTTCATGACGGGACAAGAGGATATCGAGATTACGTGCCAAGTCGTTGCTGGTTCGTTCTTCTCTGTCTTTCAGGGATGTAGGATCAAGGCTGACACTGGTTTCTTAGAACGATTGTCGCAGCTCATCGACCCAGCTCCACTGGCAGTATTGCCCATCTACTCACAGATGCCGGCAGATTTGCAAGCTAGGATCTTTGAGCCCACCAGCGATGGCCGTAGAAAAGTCATTGTGGCCACCAATATCGCCGAGACTTCTTTGACGGGTCTGTCCTTCTTCCCATACATATATTGTCTTGGCCTAATGATCGGTTTTCAGTGGATGGGATTTTATATGTCGTCGACGCGGGCTATTCGAAGCTCAAGGTGTACAACCCAAAGGTCGGCATGGATGCCCTCCAGATCACGCCTATCAGTCAGGCGAACGCCACCCAGCGCACTGGCCGTGCTGGAAGGACAGGAAATGGGTACGCTCATTTAATCCTATAACGCGTTTTCACACCGCTGACTTTCCTGAAGATTCTGTTACCGCCTGTACACTGAGATGGCGTTCAGGAACGAGCTGTTTGAGAGCACGATTCCAGAGATTCAGCGTACCAATTTGGCGAACACCGTTCTATTGCTGAAGGGTTTGGGCGTGAAGAACTTGCTCGAGTTTGATTTTATGGATCCTCCGCCGCAGGTGAGTGACTCTGCGTTCAAAAATTCGCCCAGCTCGTGCTGAAGCTCGTCCCATAGTCCAATATCCTCAACTCCATGTATCAACTCTGGGTTCTCGGCGCTTTGGACAACGTCGGCGACTTGACGCCTGTGGGTCGCAAGATGAATGAGTTCCCGATGGAGCCGTCAATGGCGAAGATGCTGATCGCCTCCGTCGAGTACAAGTGCTCGGCGGAGATGCTGACGATCGTATCGATGCTCTCTGTGCCGAGCGTGTTCTACCGGCCCAAGGAGCGGATGGAGGAGGCCGATGCGGCGCGCGAGAAGTTCAATGTCCCGGAGAGCGACCACTTGACGCTCTTGAACGTATTTAACCAGTGGAAGAGCCACGGGTTCCGCGACGAGTGGGCTATGAAGCATTTCTTGCATCCTAAGCTGCTGCGCAAGGCGAGAGAAGTGCGGGCCCAGCTCGAGGACATCATGAAGTTCCAGAAGATGGCACTCATTTCTGCTGGGACTGATTTCGACGTTTTGAGGTTTGTGGAGGTGTTCTTTTTTTGCGCTGATTATCGTGCTGAGCTGGCTTCCAGGAAGGCCATTTGCGCGGGATATTTCCATCAGGCGGCGCGCGCGAAGGGTATTGGGGAGTTTGTCAATATTCGTTCGGGGCTTCCGACCCATTTGCATCCGACCAGCGCGCTGTATGGGCTTGGATGTGCGTTCATCTGTTCCTGTTCCTTTTTTGTGACTGACTTGCGTCCTCAGATACACCGACATATGTGATCTATCACGAGCTCATTCTGACGTCCAAGGAATACATGACCCAGGTTACTTCGATCGACGCCTACTGGCTGGGTACGTCCTCAATTGAATAATACTGGTTCCCAACTGACGTTGTGCATTCGTTTAGCGGAACTGGGTTCCGTGTTCTATTCCGTCAAGGAGAAGAACTTTGACGAGCGCGGAAATCGGCGGCAGGCTGATCGTGAATTTTCGAGGAAGGCGGAGTTGGAGACGGAGATTGCGCGCCAGCGGGAAGAGTGCGTATACATTGTTCGTCATTCTGCGGCGGGCTTCTGACTTGTTCTTTGATGTGCAGGACGGCGAGACAGGTGGCTGAAGCTGCTGTTGCTGCGAAGACCAGCAGCGGGAGCTCCAAGATTATCGTACCCGGGACGCCGAGGCATACTGGCCTTGGTGCTGGTGCTAGAGTGACGCAGACGCCCAGGAGGAGAGTTGGGATTTGAGGAGGAGTAGTACAGGGTGCTTTGGACTGTCTAAACGTTGTATTATCACCAGTCGTAGAACTGTACAGGCCTTTGCACGCGATCGGACTTCAGACCGTTTACATAGTGTACATTTGCTGTTACATATACAGCTTCATCCTACCATGCTTCGCTTGCGACCGCGCAATCGAACTGTTTAAAAAGAAAGTCAGTATTAACGTTCAGACCAAAGCGAGGGACGGACCGTCATCTAGTCGTCGCCCGATTGCGGTCCAGTCCTTTCCCATGCGCTGCTCGTATGCCGTCAGGACGGACGCAAATAGTGGCTCTGAGTCCGGGTGTGTCGAGGAAAAGGCGCGTTCCAGTACGTAGAGGTCGACGGCTTTGTCCTCGATTAGACTGGAGTGGAACGAGAGCCCGAAGTCGATTAGGACCTTGGGAGGTTAGGAACATAGATCCGCAACGAAGATGAAGAAGCTCACTAGTTCTGTGGAGAGTGTGGGGTGGCGGGATTTGAATGAAGAGGGATGTCTAAGCATCATGTTAGAGGTCGTGAGGTCGCCGTGGATTACATCTGCGAGGTGCATCTTGGCAATTTCCTGCCCGATGAGTTGCATGAGTATATCTGGGTTGAAGTAAATCTCAAGCACGAGGAGGGTATTGAACGACAAACCTACTGGTATATCGTACTCGTTGAGTGAATCGGCATCTTCAGGGTCGTCTTCCGACGCGCCGTCTTCGTCTTCACCGGCGCCCCCAGGGAGTAGTTTCCGTACACTCTGGCCGTCAATCCATTCGATCCCCAATACACCCTCCACCGCGTCTACCATCCGCAGACCGGGTACATTGACGCCCGCACTGAACCGCGTTGAATTTGGAGCACAGATCGAAACCGAAAAAACTTTACCGAAGGCACTTTAATAGAGCTCGCGCCTCACCAGCGACGCGTGCACGCGTCAGTGACCCATCCAAGGTGGGGTGTCGGTAGCCCTTGCGAAAACGGTGCTTCAAGAGGACCGCAGGGTCTGAGGGTTCCGAGGTTAACCTTGCTTTGTATACTTTCTACGTTTGCGAGATCGATTGAATAAGAGACCAGAATAGCGGAGGAGGACTTGCTGCTTCTGCGCCTTGAGATATAAGTGTGGCGCCCGATATCAGATTCAGAGATGCTGAAGCCATTTCTTGAAGTCAGTAGTATTCCAGTAAACGTTCAAGACAGACAAAATAATCCAGATTTGGTAATTCGCTTGCTCTTGACCGCCACCTGGACGCGTTTGCAATGGACGTTGTAACGCGAATGCCGTCGCCGGCCCCTCCAGCGCTACCGCCGCCGCCCAGCTCGTACGACGAACACCGCTCACAACGTACGCCGTTGGTCATTGACAATGGGTCCACAAACCTGCGGTACGGGTTCGCGACGTCGGATTCACCGCGGTCGGGCCTGAATGTGATAGCAAAATACAAGGAGCGAAGAACAAATAAGCCTCTGCTTCTCTTTGGCGACGGCGTAGACGTCGAGGGAGGCGCCAAAATACAGGCGCGGACGCCTTGGGAAGGCGACGTCCTTCTCAATTTTGACGCATTAGTGGGTCTCCCGTTTATGTGTTTGGTATGCTAAACGACGCAGGAAAATGCATTAGACTACGCGTTTATACAACTGAGTATCGATGCAGACACTGTTGACCACCCGATGATCATGACTGAGCGTTTGTGCTCGCCTATGCATTCGAGATCGTGTGAGTTTGGTCGTTTCATCGTGCCTCACGTTCTCACTTGTGTTAGTGACCTCAGAGCTGCTGTTTGAGCAATATTCCGTGCCCTCCGTCGCGTACTGCGTCGACTCCGTCATGTCTTTCTACCAAAACCACGGTCCTGGCGCGGACGGGCTTGTCCTTTCCTTCAATACCGCGTCTACCTCCGTCATTCCCATCCTCTCCGGCAAGGGTATCTTGAGCCACGCAAAACGCATTCCCTGGGGCGCTTCGCAGTCTGCCGACTACCTGCTAAAGCTCATTCAGCTCAAATATACGAGCTTCCCGACGCGCGTCACGCCCGCGCAGTCGCAGTGGATGCTTCACAACTTCTGCGCGTTCGCGCCCGACTATGTCGCACTCCTGCGTTCCCTTTCCTCGCCCCAAGCCCTGCGCGAGGCGGACCGGATCGTGCAGTTTCCGTATGCGCTTCAGGTACAGGAGGAGAAGACACCCGAGGAGCTCGAGCGGATTGCGGAGCGCCGCAGGGAGCAGGGCCGGAAGCTGCAGGAAATGGCGGCCAAGGTGCGCACGGAGAAGCTCCTGCAGAAGGAGACGGACCTTCAGCATCTCCTCAATTTGCGCGAGGGCAAGGTCGACGACACCAAGCGCGAGTGGATGGTTAGTTCGAAATATTCTAGTAAGACTCTTGACTAATATTGCATCCCCAGTACAAATTGCAGACGGAAGGGTTTGATGACGATGCTGCACTGGACGAGACGATTAAGAAACTGGAAAGTGACTTGAAGAAGGCACGAAAAAAGGAGGCTGCAGCGGACGGCGGAGAAGATACTGAAGAGCCGACCTTCCCTCTGGTCGACACCCCTGATGCTGATTTGGATGAAGACGGGGTGAAGGAAAAGAAGAAGCAAAAACTGATGAAGGCGGGCTTTGAGGCGCGCGCGCGCGCACGACGAGAGAAAGAGCGCGAGCGCGAAGAGCGGGATAAAGAAGAGCTGAAAGAAGAGGAGGAGCGGCAGGGCGACCTGGGTGGATGGGTGCGCAAGATGCGCAGCGAGCAGGAGGTTTGTGGGTTGCTTTACATCCGATTCTTGTTCGCTGATCCGTATTCCAGTCTTTGATGACAAGAATCAGGGAGCGTGGCCGGAGGAAAGCAGCGCTGAGCGACCGGAAGAGCGCAGCTGCGCAGGCTCGTATGAAGAATATCGCGAGTCTCGCAGCGGATGACCGTATGCCTAAGAAAAAGCGGAAAGGCGGCGGCGGTACGGGTGCCTGCTTTCCTTTCGTTGTCATTGCTGAGATCCCAAGCAGAAGATACCTTCGGCGCCAACGATGCGGACTGGGCAATATACCGCAAAATTGTGGGATTCTCTTCGCGTTCTTGTCGACTGTTCATTTACCGGCCTACAGAACACGGCAGCCCCGTCTTCTGATGAGGAGGAAGATATGTCGCAGTTGGCAATGATAGAGCAGAAGCTTCTCTTGCACGACCCATCGTTCACTACACACCATACGCATGCCTCACTCGCGTCGAAGCGCTCTGAACTCGTCTCGACGCTGCGCCCGACCTACGACGAGAGCAATGCCGAAGGTGCATATCGCCGTTCTTTATTCATTCTTCTTGCACTACTTACATTGTCTCAGGGCTCTGCCGCATCCACCTCAACACGGAACGCTGGCGCGTCTGCGAAACATGGTTTTCGCCAGCGATGGCGGGCGTCGATTCGGCGGGCCTCGGGGAGGTCATCCAGAACGTCCTTGCGCGGTTCTCCGATTCGGAGAAGGGTCGGCTCGTCAAGGTAATACCCTCACCTCTATTCCTTCTACTCACCCGCCTTGGTACTTACCACATGCCCACGCAGAACGTCTTCCTCGCGGGTGGCCCGTCGCAGCTCCCTGGACTGGTTCCCCGACTACAGGCGACGCTGCGGCCCATCTTACCGCCGGAGATGGCAATTAACATCGGGAGTGCGGCGGACGTCGACGCGGATCCGTGGCGCGGGATGGCGCGCTTTGCGCAGACGGACGAGTTTGAGAGCGTTGGTGTTTCGCGCGCGGAGTATGAGGAGTATGGTGGGGAGCGCGTACATAAGTGGTGGGGCGGGAACTGGAATTAATTTCTTGTTGTGCTGTTTGCTTTTTTGCTTTGTATCGCTGTATTTTATGGGTTGTGTACAATTTTCTACGAATTGCGCTTTGGCCTGCCGTCGCGTGATGCGCTCACGTGCTTATTTGTCGCGCCCCTGTCTTTTGGTAATTGCCGCCTCGTTGTAAAGGTTCTATTACTCTCAGCGCTTGCCCGGCGCTACCCCGTTTTCCAGGCCGGCGTCCGATTTTATCTGCGCCATCCTTCCTTTTCTCGTAGTGCCAAGCTTGATTGGAGTGGCACACATTCCCTTCGCCATGCCACTGGCAGTCCCCCCAGCACGATACTATCCCTCAGACTTTTTCGCCGCGTTGAAATCTCTTCAAGATGTGCAGCAAACTGCATACAAATTCGAGGACTTACTATTCGACAACGAGGGCTCACATGTCACCGACTGTATCTTGGACGATCTCGTCTTGTACGAGCCGCCGGAGATTGTGAGACTCGTTCTGTCCTGCAAGTGTTTTCTAGACGAAACCGCAGTCATCTGATATTGCGCCAGGGATCGATTCGTCTTGGATCCTCAATCGACAACTCTTTACGTCGGCGGATCGATTTAACACCTCTTGCGCACCGGCTATTTTGTCCCAATTGAGCGCATTCTTTCAATTCACACCAACCAGCGTCATCGACCTCGCAGATGAGGAACGGCCGGTGGACGAGCGCGTCGATAAGCGCCGCTTGTATTATCGACAACTCGTCAAGGACGCGCCAGAAGTCTTGGCTGCCCTCACCACAAAGCTGGAATTCTTGGGCGATTCAACCGTCCCAAGCGGCAGCAACAAGAAACTTTCGCAGAAACAAGTGAAAGCGCGCCGAGCCGCCGAGGCCAAGGCCAAGGCTCCGTTGAACTCCGGGCCCTTTGAGCGTCTCGAAATTCCCGTTCCCGAAACTCGTAAAGACGTCGAGGAGGCCGTCGAGATCATTCTGACTACGCAGGAAACCATCCTCGAGGTGAGTTCACCGTGCCAACATCGTGTTCAGGCTGCAACTCTTTCTCAGGAATACTTGAAGGCGCTGGGGAGTCCAGAACTCGAAGCATCCATCCAGGCTGCGTGTTTACCCGACGAACTGGATCTTCCTTCTGAACGCGAGGTTGAAGAAGCCCAGGCGGAGCAGGCAACAGCGGAGGCACAGACCGCTGCCTCTGCGGATCCAGAGTCTCTGTACCCAGCCGCCGCACAACTTATGAAATTGTTCGCGAGCCACTTGTATGACATCTTGGCGTCTGTTGACAACTCTTCAGCACAGCGTTGTATTGCAACAGCGCGACTGGTTTGGGGGAATGGACCATCAGTCTTTCCCCCCGTGGAGAACGAGACTTGCGCGAGCATAATCGACGGGACCGGAAGATATTTGGGATTATTCTCAAGAAGATCAAGTACCTGCGGCTGCTTTCTTCTTCGTCAATCCACACTGACGATGACTTCAGAGAGCTCTCCAACGGACATTTTTCGCCCGATAACCAGAAGCGGCTCAACGGCAACCCTCAGGCTGCAGATGTTCCGATTTATGAAGCGAAGATGACTGGCGATCTTCGCCTGGTGGTTAGTCGTTTCTCTGAAACCAATGCCGAAATTAACGTGCCATAGTATCAAATCGACTGCATCCCCGCTTATGATGCCACGGTATGTCTGCCAAGTGCAGTAGTCGTCTCTTACCGTTCCTTACCGACTGTGTTTTCAGAGCGAACGTCAAGGTTCATTTCCTGGTTCGGAGCCTGTTTGGGAAGCTAACCATTGGCAAAGCAATCAAAATTTTCGGTGTATATACGCACGCGCAGATCGGTCGTGTATCCTTCTGGGAGACCATGGGCCGGGAGCTGGGTAAGAAAGGGAAGGAGTATAAGGACAGGTAACAAGTATTTACCTCCTGGCTTGACCGTGTCTAACCGTGCATTGTACAGATGCGCTTTCCGCAAACGTCCGGACCATGCTGGTGATCACGTATTCCATCCCAGCATCTTCCCAGCGCCTGCAGAGGTGCGGATATTGCCGACGGGTTGTGCCCCAGATTTGCCGCCGGACGATTTAGAACAGGTTGGATTCCGTCATATTCCTGATGCCTCTCTGACCTCATGTGCCATAGATGCAATCTCTTCTCTTGTAAGTCTAGTCTTGAACCACCCACCTGGGAAGCCGCTAATATTCCAAAGGAAATCGGTCCATTTTTCCCAGGTATGTGATCCGACTGTGTTTCCGCCCTCAGTCCTAAATCGTCGGCAGTCGTTGCTCGACAGCATCATTGCGGGGCGAGACGCCTCATTTGTGTTGCAGGTCTCGTACGTACGTTGGTTTCTCTGATTCCGGTATTTGACTTTCAGCCCAGACCGAAAGAGCAAGATATTATCGAGCACCCACATTCGTGCTATGTGCTCGGTCGTAGTGGAACTGGGTGCGTTCTTCTGCTTGACCAGATCCCGAGTTATGTTAACATGTGGTGTAGCAAAACGACAACCATGCTGTATAAGATGCTGCTTGTGGAGGCCGACTATGAGCTCTCGCTGAAGGAGGAAAGCCAAGCGACGCTGAAGCGGAGGCAGCTCTTCGTGACGCAGTCCCGCATCCTCGCGGAGAAGGTGGAAGAGCACTTTTCCAAGCTCTCTGCCGGGTACCAGCTCTCGAGCATTATGGACCATGTGGGCAAGGCCAAGGCATCGGCCTTCGCACTGGTAGATATTGATGACGAACTGAACTGGCGGAGTGATCTCCCGAAACGCTACAGCGACTTGCAGGATGAGCACTTCCCTCTGTTCGTTACGTTCGACCGCGTGAGTTGGTCTTGTTGCTGTGGTGGTGGTCCAATATCCTGATGTCTCGAATTAGTTGTGCGGAATGCTAGAGAATGACATGGAGGACGATCCTTCTTCTGGATTCACCAGTCTGTCCTCCAATAGCTCGACTGACAGGGCCACGAAGCCGGCCAGGCTCACCTACGAGAGGTTCCTTGGAGCATACTGGCCCCATTTTCCGCAGACGTTGACCAAAGGACTAGGCAAGTTCATTGAGCTCTGTTCACGGAACCTGATATCTGATGTTCTATGATGAAGATCCTTCCATGGTTTTCAGTGAATTCCTCGGTGGGTGAAAAGATAGTCAATTACCACCCAAGCTTATGCCACGACACCCAGGTGTAATCATGGGCGCGGAAGAAACGTTGGCCTCCGCCTCCTCGTTCTTGGATCGTAACACGTATATGAATCTGAGCGAACGCGCGCAGTCCACTTTCGCGGACCAACGCCAGCGAATATACGACCTCTTCATGGCATATATGAACCAGAAGAGGTCATTGAGTGATATTGATGCAGCGGACCGGTGAGCGATGCGTCTTTGTCCGTCTTGAGTTTCTTGACTGGAATCTTGGATTAGCACGCATGCGATCCTTCGCTACCTTGATCAACGAGGGGTTCCGGGCAAAAAGATGGACTATCTGTGAGATGAAGGTCTTTTGAAATGTGGCTCAAAGCTTGACCGTTATGAAGATATGTCGACGAAACCCAAGATAATCTCCTCGTCGATACTCTGCGTAGATCCGTTTTACTTGCCCGTGGCCTCCGCTAAAACCTGAGCAGTTCTACGATCCCTTTGCTACAATCCCAATGGCCTATTTTGGGCCGGAGATACTGCTCAAACAATCTCCGTGGGCAGTTCCTTCCGCTTCAACGAATTGAAGGCCTTCCTATACCGCATAGAGGTTCGACTCGACTCTGCGTCTGTCTGTTTTGATGTCCTGAAAAATTCCACCAGCAACGGCGCCTTGAGACGAACAAGTATCCGGAATTGTCCCATCAGCCTGTTTGGCAGCCCCGAACCTTCCAGCTCACCATCAATTACCGATCCCACGCCGGAATCGTCAACTGCGCGCACACGGTTATCGAGGTTATTACCCTGTTCTGGCCGTATTCCATTGACGTGCTCGACCGTGAGAGAGGCACCGTTGACGGTCTCCGCCCCGTGTTCTTTACTGGCTTTGATTCGGGAAATGTCCAATATGAGCAGTTCTTGTTCGGCGATCGAGAGTGAGTTGCATCTCTGGATTTCTGAATCGATTTTTAACGCCGAATTGTCGGTCAGAGGAAGCTATATTGAATTCGGCGCCCAGCAGTGTGAGTTTATGCATGATATCTGAATCAATGGATCCATTTTCATCGTTACACTGCTAGGCATCCTTGTACGTGATGATGCTGCCAGGGAGAAACTGCGGGAGCAGGTGGGAGATATTGGCCTTATCATGTGGGTCCTTGGAGTGTTTTTGAGATATGAAGCTGAACGAAAGCAGGACGCTTTATGAGTCGAAAGGATTGGAGTTTAATGATGTGAGCGAGCGGAGCGAGCGGAGCGAGCGGAGCGAAGGGCCGAAGCTACTGATCCGATTTATTCCGAAGGTTTTGCTATACAACTTTTTCGAGGATTCAACAGTAGACGCAGCCCAATGGCGCGTCGTTCTGAACGCGCTGGAAACGAATCGCGGAAATAATCCCGCACCTCTGTTTGACAAAGCGCGCCATGCCGGTGTTTGTGTCGAGGTGATGTATTTACGTCCATGCAAGCGAGCACAATCTAGCTAATGCTATAAACGTAGCTCAAATTCTTGTATGTGGCCATCACCAGAGCTCGCAACAATGTCTGGATCGCAGACACATCTGCTAAAGGGGAGCCGATGCGTGTCCGTTGGCAATCCCCTTCCCGTATAAACTTGACTTCATATTTGACTTGCAGATCCTGTGGACGAGCAGAGACCAGATTCAAAACTGTACGCCTGGAACCGACACTCCCCGACTAGCAATTTCCTCAACCGGTGAGTGGTCCAAACAATATGAGTAATTTCCTCTGAGCCATCGAAAAGCGGAGGAATGGGAGGAGCAAGGCAGGAAGTTATTTGCTAACAAGCGGTACCGCCAGTCGAAACATTGTTTCGAGAGGGCTCTTCTCCCGCGACAGGCTGCGATGGCTGGAGCCTATTATCTACGCGCCGAGGCGAGAAAATGTCCTGCAGGCGGTAACCGCCAAGCGATCCAAGCCAGAAAGACTGCCTTTCTGGAAGCGGCAACAGCTTTTATGGACTGCGCTAAAGAAGATAGAACAGTCGCTTATTTCAGAATAGCTGCAGAATGCTTTGAAGATGGCGGAGAAGACCTGTAAGCTGCACATACATACCTGGAAGCAAGAGAATACACACGGTCGACCGAGCTTTATCGCAAGTTGGGAAATTTCGACGAAGCCGTTGATATCGTCAAGAACCACAAAGAGGAGATACGACCTGAGGTCGTGGCAAACGTCACGAATGTCGCCAGATTATTCTATTTCAAGGAGCACAAGCTTGAGTACGTGTATACTGCGCGCAACCTTCATTCTCCTTTACATTTGTATTACAGGAAAGCGAATGCGCTATTCTCCTCCTACGAAGAAGCGTTAGAATATCTCGAGGAACGTGGACTCGATGTGGCGCACGCGACCCTTCTTGAATCTCTCGGGAGGTTTTGCGACGCGGCTGAGGTCCACCTCGAAGAAGGACGGACATTTGAAGCCATCAAACTCTTCCTGCGCGATCGGGATAACCCTAACTCAGTCCGTCGGGGTATCGAATGCATCCTCCAAAGTCTCTGGCGGCAAGTTTCCTTCGACGTATCCCCAAACGAGGATCCCTCCGTCTCTTCTCTTTTAGCCTTAGCAGCCAAAGCTGAGGCTTCATTTTTGCCCGAAAATGAGCGAAACGAGGTTTGTTTTGCATGTAAATTGATCTTCCATGCTCATCCATATTCACAGCTTTCGATGTTCCAAGCTATATGCTCCCGTGAAAAGTCGAAACTCGAGCGTCTTGGAGAGTCATTTGAAGCATCCAATCCGACCGCTGCCTTACTGTCCCTCGACCACTGCTTCACTAACCCACCCAAAATCCAGGCTCTTCGGGTTGACGGTGTGGCCAAGGAACTTGAAATATTTTCTGGCTACGTTAAACTACTAAACGCGTTCACCTGGGCGGATCCCTGCACTCATCCTGGGGTCGAAAAGCTATTCGGATACATACGCCAGGGTGAATACGATTTTCTAATCCCACGCGGCACATTTTTGCATTCAGCTCTTCGCCGAATGAACCATCCGGCCTTTCTTCGTTCATCCGACGAAGAAAACATCATTCTTGACGGCTCCGACCTCAGGGAAGTCTATCACCAAGCATTAAAGGAACGTCTTCGACTGCGAGTGGTGCAAGAGAATGAAATGTGCAAGCGAACTCGAGCTTTCTCTCCCTGCCTCACATTCTCCATCTTCGAGGGCCACTGTAATCGTGAAAATTGTCCTCACGAGCATGCTTCTGTACCTACGCGTGAAGAATACAATCTACGCGTCCGAATCCACCTACAGCAGATCTTGATTTTCCAAACCGTCCAGTTTATCGTCAACGATTCTGCTGCCCGAAGGTATGCATTCAGTGTTTTAAACAAACACGCTCTCATGATCTTTCAGGTATTGGATCTCGCGGCTCTACTCCGCTCTCTATCCATCATTCTACCGCTTGGGTTCAGCATCCAGTCTCGATCTCGCCTCGATTCCGGAGGCCGAAGCTGGGTTTCAAGTTGTGAAAGAATGGGTCCGAAGCTGGGTTTACGACTTCGAATTCTTCCCGGCCCCGAAGTTCCTTTCCAACCTCGCACAAGTTGCTCGACTGAGCTTCCAGCTCGACCGCAAGGACGCCATGTCGTATTTGACCAACTCTCCGTTCATGCGCATGCAGCCATCAGTTTACATGCGACCCGGTAACAACTATATTGTCGGAGAATTCCTGTGGTTACTGGAAGGCAAACAGGAGATATGCCTCTCCGCTGGCGTTCTTTTTGTTCGGTGAGTTGGACACAATTTTGCTCAATTCTTCCACTGAAAGTTTGACATAGACACATTCTCCACAATTGCCTCCCGATTAATATAAGCGTACTTTGCGATGTTCTGGAGCACCTCTGCGCATGTACCATCGTAGCCGACCGCCAGCAGCATGGGCTCCTGCACAACATAACTCTCCCGCTTAGTTGGTTGGTGAATTGGGCGAGCGTATCTGGAGAAGGCCCCCGTGGCACCCATACATTTGGACTATTGGCTCAATGCTTGGAACAGCTTCTACAGCGCCTGTATTTTGGTGACGGCGCAGGTGAATCTATCCGAGTCTCCCACGTCACAGGACTGAATGCGAGACAGAGCATCTACTTTTCGAAAACAGGAATCTTGTGACTCTCGGTTGGAGAATACGAGACACTTTCTTCGCTCGGATGTAAGTCTCATCTGGTTTAGCGCTACATCTGCAGCTAATAGGTCTCCTGCAGATGCAGATGTATCTGCCTATGTGAGTTTTCGAAACTGGACTATAATTCCTGACGAACAAGTTTCCAGTGGCATATCACTCAAGCACTAGCTCAAACTTCCGTTCCAAAGTATTGAACCATATAATGTCTCTGCGTCGAAAGGATTCAAGTCCTCGATATCTTCATCTTTCTGACAGGTATGCTAGCACGTCAAAACCACAGTCGCCGGACATACTCATATATCTACGACTGCCAGATACGTGAAGGCGACTAGCTGGGCCAGTCTTGTGCAAGCAGTGCGGTGCTCTACCGCCGACTCTCCCCTGGATGAAATGGTGGTGTTGCTTCATGTGGAGCGCCCCTCAAAGCCTATCCGCAATGTACGCCAAATAATCTACGAGTCGCGCGAGGACATCCCGCTGCTTTTGGGGACCTCACGTTCCTTGATCGGAAGCGTATCAGCGCAAGACGTCGGTGTTCAGGGCGGCGAGGCGGTGCCCGAAGACGATGAAGACGATCCGCTGGCACTCGAAGATGAAGCTGGACTTGCCGATACTGGCCAGGCGGAAGAGGTGGCCGCGGAACCTCTCGTAATGCCACCCGCGCTGGCGGCCGTCGAACACACGGAGGAGGAAATACATGCCGCCTTGGTCATCCAGCAGGCTTTCAAACGCGGGCAGAAATGTGTGGAAAGGCGCAACGCAGAGATGGCCAAATCCAATCTCGCAGCGAGCTGTGCCAGCTTTTTCACCATATGCCTGAAAGAGGCGGAGGGGATTGACTGGCCAGATAGGGCCTATAGATTCCGATATCTCGGGCCGCTTCCGCACCTACTCCTGTGCCTTGACGTCGTCCTAAGTACCGCGCAGAAACAGAAGAAACAAATCAAGAAGGATCTACGCGAAGCCAAGCATGAGAAGCTCGAGGCGCTGGACAAACAGTTGACGGAGCTGACGTGAGTGTAGCTGCATTTGGGTGGATTATGGCTGACGTTTGTCAATAGCAACACGCTCAAGCAAATCATCCAGGTGCAAAAGACCTTGGGACCTACGGCCGCCGTGCATCAGTCGCGCGACCTTGCATCTTTGAAGAGTCATGTAACGACGGCGGTTCAGCTCATGCGGAACCTGCCATTCCAGACGCCCGGAAGCCTGACACAGCATCTCGAGCGAGCGTACAAGGGAATCGTTCAACCCAAGGTGTTCGTGCAGGCGTCTGCACGGAAGAAACCAGCACTGAATGTTGATGACCTATCTTCCTCCGAGCCTCTCTATCATTTCTCTTTACCTCCCATTTCTCCGTTTTCCCCACTCAGTGCGGAGCCTTTTTTCCCGGCTCCCGCTGACAAGCCATGATATCCATTCGCCTTTTCTTGATCGTTTACTATTGAGTGTACATTTATCTTGCATTTGTCCTGGATTTTTGTTTTCATGTAAAGTTTCAGTGAATTACGCAGCAATAAACAGACCCGCAGTCGTCTTAGCACTGACCTTGACCATTTTGCTTTGATTTTGCCACCGAAACTTGAAAGATGAGCGCGATAGGGGTCAATCGACACGTGCTATTCACTTCGGCTTTTCGGACTTGGCTAAGTATTACTTAGGCGCGACATCCTGCCGTCCATGTCGACTACAGAGTCGGGCTCATTCACCTTCGGGACGTCCAGCTCTAGTCCTAATAGTACCGGCTACTCGCAGGATCTCAAACGGAAACGCTCGGACAACCACATTGAACTTGGGGCTCCCGAGAAATTCCAGATCATGGCCGACGGCAGCACGACCCCGACAGGGAGCCGGGACCAGGACGTTCACGACGATACATACTATCTCGAGGACGGGAGCTGCATCATCCGCGTTCAGAACACCTTGTTTAATGTAGGTCTCGCGCGCTCTTAAAGGCGTTGCGTATTCAGTGCATCTCAGTATTAATTTCTATATGATGGTGTCTTTAGGTCCATAGAACGATATTGTCCAAAGGTATGACTGAATGGGAGCGTACGCACCGGTGAATGTGCGATGCTGATTTCTTTCGGTCAAGACAATTCGTTCTTCCGGACAATGTTTACGCTGCCGCAAGGCAACAACGAGATCGAGGGGCGGTCGGACAACAATCCCATCGTTTTGACTGGCGATACTGTGCCCGAATTCCGCCACTTTCTGTGGGCCCTATATGCCCTGTGAGTACGTCTCCACATTCTACCGCGGTCTCTAATTGATTGTGCTTTAGACCCCCCGAGCTCCGCGTAATCCACTCGTCCGACGCAGATCTCACACAGCTGATGGACATCGCGCGGATAGCGAATAAGTACTCCTTCAAGTCGCTCGAGACGTGGTCCCTCGACGCCATCCAGGAATACGTCAACCGCAAGCCCTCGCCTATTCTCAACTCCATACCGCCGCCCAACGCGTACACCTTCTCCCCCAACCTGCCCTCCTCCGCATCAACATCCCCATCCACACCGGGTATTCAGAGCACCGTGCAGCTGACGCGCCTCATCCGCCTTGCGCAGCTGTGCGCGCACGAGAAGCTCCTCTCGACGATGATCACGCTCCTGCGGCAGCTCATGAGCTCCTCGCTGCAGTACGCCTACCTCGCGATGACGCTCGCAGACGAACTCGACCTGCGCGCGCTGCGCGGCGCGGCGTACCTCGAGGTCATGCAGAAGGCCGTCGTCGTCCGGCGTGCAAAGGTCGATCCGATCAAGCGCAAGCCAGCAGCGATCGCAGCGGGGCCCAACACGAGCACCGGTGCTGTACCCGGTGCAGCAGACTCTGAGGCTGATGCCAGCGCGGAGGCAAGCGAAGGCGACGTCGACGAGGAGGGCCGCCTCGTTGTGAACCGCGCGCAGCAGCTGCGTCTTTTGTCGGGGTACTACCGCCTGACGGGCACGTGGGAGCGCCTGCGCACGACGCCACCGCCGTTCGACCACGCGCCGTCGTGCGGCGCGACGTGGCACCAGCACGGGTGCACGCAGAGCTGGTTGGAATTTTGGAAAGACAAGACGAGGAGCGACGCAGTGCTGGCGTTGGGACTCGCGGATGTGCTGGGGAGGCTGAGGCAGGTCCAGCGTGATTATGACCGCTGGGGTTCTGCAACGTATATGCACCATGATTGTCGGATGGCGGTGAGCGTTCTGGTTTCCTTCAAAACAACCAAAGTTGATGTGACGTTAGGCAAAGAGGAGTATCATCGAGGTGTTGAGGACGGTGGAGGATGCATTGCCGGATTACTTCTCAGAGGCGGGCGACGAGGCGGCAGAATGAAGGAGTGGATCACCATTGTTGTATACATTGCAATAAGACTACATAGCATGCTACATGATTAATTCCTGGACACACAACTCTTGAACTCGCATCTACTTCACTTCCGACTCCGCCCCTTACCCTTCCCCCATCTTTGCGACGCCCCGCCGCCCTCGTATCGGCTCTGGTTCCACGGTCCGTCCGTAACAGTCGCGTCCGCCGTCGAGTCCGCTGGTAGTGTGGATTTTGAGGTCGAATGTAAAGCAGGACCGCCCGGCATCATGCTGAGCATGAGCGCATCGATGTCCTTGGGGATCGTCTCCTCCTCCATCGCGGCCGTGGACCCACGGAGCATTGTCTGCTCGAAGAGTTCGCTGTCCTCCAGCTCCTCGACCTTTGTGCGCAGGTTGAGGAGGGTTTTTTCGAACAGATCTATGTATCATACGTGGTGTCAGTTATTTAGTTGCACTCAAAAAGAACAAGCTGGAGCTGGAGCCGGAGCCAACCGCGACGAATGAGTCTGAAAAACACGCACGTCGCTCCTCTGCAGCTGTCGACGGACGCGCAATCAGCGGGTCCTTATTCGCGGCTTCCTCCTCGGCTGTGGGCTTGTGCAGGTGCAGCGCCCCCGCGACCTCGTAGTCCCACTTGCGCTCAAAGGCGGCCTGGTCGAGCTCCTCGTCGGAGGAGGGGGTTTGATCGGGGCCGTAGAGTGTGCCGACGGAGCTGGCGGGGGAGGGCTCGCGGATGACGGGTGAGGTGTATTCGGGGTTCTGGGGACGGGACATTGGAAAGCAAAAGAAGAAGGAGTTACGAAAATCTAGAGGAAGAGGAAGACATGAACAAGGCGCGTATACTTGCGCACACAACGCGTGCGTAATCTAATCGTGACGTTGCAACGAAATTTCAAATTTTCATCTTCAAATGTGGAATCTATGGCTCAGCGCTCAGCGCTCGACGTTCAACGTTCAGCTGTACTTGATAACATTGGTTTTACTCGCGGTTCAGGATTTTATTTTCCCGAAAAATTCTGATAATTGTATGTACTTGTGCAACGAACCTGCTGGTCCGTAGGCTAGCGTTCGTCTCATGGTTCCTCCTCGTAGTACGCAGCGCTAGCAGCTCGAACCCATTCCGCATAGTTCTAGTCCCAGAAACTTTGCTTCAAATCCGTCGTACCAACTAATACCCGGTGATGACCAGCCGTGAATTTGCTCGCGTGAGGGGCCGTCCAGGATCAACACAAAAATACCATCCGATGAGGCCTCGGTTGTGTAGAAGTGGTATCTCGAGAGCTGCAAGACTGAGAATTTAATGCTGGCCGATCTTCCGGAGCCCGTCCATTCGACCGCAGCCGCTGGTTGGGCACGAATGAAGCGGATTATTTGCGCATTCTGCTCACCCGTGTAAAGGCGAAGCGGGTTGACGAACAGCTCCCAGATGAAGCGCCGATCTGTTGGAACTACGCCCTCCTCTACGACAATCCGGAAAACATCTCTGTACGGTATCCTAATCTTCATACTCCGGACCTCGTTTTCTGCGCACAAGCACAGATCAGCATCGAATTGCAGATACCGAGCACAGAAACAGAATCCCGACGCGCGAAAGCGCACTGAACGAGGCCAGTGCATGCCGGGCGGCGGTTGGGATGAGGGCCATTCGATCAAAATTGTTCGATATGGTTCAGGAATGACGATCCCGTGCTTGGTCTCAATCCTGTACACATGTTGTATGCGGACGCCGACGGGAATTGAATAAGGAGAGATTGCGTCGCTGAATGAAAGACCTAAAAGGCGAAGTCGTAGAGGGGAGTCAATCTTGGGAACAAGACCGCGCCAATCCTGACAGACGTGCGTCGCATAGATGAGATCCCGCAGTAAGAGGTGCTCAAGAAACTGGAGAAGAGTTCCGGTATAGATGTGGCCGACGAGCTGGCTGAAGACATCGTCGCAACGAATAAGCATCATCGATCAAACCATCAACACCAAACACTACTCGTCCTGTTCCTCGTTTTGGTAATTCTACTCAAGCACATCCTCCGAGGGATTATGGATGAATAATGCCAATAACGTTATCCCCAAGCGTACCCAAGCTATCTTCAGTTTCTATTAAATCATCACCACTGAAATACCCCATTTAGTGCCGAAAACGAATTCAGTTCGATATATCAACATACCGGATGGCATTCCCCGCCCCCATCTCCATATCCTATCCGGACCACCGATGAAAAACTTCGATACCTAGCTCCTCGTCATCGGAGGGGGTTTGGTCGGGGCCGTAGACGACGAGCTGGCGGGGGAAGGCTCGCGGATGACGGGTGAGGCGTATTCGGGGTTTTAGGGGCAGAAGGAGTTACGAAGAGGAAGAGGAAGACATGGAAAGGCGCGTATACTTGCGCACACAACGCGTGCGTAATCAAACCGTGACTTCAAACTCGCAAAGACAGGATTCAATTTATTGCTCAGCGCTCAGGTACCGACAAGATTTGCTATCGCACGGTTCACACCCATCTTTATTCAGATCTTTTTTCCGAAAAATTCTGATAATTGAATCTGGATTGAGACTGTACTTGTACAACGAACCTGCTGGTCCGTAGGTTGGCGCTCGTCTCACCAGTCCCCCCGGTAGTACGCAGCGCTAGCATCCCGATTCCATTCCGTATAGTTCCAGTCCCAGAAACTTTCTGCTTCAAATCCGTCGTACCAACTAATGCCCTGGGATGACCAGCCGTGAATTTGACCGCGTGAGGGGCCGTCCAGGATCAACACAAATATACCATCCGATGAGGCCTCGGTCGTGTAGACATGGTACCTCGAGAGCTGCAAGACCGAGAATTTAATATTGGCCCATCTTCCGGCGCCCGTCCATTCGACCGCAGTCGCTGGTTGGGCACGAATGAAGCGGATTGTTTGCGCGTTCTGCTCACCCGTGTACAGGCGAAGGGGGTTGTCGAACAGCTCCCAGCTGGTCGGCTGATCTGCT
Organism: Mycena albidolilacea; assembly: GCA_029282495.1. NCBI lineage: Eukaryota > Fungi > Basidiomycota > Agaricomycetes > Agaricales > Mycenaceae > Mycena > Mycena albidolilacea. The sequence goes on along the minus strand of JARIHO010000008.1, from coordinate 683,406 downwards.
GGAACTACGCCCTCCTCCATGACAGCCCGGAAAACATCGTTGGGCATCGTAATCTTCGCGCTCCGGACCTCGTTTTCTGCGCACAAGCACAAATCGGCGTCCATATGCCGATGCCGAGCACAGAAGCAGAATCCCGACGCGCGAAAGCGCACCGAATGAGGCCAGTACATGCCTGGCGGCGGTTGGGATGAGGGCCATTCGGTCAAAATTGTGCGATATGGTTCGGGAATGACGACCTTGTGCTTGGTCTCGATATTATACACATATAATATGCGAACGCCGACGGGAATTGGATAAGGAGAGATTGCGTCGCTGAATGAAAGCCCCAGAAGACGAAGTCGTAGAGGAGAGTTAATCTTGGGAACAAGAGCGCGCCAATCCTGACAGACGTGCGTGGCAGAGATGAGATCTCTGAGCGAGAGATGCTCAAGAAACTGGAACAGCAGTTCCGGTATGGATGTGGCGGAAGAGGCTGAAGACATTGTCGCAACGAATAACATCAGCGATCAATGGCCGGCCAGCAGCACCAAACACTACTCGTCCTGTTCCTCTTTTTGGTAATTCTACTCAAGCACATCCTCCGAGAAATTATGGCAGGAAAGTGTCCCGATAACGTGTACAGTAATCCCCAACCAATCGTACCCAAGCTATCTTCAGTTTCTATTAAATCATCACCACTGAAATGCCCGTTAGTGCCGAAAACGAATTCAGTTCGATATATCAACATACCGGATGACATTCCCCGCCATCCCATCTCCATATCCCATCCGGACCACCGATGACAAGCTTCGATACCTGCATCTCGTATCCGTTTTCGATTTTTTCCATCCACCACTTGACCGCCCAATGTCGGAGGAGGTACTTGTACCACACGTAGTATTCCCAGACGTACGCGTTGATAACTCGTGGATTAACATAGATATTCTGGAGGTCGAACTGCCTTCTGAAGTCGTACGGGAGATTGAACGACTCGGATGAGTAACATTCTTTCTCCGTAGACGCGCGGAAGCGCACGGGGGGCGTTTGAGCCGGTGTAAGATCGGGGGGCTGCGGGAATGCTGGATGTGTTGGCGCTAACGGCTTAGAGGGTGAAGTTGAGAGCCTTCCTGGCGTGCGAAGCTCCAAGGGAAGGAACGGCTCGGCCTTGAAAGCGACGATGCCGTTCCAACACGCAAAAGCCGGAGCAGGATCGTCGCGCATGATGGCGTGTAAGCCGGTCCACTCGAGGAAGTAAGGCCAGTTGGTTGATGGTATGGCTCCGGCTTTGTCTCGTATTACCCATAGATCATAAAGGCTTTTTCGAAAAGAAAAGTGAGACCTCTGCCGTGTAACAAATAAATGACGCACCCCCAATACCCAAAATCGAGGCCGCACACGAAATCCCAGTCGCCATCCCGGCTCTTGAGGAGCTCCACCACCGACTCAGCTTCAATGTAAATATCATTGCTAAATATGACTTTCTCATACCCTCCTTTCTCGACCAAAGGCTCCATGACGCGATTCCTGACGGCCGAGAGAAATTCTATACGAGGAGTCCCGCTCATATCGGGCGGCCGTGGAATGCTCGTATCGCGCGTCAAAATTCGACGGGCAACGCCCATGGACTCCAGCTGAGCATCGAATTCTTCCAACAAGACTGGGGATTTATCTCCGCTGTTTGATTCAACGATAGAGACGAAAATATTGTCCTGAGACGAGATTGAACGGCGACGTAGATAAACAAAACGAGATTCTTACCGGTCCGGCGTAGTAAATGAATTTGGTTATTTCTTTGATCCAGTACGGAAGCACGGCTTCATTATCACGAAACATGGCGGCGATGAATATCTTCTCTGCAAATTTACAATGTTAAGAGACAAAATTGGATCAATCAAAAAGTTCACCTCCCGATCCATAACCTTCCCGACGCGGTGATGCAATTGCCTTTTCGACGTCGCCTCTGTAGCGATGGTCTCCCGGAAGTTCGTAGGTTTTCAATAGATAAACGCCGGAGAGAGCCAAGGCCAAGTAACTCGTATAGAGCAAAAGCCACAGGATGGCACGGAAGATGGCCCAACCGGACCTGCTTGAGGCGCGCTTTGAATCACGAGGAAAAGATACCGAACGTGGTTCATCTTCCTCTTCATTCAATGGTTGTAAATCGAGGTCCATGTCTGTACCGAGACGGTAATAATTCCGTCTGTGTCTCCACCGCTGCAAGCAACTCCATAGTTGTGTCGCAGCGAACCAGCTGGCCGTGAAAATGGTCATGGCAAGACCCCATAGCGGTAGGGTCACGAGGAGATATATGAAGATGTTGCGGTAGATGGGGAAGTAAGGCGGTCCCCATGAACCAGGGAGGTACGAAGACAAAAATTCTTTCACTCGGCGATGAGTGTATTTGAACACGCCGACGGAAACGATTATGTGGCTTCCGTACAGGAGAGATGATGCGAGAAACTGGCAGATTTGCCATAACGCGGTGAAGGCACGGCTTTGGAATATTGGAGAATGTGCCCAGCGGTTGAGGACAGGTTTCCAGTCCGAAATCTGAGCGTGTATTGCGTGTCGCTTTGAAGCGAGAAATGTTGAAGTTAGCAGGAGGAGATTGTAAGCTCGAGATGGCTGGGCTGGAGCCATCTCACTGGGAGGAGTGCGGTGGGGTCCAAGAAAAGATTTAAGAAGCGGTGTGCTTATTACCCATTTGGCAGGCAATTCCGCAGTTGCGGGCTAGTTCGCAACTTTGCAACTCCCGCTGTTTGTTGGCGCGGCGTGATTTCGCCGTCCAGGGCTATGATTAAGCAGAATGAGGGATACTGAGGCAAGAAAGTAACGTTAATCCGTCAATCCCGCGAGGCGATGCCTCAAATATCCAGATGTGGATAGTAATCTGGGAACTCGGCTTTAGGGGTTCGCACCTAGGTGGTTTTGGCCTGATGGCTGCTGCGGAGACAGCTTCCCTGGTGTCTTAATCAGGAGGAAGCAATGCATCCAGTGGCGTCAAGTTCGACCGACAAGCAACAAGCGCGCTGATCCTTCATTCCCTACGGATGAGATTCGGAGGATGCGTTGGGCTCTCTTCAAAGGAGGCAGAACAAAAATTATCACGTAACGAGTTTTGAATAGATGTCGCCTTGTATACTTCCTATTCTTCGGATGCGGTATATTTCCTATGCTTCAGATGCGCTTCCCTCCGAATGGGTTTCCCAACCGTCTGCTGGATCCTCTGGATCCGGCTCCATTGTCGTGAAGTCGAAATCGAGGCCCCGGGCGACTAGATTACTGGCTCGCTCAGCGAGCGAGAGTTTCCCTCCAAGCTGCTGGTCTGCGGGGCGCAGAAGGTGGAAAGCGCCCTCCGTGAGGCGCGCGCACTCCATCTGTACCTCCGAAATGGCGGGGTATCGCGCCTCGAAGACGCGCAGGATGTCCGCATCGCAAATGTCGTTGCCGTCGAAGCCGCCCCGAAGCAGCAGAACCTCGAGCTTGGGGACGAGGGGAGGGGTAAATGTTCCCGGTGCAGACGGGAGGAGGCGGTAGAGGATGCGCGAGCCGAGCATCTGCACCATGTGGGTGTCCTGACGCGCGTGGCGGTCTGAGAGGCTGAAGTGTACGAGCAGCGGCGTGTGCTCGAGGAGTGCGATGAGCTCCTCTTCGCAGATGCTGGCGTGCAGAAGGGTTATCGATGTGAGGGATGCCTCAGAACGCGTGATGAAGGTGATGAAGTCGGCCGATATCCAGTGGGGAGTCGCGTCCTCGTCGGAGTACTCGCTGTACATCCATTTGATTTGTAGAGTGTGAAGTTCCGGTGCTGTCAGATAATTGAATAGCGGGGACAGACCATCAACCAAGTCCCAGATGTTGAGGTCGAGCGTCTGGATGTTACTCGTCACATGGTCCACTATATTTTCAGTCTCGTAGGATCCAGTGGTCCATGTGAGCCTCTCGAGCGATTTGGCCTCGTGTAAAATTTGAAGACCGTTTCTCAATGGGAAGCGGTCCATCTCGCAGCGCTTCACGTTCCCCAAAGGGAGAAGTGGCAAGAGTATTGGTCGTTCGACACCGCTGGAGCATCGCAGGACGAGTTCCTCCAGCTTATCATGATAGCCACTCGACACAAGTTGATGGCGGCGTGTTATTGGTTCGCCTTCGAGGATGTGAACCGTGAGTGACCGCGTCGAATCAATTATATCCAAGTGGAACGGGGAGGAGGAACGATACTCGAGATCCAGCTTGCCCCAGCGATGTTTGCGTAAACAAAGTCGGGAATTACGATCATCATAATTCAAGAAAATAGGGTCAACGTCCGAATAGTCTTCATCGTCCCGTTTCTCCATTGCCGGAGACGCTCTCCGAAACGCTATGTCGCAGGGGATTGTGCCGGAACGAGCACACCAGCGAGAGTACAATGCTATCTGCTGCCTTGGAATGGTCCTTCCGTAGTTTCCGCAGTAGTATAGCGGAAATTTCACCCACAGGAGGGCTGTCGCGTGCGCCACCCTGCGCCATGTGGTGCAGATTTGGGACACCTTCAGCGATGCGATGATGTAGCCGCGATGCGTTATGAACGCGGAAGTGTGGTGCAGAAAAATCTGGGAGAGCAGTTCTGCTGGCAGGGCCCGGATAGGGGAAAGTAACGCGCGCTCTGCGGCAATGAACACGCGCAAGCGTTTGTGCGCCTTGCTGAGCGCGCGTACTTTTTGTTTCGCTGCCGCGAGATCGCACTCCAAGGTCTTCAACTCCTGGGTGGCGGTTTTAACAGAATTGTGAATTGAGCCAATCTCGAGCGTTGAGAGAGGGTCGTTGCAGTTTTGGACCCGCCAACTCGTTGTGGTCGGCCGTCGCTGCGTTTCAACGTGGATTTTTTTGGGAGGCGCCTTGCTCGTCGATTCTCCGCCCATCCTGACCTTGAACCAAATTCAGAATTTGAATGTAAGGTATCTTGATTACTTACACGTTTCTCTGGTTATTCACACGTTTTTGTGAGTGGAGGAAGAAAAGGACGCGACGCGACTCGGATCATTCCGACTCACGTTGCAGCGCTTGTTGAACTGTACCATCACTTCGCTGAATTGCCGTTCGCCACAGTTCACTGGTTGTTCTGGCCTGTTATTTCACCCCCAACCTTTGAGCGGTCATGGTGAGCACCACCCAGTTTTCTGGACCAAGTTTGCCAACTATCTACCCACAGGCAATCTGCCAATTCTTCCAACAAGGTAGATGTCGATATGGCACGGCGTGTAAGAATGACCACGTACAAGCTGGGGGCGGAGGTGGAAGTGAGTACACGTCGGGTCTCTTTCTCTTCGGCGCTGAGCATCCAACTAGATCAGACATACGTTCGCCCTGGCGCAGACATCCCCGTTGGCGCGTTTACGTGCGTGTAGAGTTTTTGCGTTCTGAAGAGGATCTAATGTACCATTTTACAGGGCGGAATCTATTAAGAATGATCTAACGATGGGGAAAGAGAGACCAATATGGCCACTTGCATCGTATGGGCCCGCCAAATTCGAACCTACACTGCTTTCTGGTCTTGACGAGTCTCCTGAGGAACTCCGACTGAGGGCGGCGACCGCAGCGAAGGCGGGGAATGTGAATGAATATGTACGTCGTTTGTCCGTCGGCTGCGTATGGTCTAACAAGACTTGTAGCTTGCCTACGAATCGTCCAAAATGGCCGCGGCTGAGCAGGTGTACACAGTACGCTCTCGTTCCTTTTGTTGTACTTCTACGATTAATGAACTTGAATGCAGAACACGTTTAATAACGCTTTCCAAGCTTTTGAGCAGGCGACAAAGAATAGTAGAGGGACTGCCCCTCCGGCTTCTAATTCTACTTCTGGTTTTGGCGGCGCAACGGCATCCGGAGCCTTTGGCAAATCGTCCTTTGGGCAGCCAGCATTCGGCCAATCGGCCTTCTCAGCTCCAACATCCGCGTTCGGTGCGTCGTCGGCTCCGAAACCTGCCACTGGGGGCTTTGGTGCCTTCGCGAATAATGCCCCAGCTTTCGGGGCTGGCGCGAGCACAAACTCTGCGGCTCCGGCGGCTGGCGCGGGCGGCTTCTCTGCTTTCGCTGGAAAACCGTCTGTGTTCGGTGCGAATCCAGGAGCAACTGGCGGCTCTGTCTTTGGACAATCTTCGTTTGGCGCGGCGGCCCCGGCTACCCAATCTGCATTCGGTGCTGCCCCTCCCTCAGGCCAATCTGCATTCGGTGCCACTGCTACCGCAGGCCAATCTGCATTCGGTGCTGCCCCTCCCGCAAACCAATCTGCGTTCGGCGCTCCCGCTACAACCTCCGTCTTCGGAGCGCCTTCGGGATTTGGCGCGCTTGCGCAATCAGCCGGGACCCAGACGTCTGCATTTGGAACTGGCGGATCAGCATTTTCGAATAATGCTGGCGGAAGCGCGTCGACAAACCCACCGGCACCTGTATTCGGCCAGGCGACCAATCCAGCGTCTGCGTTTTCTGCCTTTGCTGGGAAACCATCCGTATTCGGACAGTCGGCTTTTGGCGCAGCTGCTCCAGCCCCTTCTGCATTCGGCGCACCCGCTGCTCCAGCAACCCAATCCGCATTCGGTGCGCCCGCTGCTCCAGCCCCCCAATCCGCGTTCGGAGCGCCCGCTACTCCAGCGACACAATCGCCTTTTGGTGCTCCCGCCACATCCTCCGTCTTTGGGGCCCCTTCTGGGTTTGGCGCAGTCGCTCAGCCTGCTGCTGGTCAACCTTCTGCTTTCGGCAATGGAGGGTCAGTGTTTTCTAATAACACCAGCGGAAACGCATTCGCCAGCAACACTTCCAATGCCACCCCACCTGTCTCTGCCTTTGGACAGCAGACGCAGGCGGCGAATCCGACGTCTGCGTTTTCCGCCTTTGGTGCTGCGAAACCCTCCGCATTTGGGCAACCAACAGCGTCGGCGTTCGGACAGCAGACTACATCCGCCTTCGGCAACTCTGCTGCTCAGCAGCCCACCTCGGCGTTTGGCACCGCAACCCAGCAATCAAACGCATTCGCAAGCTCCTCTCAGCAGCCCACGTCGGCGTTTGGGAACGTGGCGCAGCAGCCCACCTCGGTGTTCGGTAACCCGACACAGCAGCAACAGCAGCAGCAGCAACCAATTTCGGTCTTTGGGAGTTCGCAGTCATCTGTTGCCGCCCAGCCTCCAGAGAAATCCTCCGCCCCGCCGGCGCCCGACTTTAAGAACGTGAAAGTGAGCTTCAGGCCGGGGCTCACGCCGTACGATAGCCAGCTCCCGTCAGATTATATGGCGCTGCTGCCTGAGCGGGTGGTGGAGGCGTTCCGGGCGGAGAAGTTTGAGTGGGGGAAGATTCCGGACTGGGTGCCGCCGCTGGAGCTGCGATGACTCTGGTTCAGTAATTTACGGATTTGCGGTGTATCTAGTAGCTGTAGTATGAAATAGACCATTATTCGTGTACTGTTTGGTATTTGTTCTCGAAGCATCTTTGTGCCTTCGGGTTCATTGGCAGCAACAATTTAATGGGGCATATACATTGCATCTGCTCGGAATACAGCTGCAGCAAGCTCCACAACGATGGGAAATAAATTCTGAACGGAGGAGAACTGTGGCAACAGCAGCGGCCTGCGGAGCCGATGGTGTATGGGGGTGTTTGGTGTCGGGGTTTGAATCATCTTGGTTGTGCGCAACACCCACGACACTCAGCTCAGCACCGTCTTCCAGTCGTCCTTCGTCGTCTGAACGCGCCTCTGTGGAGCACCCCGCATCTGTTGGCTTCATTGACAGCAAATTCCCCCATCTCCCCGCCTTTTCCCGTCTTTTCCACGTCTGCTTTCATTTTACTCTTCACGCAAAATTCTCCTCAAATCACGACAAAACTCACCGGGACTCTTCAATTATCTTCTACACACCCTAATACGCCCCCTGGATCACTTTTCGCGTCTTCTCTGGTCGTCTTTTGACCTTTCTGGATCGACTTTGCTCTCCACTTCCTCTCGTCCGTTGTTCGCGTTTCTGCCATCATGCTCGGCCACCAGTTCGCCTTTTCTGCGGCCCCCATCCGCAAAGTGAAGGAGGTGCAGTTTGGAATCCTCTCCCCAGAGGAAATCGTGCGTGTCTCAGCCTTGGGCCTTTTGACTCACGTCTGACCCCTCCCCAGAAAGCATACTCTGTGGCCAAGATAGAACATCCTGAAGTCATGGACGAGACTACCCGCAAGCCCAAGATGGGTGGCCTCATGGATCCGCGCATGGGCACCATCGACCGCAACTTCAAGTGTCAGACATGTGGTGAAGGGATGTCGGAATGTCCAGGCCATTTTGGCCACATTGAGCTGGCACGCCCTGTATTTCATCCTGGTGCGTCACTAGCTCGCACCATTCCTTACGCTGCTGACGTCGTCCAGGCTTCATCTTGAAGGTTAAGAAGATATTGGAGTGTATCTGCATAAATTGTGGGAAACTTAAAGCGAACATCGTGAGTCGCGTCTCCCTTTCCTCTACTCGTTTCGCACCCCCACCATCCCAAATTTCTGGGGGCTCTCTCCACATCGTGGTGAACCCCAAGCCCGCACCGCGTCAGTTTCTCGAACATCGAGGCGTTCCGCTACCCATGGTCTTGTCGGCGCGCGTTTTCGGTCGCTTGATCGCCGCGTCGACAGCCTGGTGCTGGCCGGACACGCGGTTGCGTGGTGAAATGGGGGGCCGAACGAGGAGTGCGAAAATCGTGCACGCTGCGGCGCGCGGCCGACTGTCCTTTTGGCGTGTCTGGCTTGCACTTTCACGCGATCTGTCTTCCCTCCTTCGTTGTTCCCTGTGGTGTTTTGCGCCATTGTCCAATGTAGAAACACACGCTGACGTTTTTATCCCCATATTTGTTCTGAATTTCTTAAACCGTCGTTGATTGCATGAATGTAAGTCTGACCCCAATTTCGCGGACAAAATCCGCCACATCCGTGACCCGAAAAGTCGCATGGCGGTTGTCTGGGCGCATTGCAAGACCAAAATGGTCTGCGAGCCAGATGATCCCAAGGATGAAAATGCGGAGGACGGCGAGGAGCCCAAGAAGGGCCATGGAGGATGTGGATACGTGCAGCCGCAGATCAGGAAGGAGGCGCTCAAGCTGTTTGCTCAGTACAAGAAGCCGAAGGATGATGACGATGTTCGTAGCCCCAGTTGTGTCTTCTTCGCGATGTCCCTAATGAAACCCCACAGGAGATGAAATCGATTCAGCCTGAAAAGCGGATGTTCAGCCCTTCGGACATATACACGACTTTCAAAAAGATGACCGATTCGGATCTCCATCTGCTCGGCCTTTCGGACGAGTACGCGCGCCCAGAGTGGATGATCCTCACGGTCATGCCCGTTCCGCCGCCGCCCGTTCGTCCGAGCATTGCTGTCGATGGCGGTGCCATGCGCAGCGAGGACGATTTGACCTATAAACTTGGTGACATCATCAAGGCTTCGGCGAATGTGCGAAGATGTGAAAACGAGGGTACTCCTGCTCACGTTATCACGGAGTTTGAGCAACTTCTCCAGGTGAGTTTCTTTCGTGCGGAATGCGACTAATATATTGATGACCGTCGATAGTTCCACGTCGCTACGTATATGGACAACGACATCGCCGGTATTCCGCAAGCGCTGCAAAAGTCTGGCCGTCCCGTCAAGTCTATCCGTGCGCGGTTAAAGGGCAAGGAGGGGCGTCTCCGGGGCAATCTTATGGGCAAGCGTGTCGACTTCTCCGCTCGGACTGTGATCACAGGTGACCCGAATCTGGAGCTGGATCAAGTCGGAGTACCGCGAAGTATCGCGATGAATTTGACGTACCCAGAACGAGGTTTGTGGCTTGCCTCGAGTTTTTCTCTGCGGATTCTCATCCTATATTAGTGACGCCGTACAACATCAATTACCTGCAGGAACTTGTTCGCAACGGTCCTACTGCGTACCCTGGTGCTCGTTATGTCGTTCGAGACACGGGGGAGCGTATCGACTTACGGTACAACAAGCGCGCGGACGCGTTCCTTCAGTATGGATGGATTGTCGAGAGGCATCTGAAGGATGGAGAGTGGGTCTTCGTCTGCCTTCCTTTAGGCACTTGCTCATGGTCCTTCCAGCTTCGTTTTATTCAACCGACAGCCTAGTCTGCACAAAATGAGTATGATGAGTCATCGGGTAAAGCTGATGCCCTACTCAAGTAAGTGCCGCTGACGTCTTGGGTCTTCATGTGCTTATTTTGTTCCAGCTTTCCGGCTGAACCTTTCCGTGTAAGTTCTCTCGCCTGGGGAGGCAAAGCCTTTATAACACTATATTTCAGTACTCCGCCGTACAACGCTGATTTCGATGGTGACGAGATGAACATGCAGTAAGTAGACGCCGAAGCCGATGTGCTCGCGTTCTCACCTGTTGCTGCTAGCGTGCCCCAGAGCGAGGAGACCCGAGCAGAGCTTAGCCAAATCGCATGGGTTCCCCGACAGGCAAGTCGCGCGCGCGCCTCTGATTTGCGATGTCTGACTAACCTTTCCCGCAGATCATTTCGCCGCAAGCCAACAAGCCCGTCATGGGTATCGTCCAGGACACGCTGTGCGGTATCCGAAAGTTCACTCTGCGCGACACGTTTTTGGACTGGAACCAAGTTCAGAACATCCTGCTTTGGGTGCCGGAGTGGGACGGGACGGTTCCGATTCCCGCGATCGTGAAGCCCAAGCCGCTGTGGACTGGCAAGCAGATGATCAGTCTTGTCATCCCTCGCGGCATCAACATCACCCGAAATCCCGACGACAAACTGACGAAATCGCACCCTGTATTCGACGACGGGATGTTGATTGAGAACGGCGAGATCATCTTTGGGATAGTGGAGAAGAAGACGGTCGGCGCCGCGCAGGGTGGGCTGGTCCATGTCGTGTTCCGGGAGAAGGGTCCGGAGGCGACGCGGCAGCTTTTTACCGGGCTGCAGATGGTAGTCAACTTTTGGCTCTTCCATAACGGCTTCAGTATCGGTATCGGCGACACGATCGCTGATAGCGGGACTATGGCCTTCATCACCAAGAAAATCGCCGATTGCAAGGCGAACGTCGTGGGGATCATTGAAGACGCCACTCATGATCGCCTCAAGGCCGCCCCCGGTATGACGATCCGGGAGTCCTTTGAGAAGATGGTCGAGCGCGAGTTGAATGTTGCTCGTGACGACTCCGGTCAATTCGCGCAGAAGAACTTGAAGGAGGACAACAACGTGAAGCAGATGGTGGTGGCGGGTTCCAAGGGTTCCTTCATCAACATTTCGCAGATGTCGGTCTGTGTGGGGCAGCAGAGTGTGGAGGGTCGTCGTATACCTTTCGGCTTCCGGCATCGGACCTTGCCTCACTTCACCAAGGACGACTTCAGTCCGGAGGCGCGCGGCTTTGTCGAGAACTCGTACCTGCGTGGGTTGACGCCGCAGGAGTTTTTCTTCCACGCCATGGCCGGTCGTGAGGGTTTGATCGATACCGCCATCAAGACCGCCGAGACCGGGTACATCCAACGGCGGCTGGTCAAGGCGCTCGAGGACGTCATGGTGTGCTACGACGGCACGGTGCGGAATTCCCTGGGCGATCTAATCCAGTTCGTTTATGGGGAGGACGGGATGGATGGTGCTTTCATCGAGAAGCAAAACGTCGACACCTTCGCTTGCAGCGACGTCGCCTTCCGGCATGACTACAAGGTCGATGTCACGGATGAGAACCACAGATTTTCAACTGGCGTGCTCCAGCTTGGGCTGGACGATAGTTCGCTCGAGCTGCAGGCGAAGCTGGACGAGGAATACGCTCAGCTCTCGGAGGATCGGCGGTTGATGCGGACCTTCATCTTCCCTAATTCTGCGCCGAATACCAACTTCTACCTCCCCGTGAATCTGCTGCGTATCGTGCAGAACGCCGGACAAATCTTCCATATCGACAAGCGGCAGCCGAGCGACCTGGAGCCCGCCTATATCATCGAGTCGGTGAAGGAGCTCGGCGAGCGGCTGATTGTTGTTCGTGGGGACGATCCTCTGAGTAGACAGGCTCAGCAGGATGCCACCTTGCGGTTCCGGATACAACTCCGCGCCACATTCGCTTGTCGGCGCGTACTGGAGACGTACCATTTGAACCGCGAAGCGTTTGATTGGGTGATGGGCGAGGTGGAGTCGAAATTCAATCAGGCGATCGCGAACCCGGGCGAGATGTGCGGGACCCTTGCGGCTCAGTCCATCGGAGAGCCCGCCACGCAGATGACTCTCAACACCTTCCATTACGCCGGTGTATCGAGCAAGAACGTCACGCTCGGTGTCCCACGTCTCAAGGAAATCATCAACGTCGCGACGAATATCAAAACTCCTTCCCTCAATGTCTACCTCAATCCTGACATCTCCGGCGAGTCGGCGCGCGCCCAGCTCGTCGCTCATGAGCTCGAATACACATCGTTGCGGACGGTTACTTCGGCGGTCGAGATCTGGTATGACCCGGATCCCAGCTCGACCCTTATCGAAGAAGATGTTGGATTCGTCAACGACTTCTTCGCGATTCCAGACGAGGACGTCGAGTCCAAACTCCATTTGCAATCTCCATGGTTGCTTCGTCTGGAACTCAACCGGAAGCAAGTGGTCGGGAAACTTAGTATGACCTACGTCGCCGGCCGCATTGCGGAGAGCTTCAAAGGGGATCTCTTCGTCATCTGGAGTGAGGATAACTCGGACAAGCTAATTATTCGCTGTCGAGTTCTGGGAGGAGGCGACAAGGACGACGACGGGATGGGTCCCACCGAGGAGGATGTCTTCCTTCGTCAGCTCGAGAACACGATGCTGAATTCGGTCAGCTTGCGCGGGGTCAAGGGTATCCGCAAGGTGTACCTCCTGCAGCACGACAGGACGGTGGTCGAAAACGACGGCAGCGTTAATACGCGCAAAAAGGAGGAGTGGGTGTTGGAGACGGACGGCGTGAATTTGAAGACGGTGATGTGTATCGATGGTGTGGACTTCAAACGGACCTATTCGAACAACTGTGTCGAGGTCTTCAATGTCCTTGGCATCGAGGCTGCCCGCGCTGCGATCCTCAAAGAGCTGCGGAACGTTATCGAGTTCGACGGTTCCTACGTGAACTACCGGCATTTGGCGCTTTTGTGCGACCTGATGACGCACCGAGGGACGCTAATGGCCATTACTCGCCATGGAATCAATCGCGCTGATACGGGAGCTTTGATGAGATGCTCGTTCGAGGAGACGGTCGAAATCCTCATGGAGGCAGCGGCGGTGGGCGAGAAGGATGATTGTCACGGTGTTGCAGAGAACGTGATGTTTGGGCAGATGGCGCCCATGGGGACGGGCGCCTTTGAAGTCGCGCTCGACATTGACATGCTCAAGGACGCCATCGTGGACCATCGCCTGCCTGTTCAGTCTATGTTGGCAGCACAGGCAGACGGCGGCATGACTCCGGGGCAAGTCGCGATGACTCCGTACGACACGAACTCGCCGGTATGGCAGGACGGCGTCTTCAGGGGAGATCAAGCGTCCTTCTCGCCGTTGGCAGTGAATGGTGGAGACGACGGGCCGGGTTTCACGACTTTCCAACCTGGTTGGGGTCAGACCCCGACCGGCGCCGGTGGCATGTCGCCCGCAGGGCCGCAATACAGTCCCAGCTCGCCCAATATGTATTCGCCCACATCGCCAGGGTATGTGCCGCAGTCGCCGTACGGAGGAGCTACATCGCCTTTCGGGACGTCGCCGTACGCTACGTCGCCGTTCTACGACCGCAATGCCCGTGGGCCGACCTCGCCAACGTACTCTCCGACATCGCCTATGATTCTTCCGTCGCCTGGCTACTCACCGGCGAGCCCGCGGTACTCCCCCACCTCTCCGTCATTCTCGCCGACTTCGCCACGGTACAGTCCGCAGTCGCCTTCGTTCAGCCCCACGTCGCCGCGGTATTCCCCGACGAGTCCTTCGTTCAGTCCGGCGTCTCCGCGATGTAAGTGCCTCCATCCTTCTTATCTCCTGTTGCTCAATATATTTTCAGACTCTCCAAGCAAGTTTTATTTATTTACCATCGTTCTTTCACTAACCGACGTATCTGCTCTTCTCTTTTTACAGCTTGTGAGTCGGATCTTACCACATTTGATTCCCTTTACTCACTTGGCTTCCAGCTCCAGCGCAGCTATCGCCAACGTCGCCGAAGTATTCACCGACGTCACCAATGGCCTCGCCGTCTTCGCCAAAATACTGTACGTGGTTCCTTGCATCATGTGTTCTCTCGGCTCATGTACTCGTCTAGCCCCGACCTCACCGACATACTCTCCGGCTTGTGAGTCTTTATTGTAGTTTTTCGTTGCTGAACAGAAAGCTGACGATCGATCGATACTTGCCACTCGTAGCGCCTGCATATTGTGAGTTTTATCCGACCTTGTGTCTGGCGCCCTGACTGACTCTCTCTCCTTCAGCTCCGGCCTCGCCTGCGTACAGCCCGACGTCACCGTCCTGGTCACCGTCGAGTCCGGCACAGAACACGAACGAGAATGGAACGAACGGAGCGGGAACGAGTCGGAGCCACTCGTATCAGGCGTCGCCGTCTTGGGATTAAAGACGAAAGACAAGGAAGGGAGGCAGGGTGCGGCGGCCATCGTTTTCCGAGTTTCTGTTCTGTTCTGTTGTTCATGCGTCATTTTTACGGCGAGGCCTTTCATATCTAGCCTAGCCTTGGCACCATCACTGTAGATTAGCATTACCCTCAACTATTGAGCTAGATATGGCCATTTGTATATGATGCGCTCTTGAGTGGTTGTACATTTATGCGAACGGTATAGCTTAACTACATGGGTCGAAGATGACTCCGCCTGAAATTCTGAATCCGAGTCACGCAGCTCTTGGCCTTGCGATCAACCACCATGTAAGCTTTAGACTTTGGGCCAGGATTGCTAGCGCTTAAATTCTGAGTGCTACCACGCCTTCCATCAGCACAACCATGAACGAATATCTTCCTATCAATTGGTCTCAATTGCAATTTACTTTCGCGCCGACACACAAACCGCAGCGCAGGGGAAAAAATGAGCGTAAAAGAGCGGCCGCTCTCGCCGCAGAAGGTACATTAATATTTAACTGCTAACTGGGTATTTGGATAAAATTCTGATGAATGTCTTGTCTAGTGAAGTGCGAATTTCGTCAAATAATGAAGACGATTGGTGCGACTGCGACCCCTGAGGTTATGAAGGCGCAAACTCGCTCAAAAATTATATACAGTGTGTACTTAGCTGGCCTACGTCTTCTTGGGGGCTCCTGTCTGATGCATTGTCCCTCAGAACGTCACGATTTCCCGGCTAAAGACCAGCGCGACGACGTTGACCTGTATCTAGAAGCCATTGAGTAGTAGCCATGTCAATTTTGTACATTGTGAAATATACGCCTCCGCTACAGGCACAACCTGGACGATTAGCATCAGCTATTGGGCTAGAGCTCTTGAGTGGTTGTATATTTATGCCGATGGACGCGACGTGTTTAATTAGCCACGTGCGTCACAGCTCACGTGCGCCGAAGTTGGACGTGACAGTCCGCGTCTGCTCTTGCGTTATTCTTGTTTTGTCTGCCTTCTAGACGACCTTCATGGGTGTCCCTCTTTTGTGGAAGGTGGGTGTTCTCGATTCGTACGCGTTTCTCCCTCAACACGCTCCCAGGAATTGGCTCCTGTCAGCAAAGTACGCTCTCTTACGGAGCTTGCTGTTGTGGAGGGGTTTGAAGCCAATCCGAACGGCACTCGAGGCTTCCGAATCGGCATCGACGCCAGCATTTGGTTTTTTCATGCCGCATACGGGAAGGAAGGCGAAAATCCCGAACTGAGGACTCTGTTTTTCCGCTGCGCCAATCTCATGCGCGCTCCGTTTCTCCCTCTCTTCGTCTTTGACGGAAAGTTTCGGCCCAACGAGAAGCGTGGCAAGATGATCAAGAAGGCACCCTCCAAGCTTGTGCCCGGAATGAAGCAAATTGTCGAGTCGTTCGGATTCGAGTGGAGAGAAGTGAGTGGCTTTACAGCATGCCCTTCGCATCGACCTAACCGCCAATACGAGGCTCCAGGTGAGGCTGAGGCGGAGCTCGCGTACTTGAATCGGATCGGGGTCTTGGACGGAATTCTCTCAGACGACGTGGATAATTTCCTGTTCGGTGCCACCACTGTCATTCGAAAGTGAGGATAACTCTTTTTCTTCTTTCGCAATACACTCATGGCATCTCACACTATTTAGCCCAAGCAATAACCTCAGCGGGAACCGTACCAACCCTGCCCTGAGCTCCGACGGTAGAGACGACAAGAACCACACGCATGTCTATCGCATGGAGGACATAGCAGCGCACCCGGACGTCTCTCTCACCCGCGGCGACTTGATATTCATTGCACTCTGCAGTGGCGGTGACTACGACACCAGCGGCATGACGGGGTGTGGCCCCAACATAGCCAAGGGCCTCGTCCGTTACGGCTTTGGCCGCTCCCTTTACGAAGCCGCCAAAAACCTTCCGCGTGCCGCCCTTCCGGCGTTCCTCCACAACTGGCGAAACGAGATTAGGCACGAGCTGCGTACCGATTCCAAGGGCCACATCGGCTCGAAACGGCGTGCGCTCGCGGCCAACCTGCCAGACGCGTTCCCCGACATTGACATCCTCCTCTCATACGTCAACCCGATCACGTCCGAGACCATGGGCCGCGGGCGCAGTAACCTCCAGCTCACTTGGGCGAAGGAGCCTGATCTCGGGAAGCTCGCCTGGACCTGTGAGCTCTACTTTGAATGGGGCTACCGCGACTCTATCATCAAGCGGTTCAAGACCGTTGTCTGGCACGGCGCTGTCCTCCGGATTTTGCGGAGAGGGGTTCTGGATTTGACGGAGAAGCGCCGCCGGCTCGGATTCGTTCCCTCCACGCCAACCAAGAACGGGAGGCTCGAGGCTGAGGGGACGCCTTCGAAGCTCATAGCGAAGCATTTCTCGTCCTTGACCATCGATTCCGCCGAGGATGAGGACGACGATGACGACCGGCTCATCATCAAGATCACCCGCTCGCGACAGCATGCGTTCACCGACGGCATCCTGGAGTACCGTCTCGAGATTCGGCCGCGCCAGCTTGTGAAAATCGCCGAATCTGGGCTGCGGAACATTCGGCGCCCGCTTGACGCTGATCCATGGGCGGGGATGACCGAGTCCGGCGGCGAGGCGGAGGACGGGGAGAAGGACGAGGAGCTCACAGAGAAGGAGCGGGAGGCGATGGAGCAGAAGAGTGTGTTGGTTTGGATGCCGGCGTCGATGGTGCGGATGGCGGAGCCGCGGCTTGTGGAGGAATTCGAGCAGCGGGAGGAGGCCAAGCGGTTGGCGAAGGCGAAGACAGCGGCGAAGAAGCGGGATAAAGATGCAGGTGGTACCGCGCGCTCTCCCCCGAAACGCAAACCGAGAGCAATGGCGTCGGAGGAGTTGTCTGACGCTTCGAGTCCAAAGGCCAAAGCCAAGGCACCTCCCAAGAAGACCACGCGGAAAGCGAAGCCCAAAGCCGTTCCGGAAGAGGAGGGTGAATCCGAACCAGTCGCGCCGAAGAAGACCAAAGCCAAAACCAAACCGAAGGCGCCCCTTCCTCTGTATTCCGACGTCTCGTCCGACGACGAGCTCCCGACTTTCGAGTCCAGTACGAAAGCCCACCAAGTGGCAGGGGGTAGTAAGAGTCTTGCACCTGCCGAGACGGCTGACCCGTTCGCGGTGGATCCCCCGGCGCGCGTCGTACGGGATCTGACGAAAAACAAGGGGAAGGCCAGCGTGGCTGGCTCACAGGTTTCACGTACGAAGGCTGTTGACCCCGTCGGAATGGACCCCAGGGCCCGCGTGGTGAGGGATCTCACGAAAAACAAGGGGAAGGCAGCTGCGGCCTCCCAGACGACCCTTGGGAACTTCTTTCCTCTGGCGAGGGCGATGGCACGCAAGAACACCGCGCAAGCGGTGTCGGCTCCCCTTGCGTCTCCGGCTAAACATGCTATCTCTGGTGCTTCACGAGACTATACGCTGTCGGCTCCGACCCCTGCACGTCAAACGGCCGAGGGGATATCAGGTCCCTCGCGAGCGAATCCTGTATATCTCGAGGAAGAGGGGTCGGAAGACGACGTACGACGGCCAGAAACGCCGTCGAAGACGCGAGGGACTAAAGAAGCGGCATCTACTCCTTCGAGGATCGCACCCCAACCTTTCCCGCTTTCGTTCGAAGACCGGCCCCTCGCTAGACGTCGGAAACCCTCCTCCAACTCCGATTCCGATTCTAGTTCCCGTTCCCCGCCTCTCACCAAGTCACCCCGTAAATCTCAAGCACACACTTCCCCTAGGGATAGAGACAGATCGTCGGCCGTACGCGCGCCTTCCCCGACACCGACACTGTACCGGCCGGCGCAGACGCAAACGCGCAACAACCTCTCTGTCATTGATATTTCGAGTGACTCGGATTCACCGCCGCCGATCCTCAAACTGAAACCGAAGCCTCGGCGTCCCACGCAAACTGTCGCGAGAGCGGTTTTACAGCCCACCAATTTCTCGCATGAGGTTATCGAATTGAGCGATTGATCGATTCATGGCTACACTATTATCTATGTACTCTCATCTTTTTTGGTATCTGCGACAGTGCATTTGTATTTTTCTACATAATTACTATAACGGGTCGGTGGACGAATTTGTGTGGACGAGTTTGTGCAAGACATCAATCAATGGCAAATACTTTCTTTCTTGAATTGCATGGACCATGGACCCGGACGATGAGCCTGTCCCGCCGCGTCGTAAATGGATCCCGATCACCGCGGTAGCTCATCTTCTCTCGCATCGCATCCCCCCCGCGGGTCTGAAAGCTTCTTCAGTTGGTGGCCGGAACGGTGCTTGTCGCCGCGCCGCTCGTGTACCTCTTGCGGATCGGGAAAACCCAGCGCTTCAGCTTGAAATCTGTGAACGCAGCTCCGCCCCGCCGTGTGGGGTCTCTGTCGAGCTCTACAGTCGTCACCTCCGGCGCAGCCTCGCGTTTCACCTTTGCCGCGCCAGAACAACTTGCGCAAGTTCAAAACGAGAAGCCTCTGCCCCAAGGTGCCGACTGGGACGACGACAACTGGGGCGTGCCGCCCGCGCCGCCGGACCCCAACGACAACTTTAACGTTTCAGTGTACCTCCTCAAGGCGCTCGGCACGGCGACGCTCATTGTGAGCGGCGTCGCGTTTGTCGGGATTTGGGGCCTCCGGCGGTATTTAGACGTGGATAATGTGCGTTGCGCGTGCCGTGGGTATGAGTGCCGCGTACTGACTGACTCACTTGGGCTGGAACGGAACAGATGGAAGATTTTGCGGTGGAGATGCGGTTGAGCGTTATGAATAACATGCCGCTTCTTGCGTCGCGCATGCGCAGCGCGCTTCTTGGACCTCCCGAAGAGGCCAACGCTGAATCCAAACCCGATGAAGAAATGTTGCAGCTCGATCAGAATTGGACCGCGGACGGGGCGCATGAGCGACTGGGTGCCGCGTACGACAAGGGGGGACTTGGCGCGTGGGCAGAGGCTGCCGCGAGGGAGGTAGAGCAGGAGGCAAGGCTCGAGTTGGAGAAGCGGCAGCAGCTCAAAACGGTTGGGTCTAAAAAACCTAACTGACATTTAATACAGTAGAGGACCTCGGGTATTGCTCGTCGTTCTCGGTCACATCTCACTCAACCCATGGCGCACCAGGTATCTGGGCCGGCGGAGCCGCCGCCGCCGGTACATGTCGTATGTACTTGATCCTGAGCGGCCTTTAATATTAATAAAGGGCTCCGCTTCAAGTTTTGTCTCAAGCGCTCTCAAGGTCTTGCCCCGAAAATACATTTCCATTTTCAATTTAATCGGCAGCTCCTGGAGTACAATTGAGGGACGTGAATGGACTCATAGCCAATTTTAAGCAACGGGAGCAAGAGCAGGCAAGAGCAGACATCGGCTGGTCAGAGAAATCAGAATCAGAAGTCCCACGCCTTCTTCGCGTCTCCCAAACACGCACTTCTGGGCTATGGATCACGACTGCTGGGACTTGTATCAGTGTCAAAGAGAAACCAAATCTCTTCTCAAGACATACTCGAACAGCTCTCAATTGACTTGGAACGACCTCTGGCTTTCATCGGGCTTCGCTCCCTAAAATTCTATCTGGATTCTCCATTTTCTGCTGAACTGTGCTCGAAGCTCTGCAACTCTCCAATCCGTCATTCAGTTCAAGCCCTGGACGTCTGGACCTCTGCACCTGACTGTCAGGCTGTCTGACTTGGCAGTAACTTTGAGAATACTTAGAAGAATCCGATCGATCGAGAGGCTCGAGTATAAATACGCCCCAACGTCAGCCACCCTCGCATTCACTCTCCTCCCCACCACCACCACCACACTCTCTACGCACACTTTCTTTCTCATGCCATCCTTCACCTTCATCTACCTGTATCTTCAAGCGCTCTGGCGCCTCGTTCGCGCTCCCTTCGGCAGGTCTCGCCGCGAGACAGATGTAGAAGAAGGGACCTTCGCGGTCAGCTTCCCTGGTAAGCTTCCTCCTCTCTCATTACAGTATCCCCGTCTAACGCCTCACCCTCTAGCCAAGGAAGTTGCCGTCGTCATCGCAGAGCCCGTCCCAACCTTCAAGCCAGACACGAGCGGCGTGCCTATGCTGGTTCTTGCATCAATGGCTGTCGGGGCCGCCCACCTCAGGACCGAAGTCTTCCCTGGACCGCGTCTCATTCCCCTCATCGTGGTCACTCCGCCTCCCATAGACGACATCCCGGGAAAGAAGGACGAGCTGGACGTGCTTCCTAGCAAGACCCTCAACGTGCAGCATCATCCCCTACGCCCAGTCACGAACACCATTCCTCGCGTTCACGGAAAGATACCTCGCAAGGCCCGACTGGAGAAGGAGAACCTCAGGGATCACCCCAACGTCCCCCGCCTCGCCCACCGCAACGCCGTCGAAGGCGCACCGCTCTCTCTCGCCTCCGTCCGCCCTCTCGTCAAGCACGAGGCCGTCAACGGAGCCGAACCCTCAGACGACGGCATCTCGGTCAAGGTCGCGCTAAACCAGATTCCCAACGCCAGCCACCAGCCCATCTCCGTACGATTCTCACCATCACCTTCGCTGGCATCGGCCACTTCCTCAGAGTCGATTGCGTCGGTCCTGAACTCGGTCCTCGACACCTTCGAGGCGGATCTCAACTCGCCCTTGTGGCTCGGTCTACCGCAGTTCGGCGAGTTTGGTGGGGAAAGTGGAGGGTGTGGCGGGATCAGTGGTGAGAACAGGAACAGCGACGCGTACTCTTGGATGGAGGACGGGGAGGGGGATGCTTTTTATGGCGAAGAAGACAGCAGCGACGACCACTGGTCGGATGTGGTCTCGCTCGACGAATATTCTCTCGACGGGTATTGATAACCACCCCGGTCTTCACCTCGTCAACGGCACACTTACGGTCACCCCGGCATGGTTCTCGGTCTGGACACCCCCGCTTTCTCGTTCCGCTCGTATCTGCGTCTCTTCACCCCACAACGCATACCCGGGCGACACTACACAAAACACAAAACAGCATAAAACCACCAAAAACAGCAGAAAACAGCAAATGCGCACAAAAACAGCGAATAACGGGACGAAAAACAAACGCAGAACTCGTGTGCGGGTGTGGGAAGAAGATGGAGAAACACAGCAGAAAACAGCAAAAACAGCGAATAACGAGAGGAAAAACAATCGCAGGGCTCATGTGCGAGTGTGGGATGGAGATGGGGAGATGGTTTCACTGGCTTTTTTACTTGTTTTTTTTTGTAGTCGACGTCGTAGAGACTACAGTGCGAATCGACGCCTTTCTGGTTTCTCATATCTACGTGGACTCGATGCCCAGCTCGTTCACTGTGGCGGAGTTTAGATCAAAAATCCCAACAGGGAAGGAGCTTCGTCCTGAGCTCGAGGCTGGGTCCATGACATTCACCGAGTTCACTCCGTTCCCTGTCCGCGTCCGCGCCACCCTCCTCGAACATATTGAGCGAACGAAACAAACCTCAAAGGCGGATATCGTACGGCTCATTGAAGAATCCGAGCTGAAGATCATCTGCCTCGAAGGAATCCCTCGAGCTGCGCGACCAAGAGCGGGCCTGCGTCGCCGCGCTCCGAGTCAGATACCTCATCTCCCCATCCGCACCCTCCCAGTTGAACTGTTGGCCGAGATTTTTGGCCTCACAATTCGTGACCACACGCACATCAAGGATGCATTTCGAATAAGTATCGCACGTCTGCTCAGAATGGAGACAGATTGTTCATGGCATTGGCACCTCCGGACTTTGAACTCGATATTCCGACCGTGTTGTCTCCCTGACGATTACGATTGCTGGGATCTAACGTCTCGTGTGTGGTTTGTGTTGATTGACCCACGCAATGCGCATGCGGGGGATCCCCGGTGATTGGCGTGTGTATGAACTGAAAATTGGACGATGGAAGGCGATGAACGCCTACCTCCTGACGTAGCGGTTGGACCTCCCGATGTACATTCATGGGTGAGAAGGCCGAGTGTTCAATTCCCCCAAGGAGTAGGCTTGAGGGCGCGGGCAATGCGGCTCTGCCGCCGTGGTCGCGTCGAACTTCAGTATACTCCCACCGTAATACTGGGTTCATGCTGATATTTTTGCTTCGTTTCTGTGAAATATATTGCTGCTTAGGAGAAGAAATATCAATGATCGTTCGGCGCCATCGTTATATTCTCAGCTCCAAGTTGACTGGAAAAGGTTCACAGGCTGTCGCTAGTCGATATACACGACCATTTTCTCCAAGGTTTGCCTCATCACGGGCTAATTCATTTTCTCTGTTCCAAAGCAGTTGCCGGTGGTTGGAGATGTGTCTATTTATAACACTACCGCCCATCAGTATTGATGGGATATCGGCAATCACTTCTCCAGTACGACGCTCGAGTTTCGTAGCGCAGAACTCTCTGAGTAAAGTTGCACTTATAATTGGCATACAGATATCGGACAGGAGATCCTACAGAAGAAAAAACTACAATTTCTGTCGTTCAAATCACAAAGGCTTGGTCAACACCGGGAACTCGCTAATGCGAAGCTTGGTGGCCTGATCCAGGTTCGCATATCAGCGGTTATAAATAAAGAGCCTGTGTGATACTTACACCGTACGGCGTCAGAGTGATGGTGGTGTTTGTACCAGTGCAGGCCGGGGTCGTGGGAGGAGATGCAGCGAAGGTCGGCGCAGCAATCGCCCAGTTAATGAGACACGCATTAACCGTGATTTTCTGGGGCGTCAGTCCCGAGTCGAAAATGGGAGACGGAAGTTTTCCAGAAGCCGGTGGCGATGAGGTGAACTTGAACGTCGCAGGGTCGATCGCGTACTGCCAATTTGCAGCAGCGTCGAACTCGAGATCCCGAGCCAAAGGTTGGTCCGCGTTGGTGGCCAAGACTTTCTGGGTTCGCGGGACTGCAAAAAAGAATTAAGCCCGGAACGCGACACCAGAGATTTTATGTTACTATCAAAGGCGTAGTGCAATGGTCCTCTGTGCACAGCAATGGCTCCATGAGGGCGTGTTTCTGGGAGTTAACGTCAGCGTATCGAATAATCTAGTCTCAAACGAGTTACCGGTTGTGATAGGTGCAGGAAGCTGGAGCACAAATGAAGTCGTGCCCGCAGGGACGGTTACAGCTTGAAGACCGTTCACCGGCGCAAGAGACTTGGCAGCTGCGCCGTTGATGGCGATAGTTCCGCCGACGACCCAGCTTGGAATACGGACGTAGTATGTGAAAGCAGCCTTGGCTGTGATGGTAGTGGTCACTGTGTCACTGAACGGATAAAGTCTAGGGAGATATGGTTAGCCAAGAATAAACACAGGCGTCAAAATATCGCATACGTAGCGACATTTGCGGTCACAGCATTACCTGGTATGTCCAAATGAGCCGCAATCCAATGGAAATAATAGATGACGTACCGGAAGCCAACGTAACAGAAGTCGAAAATGGTCCAAGGTACACGTGCACAAGCGAAAGATTGTCCGGAGTCGTCACGAAAGCACTGGAAGAAGTATGAGGCGTTTCGTTCGATACAATGCCACAACTCACTTTGTGATAAACTTGGGCCAGCCCTGTGGGTGATTCACAGTGCAACATCTTTTTAGCCAAAGAAAATATCAATTAACAAAGATCAAATTCAACCACGGTCTCGCTTACGGGTAGTTAGGCTCCAGGCCAAAAACGTTGGAATATGGACCTGGTGAGTGCCTGATTAGACAGGCTGTGGCTCAGAGGGTTCAGTGCGAACCGTCGTTAACGAAAGGGTTGGTCGACATATTTCTGGCCGCGATTTGGTTCTGCTGTTGGAGATATTGCCTCGACCACATGTCTAATAAATATGAAAGCATACGAAAAGTAGTTTTGAAATGTGTACATACCTCCGGTCAGAGTTCCGGGAAGGGCGTTGTAGGCTATTCTCTCAACCTGAGTTTTTCAACCATAAGTCACGCGATCAGAGTTCAACAAGAACACTCACCCGATCTGGGAATTTGGGGTCCCCAATAACTTGATACAAGAACGAGCCGGAGAACATGGTTTCCTTCCTCGAAAATGAGACGGAACCCAACAAACGCGGAGAAGTAAGGTATTTACCACGACGAGACAGAGCTCTGTTCTGGAAAGGTTTCAGCTTACGGCCTCAAGTAATTCCGCAGGAAATCATGTACCCTCTGATAGCCTCGAGTCCTGCAAGGTATTCGTCCGCTGCATAAATTCCGCTCGGGCGACCGTGATATTGGAACAACAGATCCCATCCTTGGCTCGCTGTGTCGAGATCTATGGCACTGTCAGTGATCATTATATCTGGAAAACGCGATGTATTACCAGATTGGTTGTGGGTGAAGCGATAAGTTGCCGGTAAAGCCTTCAGACCCTCCGCCATGTTGACGCCGTGCCACTACGACGGTATGAGTACGGATGTTCCCACTTGGGATACTTAAATACCGTCAACGGGAGATTGAAGGGATTCGGTGTACGATCGACTAGAACAATATGAGTTGAGATTTAATTCAATTACTTTGTTGCATACCAGCGGTGGTTGGGAAGAACTTGGAATCTCGAGCTCAGTTCTGCTGTTCGCATTGAATAATCGAATTGAACGGCATACATACCTGCTTCGAAAATACTTTCTCCCAGGGAACGCCAGTCCATTTCAACCTCTCCATTGTATCGATAAGCATGGCCTGGCTCGCGGTCCCATTCGGGTGATTGTCGTAGAGCCTGTAAGAGTAAGTATTAGTACCCGCAAAGAAATCTTCCGCATATTGTTATTGAATGATACCATTGCAGGGTCATCACGAAATCCTCCCTGTTGAACTGTGAATTAGGATTGAACATCGGTCGAAACCGGAACGAACCAGCGCGTTTGCGTCCACGCTTCCACCCCTGCTTTGTGTCAGCTGGCACGGTCCCGGGATGAGAGAAAATAAACTCGCCGGTATTATTGCTCTTCAACATGGTGTTCGCCAGATTCGCGAATTTATACAAGGCAGTGACAACTTGATCAGTGAGCGCCGGGTTGAATTCTGTCATTTGGATAGCGCCGAACATGAAGGGATATCTAGGATACATGAGCGGCGGTGAATATTTCCGGCGGAAGACAGGAGATAAAAACACGAACCTTCCCCACAAGTAGCGAGGCTTGTTGGTGCCGACTTCCGGTCCAAGCCAACCGGTTGAATCTTGGTGGCTGAGGACATAGGACAAGAATGCAGAGGTCTTCGCGTTGATTGCAGCGTTATTAGCGAGGATTCCGTTGGGAACCATGGCATTGAACCTGTCAAACGAGGTGAGTTTCTCCCAGCGGAGGAGTTGCCAGGCTTGCCAGTAGCTTCCCGCTGTCCGTGATGGTCAGCTCTGTTCAACGTTTCGCGAAGGAATACCAACCTTCCTCTAGGCTGGAATATGCAGACGTTCCGCCCACCCAGTCTGTTTGAGAGACGCTGATTGCAGCAGTTAGTGTGATATTTGATTCAGGCATTCCTTACGAACTAGTGATAAAATTCATGTTCATGTCCAGCCAGTCCGTTGGTTTGGACCATCAACTACATATGGCCGATAGCTTAATCAGTTAGTTCTCATTCGTAAGTATCGGCGAACCTGGTCAAGAAGCCATCCAGTTGGTTTAATGGTGCCCAGCGGCATCGAGAGGAACTTCTTGGGAGCCACTGCAAATCGGGTTGCAGTATCATGTCAGTGTACTGCGTAACACGCACACGAAGTGGTCTGCCCGTAAGCTCCCCATATGATAGAAAGGCAGGAAATGATCCCGGATAGGCGATGGAAGTTGAACGTCATCTTGGGCCGGCGACCTTGAGACTTCGTTCACCTATATAAGGGGGCGTCAAGCTCCGATAACTAGGAACATGATAGATTGAGAAGGTCGCGGGGCTCTCCAAAATCTACGGAGTTCTTGAGCCCATGACTCTTTTCGAAGCAGATTTTCCCGAGCGGTCCGCCAGCGTC